>CM057391.1:38295000-39495000 GCA_030015415.1 Cynopterus sphinx | reverse complement strand
TGCAGCAGGTTATGCAAAGGGAGACAGTGGACACCAAGGATTATGTGCAGTGTGTGAAAACCTAGGACGAGAAATCCAGGAGAGTAAATAGAGTCAGCATCTCTAGACTTCCAGACAGACTGAAATTGATGATGTTAATAAAGCACTTAGCTAAGTGCCTAGAGTCAAATAAATGCTGCTCGAAGACAAGGTCCAAGTTTCCTCTTTTGTATTATCAAGACTAAGCACTGTGCTGAGTATTGAATAAGTTCCCAACAAGTATGTATTCTCTTTACTTTGTGTCCCTTCCTAGGCAAAAGGAGAAAAAGAGTGCAAGGCCTGCTCCATGAAAAATAGTTCCATAGTTTAACAGGTTTGCAATTCTATGGTAAGATGACAAAAGAGAATGATTTACAGACCTTCGAACTCCATATGCCCAAGATGAAAAGGGATAGGGACCATTTTACTATAGAGGAAAAAATCTGGACCAGAAGGAGACAGCTTATATGCCTGTTCTCTGGGAATGTCCTACGTAAAGGCTTTTGGGGTACCCTTGGACTAAATTACATAAAGAAGAATTAAAATGATATGATCAGACAGTAAATCCATAAGAATTCAATAGAGAGGAAGACACTCTCTCAAACCTCGTCTCATGGGAAGGAATCCTCAAATACTCAGAAACCTAGTGCTCTAAGTGCACTATTACTAACAAATGATAAAAACAGCATTCATGGGAGAAGATATCAGATCTGAAGAGAATTAAAAAAGCTTTTTGGAAAAGATGGCATGTGAGAAGATCTGTGAAGGGCAAATTCAATTTCTGGGGGTGGAAATGAGACAGGAGAATATACGGAGGAGAGACGTTAGAAAAAGCTAGGTTCACATGAACAGGCCAAGGCTGGAAATCTGCCATGCTGCTTACTAGCTGCAGGTATAACTAAGTCTTCGTGAACCTCATTTCCTCAACCCTCTGACAGAGCTGCCAGTACTTTCCCTGCAGGGCTGCTTTGAGTACCTGAGCTGGTCTATGATGAGCATGGCCCAGGGTATAGCATCAGTGACTAACATCAAATGTGTATGAGGCCTTCAACCTACACATTGACTCACTTGATCCTCATACAACTCTATGATGTGGGAACCACCTGATTCCCAGTTTATAAATGGGGAAACAGTCACAGGAGCTACGAAACTCACCCAGGATCATATAAATAGTAAATGGCAAAACTGAAATATGGACACAGGCTATAGCCTAGGCTTCTACCCATAATATGATCCTGCCCCAATGACTGGTAGCTGTGTTAATGGAACAGTAACAGAGGCCCAAAGGCGAGAAAGTATGGGTTATATTCAGAAAATATTAAGTAGTTTGGCTGAGTTAAAAATCCAGTATGCAAGAGGAATGATAGGAAGTAAGGTCAAAAGGTTAATTTAACCAATCCCTTCCATACACCAGGCAAAGGACTGAGTGAACAACAATGAACAAAACAGGTACAACTGCTACTCTCATCTGCCTTCCAGTCTGATGGGGAGACAGATGATCCAATAATCACAAACATGAATATATATTTATTAATGTGACCAGGTATATGAAAGAAAAGTATAAGGTGCTCCAAGTATTTGCGACAGAGATTGAATGCTGAATGACGGAAAGAATTTATTATTTAGTAGACTTGGGAGAGACACTGAAAAGAATTTTTAAGCAGAATGGGAAGAGGATTTGAGCTTTACTTTTGGAATATTGAAACAGCAATAGGCAAAGAATGGACTAACGTAACAATTTGCTACAGGAGGTACAAAGACCTGTTGGGAGGCTATGGCGTGAACCTGTGCAAGAGATGATGAGGCCATTGATGCTGAAAGAGGAGGAAAGGGGCAGCAGAGGCATGGCAACAGCACAGGCTCGGAAACTACTGGGTGGGGGAGGGAATGACAATCACAACCTAGCCTTACATGACAAAAAAAAATCATATCCAAAGAGCATGAACTTGAATTCAGATAAATCATGGGCTTTTCTCTCTCTGAGCACATGAATCACGAGCATGAGGGACCTGAGTCCCAAGTCTTGGCAATAGCAAGGGTCAAATAAGGTAGAGACTGCCTACTAGCAGATGTTAATGGGCTGACAATGGGTGAGTCCACTAGCTTCCCTGAATCCAAAAAACACAGTGGTCTTACTAATTAACAACATGAGATTTTCCAAATGGATTTGGACATTCTTCCTAAGATTCCAAAAAGTTACAAAATTATTTCTGAATAAAAGGTGTCCTATAGACCCTCCAGCCCTGTGTCCATGTCCTAAAGATCCCTGGTACTCTGCATCCGCTATCCCTAGGGCACAGTCCCAAATTCAACACTCAATTCTTGGCCTCCTCTCTGCATGTCAGTGCTAAGCAACAGAGAAAACTGGCTAAAAGTAGGCATCAGTTCAGAAGGAGAGAGCTTTTCCAGCCAACTCATGTCCTCATCCTTTAGGGGTCTTGACCTCCTCCAGCCAACGAGGACAACACAGGTCCCTTTAAACTGCAAATGCTCCAGCTCTAAACCATGATTTCCTTTTTTGCAGTCCTCTTCCTTTTTTTTTTCTTTAACCAATTTGGGTTATAATTTGCTGACACTGAGAACTCAGACAGTTTTCACTAGTCCAGTAGGCCTGGAAAGCATGTACATTTACACATGTACTTGAAAAAATACCCTGTAGTTACACACACATGCACGCACACACATGATCCAATGTTGATTCACTTCTATTTCCATGTCACGTGAGGAAAACAAATATTATAGAGAAAAGGATACAAACTGCTCTTCCCTACTTGACCCACAGACTTAAGCCATTAAATCTACTCAAAGTAATTCTCATTCACTATGGATAATATTTTTCTGTATTTTCCCTCTTTATCCATCCCTGTGAAAGAATGCAATGTTCTGCAGAAAGTGAATTTTTATGATCTCTCAGGAATAATATTGTCCCCAGTAAGTCAGTTTCATTTATTTACAAAAGGAGCTTGAATATCCATGGTGAACAAATTTGAAAGTATCAGCCCATTCCTCTACTAATTCTTTTGCATTAATCACAAATAATTAATAATTTAAGCCAGAAATCCATATATAGTTTTCATGAAGTCCCTTCACTCTTTCCATAGGGCACCTCACAATTCATATTTGATTGGGGTCATTTAAAACCATCCATTCTCCTCAAGAATGTTTATTTTCAGATTCCTACAAAGTTAAACTCCTTTTGTAACTCCACTACAAACAAACCTTATAAGATGTGTGGATAGAGAATGCATGAAGGGTTCCAAACTGTATCAGCTATATCACAACTGCAGAGACACTGAAACATGCTATGGGGATTTTCTGGGCCCATACATAGCCAAAATTTCAGCATCAACTAGTTCAACTGGAATATAAAATTCAAGAGGCAGCACAGATAGTTAAAAGCACAGATTTTGGAACCAGACTGCCAAGGTTTTAATACTGGTTATGTTGCTTAATAGCTACATGACTTTAGGAGAGTTACTTTTAACTTTTCTGTGTCTCAATTTCACCATCTTTAAGTGGAAATAATATTAAGTGAAACCATATGAAAGTGCCATTTTTGTTCATCAAAAATTTAACGTGGTTCAATTTAAGCTCCCACCACTTAGAATAGTTATAAAAATTAAGTGTGTTTATTTATGTAAAGTACTTATAACAGTCCCTGGCATAAAATGGGTACCATAATATGTTGGCTTAAGATGAACAAATATGATGTATGGATGGTTGGATATTTATGAATAAATTAAATAAAACTGGCTGATATATTACCAATAAATTAACAAACAACAGTGTTGGCAAGGAGGTGGAGGAAAGGGAACCCTCATTCACTGTCAGTGGAACTGTAAATTGGTGCAGCACTCTGGAAAACAGTATGGAGATTATTCAAAAAAATAAAAATAGAACACCATGTGACTCAGCAATTCTACTCAGTATTTATCTGAAGAAATCCAAAATGCTAGTTTAAAAAGAAATGTGCAGTCCTAAGTTCACTGCAACATTATTTACAATAGCCAAGATATGGAAACAACCTAAGTGCCTATCAATAGACATATGGATAAAGAAGTGGTACATATATACAATGGAAGATTAGCCATAAAAAAGAATGAAATCATGCCATTTGTGACAACAGGGTATTATGCTAAATGAAATAAGTCAGAGAAAGATAAATACCATATGATTTCACTTACCTGTGGAATCTAAAGAACAGAATAAACAAACAAACAAGACAGTAACAAACCAATAGATACAGAGAACAAACTGATGGTTGCCAGATGGGAAGGAGGTTGGAGGGAATGGGTGAAAAAGCTGAAAGGGGTTAAGAAGTATAAGTTGCCAGTTATAAAAGTCATGAAGATGTAAAGTGCAGCATAGGAAATATAATCAATAATATTGTAGTAACTATGTTATGGTGCCTGATGCGGACTAGACATAGCAGGGAGATCACATTGTCAGGTATACAAATGTCTAATCACTATGTTGTACACCTGAAGCTAATATAATATTGCATGTCAATTATAATTGAAAAAAAAAGAATTATCTAAAAATATATTAAAAATTGGTGTATCTATATCTCTATCTATATTATATATATATTATGTAGTGATAGTTATCATAAAGCTTACTTTAGGACTTTTATGTAATGAACATAAGGCAGGTAGTTGATAGCAAATAGGAACTTATTTGTTTCTTATAGTGATTACTAATTTATATGCACATCTTCCCAACTAGATTTTCAATCATTTTTGTAACTGCTCTAATTTCTAGCACAGTATCTGGCCTGTAATAATTGCTCAACAAATGACAGTCGATTAAATGACCGATTAAATGAATGACTGTATACATATGTGTCAAGGGTGTTTTGAGGCTCCATTTGGTCCTATTTCAAATCTTAAGGGAAATTGTTAGCTTCTAAGCATGTTAGCATCAGCTCAGTTTTGAAACTCAGCCAGACTCACTTCCTTCAGTGTGTTAACTTTCCTGATCAGATAAACAAGGCCTACAGACATCAAAGAAAGATCTCCTTGAATTAGCTCTGCTGGTTCCAAGTATCTTAGGAAGTTGCATAGGGGACAGTTTAGGCTCTCTAAAGTTAGTGACAAACTATAGCATAGTTTAATAATCAAGGGAGATCTGCTCATCAGAGAGACCAACCTCAGGCCCACCTCTCACAGTGACACAAGACACACAATTTCTCAGACACAGGAGGTCTCATCCTTAAACTCATAATGTTCCACAGTTCAGGGACCATGTGAAAAAGAAAGAACAAATTTATTACAATGAAGGATAAAAGAGTCAAGACTTACCAGGAGGCAGAGGTAAAAACAGACTGTTAGTAGCTTCCCAAATCCTGGTCATGATGTGGAAGACTGCAAATTCAGCAGCACTAGCCTGCCTATTGCTGGAGAAATACCAAAGCAGTGTGTTAGCCAGGGAGCTCATCTCCAAACACCCTTCTTTAAGCACTGGTTCTGAGTACCACACATACATGGAATTCGTGCTAGTCATGAAAGGCTATGCACTATAGAAAGCCTCAAAATATGATGGTGACCATCAGCCTGATGCCTAGAATCCAAGTAGGCACATAGATGATAAATTATATTAATTTAAATTCCCCTCCATGGCAGTAATGAGCTCATGTGCCCTTCCCTTCTCATCAGCCATAAGCCAGGGAAAAAGAATGTGTGAAGTAACGGAGGCATAATTTTCAACGCTGAGTACACAACTAAGAAAGAAAGTGTCAGGGCTTGTGCAAATTGCTTTCAACTGCTAAGTTGCAAAAAAAAGGCTTTGCTAAAGCGGAGAGCAATAGTAGTTATTTGGGCTATTTTCACATCATAAGAGTGAGAAATACTTGCGTACAAGTGGAGAGCCCAGGGATGAAGATTATGTTTCCTCCAACTGGTTTCCAGTATTTGGCAAATGAGATCCAGCTGGAGGGAAAAGACAGTCTGTTAGCCTCTGCTCATCCCCTTTCCCTCAGGGGCTCAAAGCTGTCCTTCCCCACTCTAACACTCACGGTTAGGACAGCTGGCATTCAGGCTGTGCCCAGATACAGAACCAGCCTTCCTGAGGTCAATTCTGAGGCACTGGAATCCAAAATGGAAAGACTGAAAATGCCCACCAGAGGCTAACAGAGTGCCCTCTGTCTGTGTGGGCAGTGCCCCAGCTAAGCTTCCCGAGCCTGGCTTACAGGCCCTTGTCCATTGGTGAAGGTCAAATGTAATTGGATTTGCTTTAGGCCTGTTATGTGAGCTCTTTCAGTATAGTTCTATTGTGAAGGAGAATTATGTAAGAAAGTTTCAATGCCCTGATTATAAATATCAGTATATGAAAATACCAACCTCTCCTAACATATTTAAAACGATCAAACTCAAACCGTACTGTAAAAATTCAAAGACATTATTTTAAAAATAGACACTAGTAACTACGTAAATGAGGAACTTTTAAAATTAGACATGAAATTAAATGAGGGTCGTAGCTAATAAATTTAATTAATCTTCCAAAGTTCAATGCAAAAAACATACGTTTGCTTGGTGGGTCATTGACATATTAGTCCTGACTCAAACTTGGAGAAAAGGAGTGCTCTTTCTGTGCATTTAAATACTCTTAGAAATTTGTCTAGCATATTATTTCTATGTCCTAAGCAAGGTTGGGCCTCGATTCCATATGCTTTTTGAAAGACTCAGGATAGCCTCAACATCACTTCTATTTATACATGAACTGGTGTTCTTAATTTGGATCACACAATTTCAAAAAGTGGCTACCTGATAGATGAGCTGCCAAACTCATCAGCAGATTCAAATGTGGTAGTGTTTATACAAGTGAGCTGGAATCTGGCCTAATTGGGGTGTTGGAGCTAATTAAGAATTGAAGTTCAAGCTCTCTCATGTCTGCATAAACCTCCATGTATAGAAATTGTTACCCATTTTTTAATAAGAAACTAAAAGATACCAAGATGCAAGCATTTATTGGCAATGCTCTTCCCATCACTGTTCTGTGTTTTCATAAGCATATAATCACTATTAGAAGTGAGTGCAATAAGCCACTTTCAAAATCAAGTTCTCTGAAGGTTTTTGTCCCCCTTTCCTCAATCTATAGCACCACATATGGTTTGAGAATGGGAGACCTCCAAAATCCTAAATTGAAGAACATACTGAACCACATACTGAGAACTATATACCAGAGACTGGGGGTGAAAAACAAAAACAAAACTAACCAGTTTTGAAATGTAATCCAGAACCATCTGCTCAATTTTCTTCTTTTCTACACCTTGTAGGTGTCTCAAAAGGTGGTCTTTTAGTTCAGACACCATCTGAAAATAGGATATAGATTAGATAAATCACAACCTATCCACTCACACTTGCAACTGGTTTAAATTAGATCCATTTATTAACATTGCTTATCAATATGAAAAATATTGGGCCTGAAGATATCCCACCAGCAGAAAGAAATGCATAACCCTCAATCTTCTGATGGGAATAAATCAGGGGGTGCCAATGTTTTCCTCAAGAGGAATTACTTCTGATTCACCCAAATCCCAAGGAGGAGCTGAGAGTCAAGCTCCAGGCCCTGAGGAGAATTCTCCAAAACAAGTCCCTGGAAGTCACTAACTTACAAGTCAAAAGCTTGAGATCTGCCAAAGAATTAAAGACTAAGTTCCTGGCCCCGGAAAATTAACAGGAACAACTCTAAACAAGGAGTGACTGTGCTAAGTGGATGGGGGGATGGTTTGGGACATTTAGAAGGACAGACAGAGGCAGGAGTAAAAAGCAAATGCATCAGGCACCTCCCTCCGCACAGTGCCTTCAAAATTCCACACAGCCCAACACGCAAAGGTAATGAAATAGTCACTCTAGTGCCTCCAAATGGGCTTGTTTCTGTACCCCCTCTGTTATGATCCTCCTCGGGGCTCTCCAATCAGTATGGCATCCCCAGCCCTCCCCACTTACTACTTTTCTGTCTTCTCCTCCTAACTCCTTTTTTATCCCTTTTGCCTAGACCCCCTGCTCAGCTAGAGACTTTCCTGGCTAGAGATCTTTGCACCAATAAACAATCCATGGAAATTGTACAATTGACATTGCATGTGCACCTATCTTCTATGATAGCAGGTTTAACTATTTAACACTCTGAGTAAAACTTAGCCCTTGGCAATCTGGCCCAAGACAGAGGGGGATATTATCTCAATTCAGTCTCCTTCATGTGCTAATTAATCAGGCTTTTAAAAATTAAAATTATTTAAGATATGATGCATACTTTTTTGTGCTTTTCAATTTTTCTATTATAGATATAAAGATGAAAATTTAAGTCACCTATAATCCTACATTAACGTTTTGGTTTTTTGATGTTCCTTTTTCCTGGTGTGACACTCCTTCTCATGTTTTGGAATCTGTTTCTCATGTCACAGTTTGTCATTAGATATTCTTTACCACGCTCGTCTTAATGGCTACACAGTATTCAATTGTATAAAAGCACTATAATTGAATTATTCACTCCCTTCTTGTAAACATCAGATATTTCTTTTAATATTTTTAATAATACCATTTAAATTTCTTAGATAAAAGTTGTTTGCCATATCCCCAATTATTTTTGTCAGACTAAATTCTTGAAATGGAATTTGTTGGGTCACATTCTAAAGATTAGTGAAGACACTGTCAACATGCCTTCCACTGTGGTTACACTAATTACCAACTATAGTGAATGAGACTGTCCAAATCCCTGTACCCTGAACTTTGCTACTATGATTTTTAAATTGTTGTCAATTTTCCAATATATCTATGTGCAATAATATACTTAAAGGCATTCTCTGTTTCAGTACTATATAACTACTTATTTTATTCAAATTCTTTCACACAGTTAACCTATTTGATATTTCTGTTTGTTTATGATATAAAGTAGTGGCATTTGGGACAAGAGGAATCTAACTTAATTTTCTTTTAAAAATCAGGCAACCATGACTGAATGATTAAATTGTCTTTCCACATTGATTTTTAAATGCCTCATGTATCAAACATAATGATTTTAATTTAAACTAGGTCTACTGACTATCTGTTTTTGTACAAGCACCATATTATTTCTGTCACTGTAGATCGACAACACATCCAGGTATCTGTAATGCCAGCCCCATGCCTCTTTACCTTGTCAAGTGAATTGCTCAGTACGGGGATCCCCAACCCCTGGGCTACAGACCAGGCTGCACAGCGAGCAAAGCTTCATCTGTATTTGAAGCCACTCCCCACCGCCTCAGCTCCACCTCAGATCATCAGGCATTAGATTCTCATAGGAGTACAGGTCCCTGGTGCCAAAAAGCTTGGGGACTGCTGACTTAGTCAACTATCAAAAAAACTTTTTGGCTTTTTGTTTGTAATGTTATTAAACCTAGATGCTGAGGACTTGAAAATGAGATCTTATTTCTTATTATTTTTTCTAACTGGGTAATCCTAATAAAAAAGGAAATAGATATGGAATCACCAGCTTACTGATTTGCTCCTTACTTTCCATTTTCTCAATTTTTTATTGTTGTTGTTGCATTATACAATGTTAGCATTTTCTTTTACTTTTGTTTCTTATTGCATTGGCTAAAATTTTCAGAACCATGTAAAGTTCTAGTGAAAATAGCAAGGATTCTTAACTTCTTTCTGATTTTAATAGGAATCTCTCCAGTGTTTCATTAAGATGGAAATTGGCTATAAGTATTACATTATTCTTTGTCTTATTGAGTTAGTGTACTCCAGCAGTGGATTTTTACTTTTATCAACTTTTAGCACCTATGGAGATTATCATCTTTTCCTTTTTGACCTAATGATGTCATGAATCACATTAATATATTTCCTAATATTAAGCCTTCCTAAAAAGAGCACCACTTGGCCACATGGTACTTTCAAGTAAACCACTAGAAAGTGTTTTAATTAAGCTTGTGCTATCTTTATTAATAAGTAAAAGTGGTCATTTTCAGATTTTGGTTTTAAGGTTATGCTGGCTTTTTTAGTGATGAAGAAACTTCTTATCTTTTTTCAAAAATACTTTATATAGCTAAGGAATGACCTAGTCCTTAAACGTTTGAAAGAACTAACTCAATAAATAACTTGGGGCCCTTTTTGGAGATAATTATTGACTTTTTTTTCAAATTATTTTACAATATTGTGCTTTCAGTTCTTCTAGTTGTTCTTAGCACAAGTTTGGTCATTCTATTTGCCAAGAAAACTTTGTTTAACTAGAAATTTTAACTTATAAATACATACTATACAATTTCTTTTCACATATTTTACCTTGCTGTATCTGAAGTAATAAGTTATCCCATTCCTAATCCTGCACAATATTAAAAATATTTTATTAGAATTTTCAGATGTCTCTAATCAGTCTTTTAGAGATGGGGCTTTATTTACCAATTCTTCTCTTCACTTAATTTCTTTTGACTTATATTACTTTGATCTTCCTCGCAGTGGGACTTCTTGAGAAATAATACTTTATTCTGTCTTATTTTAAATCCTAAAAACAAATGCCACAGAGATGTTGCTTTTTCCTTGCTTTAAATCCTCTTGATGTTGTACATTTCCTTATGGTTTTTTGAAATTATATATTTATTGGGGTGATTGATTAATATATGTCTCTCTCACTAGATTACAAATTCCAAAGAGTGCAAAAATCATTTATGTGTTCCTTGAACACACAGGGCCTACCATGGCTGGCCATAACTGTGTTGAAAGCATGAATGAAAAATGAGATCAGGATGAAAAGTATAATCTAGCCCTATCCTCTTTTCTTGGAGCTCATTGTCTGCCAGCACCTAAACAGCCCGCAGAACACATACCAGCCCCAGAAGCAGCCTCTGATGGTTGTCTTCTTCCTGGAAGAGGGGTGTCAATCTTGGCTCTGAAACTAAACAGAGCAATTGTGAAGCAGGGTGATTTACAGGAAATGGGCTCGAAGAAAGATGAATTGGCCTGGGTTTCCCTTCTCTGAGTCATGGGAAAACATAACACTTCCCTGATAAAAATTTTCACTCGGCAAGTGTGACCTAGCCCTGCAGACGGAACTTATCACTCAGTGACAAGCAGAGAACGCTGTGCAACAGGGTAAGGAAGAGACCCAAGCAGGCAGACAGAAAGACAGCAAGGAACACATTTCCCAACACCAACAGGTCTGGCTTTGATTTCTCTTCAACACAAAATTTATCTCTGTCTAAGAACCTCTGCTTCACTGGAGATAGGGTGACTCAGGCCCTCTCTTAACACCAAGGGGGCCATAAACCCAGAGACAGGAACTTGGTGGAAGGATCACTTGACTCCCTTCTTTCTGACCTGCCATAGTTCAGTGTCTTTGGGAGTTATTTAGTTGAAGGGATCAGTCAATTTCTGTGGCAAAAATACTAATTGGCACAAGTTATCGGACCAAAAAGGTAACTAGATCAAGATGGAAAAGTGACAATTAAGTTCAAATCAAATGGCACTTCCTCCACCATGACTCTCACTGCACAAGCCTAACTATAGGGACAGAAAAACAGTCTCATTAGAAGATCTGCCCTAACACTTCTCCAGCTGCACCTCTGTGCCCCACTCTTTCTATTCCAGATACCTGAAGCACAGTGCTGGTCAAGAGAGCAGAACTACCCTGGTCCGTGGGCTGATGACTCCTTGTGGAGAGGCATGATGTCTCTTGACCCTTTGAGAGAAGTCCTACCTGGATCCCCTACAACCCTCATGATTAAGATGAAATGACTCAGACCTTGAGTCCAGCAGCCCTGAATTTCACACAGAGTATTCCGTTTTGGCAGTGACAGCATTTTTCCTAGGAAACTAGCACAGGCGGAGCACTTGAGAGGAAGGGGCAAGTTCCCAAAAGTGAGTCAAGAGCGAATGACTAGTAACAGGATGCAAACAGGCCTGAAGGACAGGAGCAGGGGGAGCTCTAATGGGGTGGTGGGGGGGGTGGGCACAACTGAAACATAAACCAGACCAGCAACACTTCCCATATTGCAAAAACCCCAAATCACACACATTCACACCGCCGTGCACTGGGCAGGACTCCTGCCTAGCATTACTGGCAGAACCCCTGGCTTCAGACATGGATGACCAGGTACAGACGGGGACAGAGGCTGCTTCCCAGAGGGCTGTTCAGTGAGCCTGGGCTCTGTCAGCCTGGGCCGGATGACAAGTTCACCGTCACAGTTCATATGGGTTGAATGCACAGCTGCGCAATGTGCAGCAACACACTGTATAAAATAATTTCCATTAGGACACCCAACATAGACATGAACATCCAGGTCCATAAAACACAAGTGGGATATTTTTAAGTGGAGGCTGACTTTTATGAGCCTTTATGAAAGAGTCTTAGTGACAAAACCACAAAAGGGCCTATACCTGACTATGCTTAGCATTCTCTCCCCACAGTTTCAACCAGCTAAGTCCCCCTTATTTGTCAAGACTCTCCTCTAACCACTCCTGACCTAGCTCCTTGCCCTGATACCCTGTGGTTATATAACACCTGTCACCTGGTTTAGAAATTATGTGTTAGCATCTCTTCCTCGTACACTAATGATAAAGCAACCACCTCAGATAACCCATACACAGCACATGTTGTACTGGGTACTATAAACATTATCCCATTTATTCTCATTTTCTTCTCACCCTTGCAATGAGGAGGACCACACAAAATGCATACATGTCTTGCTTAGTGTACAAGGCTAAGATGTGGCCAAGCTAGATTTTAAGTCCAGTTCTGTCTGGCTCCAAGCCTGTGCTTTTCCCCCACAACCACAGTGCTCACCTGAAGGATCATCTTTACACCTTTATGCCCAGTGAGTGCCCAAGTGTCAACCAAAATGAAAGGAGCACATAAGCCAAAGGCCCTCGTATGATCAAACAGCTGGAGAGAAAGCATTCCTAAGCCGAGAGAATTGCCAAAGTGCATCCTGCGGGTACAGCCAGAGGGCATGTCAATTAGATCAACTCTATTAGAAAAAATAATAAAAACTCGGGGACTCCTCCAGCAAAAGCACATTTGCAGCTGTCCCTAAAGGTCTTGGTGCCAAGACAGACATGGAAGGAGCTGGGTGGCTACTCTGACAGGAAGATATTAAAGGGTGCTGCCTTCATTACACTGTTGGAAGTGATTTTCTTGCCAACCCACAGTGGAAGACAGTTACAAATAAAACACTAACTGAAATCAGAGGGCTTTATTACAGGTCTTTTCTTACCCAAATTTCTTGCTTCTAGGTTAGAAATCACCCTAAAAAGAAATTAGCCAATGTTATTCACACAGGAAGTATTATTTTTATGAAAGAAAGAAAGGAAAAGAAAGGAAAGGAAAGGAAAGGAAAGGAAAGGAAAGGAAAGGAAAGGAAAGGAAAGTCCACAACACCATACAAAGGTATCCTCCTTTAAAAACCCATAAAACCACAGCAGAAACTATTCCCAGGATGCCGAAAACCTCAAAAACTTTAATTAACTTGGCAAAAACCATTTTAGGAAATTATAAAACTCAAAGCCCTTTAGTGCAAACAATGACAATAATTTAGAACAATTGCAGCTCTCAGTGATTGGAAATAATGGAAACAAAATAAAACAGAGATTGGAATGGGGATACACTTGTAGCACTCAAGTGACTCACTATCCAGAAAATTAGCTTTCCAAATAAGAGCAAGCTCACTAACATTTTTTAAAATCAGCCTATTGTCTGTACCCCACTAAGTGCTCAATTAATAAGAACTTTCTTTACCACTTTTCTCTTATAAATTATCCATCCCCAGGATGCAAGTTTTTAAGATTTAACTTAAGCTTTTTCCACTAAAAATGCCAGCATCAAACTCTAGAAAAGGGGCGAGGTGGCTGCATTCATTAAGATGACAGCATCATTTTGCTGAGGATACACAAAGTAAGCTACTTCCATGAAAGGTAGCCAATAAAATAATTGCAAAAGATAACCATCTTATAGATACAATAATCCCTAATTTTACTTACTTTATTGCATTATCAAGAATATTCCTCACATACACGTTGGACCTTCCTTTTCCTGTTTTCTGGGAATGAGAACATGTCAAAGGGGTAATAGGTAAAGCTGTAGACGATATTTTCGCATCAAGTATATAATATAACACAATCAAGAGTTTCAGGAAAAAGAAACACACTTTCTAGGTAAACAGGTAGAAGACCTAGATTCTTAGGTATAGGTTTAAAATTTTTTTATCCTGAAACTATTATAGATTTATGAGAAATTGCAAGTCAACTATATGTTATAAGCAACACTACAACTATACACAACAATGCTACAGAGATATCTCATCTATTCTACGCAGTCTTCACCAGTGTTTATATCTTATATAAATAACTATACATAGTACACTATCAAAATCAAGACATTGACATTGGTACAATAAGTATATATTTCTATGTCGTTTTATCACACACATAGGTTCATGTACCACCACATCAAGATGCAGAACTATTCTATCCCCCCAAAGAAGCATCAGAGAAGCACCTCTGCCTGCCTATTGGAAGATTAGTAAAATGTAGAAGTGCCTGGCAATGGGGGACAGTGCTGCAAATGTAAGCCAGCCTATGACTTACAGGTGTCACCTGGATTTAACACACTATGCTTTTGCTTCTGGCTTCATTCTCCTGAACCCACTCATACCTTTTCCGAGATTAAGCTGTGCCACTCCCTCCTGACCATGCAGTTGTTATAGTGTAACTGTGGCTTGGAGTACTTAGCATATTCCAGGTTGCAGTTCAGTTTTTCCCAGTAGTCCTTAAAGCTATGCACCTGTAAGAGACAGAAACACCAGCAGGCTTGAGAGGCTGGACCTGTTGGCAAAACTACCCAGAAAGAACCACACAAGCCTTGCTCCAAAACTGGGCTCACCTTACTTCCTCAGCTCTTTGCAAGTGAATACCTCCCACGGAGGATGGCATGCCCACTCTCACAGGAATTCTAAAATACATCAAAAGCGTCTTGCTTTCCCCACTTCAGAGAGAGCCACTGTTCACTTCCCCAAACTGGTATGACTCCCTTGGGTTAAGGCGAAGCAGGTCAGCCTATATTAAATACCCAGGTTATTTCCTCCCCAAGTTATTTCCTCGCTTTTCTAATTTAGCTTGTATCAACAATGCCATGTTCAGTCAGAGAATGTTCATAAGGTTTGGAGCACGTGGAATAATAAGTTTACATTCCCTCTAAGCTTATTTACTTCCAACGGATTTTTTTCACCTAAGAATCAGAAAGGTGAAGTGAACCAGTTTCACATTCAGCTTCAAATACTCTAGAACAGAATAGTTGACATCCTAAGTCTTTGACTTATTGATATAATTGTACTACCCTGGAGCAAGAATGTATCCATTATGTTCATTTTTAAATTAATAAATTATATAATACCTTTTTTAATGTTGAATATGTTGATAATTTTTTTTACTTCAATGAAGGTAGATTTATGATACACACTTTATTGCCAAAAATATGCATTTATAAAAAATTTAACTAGGGTCAAGGGTACAATCTGTGGCCATCAAACAAAGTGAGCTAACGCCTATTGAGGTAACAGACTTGGCTTTGGTGCAAAAATAAATAAATAAATAAATAAATAAAAGGAGAGAGAGAGAGAGAAAGAAAACTTTAATAAAATATGCCTCAATCAAGAAAATTGTCCTTATGTTAAATAATAGCACTATTATTTAATGTTAAATGTTAAATAGTACATTATCTAAATTCGTATTGAAAGCAGAGTCACGAGTGGTTCAAAATGGATTTTGGAGTATCACTAAAGTGAGTACCATAATAATGTTAACTTTCTGTTTTAGAAGCCTGAAAGGCCAGTCCAGCCAACAACCTTTCTCATGAAGACGGGAAAAACTATTCCAAAAAAAAAGTCATTTCTAGGGGGAATTAGAACGCTGGAGTCAGGTCATACTCCCCACTTGATCTACCTCACTCACGTTTTTTTCCCCTTTATATTTATTTATACTGAATGTACCTTTATTTGCCCTTTGGAATTCTTTGCATTGAAAAAAATAATAATAATAAAAGCAAATCCTGCCACCATTTGCCAGTATTAGGCCCCCGACAAGAAGTCACTATAGCTTCTGGCTGATGCTACCTCTGGGTTCGGGCACACTACTGCCAACAGCCAGAAAACTCCCCGGTGTTGTGATGACATCTAGTGGTCAGTTCAGCTATTAGCTCTGCCTACTTTGCCACAGGAGCTTTACCCTGTGTTCTGCAGAACCCTGCCCAAGACAAGATGTGGGAGGGGAAGAATGCTGGTGTCTTTCTACCTGTCATAGGCCTCTTCCCCTCAGGCCAACACTCTTATGGGAAGGTCTATAGTTTGCACCAGATTTTCAAAGGAATTCATAGCCTAAAATAGTTCAAAACCACTGAGTTCGAAGGAAAAGGATATAAGTTTAATACAATAAGAAACACCATTAGCCAAAAGTCCCAGAAATATTTTAACATAAACTTATAGGTCTTTCGAGGAGGTGACTGGGCCAGATGTTATACTAAAGTTATCAAGAATGCACAGAGAAAAACAATTAGTGGCATATGTCACTACGTGGTATCTTTTTAAGTTGTGAAAATTCACAGAGATCACTGTAAACTGGAAAGTCTATTTGGAAGTCTGGTTAATAGATAAGTCCAAGAGGATGAAAATGAATTTGAGTAAGTGAAGGACAAAGACAGGATGTTCCAGGTGGGGCTCTGAGGAAGTGAGCAAAGACTGAGAGACCCATATGGAGATTCTGAGTTAGGATCAGAGGGACAGAATTAGAGAAAGCAGAGAAAACAACCAGCAGCACTTCATTCTCTGTGATGAAAATATCTGCCTCTAGAACTGACTCCAAGTTTCAGCAACCACCCGGGTCCCCTCCCTTAGAGATATAGCTGGCTTGGGGTATGACCGGAACCTCCTGAGATTTATAAATTCCCAGGCAACCCTAATGATCAACCAAGGCTGAGAACACTGCTTGAGCATGTTCAGGTACTCTCAATCTCCCTCCCATTCGCAAACATTTTTCTCAATGTACACTTCTGTTTTAAAGGCTGATGCAGAACCAGCTGTCTGGAGGCATGTGATCATGTTGTTAAATAGAAGATAGCATTAAAGAGGAGATTAGGGCCAATCTGTGAAGGATCTCAAATGCCAAGTTAATACCAGTTATGTTCATTAATCCAGAGAATAAAAACTCTAAGATAAAAATTTAGATGTTTTAACAGTATGGGGAGAAGAGGGATTTATAGCCAAAATTTATAAAGAACTCATACAACTCAACACTAAAAAAACAAACGATCCAATTAAAAAATGGACAGAGACCTAAATAGATATTCCTCCAAGGAGGACATACAGATGGCCAATAGACATATAAAAAGATGCTCAATGTCACTAATCATTAGAAAAATGCAAATTAAAACCACAATGAGATATCACCTCATACCTGTCAGAATGCCTATCATCAATAAGTAAACAAAAAAGTGCAGGCAAGGATGTGGAGAAAAGGGAACTCTCATACACCGTCGATGGAATTGCAAATCATTGCAGTCACTATGACAAACAGTTTGGAGTTTTCTCAAAAAATTAAAAAATAGAACTACGTAATGACCCAGGAAATGCATTTCTGGGCATTTATCCCAAGAAAACCAAAACACTAATTCAAGAAGGTATGTGCAACCCTATGTTCACTGCAGCACTATTTACAATAGCCAAGATATGAAAGCAACCTAAGTGTCCATGAACAGATGACAGGATAAAGAATTGGTTGTACATGTATATAATGGAATATTACTCAGCCATTAAAAAATTGAAATCTTAGCATTTGCACTGACATGAATGGATCTAGAGTGCATTATGCTGAGTGAAATAAGTCAGAGACAAATACCATAGGATTCCACTTACACATGGAATCTAAATAACGAACTAAACAAAATGGAAACAGACTCATCGATACAGACTTCTGGTGACTGCCAGATGAGAGGTGAGTTGCAGAACTGGGTGAAAAGGGGAAGGGATTAAAAAGTACAGTTGGTAGTTACAAAATAGTCACAAAGATGTAAAGTATAGCATAGGGAATATGGTCGATATATTGTAATAACAATGTATAGTGCGAGGTACTAATCAGAGAATCACTTCTTAAATTATATAAATGTCTTATCACTACACTGTATACCTGAAACTAATATAATATTAAATGTCAATTCTAATTAAACAAACAAACAAACAAAAAGAGCAGTACAGCCTAGTAGCTGGTAGGAAAGAAACAAAATCAAGAGTCCTTGATCCTGGGTCTGTTGCTCAATTTCAACATCTGAGAAGTATACTGAAGGCATCCGTCTCTACAGATATGACAAGAATGACTTTACCAGCCTGGTACTCTGTTTCTAATAAAAGTAGCATCATAAAATTATGTTTTACAATGTTAATTGAATTTGCCATAACTCATTGTCCCAGAAAATATGCTATGTAGGAAAAACTCTTATTTTTTCCTGTTCACAGAACGCTTCTGGTCACCAAATGTATGAGGTTTTTTTCCCCCCAACATCTATCAGGTCTCCAACATCAGCTGGGTGTCCTACAAATTAACTTAATTCTGACAATATCTGCCTAGAGATAGTGTTAGGTGCCACAGGTTA
The DNA here is from genome assembly GCA_030015415.1 of Cynopterus sphinx. NCBI lineage: Eukaryota > Metazoa > Chordata > Mammalia > Chiroptera > Pteropodidae > Cynopterus > Cynopterus sphinx. The sequence continues at coordinate 39,476,373 of CM057391.1, read as the reverse complement.
AGGGCTCAGTCCCACAAACTTAGTCCTGCTCTTCAGATGCCAATGGCCAATTCAGGTTGTCACCTGTGCTTCTGACTGACCATCTATAAATCGAAGATTCCCAGAATCCCCTCCATGGGCTGAGTAATTTGTTAGAGTTGTGCTTAACTCAGAAAACCAGTTGGCTTATTATAAAAAGTTGCAACTCAGGAACAGCCAAAAGGGAGAGCTGCATAGGGCAAGGCATGGGTGGAGAGGCTCAGAGCTTCCATGCCCTCTCCAAGTGTGCCCCCAACCCAGACCCCACAATTTCATCCACCCAGAAGCTCTCCAAACCCCTCCAGTTAGAGTTCTTTATGGAGGCTCCATTACTGAGGCATGACTAATGAATGAACTCAATGTGCAGCCACTCTTGCCTCCAAAGAGGTGAAGAATAGGGATGGGGCTGAAAGTTCCAACCCTATAATCACATGCTTGGTTCTTGAGGCCACAGTCTCCACAGTTTGGTGCTTTCCAAAAGTCACCTCGTTAACGTAAACTCAGGTGTGGAGTGAAAATAATAACAGACATTCTTCTCACCTTTGTACTCAGGAGCTATTTCAGGAACTGGGAACAAACACTAAATATTATAACAAAAGATGTTTCTATAGCTTTTATCACTTAGGACGTAATAAGGATTTTAGGAGTTCTGTGCCAGGAACTATGGATGAAGACCAAATAGATATTTCTAGTTATAACACAATAATATCACATATGTACAAACTGAACTTTGGAAAATCAATTAATATTTCCTACATAACCTATTGATATTTCTGGTATGCTACATAGTTATCAAAGTGACAATTCTAATTTTTTAAAAATTGCCATCTACTACACTATGATTGCACTGATATTTTGGATCTCTAAAAATCTTTTATTTAAGTGATGGTGACTGTCTGTATTGGAAGGGTCCAGGAAAAGGTGTCTTTTGTATTTCACTAAGCAATTAATTATACTCATGCTCTGCCCAGTTAAAACAGTTTTTTTTAAAAAAAAAAAAAACTTTTAAGTGAAGAAGCTTAATTAAATAAACAAGTATCTAAGAAGACCAGCCCAGTGTTCAGGGGCATTTAGATGCCTGACAGATACCTGTAGTAACACCCTCACTCCTGAGGGGCCGTGATGAGGAAGGGCTTTAAGTCTTTCTAGCCTTCCCAGTCTCTGGGTCAGGAAGTTAATAATCTCTAAACAAATGACTAACTAAAAGGCTTCCCACTTTATAAAATGAAACTAAAGATGTCTGGCTTAAAAATACTTCAGTGAAAATTATATTTCTCCGTTTGTGGCACACTCATTCAACTTTTATCTTTATGTTCAAGTAAGTTATTGTTTCTATTTTTTTAAATTCATACATGTTTCCTGTGCTCGGACAGTTTTAATAGTTTCTCTTCTCGCTATAAAATCAGGGCTAATTTTTAACCTTTTACAAAAGTTGCCACTTCCCTAGAGAAAACCATGTTTGAAAAAGGGATAAAATCATTCTTAGGAAGTTCCCTCTTGATGACATTCCTTTTGAGATGAGAGCCTTGTTTAAATATAATTCATGTTTCATTTTTCAGATTCTTGTGGAAGTCATTTTATGAAGTTGGAAGTCTTTTTGTCTTTCAGGTGACAATCTTCTAATTTAACTGGTTTATGTATCCTACCTAACACGTTCATATATTAAACATTTGTAAAGTACTTTATTTTACACTAAAATTATTTGCAGAGAGCAGGAAGAAAGTCCATATCTAGTTTCATTTTCCCTTCCCTCTCCCAAGTCCTTATCAAGGCAGTCATCTACCAAGGGGAATGAAAGCAAGTGTGATCAGGAAACATAGGGGTCTCTTGGGCCTCGTGGAAAGTCTGGCAGCAAGCACGCATTCAAAAGGTAACCTGATTCAGGTCAGAGTGCTCAGAGCCAACTCCTATCAGGAAAGCATGGCAAGAACAGTCTTTTAACTGGGGCTGGGAAGGAAGAGCAAAGGGTGGGATGTGCCACGGCAAACAGGTTTGTCACAATATAATTAAGATAGGACTTGGGGGTAAAAGAAATAGGTCAAAAGCAGAAGCTTATCGTGATGGGTATTACGCTAGCAGAGATGAGGAAATGAGCGATATCAGGACCAGGTGTCATGTGAACTGGAAGGTAATGGTTAGAGTCTCCCAGGCTGAATGACTAGGGTTGGGGTGGGGAAGCTCGCCATTTTATACTTAATTTTATAAAAGTTATTAAGATTTTTATTTAAACTATAAATCCCTTGTAATAATGTAAATGATCACAACCTTTTTGAATATTAATTTGGCAATAAGAAACAAAGGCCATAAAAATTGTCATAGTCTTTCACTCAATAGTATTCATGTGGATTTTACCTCATGGGAATAAATCCAAAGGAAAGCTATAAAAATATTCACCGCAAAATTATTTGTAATAGCAATTTAAAAAGGGGGGGGCTGGAGACAAATTCTGTGTCCCAAAACAGAAGAACGATTATGCAAATTAAGACATAGCAACCCAGTGGAATCCATGAAGTTATTAGTAATCGTAATTATGAAGTTTATATAGCAACATGAAAATGGTTATGATATATTATAATTTGTCATTGTTATTAAATATCTCTAAATTGTTGTTACTACTAGATAAAAATGCATACTTATGACAAAGACCAAAGGGAAATAGGGAGAAATGGACAGTTTATATGAATAGGAGCTATAGAATTGTGGGTGACATGTGTTTCTTTTTAAAATTTTCTTCACTAGTTTGTTTTTTTGTCCATTAAACACGTTATGGATTTGGCAGGATGAGTGGTAGAAGCAGAAACAATATAATGAAAGGATGGAAGTTCTCAATAAGAACTTTTTAAACTATTAATCAAACCTCTTTTCCTTTCATCTTCCTACCTTTGTGGAGCTTTTCAGTGGTCTCATGCTTCTACCTAGAAATGCCCCTTGTAAGTTTCTTCTTAAAGCACCCTTCTTAGGACCCAAACCAGAACCATTAAACCAGCCCTGTCAGCCCTCTCTTACCCCCAGTGCATCACTATGACCTCAAAGGCCCACGACATTCCCCCAGCTGCCCAGGCCTGGCTTGCCCCTTTGTGAATCCAAAAGAAACAAATGTAAATAAAAGGCAGCAGCACACGGAGCTGCCTGCTGCCAAAGGCTGAGATTTCCCAGTACACACCAAACTATAATTAACAGGAGGCAATGCCAAAAACAACAAAGGAGCTTTAAGAAAACCGTGCTAAAAATACTCTCCCATTTTAAACTTCGTGTGCATTCTTTTCTACTCATCCGTCCAACCCCATTCTCTCTATTCAGAAACTTCTGAAACCACCAGATTGCAGAAAGACACTCACAGCTACTGCTAAGGGGGCAGGAAGGAGGGGTGCAGGCACTTGACTGAGACCACATACAGAGCCAATGAGAAACAGAAAAGCTGTTCTTAGAACAAAAAAAAACTTAAATAATCCCACCCAGGTTATTTGATGGTTTTAAGATTCTGTGTCTGTGTGTGCACGTGTGTGTGTGTAGGTGCACTTGAATGTTTTGAGGGGGATAGCACAAATGAAGTAAAAAACAGCTACCAGGCCCTCTGAAGATAACTTACGAGAACTCTTTCAATACTAGCTGATTTGAGGCACTATAGAAAGTACTAGTTCTACATGGTTTACATTGAATCCTATAATTCCCTATCTTCAGAAAACTTCTCTCCTCAAAGAGCATTCCTAAGAATTGCTGAAATATCTTCCTTAGCAACTACTCAATCACTTAGGAAGAATTTTCTAGAGCAGGAGTCCCCAAACACTGGGCCCCAGACCTGTACTGTTGCCTGTTAGGAACAAGGCCGCACAGCAGGAGGTGAGCGGCAGGCCAATGAGTGAAGCTTCATCGACATTGGCAGCCACCCTCCAGAGCTAGGATCACCACCTCAGCTCCACCTCAGATCATCAGGCATTAGATCTCAAAGGAGCACCAGTCCCTGGTGCCCAAAAGGTCAGGGACCACTGTTTGGGAGAACAGCCCTATCCCTAACCCTTGTCCTCCCTGACAGTTCACAATCCCTTTTGGAACCACCACAACACTCAGAGAAGCAATGGTTTAACCACTCTCAAGTGTGGAGGCAGCAAGGAAGGCACACATGTCTGTGCTTTTGTCTCTAACTGTAAGGGACTTACCTTCATTAGAGGCAATGTGATCTCTTCTGTCACAAGGGTTATTCCAGGAATTTCCTATAATGGGGGAAAAAACAGACAGACATACAAGTGCTAAATGTATCAACTGCCACAAGCTCAAGGTTTCAGGAAGTGTTTTCTGCACAGAAAGAAGCCGAGGGCAGCTTCCAGTTTGCTAACCTCTACTTTAAATAAACCCTGCGGTTTATAAATAACAGTAAACACAGCCTGTCTCTTGCCTCAGGAAGAGGAATATTCTTTAAAGTGATGATTATGTTAGTTGGCAGTATCTCTAAAGGAAAGAAGCCTGATGAAGAAATAGAGAACAAATAGTATATTGTTGATCTATTGCCATTTGCACCATCCGTGTAATAATAAAGGAAATATGTTCCATTTTTGTACTCCTTCCTCTTCTCTCTCATTTACATGTACTGCAGTAACTCCCACTTTTCTAAAAGAAACCAAGATTAATGGGATTCTTATATGCCTTCAGTGGAAATTTTTTCTGCACTTCATCCTCCACCATAATTCAGAGCTCAGAGATCCCCATAAAGAGTATATGCAGCATTATCACCACGACAAACGTAAAGAATATGCAATTCATCTCAGGAAGTCCCAATAATAACATTCTGCTAATTAGTGAGCATTAGAACAGACATTTAAAAGGATAAACTCCCAAAACTGCCCTTTATTCACTGTTATTTTTAAAGTGTTTCTACATGAACTATGTATATTAGCCTCTCAACAAGTTTTTCATTTACTAAAGAAGTAAATAATATATGAGAAAATCGTTTAGAAGGTGATATTTAGAAATAAAATTTTCTATTTGTTTAGAACTTAAATATCGGGGTTTTACTGATATACAGTATTCCTATGAAAAGAGGGATTGAAGCAATGAAGCAATAAATTTCCAGAAATCCAAACAACTGAGTTCTCCACTGTGAGAGTAAAAAGTCTGATAAGAATCTTCTGTGTGCTTCACTTACCACTACTCAGCAACAGAGGATACTTCGGATACTTCAAAAAAGTATTTAAATTTCACTGCAGTTTTAGGTTATAAATAGCATCTTAAAATAGGTATTACAACTCACACAGCTACTGTTATGACAACTGCAATAAACTTGTTTTGTGAAAGAAAATAGGCATAACAAAGCTAATTGTTTGCATAGTATAATTCAGGATTATCAATGTGTAAACATATCATGTTTTCTAGTACCTTGAATGTGTAAGCATACCATACTTTCTAGTATCTTGAAATAACACTATTTATTTACAGAAATAAACTGCCTCCATACAGAAGTGTGAAATTAATGTTCTCTATTGTGACAAGTATTGTTAAGGGTGTAGCATTAAGAGCATTCACAGATTAGAGAAAGAAAAAATAAATACATCATTGCATAAGCATAGATTTATAAAATTCCAGGATTAGAAGAGACCTTGAGGGTAACCTCCAACCACAAGAACTTTAACGCAACTTGGTAATCCCTAAAATAAGTTTAGTACACAGAAGTTATAAATTTGGGGTTTTTTTTTTATATTTTCCTTCTTGTAGGATGTCACTCTATATGTCCACAATAGCTCCTCTGCCACACAAAGTTAAGAAAAATGCAAAAGTGAAGACTTGCCTGTCAGGCTGACACTTACACAACATCCAATTAACACATAGTAGATCTTTTAACCAGAGTCCTGGGAACTAGAGATCCTGTCCCTGACTCCCAGAAACAAAACTTGACAGGGCAGGACAATGAGAGAAAGCAGTGGGTGGTGAAGAGAGGAAGCTGAGATGTGCATTTCCTGACCCTGGGTGGTTTAACCTGCAAACTTCCTGCCACATTACCACAGCGTCTGCATGTATCTTCACAAGGTTCTTAAAGAAAACAGTGAAGACATGAAGAAGGAACAAGCTCAGGGCTTCCCATTATAATTCTACAGTTAAGCATGAAATTTGAATAAGTCTAACAGTAAAAGGCAAGAGGAAAGGGGCTTTAGGAAAACATTGCCATTGTGCATACCAAAAATTTAGAAATTAATCAAACGCCAGTGATGCCTCTTCGTAAGGACTGTATTTAGTCTAAATAGAAAATGAGAAGCGTCACAATTTATCCTACTACATATTTTTCATAGGCCCATGTTACCTAAATTGAATTTATTTTTCTAAATGCCTTTTTGATATAAACTGCCTCAAGACTAAGTGTAGCTCTAACATCTAAATACGACAGAAGAGGCAGAACCTTTTTTAGGGGACGCCTGTATGTGCTTTTCACTTTTTGATCCAACAAAGCTCAGCTTATTGTCCCATGTTCAAGAAAAAATATACAGAGTTTTAGCTTAGCACTTCCTAATGAAAAAGGAGGAAGTCTGGACCAACAGGAAGAAAAGGTTAATAAAATGAGTTTGCTCAAGATGACTGACTTGTACCAATCATAAAGCTCTAAAGATATTACAAATTTTCTTTGTAAGGCTGGAGAAAGGGGTCATGAAGGTGCTAATCTACTAAGTAAAGAGAACCACTCAGATTAGCAGCAGTGGCCCAGCGTACCTCATTTATAAAAACCTAAGAAATGTTTTAATCCACTCTATTTGCTAATAAAATTAAAACACTATTTGAAGATAATAGAGGATTATTTCTGCGTGGTAGTAGGAAAAGTAACAAAAATTCTATACCTTCTCCTTCAGTTCTGTTTTATTCTAAATATCTTTGGCCAAGAGCATGGATTCACTATTATTTTTCTTCCAGAAAACACCAACTCAATTTCTTATCAGTCAAAATCAAAATGAAATCACAACCTCGGTCACTGTGACAGGGATGTCCTACAACTGACCCACAACTGTGAGTCAAATTACATAAGGAATACAAAGCATTAACTTACTGCTTTCCAAGTGTGCACAGAGGAACATGGCAAAAGTTTGTCTATGTTACTTGTCTCTGGGTATATGCTCCAATACGAAGAAGCTGAATAGGTTTTGAAGGAAAAGAAACAGACATGCTTTAATAACAAGGCAGTAGACGTAATTTGCCAAAACAAGTAAATCAACATGTTTCCATCCTCTAAATGTTAACCATTATGGTTTTATCTACTTATTAAAATGTTAAGGCTCTTCTTTTGACAATGAGAATAATTATTTTTTAAGATTATTTTACACATATCTATCCGAATGGCATTATAACACTTCAATAAGAACCAGCCAACACAAAACTAAGAAAAAAAGATCACTAATTTACTGAAATTTTTTCAGTAATTTTTTCATTTTACTGAAAAAAAGATCACTAATGAGGTTAGAGATTCAAAATCATATCTTATATCTCATCAGTCTCTGGACAGCCACAGCTCTTCATAAAACCACAAGGAGATGAAATTTAATTAGGTGCTGACTGCAACAGAGTTTTAAAAAAAAAAGCTTCTCACCAGCATTTTGACATGTTGAGACATTGATTTACTATTTTCCCTCAAGTAAAAGGGTCAAAGATTCAACTTAACATGCAACACCAGCAACACTTACCAATTATAAATTCCTGAATGAGGTCAAATGAATGGCAGGCAGAGACATTCTCAGAAATCCACTGAATAATCTTTAAAAAGTAAGAAGACAACTCTGTTAATATTTAAATCTGCACCTTGGTCCCACCACCATAGAAGTATAAAATATACAGGAATCTTTTCAATTCTATATTTATTTTGGAATTGCCTTAAAATACACTCACTTCTATCTATGCTATCTTCAAGATACATGTTGCAAGACTGTATGGATAAAATGGTATTATAAACGAGGTCCTTTTTACACATCTTTTCAATAAGTGCCCTTGGTGGGATCCAAATAAGCCTTCCTCAACCCAATATTTGTTTTTGCAACAGGAGGTCATATTCTAATAAAATACCAATGGAAGAGCTATGGAATACAGGAGAAAAAAACCACTATGCTTGGAGGCAGCAGACCTGAGTGCAAATACTGTTACACTATTTAAATTTCATGAGCATCACTGTACTGTCCTTCCAGAGGAGAGATAATTCCTGCGATATGTCAACAGCTCTAAGTCTCCAAAACCATCCTCACCTGCTGGAGGAATAAAAGCCCCTCATTCCCTACCTTAGAATTGATGGGTACTATAAGGCTTTTCTTAGCCATGAGTATACTCTCACATTTCTGCTCCTGCCAATAAGCTGTTTTTATTTCCAAACCTCTTCACGCTAACTGTACTTATGTTCATAATTAGGTAATTTAATAAACTATTGCCTTAGACAAGTAAAAAATGGGTACAAAAAGAGTGTTGTTGGGTCAATACAATTGTATGCTTCGAAAAGACTCAAAGGCATGTCTCTAAAACACTGACTAAAAAACTAGGTGTAAGTGAGACAACTATAAAAGATTGAGAAAAAACTGCACTATATACACAGATTACTTTGAAATTATCGATCTCCTTAGGAAAAAAGTAACAGGAAATCAGAGACAACACATTACTAGTGGTTTTATGTAAGAAAAATAATTTTGGACTTCGATTAGCTGATATACAAATAAAGGGCCCTAATTTACATCAGAACATGGGTGAATAAATGTATATTTATATGTTTTAGGTTAAAATAAAGTATTTAAGATATCTTTTTTTAATTAACCAACCATCCCAATTAAGTCTAATAAAGAGGTTTCTCTGACTTCACAGGATACCTATAAAATTAAATGACAAAGTATGTAAAAGTGCTTTGCAAACTATAATGTGCAATTTAAATGTAAACCCTTTATTGAAAATGTAATAAATATATACCACCAGATTTTAGTCTATTTGACAATATACACCAAATATAGACAAAGTGAAAAAGATATTTGAGAAACTCATTATTTACTGAGAACTTCTTTAGACTACTGAAATACCTAAATATTTATTTACGATACGGAAAAAAGTAGTCAAGGGAACAGATATACCCTCACCATCTGAGGTCTGAGGATCCATAAAAAAGGAACACAAGAGAAGAGTATATTCCAGTAAGGATAGAGACCATAACCTCAATTAACTGTTAACAAATAAAAATAACCTCTGTTCATTTTCAACCATTAAAAAAATACATTTGATCTTGTCTACTTGCCAATTTTTAAACGTAAGTTATGTTCCCACCTTGGCTTCCAGGAACTGTGGGTTTTGGCCACATGAAAGCACACAGTGCAACACGGCTATCCTCTCACAGTCTAGCCGGGTGTTCCATAGGAACTGCAATAAATAGGACTCGTTGAGGAATGCTCTATAGAGCTTTCCAGAACACCAATTCAGTACCAGGGACCCTGAGAGTGACTGCAAAGGACTATGAGGTAGCATATCAATCACTTCATTGTCTCCTGGGAGGGAAAAAAAATAAAGTAGATCAGCAAATAAAAGGACCCCTCTTCCAATCAAACATTAAAGTCAAAACAAACCCAAATTTAAAAAAAAATAAAAGAGGGAGAGAGGAAAAGAGGGAGTGAAGGAGGAAGAAAGGAAAAGAGAGAGGGAGAGAGGAGGGAAAAAAAAACCAAATGGAGCATGTTCATAGAGAAAAACTAAAGCTGTACCTGTCAAAAACAGACTGTGGCAGATCAGATCTGGATGTTGAATGTTGAGTAGATGAAAGAAATGACCAGGTAAGTAAACAGCCACATAATATTCTATAGAAAAGAAAGATTTAAGTCATCTGCATGTGGTAAGAGCTGTACAGGTACAGATAAAGTCCAGAACTTTACATTATCCCTATTTTTTTTAATCTTTTAAAACACAAAAGTTTGACCAATGTAATAATCATCTGTCTGATGTCAGTATATTTCATCTTACTAGCCATATCTCATTTATTTCTACTGTGGCTCATTTTCTTTAGACATTTAACCATGATGACCTTAATTTAGTCTGTAGTTTTGTTTCTAAGTGAATTGTGGCTTTTAATGAATCTAAATGGTCTTTAGGAGTAAATTAGAATAAAAACATTAAGCAATGTGAATTATTCAATAATCTGATACACTGGGAATAGCTTATAATGGGAATTTCCTTCATCGTTTCTGCCAGTTTGGGGCGGCTCTAAAGTTTAGTTTCGTAATTCTGTCCACTCACCATCATCACCATAGTAACAGTATAGTTGTCATCATTATTGTCATCATTACCATCGTTTTATGTAGAGAAACTTTAAATGGATATTTATGAAGTACTAATTTATTTATTTGCATAGCTAGCTGCCTAGAATTCACACCTTCACAGTCGCTGCACTAGATATATTTCTATCAAGAACATTTGTACACAGATTGAGCCACAGTTTAAAAATAGATTTCTGGAGAATGGGAGGGCAGAAGAACCAATAATTTTTCTAGGATCTTAGGAAAACAAATTCACATGATAGTAGTGAATTTCATTTGATAAAACATTTAGATTATAAGTGAGCCAACTGGAATCTTATTTTCCTAAGAATCAAAGAAGTATATGTTAATCATTTGCATAGAAGGCATTTTGTGCATAGGAAAGAGGACATAAAACTCTAACAGGTAGACTTATAAATGGACTTTCAGTCACGGTGGATTAAGCGATGTTAAAGTACTTAGCAATAATATAACACAATTATGGCAAACCTTAAGTATAAAAACACAATAAGAGGGCAGTGGTCCCCAATATTTTTGGCACCAGGAATCTCATTAGATCCTATAAGAATCTAATGCCTGGTGATCTAAGATGGAGCTCAGGTGGTAATGCTAGCACTAAGGAGCAGCTGCAAATACAGATGAAGCTTTGCTTGGGTTGCCAGTTGTTCATCTCTTGCTGTGTGGCCGTGTTCCTAACAGGCTATGGGTCAGTAGTGGTCCATACCCCAGGAGTTGGGCACCTCTGAAATAGGGCACAGTGGTAAGGGTTTAGGCATCAAATGACCTAAGTTAACCAGTTAATTATGATGGTACTATGTCCCTGGAAGAGGGGCCTATGGATATACAGAAGATGCTTTGGGTTATCACAATCACTGGGGTGAACGGAAGATTCCTACTGTCATTTGGTGAGAGAGCTCCCAGGATGCTAAATCCATCACTGTTCAGGACTCTGTCACCCAAAGAATTAATGTCTCACCAAAAATGTCAAATAATACCTGTAGTAGGCTGAATGATGGCCTCCAAAGATGTTCATGCAAATATGTTTTTAACTTAAGCAATAAAAAGGACCTTGCCAATGTGATTAGGGACCTTAAGACAGGGAGAGTATCCTGATTATCCAGGACACCAACATTTTTAAAAGAGGGAGATTTGACTAGAGAAGACCAGATGACAAAAGAGACCGGAGTGATGTGGTCACAAGGCAAAGAAAGGCCAGCCTATAGATGCAGGAGGGGGCAAAGAAAGGATTCTTCCCTAGAATCTTCAGGAAAAAAAACATTTCTGCCCACATGTTGACTTTAGCTCCTCAAGATTCATTTCAGAATTCTGATATCCAGAGCCATAAGAGAATGTTTGCATTGTTTTAAGCCCTAAATTTATAGTGAATTGTTACAGCAGCAATAAGGAATATAGTGCCCCTGATAAGAGACACTAAATGAAACTTTAACACACATCTCAGCCTTTCTGAGCCTCAGTTTCATTATCTGAAAAATGTGGATATCATCACCAAGCAGAATTGTTGTAACATAACTTAAGTAAAACAGTTAACATATGAATATAGTATTTATTTTTTCAATGGTAGCTTTTTATTTATAAACACATCTTTCTTTGAGGGGCTTCAGGGTTCATAAAAATTCAAAAAAAACCTCTATTCTTTAATATTTTAATCAATATAAGCACATTTTAAAAGGATGACAATTGAGGGAAATTGCACATAATTAATAGCGAAGAATACATGACTCAAAGAAGCAATATTGTCATTATCTATAGAACAGGTTTAATTGGGTACAATTTTGTGCCCACAAAGTAAAATGTGTTTAAGAAGAAAAGGATAGCTTATTTTCACAAAGCTCTAGTATTTCTGCCCTCTTCGTATTTTAAAGGTTATAGATTAAATCATGCCTGCCCTTTTAAAGAATCATTCCCAGGGGTAAAAACAGGAAAGATACCTTTGACCTCACAAAATGCTAATTTTTTTTTTTTTCCAGTGGAAAGTTTCCCACATCATTCTTGAGATGGGAGGCTGATGTAGCATTGGTGATAACAGTCAAGTCCCAGACCCAAGAAATCTTGTATTTACCTCATTAACACAGTAAGCAGCTGCATCAGGCCTCTTTCAGGGAATTTCCCGGTTTTAGAGCTCATGATAAAATTTGCCACACACTGGCCCACTCAGCATAAAATATCTCGCCTCACCAATAGTATCATTCAAAATAAAAATCTTATCATTTTGGTTCTCACTTTACCCAGTTCTCTAACCTTTGTTGTGACAGTTTTTCCTTTTTAAATATTGTGCCATGCCCCATATGTAAGCAACAGTTCTGTTGTTTAGACTTGTGCTAATCTCTTTGTGCCCACATTCCAAATAGCATGGAAAAGTTGCTTTCAATAGAGAGGTACAATAAACTCCTTTCACTATTTTCTTCCGTATACTATTCAATTTCTCTTTACCATATTTACTCAGTGAATAAACAGTTCACTCAGGCTGATCCACAAATCATTTGGGGGACTTGGAAGTTTTCAGCAATTAGCAACAGGGAATAAACAAGTTCCCAAAAGCCTTTGTCCTCTCTAGAATCAAGGGCCAACATGATGTATTGTTTCTCATAGGCTTTTAGAGAACATCTAATTCACTGTCATCATTTTTAGACTAACAAATGACTTTTAAAATTGTTACCAAAAATATAACAAAGTTCACAGTGTAGGTTCACTAAAAAAAGAGATGTGTTCCTCCCCCTATCCCTTCCCCACAAAAAGCTGATGGAGTTGTGTGGGGGAGATGAGGGTAGGTTGTTCCCAGACAAAACCTTCTCCTATCAAGTTTCAAAAAAGTCAGTGATCCAAGTTATAAAGAGGCACAAAAAAAATTGAATGCACAGAGAAGAAAATGAGATATTAAAGACTGAGGCATGACATGTAGTGGAAGGAAGGATCAGAACAGAAAAATGCTTCTCCTTCACACTCACCAAGGTTGAGAAAAGTAATGCCTTTTGTCACATTTGAGTCAACACTCCCAAGAGTAGCAGTGAAGGTCTTGCTGTGCCCTGCGGAAACAGAAGCCATGAACATGAAGCCAGAGAAAGCATGTAAAGAAACTAATAGCTGAAATTCTACCCAAGGCAGTGACTCTGTGTAATATTCTCAACATTTACTACATTTATTACCTGTGAAACTGATAAAGCAAGCATCTATAACTTCTAGATTTCATGGTTCCCTGTCATTCTCCAAAAGCCAGCATCGAAGGCAGATGACCTGCGCGTAGTCACATTCCAGTAATTGTTCTGGGCTTATGTATAATCTTAGACCTTAACAGGTAGGTTGTGCTGGGAGGGAAGGATCCAAAGGAATCTACTTAAAGATCCAAGATATGGAGGAGACCAGGTATCTCACTGGCCCTCCTGCCTCAAGGCTCACTGCTGAAGTCATTAAGACCCTCTGAGACTTCTCTGAGTCACTTAGAAATGTCACTTTGAGTTAAAAAGAGTATCAGACTATCTACTAAACTCAGTGCATTAGGCTTTCCTCTCTACTTTTCTAATTCTTAATGTTCAGAAAAGTTCTATTTATTTATTTTAATTATTAATCATTAGAAAATTGTGTAAAAACTTCCCACAAAATATCAAATTTATACTATTAAAGCATCTATGTATATTATATCCAGTTTGAAGTTCCTTTTAGTTTCTTCATTATTGAATAAATTATTAAACTTTTTACCATGATCTCTGACTTCTGAAAAAATTATTAGGCACTCTCACAGAATAACAATTCTGGTGTGGCCTGGCATAAAATTTTTCCCATTGTAAAAAAACACCTACCTTTAAAATTTTTTCACTCGATCCACAGTATGGACTACATGAATACTAATTTTAAGAAATTAAACAAGCAAAATAAATACTCTTTAGCATGAGTCAGACTTAAAATATTAAAAGGCACCTGTTAAATTCTGAGATCAGGGAAGCTTTAAACTAAAGCCTTATGTACCTTTGTATGTTAAATCTATTGATAATTTCCAATTAGTACTAATAAAAAAAAACACTTTCAGCAAATAAGCCCATTACTATTCGTTTGCAGGCCTAGAAAAAGATATAGGTCAGGATAAAAAATATATAATATATAAAAATCCTTAGCTAACAATATTCATCACTAGTGCATTTTTTCAAGAAACATGTTTATATAGGTTTACAGGTATAAATTTATTTATTGCAAGCTAATAATACTTTAAAATCTGCCAAATTTGCTACTATTTGGGAGAAGTGATTGTGTAAAAATAAAACACAAAATAAATGAAACATACCTTTATGAAAGTAAAATACTGTATACATGATTTGTTCCCAAGAGTCAAACTTTGGGCTATAACATACACACAAACTTCCTACAAGAAAGAAGAAATTTAGTAGAGCTTAGTGGAATTATAGACAAAAAAAGTTTCCCAAATCACTTAACTTTACTTCTTTTCCTTTAAATGCCTTGCCTCAATTTATCTCATAGATTATTTCTAAATTCTAGAAATAGTATATTAACAAGTAGCTAAGAAATTTCAATTCAATAATTATTCAGCACACACTATCAGCAATGTATTGTGGTAGGCTACTGAAGGATAGAAAAATGAATGGAGACACGCTCCTGTATAGGAAATCATGAGAGACTAGAGAAGTGTCCAAAGCCTCATGAGATTCTCCCAATATGCATGCACTGCCCTGCCCTCTTATCTTGCATGCCTTCCAGTCATCACTAATAGCTATAGACCCTAGTTTGTCAAAAATGTATTTCTTCTTTACAGAAAGTTTCTAGTCTTGTTTATCTAGATTGAAAGGCAAACTGGATAATCTTATGGGCAATAAGAGCAAATGTGGTGTGTGAGCCCCTATACCCACCCATATTTGGCTTAATAATGGCCCTGGCCCAAGGGCAAAGAAGAGCTCCTCCTAGCATAGAGTGGCCTTTCCAGGTGAACCCTGACCACCTTCACTTAGCCTATACCTCCAGAATAACCTCAGCCTTCCTCCCTCCTTCAATATATAAAACTGTACATCATCTCCAGCAACTCTTGCTATATGGACAACTATGTCTATCAATGACCTACAAATGAAGGCATTATGCTGACACTGATATTTCATTCTAATGCTATTGCTTATGTGATTAACTGAAATAGGAGATTTCCCTGGTGGAAAGGAACTTGACAAGGAGTCTAGAAACTGGGTTCTAGTCCCCAAGCTAATATTATACTAGCTGTGTGAATTAAATCATTACTATACTTCAGTGAATCACAATATTTCCTCCAATATACTCCACGAGTTCCTTTATCAAAGAACCACAGTAGGGGGCTGGGGAGAAGGCTCATTTCCCCTAAGAAGGCTGTTTAAGATTATTAGCATTCTTTATATATTTATCATTTGTAACTATTTTAATGACATTTAAGACTGCAATATACTGTTAGAAGTACATTTTATTGCAAAATCTTAAACACATAATAAACAAAAAATGACTTTATCAGATAAAAATATTAAGTTATGTTAGATAAAATTACTATTATGACTACTGAGCACACAATAATAGAAATTTTCTTTAAAATTACAGGACAGTCACTAAAAATAAAAGTAATGCTATACTAAAGCATAAACAAAAATAATAATTATAGGAGTTACAAAAGTCACACATAGCACTTTGACTACTTTCATGTAGTAAACATACTACCAGCAAAATAATGACTGGTTTAACCTATTCTTTCATATTCCGTAATCACAAGAAGAAATACATTTTTAGCCAACATAACTAAAACTTCAGGCTCTGTAATAATAAAGAATAAAAAATTAAAACAAGGCACCATATTTTTCCTTTCAAATTAGAAAAGTTTTAAAATGATAATTTGGTCAAGGGAGCAGTAGGAAGAACATTCTCAAGTAATAGCAGTGAAAGAGTGAACTAGTACAAACTCTCTAAAAAACAGTTTTTTAGGGGATTAAGTATAGTCATACCAGTTGACTTAGTAATAATTCATTTAGAAATGTACCCTAAGGAATAAACATAAAATGTCAACAATATAAGAAAGATCACAACCTCCACTCTAGGAAAATCCTCCACACTCCATCCTTTAGAGAATGAATGTTTTCCTTGTTTTGGAGAAAGTTAATGTGAGATATAGAAACCAAGTTCCAGTCAAGATGGTGGGCAAGGTAAAAACAGGATTCACCTCCTCCCAGGACCACACTAAATTACAACCAAATTATAAAACAAACAATTTGGAGAACCATCTGAAATCTAGCTGATCATAACAAATGTATCTGAGGACATAAAGTAAAAGCCACATTGAGACTGGTAGGAGAGGAAGAGGTGATGCAAATTAGGCTTATCAGGCAACCATGTGTGGCGCTTGAACACCAGGAGGGAGAGTGCAGAAGGGAGAAACCTCCTTGAAGGAATGAGGGGCCCTATCCCCACACAGGGGCTCCCTTGCTCAGGGTTCCAGTCCCAGGAAGAGGAGTTCCCACAAAATCTGACTGTAAAAATCAGTGGAGATTCTGGCCGTCTGGGTGAGACAGAAAGAACCTGAAAATGCAGACGTTCCCCTTAAAGAGCCTGCACACACTCACTCTGGGTACTGGCGAAGGGTCAGCAGCTCAGGAGGTGCAAGAGATACACAAGGAAACACTGAGTTGTGTGGCATATGAGCAAGGGCTGGAGAGACAGCAGCTATTGCTCCTTTGTAGCACCCCTGCCCCAGGCAGACTATAGATGGGTGCCATCTGGCCTGCATTGAATTCTCACCCCACAGGTCCAACTCTGCATTGGCCTGGTGAGATCCATTAGTCTCCCTGAGACCCAGCCCTACTCAACCCACAAATTGCCCATGGCAGTCCCATTGCCAGGCAGCCAGCCCTTTCCTGCACCTTCCCTGAGCCATGCATTCATGGGCAGGCAGCAACACTCAGCTCACACCACCTGCACATGGCCCACACTTTATAGGGAAGACTTTTGGCAGCAGGCCACAGGTGCCAGCCCAAACCAAGGTATCTTTTGAGCAGGCCCAAGGCAGACAGTGGTTGGCCCTTTTGTGATCTGTGACTTTTATGAGAGCCTATGGGCTCAACTCTGGCTGCATTCTACATTGGCCTGATGAAATTGGCTCTCTCCACCCCATGTCTCTCTGAAACCCTGTACCACCCAACCCACAAATTGCCCTCAGCAGGCCCATTGCCTTGCAGCCAGCCCCACCCTGTACTTTCCCTGGTAAGGGAATTTGACAACAAACAGCACTCAGATTTTATGGCCACATGTTGCCACTGCATCCCAGGAGAAACTTTCAATGGCAGGCCACAAACCCTGCCTCTAGCTGCAGTATTTCATGAACAGATCTTAGGTGTCAGCAATGCCTGGCTTTGCTGCAAACTGAGACTTTTACAGGAAGCTGCTGATTCAGCACTGGAACAAAATCTGGTGAAATCTGCACACTTTACCCTGGTGACTCTCTGGGTCCCCAACCCACCCAACTCTCATACCAACCAAAAGCTCTTTTAGCTGTGGAGACTTACAGGCAATTGGAAGACAGCCTCAGGCCTTGAGGTTCCCTGGTTCTTTTGCTGAGCTGCCACAACCCCAGTGTTGGGGGGTAACTGACCTTGGCTCACAGAGTGGTCTTTCCCACTTCCCTCCAGATCCAGCACAGGAAGCAACCATTTGTAGATGACTTTGTAGCTCTTACCAGGTAACCACAAACAATTAAAGGCAGCTGCTGACCCTGTTCTATATAGGAGGCCCTCTCAAGGGGCCCCAGAACCAACAAGCCCAGAGGCAGGAATCAGACTACAACAGAGCACCACCTGACTAGCCCCATAAGTGAAGTACCCAACGGGTAGTCTCAACAGGTACACAAGTCTGCTTGAGCAAATGCTATTATATAGGGTCAGCCCCCACATAGCAGTTCATACCCTGGGAGCACGGCCAATCCCCACAGCCAGTCAGCTCAATACTAGTACCATATACTGACAAGTTAACAGAAATCAAGACTTTGCTACAACAGGATAAAACACAATCCACACAAGAAACATGCCTAGAACTCCAGCACAGGTGATCAGAATGACTTCGCCACTGGGACACAAAGGTCACCTACTACATAAGTCTACCTGGCCAAGTGGGAGACATAACAAATCTTCCTAGTACATAAAAACAAACACAGAGAGGCAACTAAAATGAAAAAGAAAAGAAAAGAAAAGAAAAGAAAAGAAAAGAAAAGAAAAGAAACATGCTGCACATGAAACAAGAGAAAACTCCAGGGGGGTTGGGGAAATGGAGACAAGCAACCTAGCAGAAACAGTATTCAAAGCACTAATTAAAAGGATGCTCAAGGAACTTGGGGGAAGAGAAGATGGGCTCAGTAAGGACTACATTAAAAAGTGAGCATAAAAAGGGATTCAAAAACCATTTTAAAAAGTCAGAAATGAAGAATATGGTAACCGAAATAAAGAATACACTAGAAGAAATCAATAGCAGATTATATGAAGCAGAGAATCAAATTAGTGAGTTGAATTAGAGAACTGGAAGACAGGGTAGCAGAAAACGCCAAATTAGAATAGAAAAAATAAATTTAAAAAAGAGGATACTTTAAGAGACAACATCAAATGTACCAACATCTACATCAAAAGAAGAGAGGACAGGATTGAGAACTATTTGAAGAAATAATGACAGAAAACTTCTCTAACCTGGTAAAGAAAATAAATATACAAGTGCAGGAAATTCAAAGAATCCCAAACAAGAGGAACCCAAACAGACCCACACCAAGACACATCATCATTACAATGCCAAAGGTTAAAGACAAAGAGAGAATCTTAAAAGCAGTAAAGGATAAGCAACTAGTTGCTTACAAGGGTACTCCTATAAAAATATCAGTTTATTTATCAACAGAAACATTGCAGGCCAGAAGGGATTGGCACAAAATATTCAAAGTGATGAAAAACAAGAAGCTACAAACAAGACTACTTTACCCAACAAAACTATCAATTAAAATTGAAGGTGAGATGAAGAGCTTCCCAGACAGGAAAAGACTAAAATAATTTATCACCAACAAGCCAGAATGCAGGAAATGTTAAAAGGACCTCTATAAAAAGAAGTGGGGGTAGGGGTGGGGGAGGAGACAAAATACAAATAATAAAATGGCGATAACTATGTACCTATCAGTAGTTCCTTTAAGTGTAGTTGAATAAAATGCTCCAATCAAAAGATGTAGGGCAAGTGAATGAATAAGAAAACAAGATACCTACTTATAACTGTCTACAAGAGACTCCCTTCAGATCAAATAACACACACAGACTAAAGATAAAGGGGTGGGAAAAGATATTCCATGCAAAGGAAATGAAAAAAGAGCTGGGGTAGCAATACTTATATCAGACAAAATAGACTTTTTTCAAAATAGACTTTAAAACAAAGGTTGTAATAGGAGGCAAAGAAGAGCATTACATAACGATAAAGGGATCAATACAACAAGACAACATAACCCTAGTAAATATACACACACACAACATAGGAGCACCTGTGTATGTAAAGCAAGCAGTGACTGACATAAAGGGAAAGATTGACAATAATATATTCATTGTAGGAGACTAACACCCCATTGACACCCATGGACAGATCTTTCAAAAAAAAAAAAAAAACAACAAGGAAACAGCAACCTTAAATGACACACTAGACCAGTTGAATTTAATTGATATTTTCAGAACATTTCACCTCAGATTTTCTGTTTCTTCTTGACTCAGTCTTGGGAGATTGTTATCCATTTCTTTCTGATTGTCCAGTTTATAATTTTATTCCATAGTTACTTCTCCCTTTCTATTTCTGATTTTATTTATTTGGGTCCTCTTCCTCTTTTTTCTTGGTGAATCTGGTTAAAGATTTATCAGTTTTGTTTATCCTTTCAAAGAACCAGCTCTTGATTTTTTATATTGTTTTTCTAGACTCAATTTTGTTTATTTCCATTCTGACTTTATTATTTCCTTCCTTCTCCTCATTTTGGGTATTGTTAGCTATTCTTTTCCTAGTTCTTTAGGTATAAGGTTAGACCTTATATTTTTATTGTTTCTTGAGATGGGAATGTATTGCTATGATATTCCCTCTTAGGACTGCTTTCACTGTGTTCCATAGATTTTAAGCCATTGTGTTTTCATTTTCATTTGTCTCTAGGTATCTTTTGAGTTCTCCCTTGATTTTATTGTTAACCCATTTATTCCTTAGTAGAAATAAATCAAAAACAATGTGTTGTAAGGATGTGGAAAAAAGAGAATAGAGTGTATAAAACAGTTTGAAGTTTCCTCAAAAAAATTAAAAATAGAACTACCTTTTGACCCAGAAATTTCACTTCTGGGTATTTATCCAAAGAAACCAAAACTCTAGTTCATAAAGATATATGCACCCCTTGTTCACAGCAGTGCTATTCACAATAGCCAAGATATAGAAGCAAACTCAGTGCCCATCAATAGAGGTTTGGATAAAGAAGTGGTGGTACATCTACACAATGGAATATTACTCAACCATAAAAAGATGAGATCTTACCATTTGCAACAACATGGATGAACCTAGAGGGTATTATGCTAAGTGAGATACGTCAGACAGAGAAAAATAAATACCATACAATTTCACTTATATGCAGAATCTAAGAAACTAAAGAAACAAACTAAAAAAAAAAAAAACGAAATAAACAGACTCAGATACAGAGAACAAACTGGTGATTGTCAGAGGGAAGCAGGTGGGAGGCTGGGTAAAAAAAAGGGAAGGGATGAAGAAGTACAAATTAGTAGCTATGAAAGAGTCATGGGATATATAGCACAGCATAGGGACTATAGTCAATATTATTTAATAACTATGCATAGTGCCAGATGGGACTAGAGTATTCGGGGGGATCACTTTATAAATTACGTAAATGTCTAACCACTGTACTGTATACTTGAAGCTAATATAAAACAAAATATTTTTTAAAAATTGTAGGTGAGGTATAGAATAACTGTACCTAATTACATTCCCTGAAAGCCATATAAGATTTTACAAGCAAATATTTCTAAGTAGTACAGGTTCTATTTCTGTGCTGTCCAATAGAGTATCCACTAGCCACTCATGACCACTGAGCACTTACAATGTGGCTAGTGTGACTTAGGAACTCCTTTTTTTCATTTTATTTAATATGAATTAACTTAAATTTTAATTGCTATCTGTGGCTACTGCCTACCAAATTGGACAGCTCTGGAGCATTGGTTCTCAACCCTAAAAGTACATTAAACTTACCTGGGTTCACAAATGCCCAGTTTAGACCAACTAAAACAACCTCTGAGGGTGAGACTCAGGCATCAGTATTTTTTACATTTGCCTGAGGCAAGTTAATTAAGTTCTCTAAGCCTCAGTTGCCTTAACTGTAAATAAAGAAAATATAGAACCTACTTTATAGTTATTATGTGAGAATTAAATGAGATAAAAGTTAGCTGTTATTATCATTATTCTATAATAATTTTGCTACTATTTACAAGTTGTGAGAAGTCACAGTTTGAAAAAACAAAGCATGCTGTGTCCAGAGATGTTTAATAAATATTCATCAATGATGAAGATAATATCTCAAAGTCGGCTAGCCTTCGGAAAACCATTTGGACAATAAAAACTATTATGGACAAAGTTTTCCAAGGGAAATTATCTCATTGTAAAAGCTTCTACAAAATGCTAAAACACAGGCCTAATTCTGGGAACTTACGAAGGGCGACTCTTAAAAATATACTAACAGGAAGAATTTATACTTTTCATCCTTCACTATCTCCCAGTAGGTGGTGCTCAAAAAAAGAATTATAGCCACTGACTTAGAACAGACACAAGTACTGTAAGTACAGCTTCAAGGCTGACTATCAGGAAAGGAATGAGAACATTTTATTTCATTCAATGCTTTAAGAAATCTTTGATTTATGTTCTTACTGTAAAAGATTAGAAAAATCTATGTGAACTCATAATCTTAATACATAAGTGGCCTTACATATTAATACATAAGCAACACTTAATATAAAAGCAACACTTTTATACACTATTAACTCTCATGAGCACCCGCATCATCAATATTTTCATCTTTATTCCCTAGAAAATAGTGAATTTCGTTTCTTAAGGCAGAAAATTCAAGACAAAGATGCTTTCTAGAATGTAAGAAGCCATGCAAAGAAAGTACAAAGTAACTCCCGGTGACCAATATGTGACAACTGAACATCAAACATTATCATAGCATCATCATTAATATAAATATCTGAAATAAGCTGAGTCTGTATAAGGCCCCAAGTCTATCAGCATTCCTTTTATGAACCATATTTTCTGGAAAATTAAACTCTCTATTACAGAGAGAACTATATAGGAATTAGGCTAGTTGCTCCCTTCTCCATTTCTACTTTGATTAAATAGCTTATTGATTGTTTGACCACAAATGTAAAAAACAATTTTTGATAAGTAACTTGGGGAACCCGTGATCTGACAATTTATTAGTCAAAAACCTAAAAGCGGCTTCTCTGGCTTGTTTCAGCTTAAACCTGGAAGCATCTCATTTGAAACAGTCTTGTTTTTTAATTTCAAAGCTGACTGTGAGAGCAGGTTCATTTTCTACTCTCCTAGACATTGCTGAAAAAGGAAAAACCAGACTTTCACATTTCCTGCCAGATAAACCTAACCTTTTATTAAGTATGTCATAGATAACCCATTTACAAATGATAGCTGCTACTATTCATGAGAAATTCCCATGGAAATAAAATGAAAAAGGAATAAAAGCTTCATAAAATAAAAGCCTAAAATGATTGTTTATGCCCAAAAGATTCAAAGTGAAGTACTATGGAAAAACCTACCCTGGTCCTTCCACATGAGCCTTGGATCCCTTCACATCCCGCCTTCTAAGCAAAGTCACTCGACCAGTTCTCTCTCTCTGCTGTGTATTGTCATCTTTTCCCTTGGCACTATCCTGTAAGCGTTCAAACATACTGAAGTCTCTACTATCTTAAAAATCATATTCCCTAAACCCTACTTCTCCTTCCAGTTGCTGTCTTTCTCAGGTGTATCCATGCTGCTACAATCTTTTTCAACTCCCACGTGCCACTTAACCCATCACAATCAAGATTTCACCCAACACAAATTACTCATAAGTATCTCCATGCCACTAGACCCAGTGGACTTGCCTCTCACTACCCAGCAACAGTCAGTCACTCTCCTGTGTGAAAGCTCCCTGTCTTTGGCTGCTGTAATACCACACTTAACATTCCTCTTTTCTCTCAAGATGTTTGTTTTCCTTTTTCTTGAGATGTTAAACCTAACCTTCATATATTTTTGTTCCCAGATTTTATCCCCAAACTTCTTCCCTTTTGCCCCTATGCCCCTCCCACAACTTCAAAGGCCAGCTGTAGTCTGACAACTTCCACATTCATTCATCTCCATTCCTGACCCTCTTCAAAGCTCCAGATCTCTTGGACAACACATCCAAAACAAAACTCACATCTCCCTTTCTAAGGCCCACCAAAACCAGTAAATGTCAACACTGTTCATTTATTTGCTTATGCCAGAAATGTGAGAACTTTCCTCTCCATCTAATTTATAGCACATCTTCTCAGTTCCGTTTCCAAAATGCATTTCAAACCCACCTGATTCTTTCTCTCTACTGCCTCTCTTAGTTTAAGCAGCCTCATCTCAAATGTATGACTACAGCCTCATCCTAACTGCTCATCTCCCGTCTCTCATTCTTGCCTCCTCCAACCCATTCTTTACACAGCCACCACAGTGACGTTTTAAAACTATACATCTAACCATGTCACTTTCTGCTGACACCACTTCAGTAAAGGAGTATCAATGGATCCTAAACCAACAGCTGAAAAGTTGCTAATAGGATAGTCACAAGATGCCAAAGCATCTCTTCACAAACTACTAATGCAAAGTTAAAATGTATCTCTACAAGGGAGACAGACAGTGGTGACCATTGAACCCAGTGACCAAATGTAGCATCACTAATATTTAGACATCCTGACATTACATGCCTACTGATCTGGTACCAATAAAATTCACAACATCACCTAGGAAGTATTCTTACCAAAAATGTTTAACCTAAATCTAATGATGCCTTTAGAACTAACTTCCAATTTATAGGAAATATAGAGAGTAGAGGAAAAAGTTAAATAATTCCATAAGAAAACAATTAGACAAATCTAGAATGTGGAACATTTCACAAGGCAAATGGCTTGGACTCTTCCAAATGTCATTTTTGTGAAAAGAAAAAAAAGCAGGGGGGTGCAGATAGGAGGCGGGAATCAGTGCACATTAAAAGATTACATAACCAGTGTACATAACCAAACGTAATGTACGTATCTTGCTGGGATCCTAACTTTAAAAGTTATATACATACACATTTATTTATATGATACACATATACATACACATGTATTTTTAAATAATTATGTAAATTTGAATATTAAATACTTTACTAATTAATTCATTTCTTTTAGTGATAATGGAACTGAAAGAGGTTATATAAAATTATGTCCTTAACCTAAGGACATACATGCTGAATTATATATTGGGAAAGTATCATGATATTTGCAACTTACTTTTGAATGATTTAGTCAAAGGGAAGAAAATGGTACTCATATGAAAGGTACTCATATAAAGCAAATACTGCAAATGCTACAACTGTTTAAGTAAAAGGTACATGGACGTCCATTATATTCTAGAAATTTTCTGTATACTTGAGTAATCTCAATATAAAATGCCATTAAAAAAAAAACTTTAATGACTCTTAGAATGAAATCTTAACTATTTCCCTGGTCTGCACCATCTGGCTCCTGCCTGCCTCTTCAGCTTTCTCTCACAATCCTCTTCCCATTGTTCTCTCTACTTCAGTCACACTGTTCTTAGTTCATATATATCCTTTAAGTCTCAGTGAAATATCACTTCCTTCCCTAAACTCCCCAAAACTGGTTTATGGAAGAACTCATGTGGCTGAGGGAGAAATGGGATGAATTACGAAGGCATACAGTTGGAAAAGGAACAATTTTCAGGACTAAGAACAGGACAGGATGTCTTGGAGGGTGGGAAAAACAGAGAGAGACTGGCTGAACTAGAACACATTTGAAGACACTAGTATCTTCCATTAAACCTCCATTATATGCTCTCATTGATTCCTATAATTCTCATTCATATTTCTCATGCTTCTACTTAAATATTATGTGCAGACTTATTGACTTATTTAATGTTAAAAATCCACACCAAATTGTAACCTCTATATCAATAAAGAATAGGTTAGTTTTGCTAATCATTGTATCCCCAAAACCTAGCACATGCTTAGTGCTTCATAGATGTTGGCTTAATGAATACCACATAATTTGGCTTTAAAGGAATACAACTTTAGTCCAAGTACTACTTAACTCAACTGATAAATACTCGTGTGGATTTTAAAAATGACAATTAGATTTAGTTATTAGAGCTGGTTATTTAGATGGTTGTTAAGGGTAATGAGCAGTTTTTGTTTTCACCAGATTCATTCATGTAATCATATTCCTATCATTTTCAGGTACTCTTTATTCCCCCTGATTTATTTTCTCTATCTACAATAAGCAGGTGTTAAGAGACAGACTATTATACACTAATAATTTTATGTCAAGCTTTGATTGTTAGTTCAGTAGCTTATAGTATGGCTCTTAAAGTGTCCAAGTACATAGGTTTAGAATTCAAACATGTCAGTAAGCCTGATGCAAATGCAACACCATCGCTGTGCCATTTGTTAAATATGGAACAGGCGAGAAAATGTAGATAAAATTCAAATCCATCCACTCCATTCACTCTGTTAGAACAATAATACAAAAAATAATTTTAGAAAAACAACTTTGCTGACTGTGGCTTTTAAAAACAGAAAGCAGATATGTAAAATTACAGTGGAGATGATAATCTAGTATATAAAACTCCATATGATCACTTATGTAAGAATGTTGCTCTATTAAATTTCATTTTCAAAAACCATATAGCTAAACGATAATTAAATTTTGTATAGAACTCAAGTATAGTCAAATAAATTGATAAATGCAACCCTAGTTCTACCTGTATGGTTGGTAAAAATGCATAGCACCGGGTATTTGGATAATTTTTCTTGGTTTTGAATATCATCACATCCAAAGTTGACAAGCCTAAGAATATAAAAAGAAATTTTAAGTTAGTTTAAAAATAAGTTCCCTTAAAAAGGATAGTAACCACTTATGCCCACAGAAGTAGAGACACGTCCCTGAAAAATTTAAGTAGATGACATGTTTTTTGGTTAAAAAATTCTATAAAACAGTAATTAAAACAAATGCATGTCAAGTTTTGTTTGTTAGCTTAGTAGATTTTCTCTGTGGCCTGCACAACAGAAAAAAAATATATTGCTTTCAACTTACATTTTTATAGCTTTTTCTGATTTAGAGTAATACACATATTATGTTTCAAAATAAGCACAACTGAATATTTGTATATGATGAAAGCTAGTGAAAACATTTAACAGTTTAGGATTATCACTAATCTAATTCACGGAGACTTTCTTTTCTTCTGTGTACTGTTGGCCTTGTGACTATTTTTTCAAAAGTGTCTCATGTTTTTACTACATTTTAAAAAGTCTGTGGAGGAAAAAAAGCTTACCTTTTATGTAAAAAAGAAACCAGAAAATAAGTGGTAGACTCAGCTGAACTACAGGCGGATTGACCTGTGACACCCTCTTTGATGGAAACAAGAAAACGGTTTTGACGTATGATTCTAAATGTAGCTCTGACTCATCAAATCCTTTATTAAATCACAAGAAGAGCACTTCTAGATCAAAATAAATGGATATGCCCTACAGAAATAAATGGCTACAAAGATCAGTACAATCGACAACATGGAAATACCCTGTGTTCGTGCTTATTAAGGCTGTTTATGTTCCCTAAAGAGAACAGAAGCATGAGAAGATACACACGCAAGGAATATCAAATTACCATTTTATCTGCATGCTAAATATTAGATATAAATATAGTCATTCTGCCCATGAGTATCTATAAAAATTATTAGTAATCTATGAATAACTTACTTAAATACTGAATCACTTAATGGTATGTCCAACGGTGCTTCAAACTGTTAAAAAATCAGAAGAAAACAAGCAAAACATGACCTTAATTAAGTGACATTAGTTCTGAAAACCAGAGCAAGCCTGACAAGGCTGTGCTTGCCCAATGATGAAGAGCCCATTTAACCATCATTATCTTCAGAAGTTATGCCTCAAAGCCATGGCACAGAAATCCCATCAAGAATATTATGGAGTTTATGTATAATCACAAGATTGATGGATATTTATTTTTCAAAGGGCTAATACTTGGCAAATTTTGCCCTAGATTTAAATATCATAAACAGGTAGTATGACCACATAAGGGGAGAAGGACTGTATCTTTAGAACAGTGGATGATTAAAAAAAAAGTGGGTTGGGGGAGAAGAAATAAATGAAATTCTTCTAATGATATGATACCAATCTACATTCGACACTAATATTGATTCTAGCATTTCAAGTAGCTTTTTCAGGAGTCATGCTAGATTTTTATTAATTAAACTATACCTTCTCATTGGCTCTTTACCTTATTCTCAAATCCATTGATCTCACAAGTCCTTTGGTATCAAATAACGTATAACCACTTAAAGCTACAGACCATACTATTATTATCTACTAATCCTTACTCTTATACTTGTTTCTTTAATGTGAGGTATTTAGTTAGCAGAAATTTCCTGTGTGTGCTCTTCTAATCACCTATATTAACTGCATTTGTTATAGAGCTAAATGCTGAGAACTATTTTACTTGCTTACATAAGCGACTGACACGACATCAAGAATGTTAAAATGCTTTTATGGTAACAACTCTCTTTTAAAAGCGGCAACATGTCATAAAATTTCACTTACCATTAAGGTAAAGTTCTCATCAGCACAAAACTGGATGCATTTTAAGGTACTTTTTGATTTCTAAAAGAGAAAACAGAATAAATGACATATTACTCAAAAAGTCAACAAAAGCACTAATTAAAAAGAGAGAGCATGAATGAGAGCCAGAAAAGAAACCAGCCAAGAAGTAAACAGTAATGAAAACCTTTTCATTATTTTTCATAAACCTTTACTGACTGGCCCCATCAATGAAAATGCAATGATGAACAAATTACAATTATGATAGTGTCAAAATCCAATTCCACCTATAAAAAGGAGGGCCAGTAGACTAGTTTTTACCTTCAGGTCAATGTAGTATAATCTCTGCTCTGACATATCCCACTGAGCCCAGACAAAATCCTCTGCTACTCTGTCTCTTGGGAGTTGGCCAGAATTTTTAATTACCTAAAGAGGTGAAAAGATTTTAGAAATAACTGTTTTAAAAGAGGATAGATCTATGATTCATTATTATTTTACATATTCTATCTTTATAATACATACATTCTCTTTATACATCTTTGTAATACAACACATATTTCCAAGGCTTATTTTTAGCAGCCGCCCCCCCCACCACCACATACACATGTAAAGTCTTTGCAGGAAAGATATAAGATATCATGTTATTACTTTCTCTGCCCAAACACTTTATAATATATTATTTTATTCAATGCCTAATGTAACAGACAGGCTGGTGTTGTTGAAGGCAAGCCACATCTACCACAAATCAACAGCTAGTTTAGTAAAAGATTCAGAGCTTTCTATTCAGGACATAACCCATTCAGGTCTCTTCAGACAGGAGGCCTTCACAAAGGCTGGGATGTCAAGGGAAAAAACTCAGGCCCAAGAAAAGGCAAAGCTCCACACCTCTGCATCTCCATGGTGCTTTGGCATGCTTTTATTTCAGTTACGTTTTAATTAATACTCTAAGTCTCCCCCAGTGAGTATGCACTCTTCTATAACACCTTCATGCTCTCGATGTCTTATTTATAGCACCTAATACTACTCAAGGAATGCTATTCAAAAGAAGAAAAATGAAAAAGGTATGTAAATTGCCAAAAATACTACAATGTAAATACAAAGAATTAAGAATTCACTTTCCGCAAAATGCTTATATGGCAAAAGGAATCAATATTGGGACAAATGAGTAAAGAATGTAAACAGGTTGACGTAGAAGAAAGGAGAAAAAAAAGGAAAATATCAGAATGGCCCATTTTCATGTCTAAACCCTCTCTAATTCTAATAGGAATTTCTCCACTGAGGGCAACTTGGAACTCAAGGGAGGCACAGGGCATGTAGAATCGTGCATCTCTGTTTCTGGCTTGCTGAGGTCCATTACATTTAGACAGGAGAAAAGTGATATCCAAGAATACCTGTCAGTCTCTAAACCTTGGACAACCCTTGTTTCCATTTTTCTGAAATGTGTTAAGTTGGGGTAGATTTGGGAACTCTTTCAGAAGAAGAGATATACTGATGAAAGCTCAGGCGTCAGGGTGTGGCAACTCAGGTTCACATCTCAGTTTTGTCCCTCTCCAGAGCTACCTCACCTCTGTGAGTCTTGCTTGTGTTGTTCCCTGTAAAAATGGGGATAATTATAATACCACCTCTATCATGCAGGGACGTTGTGAGGAATATGTGGAACAACACACTGCCTTAAGCAGCTGTCATCTAAACCTTTAAGAATGAAGGCAAAAGTGCCTCACAAAAGGGCACACAAGGATGAAAGAAAGCTGAGGCTGCACTCTATTGGCTGGGAGAACGCTTCCTGGACTGCTGACAAGTGCCTCCTGCCCTCACTTTCTCTGCAGTGTCTTCTTGGCTCCCAAACCCTCTTCTAAACAGCCAGTCCTCTATGCCCATTCCCAGCTTCTGACCCCAATTTTTTCATATAACTCTTTCTTCTAAATTCTCATGCGGTGGGATCCTGCCTTGCTCTTTCCTCTCTGACCTGCCCCTTTCCTGACCACTGGCCATGACCTTGCCCTTCTATTCACTTAGCCACCGGTGGCCCAGAGCTCCAGCCATACATGTTCTGGTCATTTTCTAGCCTGGCCTCTTGATTTGAAACAATCAATAGTAGATACATATAAATAAAAGCCATTTTCCATTTCAATTCTGTCCACATAACTTTAAAATTTTCAGAGGAAGACTATTTTGACACAGACTATTTAAATATTGAAGTAAATAATTTTTAATATATGAATATCTCATACAAACTGTAAAGTGCAGGCAATTCAGTAGAAAAATAGACAAGGATACAACTAAGCAACTTTCAGAAAAGCAAATTTAAATAGCCAATAAGCATAAAGATGCTAAACCTCACTAATATTAAGAGAAATATAGACTATAATAATAATATTATCAACTTACACCCATTAAATTATAAATTTTTTTTTAAAGACAAACATACCTATTAGTGGTATGGATAGAAGGAAAGAGTAAAACTTTGATTGTAAACTGCAAAGCTGTTAATTTTTTAGAACGCAATCTGGAAAATTTGTTGAAATGTATTAAAGCATATATACATCAACCCAATTATTTATTACTGAGGATTTAACTCCAAGGATATATGTACCAAATATGTAAAGCTATAGATACAAAAATATTTGAGACAATTTCTAATGTAAACAAGTAAAAGAAAACTGGCAATCAAGTGAATGTCCACCTGTGGGAGCTTAGATGAAAAATTGTAACCCATGCCAGGGACTATTATGTACTTCTAAAGAAAACAAATTGGAATTATTCTAGTTGATTTGCAGGTAATTCCACAAAGTTGAATGAGGAAGGAGTGAATAACAAACCCCTGGGTGTGTCAGAGTGAAGATGGTAGATAATACAGGTATAGAGAAAAGTATGAAAGGATACATACCAGGTTGTGAAAGAAAGTTAAAGGTGAAAAGGAGACAGCGAAGTGGAAAACAAGCACAAAAGAAAGAAAATTGAATTATATAAAACCCCAGCAAATATGTTATGATCCCATTTATATCTATGTATATGTATCTACGTAAAAAATTAGATTAAAAAAGTTATATCTCTATTTAGCAACTTATAGGGGATATCCCCTGGATCTATTAGGTAAAAAGCAAAAACAAAAGCAGCAAAATATATAATGATTCTATTTTGATTAAAAAAAAAACTGAATCCTTGTATATGTGCACCTGAGCAAGGTAAAAGGTACAGAAATAGTCACACATGGTTGTCAATATTATGTCAGGAGACTGAGACTGGAGGCTGAGATAAAGGGGATATTTAACCCCTTCATACAACTTATATTATTTCACATGTTACAACAATAAGTATATAATTTGAAAGACATCAAATAAAGTGTTATGTTTCTATGACTTTATCTATAAAGATTAGAAAGATCTAATTGACAATCTAGAAATGTCACTCTTTGTGAAAAAAGTTCTGAAGCAAAAGGAATTTCAAATATTTACCACTCTATTTCCATCTTCTTGGATGACTTGAATATGAAATTGTTCAATATCTTTTTCAAAAGAAACAACAGAAATATAATTTAACATTCATAAAAAGTGTAAGTACTTTTTTCACCTAACTACTGTGAACAATTTTTTTATTTAAAAGTGTAGATTAAACAACTAGCTGAAAAATATTATCAGAGACAGCAATCTCACAGTAAATCTCACAGTAAATGTTCAAAACACAACCTATCTTACTCCACTCTCCCTTTACAGTGTTTCAAATCCAGCATTTACTCTGCTCCTCAACATCAACAATACATGAAGCATTTCATCTTTCTGCTCTACTGGGTTCCCTCAATAAGCATTTGCCTCCCCTATACCATCAGTCTTATGTACAGCTAATAAGGGCTCATTTGGCAGGGTTTATCTTCAGTTTCCAAATTCCAGACACCTGTCTATATGAAAATATTAGATAGAAACTTATTATACAAGACAACTGGGGGAGGCGTTTTTACATGGATCAATTTCACATTAACAAAACTCTAAACATTTTGCCTTGATTTGCGGATGTTCTCTTTCTCCCAGTAAGCAATTGAGATTCAATCACTATATTTGCCTTCTGCTAGTTCTAATTACAAAAACATGAGACTGACAATCGGGCAAGAGCATAGGAACTGAACACAAGCCTAACCCCTTGGAACTGTTCATCCAATTATAAATCAGCAGTTTTATCTTACAACATGAAAGACTGCTTATTAAGTAAGATCCACTAGTGAATTTTGTCCTCTCTCACCCCTGCCCCAAACTTGAAAATATCATTAAAGGATGTTCCAGTCTTATTTCCCTCTATTGGAATTTCATCAAGTTAGTATGTGTCCTCAAGTTCTACCATGGATTTCTTCTAGCTTCTAATGCCTTCCTCTCTCTCCACCTAAGCCTCTATCCTTATATCATGGTTATCCACTGTGACAGACATCCTAAAAAGGATGGACTTTAGAAGGCAACAATGACCAGCAAAATTGTTCTACAAACATCCTACCACATGACAAAACTGGAAATCCATATATGGAGGGGGCTATCATTCCTAGGATGAGGAAACAGAGCAGACCCTGAGGGTACATTAAGTGGGGTTATAGAAAAAGCTCTTCCACAGGAGTTCATGGCCTCAAATGGATATCAAAGGTCAGCAGACCCTCAGCACTGACTAGAGGACAGCTAGAAGATTTAGTCATGTCCCACACTTCACTAGATGGGACCTTCATGAAATCCCCATATACCACCTAAAGATGCACTTACATTTCTCTTCTGAAATCAGTAACAAATGGTTCTCTGGAAGAGGATGACTATCAACGTGTGGATAGAGGAACTGCAAAAAGGAAATGGGGATTAATTAAAATTATAAGCAACTACCTTGCTTACATAAATATTTCAAAAGTTGTATTTGATCAGTATACACTACATACTATACAAGGTACTGGGAACCACGGAATAGTTTAGGTGAGTCACATGCATGTATGTATTACAGATGGAAGCAAGCAGGAAAATGGGACACTTTCAGGAGTTCAGGTTTCTAGGGCAAAATCGATTGCAGGTACAACATAATTCATTTAGACAATAAGATTAAAGTGTATGCTATTTTAGGAACAGTGCATCCTATCTGGAATACATGATTCTGAAGCCAATCAAAAACAACATAAACAACATTCCTGCAGAAAGTGCACATGCACCAAATAAGAGTGGTCAATGTATTTGTTGTTCAACTAGCATTTAATTTGAGAGATAAGTAAATGGACTCTCCATTATAACTTCCAAAGTCCAACATCCAAGAGACAAAGCACAACAGACCCTGGGACTTTCCAAGAAAGAACAGTGAGTCACAGTGTGGCATGTGGTAGAGAGCTCACAAGCCTCAAAGAATAAAATGACTGCCCCTAGGGAAAAAAGGCTTAATCCATACCATTCCTCCTCTGTTCTCTCCCACAGGTACCAGCCGACAAGACAGGACAAAGCAGGCAGCCAGAAACACAAGGCTTTATGCTGCCAGCCCTGATAATGAGGGAACACTGGTCATGGGATGACTCCAGTGACTTAATTTTTCGTCAACAAAAAGATATCTATAAATCATCAGGTTCATTTTGTAACATGAAAGCCTACTAGATAAGATCCACTGGTGAATTTTGCTTTTTAAACTTGAAAGTATAATGAAAGAACATACCCATTAATTTCCCTATTCTGTGTTGACTTCCTTTCTACAGACTAGGAAAATTTTTTGACAAAATAAGTTACCTAACTTCTCATAATGACGAATTGGAAATGTAACCGGCCAGTTTTTATAATAGTTTGTAGTCAAGTTTCCCTTTCGGAATTGCACAAAACATTAACTATATACCATTCTTTACAGTAATAATCTCAAAATTTAAAAATAGATAGCAATGTAGAATTTAGCTACAAAAATAATATAAAATTCATTATCTCCGGATTTGTGAAACTGGGCACATCAAATAGGATACTTTGAGTACTGGGGTTGAAGGAAAGCAAAAATGAGTGACACCACATAGGTAACGGAAGAACAAATGCTCAGTGCCTCAAAATAATGAGATACTCCTACAGAAGACGATGTGGCCTCCCTGGGTCTACAGAGGTGGCCAAGGCATGCTCCCTTAGGACTACAATCTGAACTAAGGTGGTGCTGGGTTTAAAACTTTTATATAGTCTATGTGGCGATCAATGAGAACATAATTTTAAAGTCCAATTTGGTAGTGGCTTTCTATTATGAGACAGCCCTAGACCAAGGCTGGGATATGAGAATATGAAAAGACTGCTTCAGACATAGCTCTACAAAAGTGTGCAAGGTTGGTTTGGGGTTTTTTGTTTGTTTGTTCATTTGTTTGTTTTGTGCATTGTAAGTAAGACTCCAAAGTTTATCATATTAGGGAAATATTTACCTTCACAAATATGAATCTAGATTCTGATTATTAATATTCATCATTAGAAAAGAGTATTTACCATAGGTATGTAGAGAGGTGTATAATTACCCAGTAGAACTATCTGGAAGATGCATCTCATGCTGGTAGGGAACTGCCAAAGGAGACCAGATTGAAATCCACACCCCACTCACTACTTTCCTAGTGAAGTTCCTCTGTGAAGGGGGTCGAGAAGGTACTTGGAGACTTAGAGAAATGTGCTACTGGAGACCATCATGGATGTTTTGACTAGAAAAGTGAGGGAGGTAGATCACAGGACAAGCTCAAACTCAATGGACAGTGGATGGTGTTTCTCTAAAAAGGGAAGAGGAGAGATAGAGGAGAGAGGCAGGATTTGCCACGGGTAG
Organism: Cynopterus sphinx; assembly: GCA_030015415.1. Lineage (NCBI taxonomy): Eukaryota > Metazoa > Chordata > Mammalia > Chiroptera > Pteropodidae > Cynopterus > Cynopterus sphinx. The sequence goes on along the minus strand of CM057391.1, from coordinate 39,441,423 downwards.
ACGGACATTGGAAGAAATTTCTCCAGAGGCATAGGCATGAGGAGAAGGGATCAGAAAGCAGAACTAAAAACTGAAATGGGGCCACAAGATGAGTAGTTTTACTTTATTTGTGTGGGAACTTCTCTTTGGCCTATGTGGTCGTGCATCACATACTTAAAAATTTTTTTTTTTAATTTGAGATAAAATTCATATAAACAAAATGTACAATTTAAACTATTTTAAAGTATACAATTCAGTAGTTTTTAATAGTCACAATGTTGTACAACCAAATATTTATAGAAACTTTGCCCCTCCTATGTTCTAATACCTTTTGTGTCCCAACCCTTCAATAACATCTCCATTGCCTATGGAGAGGCTAAGGAAGCCAAAAGAACAGGCCAGGAAAGGGAAATATACCAACCCATAGTCACCCCTGCAATGATGACAGTGTAAACGGAGTGGCTTCCTGGGGGAAGGGCAATGCTCCTCTGGAGCTCCACGCCAGGCTGTCTGGAAGCAAGCAGTGGCCCACAGTGAAGCCAGGAGTAGTGGTGAAAACGACAACGCGCAAGTGGAAGGACTGCTGACAGTGGCAGATAATCCCCTCTCCTAACACCCATTTTAAGAGGGATAGTCACTGGCTCCAGGCTGGAAGTGCGTATGAGGAAGAGGAGGAAGATACTTTGGGTTACACAAAGAAATTTTATAGTCACCACAAACACAGTACACTGAACGCTGAACCATTGCTCCCCGAGAAGACTCAGGGATAGGTTTCTGAAAGCCTCTAGTCACTACATTTTTGTCAACAAATTAACGCATAACTTTGTTTAATGTATTTCTGTTTAAAGACACCTTATTTAATATGTATTACTGATTCATTAGCATTGAACCCACAGTCAGCAGCACTATAAACTCATGCCTAAATAAAGATTATCTAACTAACAGACATTTCCTCTGTAAAGCATTTTGCTGCCTTCTTGCACTTAGGAACATTAGCAGTATGCTGAGAGACATTTTAAAGAGGGAAGTTACCAATAAAAAGCCCCCAATTAAAATAAAAAACAAAACACATGGCACTGGATAAACCATTTGTTTACAAGTATGAGAACTGAATCAAGAATGCAGAGTATCACCTTACTCAACCTCAGCTGGAAACATGTGCATTGGGTGACTTTTTCACCACTTGGAACATATACGCAAATGACTTTGAAAGTGCTATGAGTATTGATTTGGGGGTTACAAATAAATTTTAGCAAGTGGTAGAATTCACAATTCAGAATGTGCGGGTAATGAGGACTAACAATATCTAGTGACCTGCATTATACACACAGCGCTTCCACATCAGTTCACAGAGTTGATAAATTCCAGGACTAATTAAGTTATTTGATCATGTATATTTAATCTGCCGACTATGTGAATACATTAAATAAACCATTTAAATGTGTTTTTATGTTCAATATTTTATCATTTAAAACATTACATTACTATCAAGCCATGTTTGCAAAGGAAGAGCTGATAATTCCAGCCATACCATCTGCTGAAGTACATTAGGGATTAAAAGTGATAATGTGTGTGAAAGCACCAGTGTCTCTAGGTTTCATGTCTTTTGATCAATGAGATAAATGTTAAAGGACAGACTCACTTACCTGTACCCAAATATAGCTATCCACTGCTTTCAGAACCTTCACATTGTTAATGGGGTGGATTTCAACCAACAGAGTCAAACACTTTGATCCTGCAAAACAAAGGAAGCTTTTAGTAATAAAGACTAGAATATCACGTATTATCTCCTCCATATAGGTCTGGACTTGGAAAATATAAATTTGTTGCCTGTTGTATTAGCTATTCCACAAAGAAAAACAATCTTATGAAAATTTACTATGACATTTCTTGAAACCCAAACTAGGTACAGAAAACATCATAAAGGAAAAGTTGATGTGCACAGAATGAGGAACAAGTTGCTGTCCATGCCTCAGCCATTTTTAGTGTAGCGTCACAGAGGCTTTTGCTTCCAAGTCTAAATAAACAAAACTCGATTCAGTGTCACTCCAGTTCTATAGCATGATGGAAAATACTGTTTGTATATGAAAATAAAAAAATATTTCTGATGCATGAACATGTTACAGTTGACAGCACTTATATAGGACAAGCGCTGGCTTCCCTCAGGAATGTGGAGCTGCACTGATAAAGACTCTTATTTCCTCAGTGTCACATTGGAGCAAATGTTATCAAAGATAGCAATTAGAAGGAAATACTTGGACACAAACTAGAATAGGATTACCATAGATATCCTAATTCAGGCCAGAGGCTCTCCTCTCCCAAGATTAAACCTCAAAAAAAACACAAGAGGTTGGCTTACATTTGAGTTCTTATGAAGACTAATACCCACCCTCACTTTCTCAATGACTTTACTTTGAATACCAATGTAATTTTGGGGGTGGCACAGCAGTTTGGGATTGAATTAATGCCAATTTTCACTATTTAAGAAAACAACCTGACAGTATTGCTTTATTTAATTTAGAAAAAAAAAATCAAAAAATGTAAAACAATTTCTGGGATAGGCCTCACAGTTACATGAACTGGATATCTCTGTAAACATGCCTTTAAAAATTATTTTAAAAAAAACAAGACAGTGAGTGAATTATTATGTGGGATCACAAATATACAACAACAAAACAAATGAAAACCAAATGTTGTTTGGTCAATGAGTACTTGTAGGTTAGGATAAAATCCCAGTGTCAGGATCATACACCAATTCAAAAGGGCTGTGTTTCTAATAACTGGGACAGAGGTAAAGGTGAAATGTTTTAGGAATTTGCTTGATGACTTAATGTCTCTAGGAGTAAGACACTGATGTCAAAGACACTTGAGATGAAACATAGAACAGAAATGTTTGGTGAAATGTAAGAATGAGAAAAAAGAATGAGAAAAAATGTGAAAATGAGGAAAAAATGTAAAAATGAGAAAAAATTACGTTAAGGGTATATAAATAAATTACTATATTAACTACAGCTGACATTTGACTGTTTTACTCTTGCCATAAAAGTTCATATGTTTCAATTGGAAAAAAAAATTTTTTTTAGCAGGGCAGGCAGAGGAACCTTCTCAATGAAAAATAAGAAATTCCCTTATATTCAGCCTTTCTGGCAATGAGGTTTTGTTTTGTTTTGTTTTGTTTTGTTTTGTTTTGTTTTGTTTTTGGCAATGAAATTTTGTACCCAAATGAGATTTTGTACCTAAATTCACTTGCCTTTAAAATGGGAGAATTTTCAAAGGTAAAAACCATCTTCCTATACTAATATTTTCCTTCTTTAGAACAGCCCAGACATTTAACTAATAAAATTAGCATACTGAGAAGAATAATTGTGCAAATGGGACATTCTCCCCAAAACATACTGTTTTCATAGTATAACAGGAAGCACTCTGGATTAGGATTCTGAAGACACCAGTTCTAGTTTAAGCTCTGCCACTAATCTAATATATACTTTTCAGCAAATCGTGAAGCTTTCCTAGGCCTCAATGCCTTATTATTAATAAAATAAAATGATGAACTACAGAACCAGATTATTTCAATAATCACTTCCAAACATAAAATCCCATGATTCCATGAAGTATTTAAAGTTGTCTTAAGAATTCAGAGACTCCACATAGTCATGCCACCCTGAATTTGCCTGATCCTTATCCAATCTTGGAAGCTAAGCAGGGTTGGGCCTGGTTAGTACTTGGATGGGAGACCACCTAGGAATACCCGGTGCTGTAGATGTTTAAAAAATTTTTTTGAGAACCCAGATGTCAATGGAGAGCGTATCACTGAAGGGTAAGACAGGGTGAGGGAGGATATGGGTATCACAGGACATAGACATGGCAGAATGAAAGCAACACCATGAATGAATCTCCAGAGCACTGTTCTAAGTAAATATGTCAGACAGAGAAAGGCAAATGCCATATAATCTCTATTATATGTGGAATCTTAAAAAAATACATATGTATTTATTCATATATGAAAACCAAGATCATAGATACAGAAAATGGACTAGTGGTTGGTTGCAAGAGGTGGAGGGTGCAAAGGTAGAAGAAATGAGTAAACTTTTTTAAGTTTCAATAACTTGAATAAAAATTTTTTTAGAAAAAAAGCACAGGAATAGGCACTACATGAGGAGAGTGGGCAAAAGAAGCTAGTCCGATGCAGGTGAAGGTACATGCTAAGAAACTGTGTCAAGGTTGGAAAAGTCCAACGAAGTCTGAGTCTGAAGACGCCTCTGATTATTGGAGCACTTAAACCAAACCATAACTCTATGGAGTGTCTGCTGCACTTAACTGTCCTTAAAGAGGTGTAGTCACCCCAATTGCTGCCCAGGAGAGATCTCTGTATCACTCATCCTACCCCTTGGGGGAAATGCAAGTCTACAGGGGAAGGTGAAGGGGGCAACTGGGCCTGGCTTCCTACAATGGGCCATGTTCTAAATAAAACATTTACTCTGTCATGGCCACAGCCAAGAGGGGAAGCACTGTAATTAAAACTGTTGTAAAGTGTGTGAACCAAGGACCCCTACCTTGTTCATGTGAAAAATGTAACAGTTTGTCTCATTTGCAATGGAAAAATCTCATTATAAGCAACAGAGTTTTAAATAATCATTTGATTATAATCAAATGGCTTACCAAGTCATTCATGGACAAATAAAATAAGCCTTACCAAAATATTTTTTTCAGAAGACAAAACAGTCTAATAGATCCTTTAGTGTTCTCTGGTCACATTATTTCTGACATCTTAACTGAATAGAGGCCTCTAAGGGTCTCCAACACCTGTCTGCACCTCATCTTCATTCTCCTCTAGCCTCATATCCTACCACTCATTTCCCCTTGTTCACTCCTCTCCATCCTCACTGCCTCCTCACTATCCTCGAACAGCGAGTCTACTGAGTACACTCTGGCCTCACAGCCTTCGTGCTGGCTGTTGGCTCTGCCAGAAACGTGCTTTCCCGATAGCCACACACTTCCTCCCTTCCTTCTTGAAGATCTCTGTTTAAACACTCCTCTAATAGTTTTTGCTAGGTTCCTCCCCCAAATAAACTAAGTGCACTCAAATATTTGCCTCAGACTCTACTTAGGAGGAAACCCAAACTAAGACAAGAAGTTATCTTGGGAACAGAATCACTTTAGCCATGAGTGGCTGGCATGAGGGACTTGGGAGGCTGAAACAGGGAGTATGCCAGTATCAGTGTCATTAGCACAGCCGTGACCACTTTGGGTCTTGAGCTGCATTGAGTGCAACTCAGAATTATCCACTTTAGGGATAGAAAGGGAGAGTACTTATCTTTCAGCTCCTTGCCCTGCTGCAGTTATGTCTTACCCTATTGGGAATCTTTTCCAACCATACTTCCAGGTGATACACACGCAGGTTTTCCTAAGAGCTCTGGGCAAAAAGTAAGAAGTAGGTAGAAGAGCTGAGGTGAGGCACTATCTGTAAATGACCTTTGGGCAAAGCTCGTTCTCAATGCAGAGGCTGGCATGGAAAGTGAGCTAAGACAAAGTATGCGGTATCCAATATAATAAGTAACAATTTCCATTCAATTATGTTTAAAGATAGTGATAGATAATCTCACCAGAGGTTGCATTAAACCTCACTTGCATCAAACTTCCAAAACTGGGTAAGTTTAAATCCTTAATAGGATTTAATGTTATAATCAAATAAAACTCACGGTGAAGTTGGTCTGAAAGTATATTTTATAATATATATAATTTGTCATTGTTCTGCATGACTATCAGGCATAGATGGTAAACAGCATGCAAAGATTATAGTTACTAATGGGTTTACCAGGATAATAAATGATTTCTAAGGCTAAAGGAAATAAGGCTCAAGAACTAGGAGGTGCAGGGAACTAATCCAAGATTCTGTATTGGAAGAAACACAAGCAACTTGGCCTTTTTTGGTCTTTTTTGGTCAAGGAGTTTATTAGCGCAGAAGATCAGGGTTATACCCTGGTTGTGTCCATACCTTGTTTTAAGGGTAAAAACACCAATATCTTAGATCCTATTTTGCTTAAGCTAGTCCAGTTCCTTTACCTCTTAAGTGAGCATTGCACCTACTTCTAAGAAGAGCAGAGAATGCCAAGAGGAGGACAAGGCACAGAAGAAGGAAGAAGGCTGCTATGGTTCTCAGTGTAATATGGCAGCAGGGGAAGTAGGATGAGTGATACATATGATGAGATTTCAGGAAAAGCCCCCAGCATCTACCAAAAACTCTTCTACTGAGGTCCCTGAAAAGGTCCAATCCAGACACAGGCCTGGTTTTCTTGATACTCTCCCAGCTTGTCTTTGGGAGCTCAGGACTGTTTCATAAACCTCACGTGGAAAGTGTGTAAGAGGGTTTTTCCATCATATGCAACTGCAGGAAAATATAGCTGAGTGACAACTATGCTAACAAAAGGAGGAGTGTAAGTGCTGAATAAACAGAACAGATGGAACACACTGCAGGACTGAAATAGTAAAAGATTAAAATGAGATCCACTCAACCAGAGGTTGAAAAATGGCAGTCCATGGGCTAGATCCATCCACAGGTGGTTATCATTGCCCAAGTAGAATTTTTAAAAAGTATCTGAGCCAAAATTTAAAAATTAAATGTTTACATAAAAGTCCATACTTATCTTGATAGATTAAAAATCTGGTCCCCCTGGGTTTACTGCTCCCCTTTGAAGATAGGACACATACTCCATGGGACACCTCCACCCACCACTAGTCCCTATAGCTCACCTGAGAGCAGCTGCCACACCTCTTTGTATACCATTGTATCCCCAGCACCATGCATAGTGCCTGCAGGTACTCCTTATTTGTTGAGTTCTGAACAGATGGATGTTATAGAATGTTAAAAGGATGAGGGATGGGGCATCACATAATAATAAACTATGAAGTAGGCCTTGGCACATGAATAAAAAAAATTATTTTTATTTAGAATTGGTGGACTACTCATAATACATTATGTATTGGTCAACAGTTTACAAAATATAAGAAAAAAAAAGATATTCTTAAAGGAATATCAAGCTTTTCCCAACCCTTTATACCAGTTTCTGACCATAGGGTTCAAGTGTGTCCTCAATGTTAATTTAGGTTGCAGGTGCTAATTGCCTTATTAATACTTCTGCTATTCAATGTTATAATATTTTATATACTTTCTTGTTTACTTGAAAAAAAATTTCTAACTCTTTTTCATGCTTTATGTGACCTTGGCCTTTTCATTCTGAGATAAAGCTATTTGTCAAGATACAGGAAACTTAACTGAGTAGTTCAACAAGTCTTCATCTATTAATAGGCACTAAAAAGTATAATTTCATTACCTGGTTGAAGCTCATTTTTTCTTCCTTCTTTAGAAGATTGAACTAAACTTGCAGCTAATGAAAAAAGAAAAATAATAATTCATTAGCAAATAATCCATGCAGTGGCTTATTAAAGTGTCCCATTTTTTACCTGAAATAAGTGAGGGCTCAAAGAACCTGTCAGTGGATGATTATGGTAGAATACAAGGCAATTTTTTTGTAGGTAGACTCAATGAGTCTTTATTTCAACTCTCATCTCCCAAGAGTACCTTTTCGCAGAATATCATTCTAGTAGACAAATCAAATATTGCAAAATCTAATACTTTAAAACCCAAAAAAAAAAAAAGAGTTCAACTTACCAAGCAAAGTTCTCTCACTATTGACTGAGCAACTGACAACTTGCAAGTCCTTCTCAAATGTATAGAGATGCTATTAAAACAAAAGTATTTTTTAATTTGGAGTTTCATATTAAATAACACTTTTATAATACAAATTCCCATTTAGCTGTCCAATATTTTGTCGTTATGGCAAAATATTTTGCTAAAAAACCATCGATGAACCAGTTTATCCATACTGAGAAGTTTCTGGTGTTTCTTTTAATTTGTTATTTTTATTTAAGTTTTCTAGGCCACATTTGGCACTGAAATGTAGCCATAAGGCAACAGAGTGTAGTGGTTAAGAATACAGACCTTGGAGCCAAGCTAGACCCAGTTCTAAATCCTGACTCTGCCACTTGCCAGCTTTGTGACTTTGGACAAGTTATTCAACCCCTCTATCCTCCCATCAGTAAAACAGAAATCATAAATCTATTTTAGGAGGTGGTTAGAAGGATCAAGTGAGATAATCCACATGAAGCACTTATGTCTGTCACACAGAAGCACACAAACATTAGTTATTATAATTACTGAGGCTAGTAAAGTTTTAATCAAATCATATAACATGATATATATTAGCTATGTTTAAGAGACTGTCACAAGTGTATCTCTTTTAGGACTCTCATATTTAGTGCATTAGCAAAGTAATCTGTCTTTAATCTTTATTTTTTATTGTCTTTGTTGCTGTTTAAAATGTTGCAATATTCCATTTCCTGCAATATTAAAGAAAATGAAAATGGTCATACAAAAGAAGGATGTGAGGTACAGACTGAGGAACTAGGGACAATCACGTAGTAGGCAAACACTCTTAAAGTACACTCAGAGGATAAGGGAAGATAAAGAATTTTAGACATCAGGGGAGAACAGGCTAAGAAAAACAGTGAATAGCAGAAGTATTAAGAAGGTAATTGTTACCAGCAGATAAAAAAAGAACTGAGACCACATTAGAATCCTATGGCCAGAAGTCGAAAAATGTTGGCAAGTCAGGAAATGCTTGATGAGAGAAAGTGAACTTTGAATGAGAACTAAGACTAAGAAGGGGTCTCAATTCATGGGAGAAATTTTGGTTTCCTTTGACTCTTGCTGTAATTGAGGAATTCTAATTGATGTATACATGGATGTATACATTTAATGTTTTATCCTTTTAATTATGAAATAACATGTGAACACAGTCTCAGTACTTAAAACATGCAAACACTACAAATGAAAAACCAAAGCTCTCCATTACACTCAACAATCCCAACTCCCTTCTAAAATGAAACATGTTGGTAATGTGCTCTGTAGCCTTCCAAATCATTTAAAATGAGTTTTTAATGTATATTTATACACACATATTGCATGGTGTTCTTTCAAGTTTTTGTAAACCATAAATGGAATGTATTATCCCAACAACTTGCTTTTTTCATGTAACAATGTGTTTTGAAGGAGCTTCTGTATCAGTGTGTACTTACAGACTTCTTAATCCCTTAATATTTGTAAATATTTACAGAGGCATATAATGATTCCCTCATTTCCCCCGCGCCCCAAATTAGACAAGTTTGTCACATCATCCAAAGCTGTATGTGAGTGGTTTGGGGGAAAATTAAGAAAAGCAAGCTGGGCTCTCTATACCTGGATCTTTGGGAAAAAAAGGAGAAGTAGGGTAAGTGAAGATTAAGCAGAAGGTGAACTCAGATCCAGAGTTCATTATGAGATCCTAAGCTTTTGGGAGCACTCAAATCTTGGGGAGGGCACTGGACTTCCTACAGTCCTACAAAATACTGGATGATTGGTTTGAGCCCATTTTGCTTAAATCTCAAAGGACTAAGAGAATTCAGCTGATGTTTGGTCCAAAAGTGTTTGCACTTTTTTTTTTTTTAAGATAAAAGTGCCAAGAGAGGGTAAATGGGAGAAGAAAGGCAAAGAAATAAAAACTAAATTGTTTGAAAATGAAGTGAGAATTTGTATCTAGAAAAAGGAGATAAAAGGAAAACTGTAAAAGCAGTAAAGTAAGCAATGAGGAATCTACAATTTATGGTGATTTTTACCTCATTTTGTCTGGTTTGACAATCATATAATCCAAAGAAGACATTTCCCTTATTGTCCTGAAAAAAAAAATTAACTAGATGTTAGACTATTAAAAGTTTTAAAACAAACCTGCAACAATTCAATCAATATTAGCACTAAGCACTCTAAAGTTTGCATGCTGCATTTCAGTAAAGGACCAAACCTGTTTCTGCTCATCTGGGCTCAAAGAATAAAATGGATTAAGAGCGTACAGTTCACTGAGTTTAGGGCAACTTATCTAGTAGGACTGAGCATGGGGAAGGAGTAAATCTTTGTGTATTTTCATTTGTTTAAGATAATATATCTGACAAATATCGGGAGTATCTAGATCAAGTCCCTGATATATTTATAAGTAAAACTTTTTGAATCATACAATTCCTTAAGTGCAGCATATTTATAGATACAACTTAAAGTAACTTTTTAAGCAAAAGAAAAGTTCAGTGATACAACTATGTAAAGAAAAGTGGCCGCTGAAATTATTCTTTCATGTTTCCCTTCTTTAACTTATCAATAAAATTAAATTTTATTTCCTTAGAATATTTAATATTGAAAACACATGGTTAAATAATAATGCCTCAAAAATGTGAGCATATCTAAGTCTGAACAGGTGACAGAGTCATATTTCATATCTTCCCAGAGATAAAAATCTAACATACTAGTTTTAAACATCTTTTAACTTTTCCCTCTAAAAATGGAACTGTTCATTTATTCAGAAAATTAAGCACTATGTCAGACATTATGAAGTTTATTTTATTTGAAAAAGAGAAGACACTTTTCAAGGCTGAATTTAAATCACCCTATTCAATCTTACAAAATAAAAAAGCCATATATTAAAGGTTAAATACCAACAAGTCTGATTTGTTACCCCTCAATAAAATAAACCATAAATTCTTTAAAAAGAGAATATAAATGGTTAAAATAGTAAATTTTATACTATTCATATTTTACCACAATAAGAGAAAATATAGACATACCTTATAGGTATAGATTACATTTCCATTTCTTTCAATATTTAGTACACGTAAGCTTTCATAATTATTTTCTAAAACATCTGAAAAGATAATAATTATAACAAGTTAATACTTAACAGGAGAAGTTTAAGAACATATGTAACAAACAGTATTAGTGAAAAGCCAAGTACAAAAGAATATTATATTAGAGGTAAAATAATAGAGATCATTAGGGAAGGGAAAAAGAGTACTGATGGAGAGACATCTCAAGGGAGCCTTCTGAGGTGCTGGTAATGTTGTATGTGTTGGCTATACTCATATGCTCACTTTGCAATAACTCACTGAGCTATGCACGCTTGTCCTGTATATTTTCCTACATGTATGTTATATTTCAATAAATTTTAAGTCTCTATTAGTTTTTTATGTATTTTGAAGCTATGTTATTTAGAATTTAGAATTTAGATAAAATTTAGAATGATGATAGCTTTCTGGTAGATTAACCTTCAGGTACTCAGCAGAGCTACAAGAGTAGTAGATTAAGGCAACAAGCTAACAAAAAAAGCAAGTAAATAGTCAAGCCTTTTATCACTTGCTCTGATAGTATAAAAAAAAATAGGTTAAACCAGAGAAAGCACCATCATCCCAGTCCATTTCCCCACATAAGACTGGTGGAGGGTCAGGTAAATCAGCAGAGAGGTAGGCACCTCTCACTGCCAAGAAAGCCCCCAACAAAAGGCTCCTGCAGGATAGTGAACCCCGGGAGTCAGGGGAGGGAGAAGGAGGAGCACTAAGAGCGAAAACATACTGAGTAGTGAGTAAAAGTGGAGAGAAAGTCTTTGAGGTTCCAACCCTTTTCATGATAAGGTGGTTTGAGCAGAGTCACCTAAGAAAGATCTCTGCTTGAGACTCCTGAAAAAGAGGTGTCCTAAAGGAGGCACCTGGGCTGGGAATGCAGCTACGTGTAAGATTATGGTCAGCCAGGAGAGCTTGAGTCTTAACTACAATTCCCTTCAGGGACTGCAGGGCACTGGCTAGGCGCCAAGTCTGGTTTGGGGAGGGCAGTGTTCCCAGCATGAAGCCCACCAACTATTAGTTATTCTAAAGATTACAATGTGAACTCTTAGCTTATTACGTTTTACTATTATGTGGTACCAAGAAATATGAAGCAATTGAAACTCTCATACACTGCTAGTGGGAACTGGAAAACCGGCATTACAGACTGAAACTAAACATATATGGCTCAGCAATTGCGTTTGTACATATATCCCAACAGAAAAATACATATATTTTGGCAAATGACACATATAATGTCTATAGCATTATGTTCATAATAGCAAAAACTAGAAGAAACAAAATATCCATCAAGTGGCTATCCAAACAATGGAATATAATACAACAATAAGAATGAACTGATTTGCTATCATATATAACATAAATAATTGAGCAAAAGAAGCTCAGATCCTCCCCACTCTCAAAAATAGTCACAAACTATGATTTTCTTATTTATTATGGTGACTTTGGCTAACAAAATCCAGTAAGTTTCAGCTGTACATTTTAACAGTAAGGCACGTGCACACTCACACACATTTACATTGTGTGTTCACCTCCCATAGTTAGATTTCTTTCTGTCACCACATATTTAAGCCCTTTTACTCTATCTACCTCTGCCCCCACCTCCCCTCTATTCTCTGGTAACCACTAGTCTATCGTCCATGTCCATAACTCTGTTTGTCCTTTTGTCTGTTGCTTTTAATATATCCTACATATAAGTGATATCATGTGATTGTCAACTTTTTCTGTATGGCTTATAAACTATATGATTCAATTTACAGTTTCAATAACAGGCAAAATGACTCCATGATGGTAGATGAGTGATTGCTGGAAAGGAGCATGAAGGGGACCTTGGGAGTTCTAGTAATGTTCTCTTTCCTGCCCTGAGTACTAGTTACATGAGTGTGTTTCACTTATGATTTGTGTACTTCTCTGTATGAACATCATATTTTGATGAAGGATATAAAAATTCATTACACAAAACATTTAACTTGTAAGTTAACAGATCATCATGTTTCTCCTAAAATTTTAGGTTATTCCTCCCAATTCTATAGTTAAAGGATTTAAACATTGGTAGATACAACATTGATAATTACCACCATTAACTGGGGAGAAATGTCTATTTACCCAATTTCCTCAAAATTAAATTGCTTAAACTTAACTCATTTTCCATAAAAAGTATTTTTAGATGTTAAAATATTATGTTGATTATGACAAGTTCCAATATTGAGACAAAACACATGCAAAAATATCCTATAGCTCGGAGACAATTTCCTGATTAAAATGAAAAAAAAAAAAAAAAGATAAAAAACAAGGATAATTGGTGACCTGAACCCCTGCACTGGAACTGGGGGTAGGAAACATTTAAAGAGACAAAGAGCAGGTTTCCTTGAGAACTTAGGAATCATTATGAGATCTCTCTTCCCCAACTTCTCACAGGAAGAAGCTGCCTAGATCTTCCGGAGGTAGGGAAAAGAGAAGGGGGACGTTTTATATTGTATATAGACTTTTCAATGTGTATTCAGCTGCAACTTCCCACTGAGTAAAAATGATGAGGATAATGACTTGGTCTCTTAGGAGAATATGATTCAATCAGCTTGTTACTAAACAGTACTTCAGAGTTCTCATTTCTACTCCATCAACACTGTTAAGGTGTTATAGGCCCATTGTAATGATAACACAACTGAGTTTAAACGAGGTTAAGATACTTAGCCAATATCATACTTCAAAAAAGTGGCACAGACTAATCTCAAACCTAGAAAAATATAAACAGAATGAACTAAGTTCCCTGTACCACACTTAAAATGAGAAATGGATAATTACTAAAAAAAAAACAAACAAAAAACTCTCTTAAGGTAGATTGCATAGACATCCAAAGAAAATTTCAGTGAGTTTCTTTTCACCTTTCACATGACTCAAAACTTCTGGAATGCAATGTGTCAATACTTAATGAAACATTTGTTTCCTTTCACGATAATAAAGATGCTGGTAGAAACCTTAAAAGTGCACTTAAAAGGTTTCAGCTAACGTAAGAAACTCTTTTACAAGAAATCTTAATGAGAAAATCAAATTTCCTTGCAAAAAGACATCTATTTTCAAATCACTAAAAAAAAAATTAAAAGAAAAAATCAACGAGTACAGATTACAATAAATTATATATGCTTATTCCATTAAGCCGGGAGTTCTCAACTCTGGCTGTATATTAGAATCTCAAGAGAGCTTTTAAAAGAGCATGGATGCCCAAGCCCTACCCCAAAATACTCTGATTTTATTGGGCTGGTGAGGGGCCCATTCTCTGGTGTGGGTGTTTTTAAGTTCCCCAGGTGATTCTACTGTGCAGCCAGAGTTGAGAACCAGTAAACTACACATTTATAATATATGCTAAACAATATTCATTAGATTGCATAACTAGGATCACGGAGGACAGTTGAAAGAAATAATAAAAATGATGGTTTCATGGATCTGTTAGATAGTTAATAAGTGAAGTCTTAAATAATCCTGCAGTTATGTACATGGTTCTCATCTCAAGGACATTTGAATTAGACAAATTTGGCATTCCCGGAAATCCAGAGACTAATGCCTTACCACATAGCATTTACCCATCAGCCCTTCTTCCCCAGATTAGTTGCTCATGTTTTAGACACACCCTTTTTAAAAGAACTATGCAATAACCCTCTTTGCTTGTTTGTTCTGACTCTTCTCCCAGTTGTTCATCACTGGAAAGTACAGAGGAGGAAGTTTAACAATTTCAAATGAGGAAATGAGGTTTAATGTCACAGTTCAGTGTACTCAGTGCTCATGAAGAAAAATATGTAACATTTTAACAGACAAGATACTTGCATACGTAAACCTATTAAAGAGGAGAATATCTAGATATCAAAGGTGTTGGCAAGTCATAGCTCATAAAATTGAAGCTGGCTTGCCAGATATTCTTGTCCACGTCAATCTATTTTTTGCTAAAGACAAGTCATTTCACTTACAGAAAGATGTTTGCCAAATGTGTAAATTTTGTTCCCAACCACTGTGAGACAAAAATCAAATAAAGAAGTACTATTTTTCTTTCCAAAGACTATATGGAGGGGGGAGAGTTGGGGAGGAGAATCTCACAGTCTTATACAAAAAAAAATGTGAATTAGTTCCTAATACACAGATCAAGAGGTACCAAAATATAATTATACCTATAAAATTTCTATTTTGTTAATAACTCACATAAATCCTCAGGCTCAACCCGACCAGATATTATAATTCCTGAATTCCTGAAATAAACATCATTATGTGATTTCAAATTCATATTCTGAATAAAATCAGAAAAAGCAAAGATGAGATAATTAGTTAAGAAATGATAAAAGAGATGAAAATGAGAAAAAGAGAGTAGGATGGTAGGGGAAGAAAAAGGGAAGAATGACAGTGCTGAGAGAACAGTGAAATTATGAATGAAAGCAAAGCGACTAAACTAATCCCACGGCCCCTAAATTAGTCTGGGGGTATATAGGCAGCAACAAAAAAAATAAAACATTACGCAAGTCAGGCACCTAGTAAAATATGCCACTTCCCTGGTAAAGATGAATGATTAAAATGTTTGAAAGATGAATCAATCTGGTGTGCCATAAATCCAAGAATAACCCAAATATGGACAAGAAAACCTACATTCTTTCCAGTCTTAAATATATGTGACATTTAAACCTTAGAAAATTCACATACTACAGACTTTAGTTTCTTGAAGATGTGATACAGAGCAGCAGGGAATTAAGCATTGGATAAAAAAAATAATATATAAAATTTTACATTTCTATATACCAATAATAAAATATGTAATGTTTTTGTGAGAGCAACCAATAAAAAAAACTCAGAAGCTTTGTGAAGAAATTTCTAAGACTTATTAAGAGTTATAAAGAGGATCTAAATAAATAGAAGCTAAACTTTTTTTCATAGTTGGGAAGATTTAATATTGTAAAGATGCCAGTTCTTGTCAAGCTAATCTACAGATTCAATGCAACTCAAATAAAGAGTCCAACAGACTTTTGGGTGAAATCTGACAGGTTGATTTAAAATATATATATATGAAAGAGCAAAGGCATAGACTAGCCAAGATGCTGCCGAAGAAGACTGAGGTAAAGAGATTGACCCTTTTATCAATATTTATCATAAAGACAGTTATTACAACATCTTTGTCTCAAGTTGACCAAAGGAATAAAATTAAGAAACCAGAAAAGGAGACCCACATGCATATGGAAACTTAATGTGTGACAGAAGTGGCTTTGCTGTCAATGTGAAGGGGAAGGCTAAACTGGTTAGCGATACTAGAACATTAGCTACTAATATGAAAAAATAAAATTGGATTCCTACATCATATCACACAGAAATAAATTTCATATGGATTAAAAGATGTAAAGAGGAAAGCTATAAAGCTTTTAGACATTATAAAAATGTTGTCATGACTTCTGAAGAAAGGAGAATTTCTTTAAAAGACCTGAAAAAGCACAAACTGTAATGGAAAATACTCATAATTAGACTTTTTGAAAATTAAGAACTCTTGTTGATCAAAACTAAAAATAAAAACATCATCAGAAACTAAAAAATAAAAGTAACTGAGAGAAAATATTTATGACACATACAATGAAAAAGGACTAGAATCCATAAGGAATCCTTAAAAATCAATGTGGGGGGAAAACACAATAGAAAAGTAGATGGAAGGGTAATCTGACATCTCATGGAAGGAGAGACTCAGATGGCCAATAAACATATAGAGATACTCAACCTCCGACAACAGTGAAACATCGAAACCCACTGGTTTGACAAAAAATTAAAAATCTTATTAAAGTCCACTTTATTTATTTATAAATAAATAAATAAATAATAAAAATCTGGACATACCAAGAACTTTTGAGGGTATAGAATACAAAAAACATTTCTATACTATAAATGAGAGTATTAAAAAGCACAACTACTTTGGAAAACAGTTTGGCACTACCCAGGAAAAATAAAGATGTGCGCAGACTATGACCCTGCAACTCTGTTAGACATCCACCCCAGAGAAATTGTGCATGTGTGCAACAGGTGACATGCACAAAGTTAGCAAAAGCTTTGACTGTAATAGTGCTTCCCAGGAACCTCCCAAATGTCACAAACCAGAAAAAGGATAAGTAAACTTGGGTTGTCTAAGAAGCACCCTGAGACAGTTTAGTATCTAGGATGTTCATTATGGATGCTTAGTAAGGATTAACACCTGCTGGAGGAAAGAGAGAGAAGCAGGACCTGGTAACGGAGAAGCCAAGCTGCAATGCAGGCCCAGTAACCTCAGGTGACCTCCTTCAGGGAAGTTCTAAAACTGAAATAGATTGTCAGAGTTTTCCCATGTTGAGTCAGAATTGCCAGGACTTTGTACCCCACTTCAAACCCTAATTAGATGTGGGACACACCCAAAAAGCTAGCCCCCTGCCAAAGCAATCCCTAAAGGACCTGACAGCTGAATACTAGCTGCTGACCACACTCACAGCACCTGGGACAAGTACTTCCTTAAAGGAGGATCTGAACAGTGCATCTCCATGTCCATCATATTGTTCTATATTCACACCCCAGAATACTATACAGCAGTGAAAAATTAATGACCCAAAGCTACCGCGGTCGACATAGATAACCTTCACAATAAAGAGAAGGAAAAAAAGCAAAAAGAATACATATAGTATGCTTTCATTTACATAAAATTCATAAACAACATGAAATTATATTTTGCTTAGGGAAAACATACATAGGTTAAAATTATAAATAACATTAAAAGAATGTTAAAATATAAAAGTTTAAATGGTTATTACCTCTGGGAGATGAGGGACAGAAAGAGAAATAAGGTCACATAGAGGACACAAGAGCCTTCAAAAGTTTTGATATTGTTCTGCTTTTAAGGTGGATATATGGTTTTGCTTATTGTTATTTATAGCTTTACATGGGTTGAAATATTCCTTTGTATAATTGTTTTCATTTTTTAAAGAACAAATATTTTTCCATTTATATCAGAAGAAACCATTTTTCCAAAGTTCAACCCAGAACCAGGAGATGTAGTATCTAAATCTGATCTCCTTACTACTTGACCCCTGATTGACTAAAAGACTATCCTATAGGCACTGAATTTCCATGGATGACAGCCTAGCTCCCTATTTTGCCAAGAATATGTCATACTTAATGAGTATTACTTAGCACTAATATAAAATCTTCAATTGTATTTGTTGATGTAAAAACATTAAGGCTTCAAATGTAGATAGCAAGTGTGCAGAGAGAAGACATTACAATAGTATAATTATTCACAATTTACATTTCAAAAGCTAAGACTTTGAAAGGAAAATAATTTGCACAAATGTGTGGAGTAATAGCTGTGCTAGAACTAAAATAGAATCCCAGATTCCCCTGACAGTGCTACTAATTATAGCAGAAGAGAAATTAACATACAGAGCTTTTTATTTATTTTTTTTTTTTGAGCTACCACCCACAGGTGATTATCAGTAGTAACAACTCTCAGTATAATAGGCCTAATATCTCGCCAAGGTTCTCTGCAAGAGCAAAATACTACCAATATCAGAAAAAGAAAAAAAAGTTGTTATTTGTAATAACTTACTTTCTGATGACCTTAGGATACCTATTGTTTAGAGGAATGACAACAAACAAGTTTATATTTCTTTATAGGTGAGCGAAAGACACAAGGAAGTCAAAATCTAACTGGCTCACACACAGCTTTCAATCGAAACACTTTACTGAAATATAAGACTGTGGTATTTCACACTTTTCATTTGCATACACCTGCCATTTAGCTATACAAGATGGAGACTCAGAGAAAAGGACCACTTTGTGGTGGAAAGCTGCCTTGGAGCTGCCTACTGTATTTTAAAAAGTTAAACCTTCAAAAACTCTATATTCATAAGACTTTTTAAAAATTTCCCCCGAAATGAGAAACTTTGCTAATAAGGATACTAATCATTAGGCAAAATCATTAGTCATACGCAAGCCTTGAGTTCCTTACGTGGAACTATCAACAACCAGGCTGAGCTAAGATACCCTACAAATATTCTGCTAAAGTCACAGAACAGTGTGAAGACATTAGGTAGGAATAGAAAGCAACTTTCACCAAAAATAAGGAGAAAGGCGTTTTAGATATTGGTAATTTGATAGCCCTTAAAAAAAAAAAGTGCCCTCCAGCAGTCTGTGTTTAAACAGAAAAGAGACGAGCACACTGGAGTGGAGAGGCTACTGTTCATAAGGTGGGATCCAAGGGTATCACTGATTCCAAGTTGAATGTAAGCCTTGAAGATGCAATTTTATTTGCAGCTAACTTCTTTTAAAAGGAAGAAGGAAAAAAACTGGGAAATCACAGGCTTTCCCAGTTTTGATTGATCAATGCTGGGAAAGTTAAAAGTTACCTTTCACTCCCCTCATCAAAATTCAAAACAAAAGGGTGTGTGTGTGTGTGTGTGTGTGTGTATGTGTGTGTGTGTGTGTCTGTGTGTGTGTGTGTGTGTGTGTGTTTGCTTAAAACCAGATTATATTCCAATCCCGTGTGTGTGTGTGTGTGTGTCTGTGTGTGAGTGAGATTGCTTAAAACCAAAGATTATATTCCAATCCCCCCTGAAGAAGCCGGGCGGGAAACCTGGGCATCACTTTGCCGCACGCCGCCTCGCTGGCCGCACCGGCGGGGTGCGGTAGGTGGTCGGTAACAGCTGCTTCTCATGTCAGCGCCTGAGAGCGGGCCGCTGCCTTGTTGCACTTCACATCCGAAGCGGCGCGTCCCCCGAAGCACCGACAAAGTCCACGCAAAAGCAGAAACACGACTCATTTGTGGGAGCAAGCTATGCGATGGTTGGGCATCTAATTTTCTGGGTGGCCACGATTCACCTTTCCGTCCTCATGACGCCAGCACTTCCAGGAGCCCCTAACCTTGGCAGAGCCACGACCAGGGGGATGAATCCTCCCGAGCAGACGAGATGCGGACGACTCGCGGGGCTCGACCCTCTTCTCCCACGGCCCGCGGCCTTGGGCCCGAAGCACAGAGCCTAGGCAGCTGCCCCGACGAGGTGGCGCGGAGGGCACCGCCGAGCCCCGACCTTCCTGCCGCGGGGACGTACTGTGTGAGCCACAAACCAGCCGGGGGCGGGGGGACTCCAGCCTCCGGGGCGCTGGGGCTGCCTGTCCCACCTCCACGCCTGGGGGTCAGGTTAGAACGGCCGCGGCTCCAACGTGGGAGGACGCTTCGGGACCTCGGCACCAACCTTCACGGACGGGCAGGGGCCACCCCCGCCCAGCCGGGGGGCCCCGCGGTGGGAACGCCTCGGACCCGTGGCCCGCCGCCCCCGCCCGCGACCCCCTCAGCCCCGCACCTGCGCCGCCGCCCCCGCCCGCGACCCCCTCAGCCCCGCACCTGCGCCCGCAGCCCCCGCCCGCGACCCCCTCAGCCCCGCACCTGCGCCCGCCGCCGCCGCGCGCCGCGCCCGCAGCCACGGGAGCACGTCCTTCCGGAGATCGAACTGGGCGACCAGACGCAGGGCCATCGCCGGCTCCGGCGCCGCCACCTCGCCCCTCTCCCCCGGCGCCTGCCTTCGCCTTCCGCTCCCCGCCTCCCGCCGCCGGACACTTTCGGTTCTGCCGCGGCGCGGCCCGGGGAGCTCGGCGCGCGGCGGGGCACTCGGGGCGGGGGCCGAGCAGGCCCACCGGGGCCCGAGCCTTCGCTGTGCTGCCGCCTCCTGAAGGGGGCAGGAAGGACGGGAGGATGGGGGGGCGCTTTAAGGGCTCTGGAGATGTAGCTAGACCCCCGATGGGTGCCAAGCTGTGCTGCACAGGAGATGTGGGCGTTCGGCATTTCCCTTTTTCTTCTTTTAAATCCCCAGGTGACTGCACTGTGCGGCGAAGTTCAGAACCCACTTGGCTAAAGGTCTTACTAGCTAATCGCCTGAGAAGGTTCAGGTTCATCCGTGGGGCAGAGGGGGTGGCAATTGGGGCCTTTCGGCCCAGTTTCAGAGCGATGGTACCTGATCCGTAGTATTTAGGTACGTAGCACTGGGGACGGACCCTGTGAAGATGGTTCTACTGTGAGAGATAATGAAGATACTGGAGAGTGCTATCAGCTGAACACAGGTTCTCTGTTTATGGGTTTTGAAACACAGGCGTCAGTGAAGCTGAATTGTCTAGGATTCCCTCTGCAGTTGGCTTTTTCTTAAAAATGTTCTCATTCTTCCCCGGGGCGCCTGCCTCCTTGGGCAACTCCTCATCCCCATCGCTGCATATATATCCAGTGTTTTCTTAATCTCCTCTCTCAGCTTTCTTTTCATGCCCACCTGCAAAATCAGTAAGTTTAGTGGTTGCTATGCCTTTGGTAGCGCCAGCTCCAATCCATTCTAACATCACCAGGTTACAACTCCCCCTAAAACAAAGCTGTCCTGTCCCTATGTAAATATTAACAGTTGACTACCCCAAAATAAAGCGCCTATGCTTTACTTACCCTTCCAGCCTTTCACCTAGAACTTCAGCTGCAGGCTAACCTTACTTCCAGAACCCCTCTGATTTTTCCCTCCTTCCTCCGAAAAAAATCACCACGCCCCTCCAGCCTGGCTCCACAAAGCTTTCTCACAACTGCAGCCCACAGCCATCTTCCCAGCCCTGAACTCCTAGAGAGGTATTGCTAGCACACCTTGCTTGACATATCTTGTCTTGAGACATGAAAATTGAATCTTGCATCTTTTCATACTCCACTGCCCCTTTGCCTCCTACCAGGGGCTAACAGAGTACATTCATAGGCAAAAGAACATTTTGTCATGTGTTTCTCAAAGTTAAGGTCTCAAAACTGCCTACACTGCAGTCTTCTGGAAAGCTGTTTTGTAATACAGACTCCTGGGCTCTACTCTAGACCTGCATTTTAGCCAGAGCCTCGGGTAAATCTTAGGCTTACTAAGGTCTAAAAATAAAATAAAGGTTTAAAAAAAAAAAAGAAAAACAAGAACAAAAAAAAACAAACAAAATCTCTTGATTTTGCCCTAGAGACATGTTTCTCCAGTTGAGGATGATTTCACTCCACTACTCACCACCATATACATAGGAAAATCTTTCACCTGTAAAGTGCATGAAGATGAACAGAAATGTTTAATGAGGCTGCTAATATCATGAGTGGCTAAGGGAGGCCACTGAAGTCATGGGGGACTACTACAACGAGTGTTCCATACCAAGTGAAGTTTGTTGCCTATGTTGTACAGAAATGTCTTCATTGCTTATTTTAAAAGTTCGATAAGTTTCTGTTTTGTTTTGTTTTGTTTTGTTTTCCAGTTAACCTCTATTTTTGCCAAGCAAGACTGATTTTATAGTCCTCATCAAGGAGTAATTTGTTCTTTATTTTAAAAAGCTGCTTCATTTATAGATGTGTTAACTTGATTGTGGTAGTCATTTCATAGTGTATATGTATATCAAATCATGTACACTTTAAATACATGCGATTTTATTTGTCAACTATACCTCAGTAAAGTTGGGGGGAAAAAAGAAAGCTGCCTCATAGAATCATTAAGCACTGGAACTGGCTTTTGGGTAGAGTATTTGCTGTTTTGAAATGTAAGAATAAACCATCGTCTTCCTTAAAATCAGAGCAGTGTTAGAGACTTAAAGATTTTTAATAGACAAGGACACTGAGATTCAAAAAAGTGAAATGAGTTTCAGGCCTAAAGTAGCAAAGCTAGTTAACCACAAAGTTGAGATTAGAACACAAGTCGACTGTTGTTTATGCTGATTATGTCCAGTAAACTGAATTATAGGACTCAAATTACCTTACAGCCTGAGGATTTCTAGTTATCTGAATACCATACCCTGACTGAGGTAGAATTCTGGGACCACAGTGAGAAATCACACAGTTTGGATCATATGGTTTCTTCAACACAGCCCAGGTTCTTTGTAATTTCATCTTGAGTTCTAGATTTGAAGGAAACTAAAGGAATTAGAAATGTGGGTTATTTAACTGAGATGTTAAAATGAAAAGTTATACTCTCCTAACCAAGAAAGAGCTTCTGGAAGTGGGAAACTATGCAATTTGATTTGGAAAGAGTTAGAAAATAGCTGATTTAACATATCTAATCCAAAAGTCTAAAACTGAATGGTATCTAAGAAAAGGGCTAGGTTTGAAATTTATATTCAGTGGAAAAATAAATGTGCTAAAAGAACATTTTTATTAATCAACTCATATGTGTTTGAAATGAAGTAAATCAACTAAAAACCAAAACTTGAATTTGGGAAGTTAATCCTTTGAAAGCATAGCTAAGAAAATTTTTATGAAAATTAATAGGGGTTGCTTATCAGAAAACCCATTAGAATATAAATGGTACATAAGGTTCCTCTGCACTTTTCAAGAAATTATAATTTATTTTAAGTTTGTAATTGAAATGTTAAAGTACAATGAGGTGGCTTTTCATATAGATACTGAGAATGCTGCTTCCCATTTTCAGTAGAAATATTTAATATGCTGTTAAGTAAATAAATATCTAACGTAGTGATCTTTATGACTCTCTAAATCCTCTTGGTCCTAGTCAGGTGATAACATCTCCTCTTGCCAGTGATTGATTTGGGAGTGAACATGCACATCAATCATGATTAGGTTCACTGGAAGCTAATGAAAACCCAAGTTAATAATGAATTAAACTCACAAGTTTTTATTTTCTCACATATCTGCAGGTAGGAAGTCCAATGCTTGTAAGGCCAGGTTCATGAAATCATCAGGGACCCAGGCTTCTTGCAGCTTTTCATCTCACCAGCTCTTTGAGGATATCCTTGTTCTCATAATCCCAAATGACCATGAAAGCTTCGCTCATCTTCTTTGCATTCCAGAAATCAGAATGGCGGAAGAGATAAAGGAGGATGCTTCCTCCGTTTTAAAGATACTTCTTAGATGTTCTACATAAAATTTTTACTTACATTTCATTGACTAGAACTTGGTCATAGGGCCAAATATTGATGCAAGAGAAGCAAGGAAATACGGTTTTTTAGTTGGTTAACCGTATGCCCAGATATAAACCAGGATAATATTACTATATAAAGTGGGGAGACTGGATATTCAGAAGCAACTAGAGGTCTCCATCATGGCATGAAACCCAATTCTGTAAACAATGGTTGTAAGGAATCTCTGCTATTGTATTTCTGGGAAATTTTTCTATATTTCTAAAAAAGCGGACATGGGAAAAGAAGGTCCTTTCAGCCTTTATATATTTCAAGGCCTGATGTGATTCCTGGAACTCTACCAGTCTTGCTACCAGTCTGAAGATGGAGTTAGCAGATGGAGCTGGGAAAAGCCCCAAGAACCGCAGAGTAAGGGAACCCAGCATGTCATTCTTGGCATCACCCCTACCTCTGGTCTTTTTGATATTAGAAATAACAAACAAGATTGAGTCAGAGTTTTATGTTACTTGCAGCCAAGAGTCTCACTTTTTAAACTATCATTTCAAAATTTTGGTAACTTCCACCAAAGAGTGCTATAATCATAACACATTTTTAACACTTATTAGGACACATTGTTCTACACTTTTGTATTGTTCATATTAACATAAAATGAAATGATGTTGAGAAAGTAGGCTTTGGGGAAAAAAGCCCAGATAAGCAAGAGTTAGTTACAGAGCCTTCCCCAATAACTTAAGAGCCTCTGGATTAAATCATACTTGAAATTCATTCTATGAGCAGACTTTTCAATTACAAGAGCCAATAAATTTCTTTATTAGGTAAGCTAGTTTGAATTGGATTTTCAGGTATTGCTGTTAAAAGCAGAAATCACCTGAGAATCTTGTTAAACTGTAGATTCTAATTCAGCAGTGATGGCCTACATCTTAACAAGCTCCTAAGTGATGCTGCTCCTGCTCATCTATAAATTCCACTTTAAATAGCAAAGTTCTGCTATTTAATGCAAGGATTTTCCACCTGTGCATTGCTACCTTACTTTCACAGAAGGCCAGGTGGGGATGGGCTTGGATGGAATAGCTGTTGAGATACCCCAATGGTAAAGGTCTAGGTCCAGAGAGAAGTCTAAAATGAGAGTGTGTACTGCTTCTATAAGTTAGAACCAGCCAATGGGCCACAAGTTCTGCCAGGAGAAGACAGAAAATCAGGAACTGAAAAGAGGAAATTTTAGAAAAAAGAAAAGGCTCTTAGCCCAGCACTTCTAGAAAGCAGAGCCTGGGCAAACATTAAAGTGCTGACACTTTATAGAAGAGATGCAAATACAAGGCAAAAATAAAAAAGAGGTGAAGCAGTGAATCAAATCTGCTTTTTAACAAGATCCTTGGATGATTTATGTGTACACTGAAGTTTGAGAAGCACTGTTCTAACTACCATATGCTTTAAAAAAGAGTTGATTTATTTTTAGTTTCCATATACATTGGTTAGACATTTATATAGTTTGTGAAATGATCCCCCTGATTACTCTATCTTCCCTATGACTCTACAGCTAGC
This sequence comes from Cynopterus sphinx, assembly GCA_030015415.1. NCBI lineage: Eukaryota > Metazoa > Chordata > Mammalia > Chiroptera > Pteropodidae > Cynopterus > Cynopterus sphinx. The sequence goes on along the minus strand of CM057391.1, from coordinate 39,416,265 downwards.
CATCACATTGCTGTTGACTGTAAGCCTACGCCATGCTCCCCATCCCCATGACCATCTAGAAACTACTAGATTGCACTTCTTTAACCCTTCACCCCATTATCCCAGCCCTGCAATCCTCTCCCTTCTGGCTGTCACCAGATTGTCCTCTACATTTGTGAGTCTCCTTTCGATTCATTTGTTCTTTTTGTTCCTTAGATTCTGCATATAAGTAAAACCATATGGAATTTATCTTTATTTATCCGACTTGTTACACTTAGCATAGCCTCTAGGTCCATCCATGTTGTTGCAAATGGTAAGATTTCTTTTTTATGGCTGAGTAATATTCCATTTTATATATGGATCATAACTTCTTAATTCAATCATCTGTTGATGAGCATTTAGTTTGCTTCCATATCTTGGCTATTGTAAATAGAGCTGTCATAAACATAGGGATGTATAGATCTTTACAAATTATTATTTTGGCTCTCTTTGGATAAATACCCAGAAGTGCAATTGCTGGTCAAAAGGTATATCTATTTTTAATTTTTTAAGGAACTCCCAGCTATTTTCATAGTGACAGTACAGATTTTCAATCCCACCAACAGTGTATGAGAGTTCCCTTTTCTCTACATGCTCATCAACACTTGTTCTTTGACTTATTGATAGCCATTTTGATAGGTATAAGGTGATATCTCATTGTGGCTTTAATTTGCAATTCTCTCATGATTAGTGACCTTGAACATCTTTTCATATGTCTATTGGCCATCTGTATATACTCTTTAGAGAAATGCCTTTTCAGGTCTTTGCCCATTTTTTAAAAAACAATTTCGGTGAGGCAATCCTTGGTTGACCTCCCAGATTGCAAGGACTTTGCCAGCTTACAATCCCTTATTTTTATTTTTATGCCTAGGAAGCACCTGATCTTCCTAGGTGGTCTCCCATCCAAGTACTAAACAGGCCCAACCCTGCTTAGCTTCCAAGATCAGACAGAATTGGGCTTGTTCAGGGTAGCATGGCCATAGACAGTCTTTGCCCATTTTATAATAGGATTTTTTTTTGGTGTGAATTGTATGAGTTCTTTATATATTTTGGATATTAACTCCTTATCAGATATATCATAAGTGAATATCTTCTCCATTCAGTAAGTTATCTTTTCATTTTGTTGATGGTTTCCTTTGCGGAGCAAAACCTTTTTAGTTTGCTGTAGTCCCATTTGTTTATTTTTTCTTTTGTTTCCCTTGCCCAAGAAGATATATCCAAAAAGAAATTACTAGTATCAATATAAGAAAGATTACTGCCTATGTTTTTTCTAGAGTTTTATGGTTTCAGGTCTTACATTTAAGTCTTTAATCCATTTCGAGTCTATTCTTATATATGGTGTAAGAAGGTGACCAGTTTTATTTGTTTTGCGTGTATCTGTTCAATTTTCTCAACACTATTTACTGAAGAGACTCTCTTTACCCCATTGTACAGTCTTGTCTCCTTCGATATAGATTAAATGAGTATATAGATGTAGATTTATTTCTGGGCTATCTATTCCATTGCTCAATATGTCTGTTTTTATGCCCAGTACCATGCTGTTTTGATTACTGTGGGCTTATAGTGTAGTTTGATATCAGGTAGTGTGATAACTCTAACTTTGTTCTTCTGTCTCAAGGTTGCATGTCTATTGGGGATCTTTAATAGTTCCATATTAATTTCACCATTATTTGTTTCAGCAAAAAAAAAGAGTTGTTTTTGAGTTCCAGTCAAGACGGTAGGGTGGGTAAATACTGTGCATACTTCCTCCCATGACCACATTAAAACTGCAACTAAATTATGAAACAGTAACCTGGAGAATGATCTGAAGACCAGTTGAACAAAATTCCTATAACTGAGAATATAAGGAGGAGACCACATTGAGACTGTTAAGAGGGGCAGAGATTCAAAACAGGCTGATCCCAAACCCATTGTGGTGGTTGAGCATTTTCAGGAGGGAGATCTTGGCTGTGGAGATCCCCACCCCCTGCAAAGAAATGAGGGGCCTAAGCCCCACACTGGGTTCCCCAGCCCAGGGTTTCAGTGCTGGAAAGAGGGTTCCCCACTAAATCCAGCTGTGAAAACCAGTGGAGATTCTAGCTATCCAGGTGAAACAGAAGGCACCTGGTAATCCAGAAGTTTCCTTAAAGGGCCTGCACACAGAATCACTCACTCACAGGCACTCACTCTGGGCTCTGGCAGAGGAACAACATCTCAGTAGGTGCCAGGGACATACAGGGAAAGACTGAGTTGTGTGGCTTCAGGGAGAGGGCTGGAGGGGCAGCCACCATTAGCCTTGTGTTGAGCCTTCCTTCTGTGTAGCCTACAGGTGGGTGCCATTTTGCCTGTGTTGAGCCAGGTGAGATCTGCTCACTCCACCCCAGTGACTCCCTGTGAACCCACCCCACTCAACTCTCAAATTGCATATGGCAATTTTGTTACTAGACAACCAGCTCCAATCTATGCTGTCAGCAGGAGGTTTATTCCATAATAATCAACTATGGCTCCAGCATTTAGGAGACACTTTTGGTGGCAGGCAACAAGACCCAGCCCTAGCTGCAGTATTTCTTAAACAAATTTTAGGGGTTTATGAGCCTGAGGTGAACAAGGCTGGCCTTAGTGTAAGTTGAGACTTTTGCAAGTGGCCACAGGCTCAGAACTGGCAACAAATCTGAATCTGCACCTGGGAAACACCACTTGCCTCACCTTAGTGAGTCCCTGAGACCCCATCCCATTCAATGTTGGTATTCCAAAGGTTCATTCAGTAGCTGAGCCTCACAGGCAGTTGGCAGGCAGCCTTAGGCCTGGGAGTGTCCTGGGACTTTTGCTGAGCTGTCCCAAGCCCAGTACTCATGGCAGTCGGCTTCAGTTTGCCACATAGCCTCTCCCACATGCCCCCAGGTCCAATTCATTCAGCAACCAAAAGAATAGCTTTGTAGCTTCTATCAGGTAGCCTTGGTTCAGTCTCAAGCAGTGGCTGACCTTGGCTTGAATGAGGAGCTTCTCCCCACAGGTTACAGAACAACACCCCCAGGTGTTGGCATTAGACCTCAGAACTCCGTCTGATTAGCTCCACAAGTGGCACAACCAAAGGGTAGTCACAATAGGCACACAAACCTGCTTGGGCAAACCCCATTCCATGCTGTGAGCCTGGCCAGTCTTCACAACCAGTCAGCCTGAGAATCAATCCTGCTTGCTGACATGCCAACAACAATCAAAGCTCAACTACAACAGGAGGACACATATGACCACACAAGGGTCACTCCTGAACTACTTGACACAGGTGATCAGGGACACTTTGCCACTGATCCACACAGTGTACCTACTGCATCAGGCCACCAGGCTAAAACTGAAAGACTAATAGATAGAAATGAACATAGAGAAGCAGCCAAAATGAGAAAACAAAGAAACATGTCCCAAATGAAAGAAGAAAGGAAAACTCTAGAAAAAAATGAGTTAAACAAAATGGAAGCAAGCAACCTACCAGATGCAGAATTCAAAGCAATTGGTATAGGAACACTCAATAAATTTAGGGGAAGTATATATGAGCTCAGTGAGAACTTCAACGAAGACATAGAAGCATATAAAAGGACGTAGAAACCATAAAAGAATCTGTCAGAAATGAATAATACAATAACTGAAATGAAGCATACCTTAGGAGGAATTAATGTAGATTAGATGAAAAAAAAAGGACTGAAGCAGCAATTTAGAAGATAAGGTAGAATAAAACACCCAATCAGAACAGTAACAAAAAAAAAATTCAAATAAAAGGACAGTTTAAGGGGCTCTTGGGACAATATCAAGCATACCAACATTTGCATCATAAGAGTACCAGAAGGAGAAACAGGAGAGATAGGAACTGAAAACCCATTTCAAGAAATAATGACTAAAAACTTTTAAATCTGATGAAGGAAACAGACATGCAACCTCAGGAAGCACAGAGAGTCCCAAACAAAATAAATCCAAAGAAGCCTACACCAAGACACAATATAATTAAAATGCCAAAGGTTAAAGACAAAGAGAAGTTCTTAAAAGGAGCAAGAGCAAACAAAAAGACTCATGGACATGGACAATAAATTAGTGGTTACCAGATGGGAAGGGGGAGGAGAGGGAGGTAGGTAGGGTAAAAGGGGTCAAATGTGTGGTGACAGAAAGAAATCTAACAACTATGGGAGGTGAAAACACAGAGTACATATATATATATGCCTTACTGTTAGAATGTATAGCTGAAACTTATTGGATTTCATTAACCAATGTCACCATAAAAAAAAAAATTAAATAAACTAATAAAAAATAAAATTAAATCAAAAAAAAAAAAAAGCGAGAGAAAAGCAGTTAGTTACCTACAAGGGATCTCCCATTAGACTGTCAGTTGATTTCTCAAAAGAAACTTTGCAGATCAGAAGAGATTGGCATAAAAAGCAAGTGATAAAAAGCAAGGACCTACAACAAAGGCTACCCAGCAAAGCTATTAATTAAAATGGAATGACAAATAAAGAGCTTCCCAGACAGAAAAAACCAGAAGCAATTCATCACCACCAAGCCAGTATTACAAAAATTTTGAAGGGATTTCTTTAAGAAGAAGGGGAAGAAAAAATAAATAAATATAAATTATAAAATGACAACAACTATATACCTATCAATAATGAATTTAAATGTAAATGAATTAAATGCTCCAATCAAAAATTAGGGTGGTGGATGGATAAGAAAACAAGACCTTTACATATGCTGTCTACAAGAGGCCTACTTCAGATTGAAAGATACACACAGACTGAAAGTAAAGGAATGGAAAAAGATATTCCATTTAAATGGAAATGAAAATAATCTGAGCCAACAATACTTATATCAGACAAAATAAACTTTAAAACAAAGGCTATAATAAGGCCACTACACAACGATAAAGGGGTCAATCCTCCAAGAGGATATAACCCAACAAAGGAGCACCTAAATATATAAAGCAAATATTGACCAACATAAAGGAAGAGATCAACAGTAATACAGTTATAGTAGAGGAATTTAACACCCTATTGATACCAATGGACAGATCTTCTAGAAGAAAAATCAACTAGGAAACAGCAGCCTTAAATGATACACTAGACCAGATAGATTTAATTGATATTTTCAGAGCATTTCACCCCAAAGCAGCAGAATCTATATTCTTTTCAAGTGAACTTGAAACATTTTCCAGGACAGACCACATATTAGGCCACGAAACAAGTCTCAGTAAATTTAAAGACCGAATTCATAAAAAGTGTCTTCTCTGACCACAGTGGTATGAAACTAGAAATCAATTACAAGAAAAAAGAAACTGAAAAATATACAAGCACATGAAAGCTAAATAACATGCCACTAAACAATAAATGAGTTAATAATGAGAACAAGGAAGAACTCAAAAGATAACTTGAGACAAATTAAAACGAAAACACAACCTAAATCTGTGGGACACAGTGAAAGCAGTCCAAAGTGGAAATTCCCAGCAAGACAGGTCTACCTCCAGAAACAAGAAAAATCTCATATAAACAACCTAACCTTACACCCAAATGAACTAGAAAAAAAAAGGCAAACAAAACTCAAACAGAAGGAAGGAAATAATAAAGATCAGAACAAAAATAAATAGAATAGAGTCTTTAAAAAAAATACAAAAGGCCAATGAAACCAAGATAAAAATAATGATAAGACTTTAACCAGACTCATCAAGAAAAAAGAGAGAAGACCCAAATAAATTAAAGCAGAAATGAGCAGAAATGAAAGAGAAGTGACAACAAAGTCCACAGAAATACAAAGGAATACATATGTATGTGTATATACATGCAATTGTTTGGCACCAAGTTGGACAATCTGAAAGAAATGGATACATTCCTAGAAACATGCAACCTTCCAAGACTGAGTCAAAAAGAAACAGAAAAACTGAACTGATTACTACTAATGAAATAGAATCAGCAATCATAAAACTCCCATTAAACAAACATCCTGGACTGGATGGCTTCACAGGTGAATTTTACCAAACATTCAAAGAAGAATTAACACCTATTCTTCTCAAACTATTACAACAATTCAAGAGGAAGGAAGGCATCCAAACTCATTTTACAAGGCCACCATTACCATGATTCCAAAACCAGATAAGGACATTACAAAAGAAAAGAAATTTAGAGGCCAATATCCTTGATGGACATAGATGCAAAAATCCTCACCAAAATATTAGCAAACCAAATTCAGCAATACATTAAAAAAATTATACACCATGATCAAGTGGGATTTATTCCTGGGATACAAGTTTGGTTCAATACCCACAAATCAATTAATGTGATACACCACATTAACAAACTGAAAGATAAAAATCATATGATCCTATTAATAGATGCAGAAAAAGCATTTGACAAAATCCAGCATCCATTTATAATGCAACTCTCAGCAAAGTGGGAATAGTGGGAATACACCTCAATGTAATAAAGTCCATGTATGACAAACCCACAGATAACCATATCTGCAACAGAAAAGCTAAAAGTGTTTTCCTTAATACAGGAACAAGACAAAGATGTACACTTTCACTGCTTTTACTCAGCACAGTATTAGAAGTCCTAGCCACAGCAATCAGACAAGAGAGAAATAAAAGGCTTACAAATTGGAAAGAAATTAAAACTGTTATGATTTGCAGATGACATGATACTGTATAGAGTGACCCTAAAGATTCCACCACAGAAGTTAGAACTAGTAAATGAATTCAGTAAAGTAGCAGGATACTAAATGATATTCTGAAATCAGTTGCATTTTTATACACCAATAATGAGCTACCAGAAAGAGAAATTAAGAAAACAATCCCAGTCTACGGTCCTGCCACCCTAAGCAAACCTGACCTCATCTGATCTCAGAAGCTATTGTACCTAGTTAGTACTTGGATGGGAAAATACCTAAGAAGACCCTTGTAAAAATAAGGGATTATAAACTGACAAGGTCCTTGCAATCTGTGAGGTCAACCAAGGGTCTCCTTGCCGAGAGAGAGAGAGAGAGAGAGAGAGACAGAGAGAGAGAGAGAGAGAGACAGAGACAGAGAGACAGAGAGAGAAAGAGGAAGGTGGAGGGAGGGAGGGAGGAAGGAAGGAAGGAAGGAAGGGAGGGAGGGAGGAAGGGAATTAAAATTTCTTGAAAAACAATACCTAGAAAAAATTTTAACCTAGAAAGTAAAAGACCTATACTCAGAAAATTATGTCACTGAAGAAAGAAATTAAAAAATGTACAAATAAATGAAAACATATATCATGCTCATGGATAGAAAGAACCAACCTCATTAAAATGTCCATCCTACCCAAAGTGATCTACAGATTCACACAATCCCTATCAAAATACTAGTGGCATTGTTCACAGAACTAGAACAAGTAGTCCAAAAATTCATATGAAACCATAGAGAAGCCAGGATAGCCATGGTAATTTGAGAAATGAGAACAAAATTGGAGGTATCTTGCTACCTGATATTGAAGTATACTACAAGGCTATAGTAATGAAAACAGCATGGTACTAGCATAAAAAATAGATACATAGATCGACAGAACAGAGAGCCCAGAGATGAATCTATATCTATACACTCATTTATTCTATGACAAATGAGGTAAGACTATACAATGATGTAAAGACAGTCTTTTCAATAAATGATTTTGGGAAAACTGAATAGATATGAGCAAAAAAGTGAAAGTAGACCACCTTCTAGCACCATATACAAAATGGATTAAAAGATTTAAATGTAAGACCTGAAACCATAAAACTCTTAGAAGGAAACATAGGCAACAAACTCTCTGACATTGTCTTGGTAATATTTTTTCTGTTGTACTTCCTTGAGCAGAGACATAAAACAAAAATAAATGGGATTACATCAAACTAAAAAATTTTTGTACAGCAAAGGAAACAATCAACAAAATGAAATAGCACCCTACTAAATGGAAGAAGATATTTGCTTATGATACATCCAATAAGGGGTTAATATCCAAAATTTGTAAAGAACTCATACACCTCAACACCAAGAAATCAAACAATCCAAGTTTAAAAAAAAAAATGGGCAGAGGACCTGAATAGGCATTTCTCCACAGAGGACTTACAGAAAGCCAATAGACATATGAAAGATGCTCAGTGTCGCCAATCATAAGAGAAATGTAAATTAAAACCACAGTGAGATATCATCTCACACCTGTCAGAATGGCTATCATCAATAAATCAAAAAACAACAAGTGTTAGTGTAGAGAGAATGTAAAGAGAATGCTCATGCACTCTTGGTGGGATTGCGAATTGGTACTGCCACTATGAAAACAGACTGGAGGTTCCTCAAAAACTAAAAAATAGAACTACCTTATGACCTAGCAATTTCACTTCTAGGTATTTACCCAAAGAAAACCAAAACACTAACTCAAAAATATATATGTAACCCTATGTTCACTGCAGCGCTATTTACAATAGCCAAGATATGGAAGCAACCTAAGTGCCCATCAATAGAAGATTGTATAAAGTGGTGGTAAATATATACAATGGAATATCAATCAATCATAAAAAAAGAAATCTTACCATTTGCAGTGACATGAATGGAACTAAAGGGTATTATGTTGAGTGAAATAAGTCAGAGAGAGAAATACAAATACCATATGATTTCACTTATACTTGGAATTTAAGGAACAAGTAAATGAACATAACAGAAACAGACTTGTAGATGCCCAGAACAACTGTGATTCCCAGATGGGAAGATGGTTTGGGGGGCTGAGTGAAAAAGGTGAAGGGATTAAGAAGTACAAATTGGTAGTTACTGAATAGTCATGGGGATGTGAAGGATAGCATAGGAAATATAGTCAAAATATTGTAATAACTATGTACAGTGCCAGGAGATCACTTCATAAATTATATAAATGTTTAATCACTGTGCTGTACATCTGAAATGAATATAAAATAACAGTGAATGTCAACACTTATTGAAAATAATAATTAGAAAAAAAGTTGTTTTCTTTCTTGCTTTGTGACTGAGTTATTGAGGTTCAATCCTGTGTGATTTGGTGCAGAGCAGAGACCTTACTCCAAGATGTAAAAGGTAAGGAGGCAGGAGTACAAGAGTCCTCCAAAATATACCTACTCTGTGCACATCACAACACTATGATCTCAATAAAATAAATGGGCATCCTCAATCACAAAAATCTTCCTTACCTATGTTCGAACTTTTCAGTGTTTTACTTAATGTGACTCTAATAAACAGTGTTAGAGATCAGTACAATACAAGATAGGAAAAGAGGTGGCATTTCCAGAGAATTTTCAAAAATCTTCAAAATATTCTAGGTAGGTAATCCATATGTCCCTAATCTTCGATTCCAAGTTCTTTTACAATAAAAATGTTTTTGCAGTTTTTTTCGTATTTTTAAATACTATCCTAAAAAATGATAATGAAGCACATTGACATCCTACATATTTTCTTCATCTAAGAAAGGAATCTTCTTTAGAGGTTTAAAAATAAAAGATAATAGTCCTATTTCTTACCAGTAACACACAGAATTCCAAGGACTATCTCAACTGTCAACAATAGTTATCTCTGGGAAATGTAACTATATGAAGTTTTTTATTAAACCTTAGGCACATACTAATATTGTTAATTTTAAAAACTAGCTTCATTATTTAAAAAATCTTCACTCTGATTTTGGTAATAAAATTATTGTTCAAGTTTTAAGGGACCATCTTCCTGACATTTTGTGCCAACTTTTGTCCTGGGTAGCTGAGGAGATAGCTAAATGCTAGGGCCGTCATATATTATTTTTTACATGTTTTCTTAGAAAGCTGACATTGTGTTTAGCAGTGATTGACAGAATAGCTGTTTAAATCTTCTTCTCATTTATGATGTTAGTGTGACAGCATTCTCCCTGCAATTTGTTGAAAAGACAACTGACAGTTCTAAACATTCTAAAGAATGATAGCCCTACGAATTGGAAGGAGATAAAGGATTGTTATTTAACCAGATGGACTGGACAACACTTTGAATCTATCCTAAAGGATTTACGCTTCGTTTAATCTGGTGAAACAGAAATGGTGCTAAACATCTCTGACAGCAAGGATGCTTCACCAAGTTCCTTTTAAATTTTAGCTAATGAATGAATAGTATTAACTGTGGAATTCCTATATCTCAAATAGGAAGAACAACAGAATGTACAAAGCATATATCCGAGAAATATAAAATCATGTGAAAGATGGGCTGTTATCTCTAATACAGGGATTTTGGTACTACTTGTAATAATGGGCTAAGGGGGTGAAATGATATATTCTTTCTCAGTCAGAAAACACTCCATTTCTAACTGGCTTCTTAAGTTCCTCTTTTCTTATTTAAACTATCATTTTACTTAATATGCTTACTTGTGATTTCTTTAAACATAAATGCTGTTCTTCCCCCTTCCTTTTTCTCCTTCCTCCTTTTTACCCCTGTTCTCTTCCCCTTTCATTCTTTCCCCTCTGTTTCTAAACAATTCCATCCTAAAACCATTAGATGGGGCAAAGAAAGGTAAGCAACTGCACAGAAGGAGCTGAGGGCAGGGTGTTGGCCAAAATTTGGATTTCAGAGCCCAAGCAGGGTGAGGAAGGTATTCATGATAGAAGTAGTTGTCACCCAGCATGAGGTGTCAGAGTCCAGTCAGGGTGAGTTGGGCATCCAGGTGGATAGGTAGTTGGGAGTTGTTGTCCACCATGGGGTATCATATTTCAAGTGGCCTGGGGGCATTTGCACAGGGGTGGAAATGGCAGCAGAAAAGGGAGATTAGCTACTTACATGGGGATTGATCAGGTAAGTAAATATATTAAGAATAATATGAGCTATGTTTCTCAGTAGCAGTGATGGATGTCACAACAAAAGAGAAAAACCTAAAATAAACTGTAATGTTGGCTTAGAATTGGAGATATCAGTGTAAACTTACAGTTTTCATTGGATAAATGATGATAGATAATAGATAGAAATCAATGTAAATATAAAGTAAATGTGTGTATGTATATATCCATATATTCTCTAGTTCTGTCCACTGAAAGCCCAAAGCAGCAGTACCTCCAATATCAATAAACATGCCTGAAACAAGGAAAGAAGAAGAGCCTGGAACATCTTATACTACCAGAAAGCAAGAACATACTCAAGTATGCTAGGGATGTGTCTAAAGGAACAATGAGGCAGTATAAAGTGGCTCCCAACTGGCCAAATCTTGGATAATTTGAGCATCAAAATAAGCAATGACAATAAAGAATTATGAACTGTTAAAAGATAAACTCTGGCATGTTAAAAAAATTGTATTAAGTTTATTGGGGTAACATTGGTTAATACAATTATATAATTTTCAGGCGTACACTACCATTTGACATCTGTATATTCTATTGTGTGTTCACCACCCAAAGTCCAGTTTCTTTCAGCTATCATATATTTGATCCCCTTTACCCACTTCACACTGCCCCTACCTCCCTATATTTAACCCCCTTTATACCATCTACCTCCCCACTCCTCCTCCACCCTGTACCCTCTGGTAACCATTAGTCCATTTTCCATGTCCTTAAGTCTCTGTTTGTCCTGTTCATTTGTTGCTTTTAGGTTTATATCCCACATATAAGTGATATCATGTGATTTTCAACTTTTTCTATTTTGCTTATTTCACTTAGCATGATAATCTCAAGGTCCATCCATGTTGTCACAAAGGCAGTATTTCATCTCTTCTTACAACTGAGTAATATTCCATTGTATATACGTGCCACAGCTTCTTTAGCCAATCACCTATCATAGGAAAATTTGGTTGTTTCCATGTCCTGGCCACTGTGAATAATGCCACTATGAACATTGGTGTGCAAAAATCTTTATGGATATGAGTTTTCAAGTCTTTGGGGTAAATACCCAGCAGTGGGATTGCTGGGTCACACAGTAGATCAACTCTTAGCTTTTTGAGGAACCTCCATACTGTTTTCCACAGTGGCTGTACCAATTTGCAGTCCCACCAGCAGTGTATGAGTGTTCCTTTCTCTTTGCATCCTCTCCAACGTTTGTTCCTACTTGTTCAGTTGATTATAGCTATTCTAACAGGTGTGAGATGGTATCTCATTGTGGTTTCAATTTGCATTTCTCTAATAGCTAGTGATGTAGAGCATCTTTTCATACATTTGTAGGCTATTTTGTATGTCCTCTAGGAAAAAGTGTCTGTTCAGGTCTTCTGCCCATTTTTTGATTAGATCGTTTATTTTCTTGTTGTTATTGAGCTACATGAGTTCTTTGTACATTTTAGATATTAGGCCATTATCAAGCGTTGCTTGAAAATATATTTTCCCATTTGGATGGTTGTCTCTTTACCTTGTTGACCGTTTCTTTTGCTGAGCAGAAGCTTTTTGGTTTGATGTAGTCCCATTCGTTTATTTTTGCTTTTACTTCCCTTACCTTTGAGGTCATATTCACAAAATCCTCCTTAAGACCAAGGTCTTGAGTTTCATTCCTATGTTTTCTTCAATGTATTTTGTTTCAGGTCTTACATTCAGGTCCTCAATTCATTCTGAGTTAATTTTGGTGTGTGATGATAGACAACAGTCTAGTTTCATTCTTTTGCAGGTGGCCTTCCAGTTTTCCCAAAATCATTTATTGAAGAGGATTTCTTTTCTCCACTGTATGTTTTTGGCTTATTTATTGAAAATTATTTACTGATATAAATATGGATTTACTTCTTGACTCTCAATTCTGTTCTACTGGTCCGTGTGTCTGTTTTGCCAACAACACCATGCCGTTTTGATTACTGTTGTTTTGTAGCACAATTTGAAGTTGGGCAGCGTGATGCCTCCAGCCTCATTCTTTGATCTCAGGATGGCTTTGACAGTTCATGGTCTTTTGTGCTTCCACACAAATCTGATGTTTTTTTGTTCTATTTAAAAAACAAAAACAAAAAACAAAAAAGAAAAAAAAAAACAAAAACAAAACGCCAATGGGATTTTGATGGGGCTTGCATTAAATCTGTATAATGCTTTAGATAATATGGTCATTTTAACTATGTTGATTCTTTCAATCCAAGAACACAGCTTATCTTTCCATTTCTTTGTATCCTCTTTGATTTCTTTTAATAGGGTCTTGTAGTTTTCATTATATAGGTCCTTGTTACATGTTTCATTAGATTTATTCCTAGGTATTTTATTTATTTATTTAGTTGCAATTGCAAAAAGAATTATTTTTTCCACTTCTTTTTCTGACACTTTATTATTGGAGTATAGGAATCTTATAAATTTTTGAACATTGATTTTGTATCGAGACTTTACTGTATTTGCTTATTGTTTCTAGTAGTGTTCTTGTGAAGTCTTTAGGGTTTTCTATATAAAGAGCCATGTCATCCGCTAATAGTGACATTTTAACTTCTTCGTTTCCTATTTGGATGCTTTTTATATCTTTCTCTGGCCCGATTGCACTTGCTAGGACCTCCAATGTTGTATTGAATAAGTGTGGTGATAGTGGATAGCTTTGCCTTATTCCTGATCTTAGAGGGAAGGTTTTTAGTTTTTCACCATTAAGAATAATGTTGGCTGAGGGTTTGTCATAGATGGCCTTTATAATGTTAAGGTACTTTTTCCTATACTGGCATATTAAAATGTAAAGAGTTTTTTGGAACGAAAATCTATTCAAATCAGGCAGCACTAAAATGAATTGGTTAGAAACATTCCACTGGGGAAAAAGTTTTACAGAGGAAAGGCAGAAACAAAGTAAGGAAACTATTGATTGGCTATAACTTAAAGCCTGATTAGCTACTTGTGATTAGTTGTCCTTTGTTTTCAACTTTATAACCTTGAGGTACTTACAGGTTTAGATTTTGTTTGCTTAAGTAGGCATTAGAGCTACCTCAGCCTAATGGCCTTTTTGTTTATTTAACAAACCTATTAAATAAAACAGAAAACCACAGATATACACGTATAGAAATTCTGATGCAGAACAAGATATCTAGGTAGTTTCCAAGTACCACCCCACAAAATACTTATTAAGCCTGGTATACACTGCTTAAATCAAGGGATCAAAATAAATATCAGTAAAGGGACAACAAAAATTATAGGATACAATCATTTCCAAAAAATGATGACCTTAATTTAATCATGAGAAAACATCAGACAAACCCAATTAAAGGATATTGTACAAAACAACTGGACTGTTATCTTTGAAAGTATCAAGATCATGAAAGCTGCTGAAAGACTAAGGAACTGTTTCAGATAGAAAGAGAATAAAGAAATGTGACAACTAAACGCTCCATACGACTTTGACTGTTGCTATAAAATTCATTTATTGGGTCAACTGAATAAAATGGAAAGGGTCTGGAGATTAGGTGGTGGTCATGTAGCAGGGTTAATTTCCTGGTTTTGATTGTTGTCCTATAAGGTTATATAGAAGAATGTTCTTGTTTATTCAAAATACATACTGAAATAGTGGAGGATAATGAGACATCAGATAAGCAATTACTCTCAAATCGTTCAGGAAAAAAAAGTTATTCGCATGGTGAAAATTTGTAAGATAAAAAAACATTTTTAAAAACATAAATGTTATCAGAATGACTGGCATTTCAGAAGCCTCATAAAGTTTTTCCCTTTCTTTTCCCCATAGAAAGAACTATCATCTCCTATTGTGCTAAGAGCAAACTTTAAATAATGACATGAATGGGTTGATTTAAAACACTGAATTATCAAAAGATGCAAGGACTTCAGATTAGATTGCATTTTTCTCCACTGCAAATCCATATGGAAAGTTACTAAACTTATTAACCTTATGCTCTATGAAGTGAATTCTCCAAACCTACCTGAAAATAAATCATAGTCAAATGAAAGGAGAAGCATGATGGAAAATTATATTTTTAGCTTTTTAAGAAACTACCTTTTTTCCTTAATAAGAATCTTTCATTGACTGGAAGAAAATTACTAAAATATTTTTTTCGGAGCTATCATATTACTTTCTTGTATTGGGAAAATGATGACAAGGAATAAATATTACATAAATATTTCCATTAAAAGTGTACATACAGCACTTAGCCATTTAAAAAGAAACCAATAACAGATATTTGTGTGTATAGCAGATTTTTAATGTCCAACTGCCATGTGTTCTGTACATAGGTTCTCGTTTCTTTCAGATTTCTAAACAGAGTAGAAGGCACGAGAGAGAATATCCAAAGCAATTCATTAAAATCTTGGCAACGAGGCTCCCAGCTCCCGCGGTCCCTGAAAGCTGCCTTTACTGAAGCTGACAGTTCTTCCAGCAATTCCCTCCACAGAAGACGTATTGTCACTACCTCTGGAGGGGCAAATCCTGGAGGAACCGCTTCAGCCAATCTAGGGGCTTGAATAGACAAAAACTATGCAAATAAATTACCACTCGAAAGCACAGGTCTGGTGTGCTCTTTTGAATGCAGATAAGAAAACACATTCGATTAAAATATTTTGTTGTATGATGTAACATTCTAATTCAGTAGATTCTGGCATCCTTCTGGTGTCAATTGTGGAAAGAAGGGAAATAACAGGCTGTCGTCCTTCAGTTGTTTTATCGGGGGAATCTCTTATCTTGAACAAGATTTTACATTGAAAATGTGTTGTAGCTGATCTACAATGAAAGATGTTCCTCCTCACTAAAAATATTGCATTTCCTGCCTTTTCCACCTGTTTTTGATTCTGAATTTTTTTCAGCTGCTCTCTTCTCCCCTTGGCTTGGTAATTAGGGCTGGGAATTTCCTGATTCCAGTGCTCCATGGTAGCCTCCCCCTCCCCCTAGTTTCCTCCCAGTGGCCCTATCTCTTTGGTGTCTTTGTTCTCACACAAAACAGTCCCTGCAAGCATTGATCAAAGTTCTATGAATACACACTGACTCATTAGCTACTTTAAGATCTTCTTCATTAAAGTAGCTTCTTTTTAAAGTTCAGCGGCGGTTTATTTTTCATTTATCTTACCATGAATCACAATATACAAAGGGAACATGATTTGACCTGAGGTATAAAAATAAATCCATATCATAGAAAATCTTTTTGAAAAAGATTTTACTGTGCGCCCCCCCCCTCGCAAAGAAAAGCAAGCCTCTGAACCTTTGTCTGCATTCTCATAGATGACTTCAGAGAAATAGAAACCAGCACATTCAGAAGAGGACCCAAGAGCAGTTATAAAATAGTCATGGGAATGTAAAGTACAAGATAAGGAATATAGTCAATAATATTGTAATAACTACATACACTGTTAGGTGGTACTTATCGGGGAGATGACTATGAATAATAGAAATATCTAACCACTATGTATACACCTAAAACTAATATAATATTGAATGTCAACTGTAATTTTAAAAGGTTTTAAATTTAAAACAAACATAAAAAGAGGATCCAAGCAGTTAATCATCAAAATGCCTATACATAGTCCTCTTAAAACCAGTTATTTTCTGGAAATAATTTCTGGAAGCATTGATATTTGTAGGAGATTTTTAAAAACTTTATTGAAGGTTTCATTCATGTTTCCCTTCATGTTCCTTTAATTTTTTTGAAATATTTAAACCTTCTTTAGTATCAAAAATCCAAACTTTTTCCAAATTTTGTACTTACCTCCCCCATTACAGAATTTTTCTTTAAAAAGATGATCTGTATCTATGTCATTTTAGTCAAGACTGGTCTCTGGGTCTGCTGAAAGAGGGACGATGGAGACAGCGGGAAAGAGATATCTCTCTCCGTCCCATGGAATCAGAATACCATCAGAATACTTAGTATTAATGGCAACCTGCAGGCCGTAATGTATCACCTTTCCCTTCAGGGCCTCCAGCTTTCCAAATGTCCATCTAATCTGTGTTCACCCCTGGGAGCAGATAGGACAGTTCTCTGTCTGGGTGTTTTTTGATAGAATCAAAACCTTGTCACTTAAGAAAAAGCCTGATATCTACACCAGGTAGGCCAAATACTCAGCTGAGTCTCAAGAGGGTAAAGAATTTCAAGTATTAAAAAAAGAAAAAGATGGACATGTTTCCGTTTAACATGTCTGCTTTACACGCAGAAGATCCTGGGTTCATGCCCCAATGAAGCTAAGGTCCATGGTCT
The DNA here is from genome assembly GCA_030015415.1 of Cynopterus sphinx. Lineage (NCBI taxonomy): Eukaryota > Metazoa > Chordata > Mammalia > Chiroptera > Pteropodidae > Cynopterus > Cynopterus sphinx. The sequence goes on along the minus strand of CM057391.1, from coordinate 39,399,223 downwards.
CTGCTATGCCACCCTGAACAAGCCCAATGTCTGATATTGGAAGCTAAGCAGGCTTGGGCCTGGTTAGCACTTGGAAGGGAGGCCACCTAGGAAGACCAGGTGCTGTAGGCATAAGTAAAAATAAATGATTTTAAGAAAAGAAAAGAAAACTAGCAAACTGAAAGGGTGATGTGAGTGATGCAGTCACTAAGAGTTAAGAAGCCTGAACTCTTGTAACAATACTGGTATTAGGTGGTTTTGTGACCATGGGCAAGTCATTCAAATTTTCTGGACTTGGTTTCTTTGTTTGTAAAATAAAAGAAGTTGGACCATGATTTTCCATAGTTACTTTTAATTATAAATAGTTCTATGATTCTTAACTATAATAGCAATATTATAATCTAAAAAAAGATATCCACTCATCAACCTGTGTCACCAAGTCTATATGTGGAGAAAGGCTTAGGAAAAATAATGCAAATCTAGTAATCAAGGAAACATGAAAATTTTCAGTGAAAGATAGCCTGGATAGCATGATAAGACACATTCTACAAGGCAAACCAGAAAAACAGAATTGGGGATTAAGAAATATTAGGAAATATTTTTAAATAGCAGTTCACTTCTACTCCCCAATTCTCCCCCCTCAAAAAAGAAAGCATAGGTTTCTTTTCCCACAGACCACTGGGTATATACCTGAGAGTTCTTTGAGGGTAGTTAAACCCTTCTAATATTCTAGCAATGTTGTTAATTTTTGCTTTAAAATGCCTTAGTCACAGTTTCTTTTAGTGTTAGAAAAATCCTAACTGGCTGCATATTGATTATATGGACTTCAAATAAGCCAACCCGTCTGTCTTCTGTCCTTCATTCTCTTTCAGTCTGTGCAACTGAAATAATTTCATAAAAAGACTAATACTGGAATAAAGACCCAGACGTCTCAGGTAGTCTCAGGTAGCCAATCCGCTCAGTTTCCTCTTTCTCTTTCATATATTTTACATAATAATTTTAAATCATAGGTGAAAATTAATGCCTGCTCTCTTCTAGTCTTTCTTTGATGTTGCAAAGATCAAAAGTTTTCTAAAAAAAGGTTTCTTGCAGGGAATATCGATTGCAAGTATGATTAGTCCCCAATCTGACTGCTAAGACTATGTGACCAAGACCGAAATGCTCAGTGGGCCTCAAGAAGTTAGCCACACCGGCCAGGCTTGACCGACATTTTCAGTTTTTATTTTATTTTGATAGTTTTATTCCAGAGAGGAGGGGGGAGGAGGAAGGGCAAGATAGATGGGGTAAAAGGAGTCAAGTACATGATGACAGACAGAAATCTAACTATAGGCGGTGAACGCACAATGTAATGCGCATACACACACACACACACACACACACACACACATATATATACAGTATATATACATATATATACAGTATATATATACACAGTATATATACAGTATTTATATACTATATATATATGCTGTGTATATATACTGTGTATATACATACTGTATGTGTGTGTATATGTGTGTGTGTGTGTGTGTGTGTGTGTGTGTGTGTACTGTTGACTGAATACCTGAAACTTACTGGATTTCGTTAACTAATGTCACCACAAAAAAAAATTTTTTTAAGATAATTTTCTCTTTTGCCAACATCAATATTCTGTTTTTCATAATCCAATAAACTTTTTATTATCAGCATTCACACAGATATTTTCATGCTGGGGGAAAGAAAGAAGAGTGCTGGATCAAATTCCTTTTCACTCAGAAATCTCCTTACCTTCCCCACAACTTGTGTCCCTATTCCTCGTGTGTCTTCATCCTCCCAGTCCTCGTTATGTACGTGAGCAATTGTTCTTAAATTTATCAAATAAAAATAATTACCTAAAGGAAAAAGAAAGACTTCAGGCCCACCCAATGGATCTCCAGGGAAAAAGCCAAGAAAATCTGTGTGTTTAACAAGCAGCACAAATAATTTCTATCAGGCAATTTCAGAAAATGCTGTACAGGAATACCTTGTTTTATTGTGCATTGCTTTACTATGCTTCACAGATGTTGCATTTTTCACAAATTGAAGGCAAGAAAGTCCACTGGCAAAAAGATTACAACATGCTTTATTTTGATACTCACTTTTTTTGTGGTGGTTTGAAACCAAACCTGGATTATTTCTGGGGTATATCTGTATGATGGGGGTTCATATTTTCCAAATCTAAATCAGAGATCATAGGTCTTTTTACTTGTTAGTGAATTTATTTACAACAAATGTTGTGCTAAGATATACTTAACTCTAATACTTTTATAAATTAGGTGGAATACAAATGAATGGTTTAAAAAATAGATATTAAATCACATTTTGACTATTTTATAAAATTTCTTTTTGGTCTTTCCAAAGAGGAAGATGACTCTACCTGAAATGGGAACTACCCTGGACAAATGGCCCCTGTCTGGCCAGGAGCTCTACCCTGAAACGGAATGAGGCTTGGGGGCATAAATGGGGAAGGGCAGACCAGAGTGGTAGCACCTGAGGAGAGGAGAATGAGAATAGATTAGATCCCAGGCTGAGACAGAAAAGGAGAGAAAGTGCTGGAATTAAGGAAGGAACTAGGACAATGTTGGTGGTGGGCAATCACTGCTGAGTGTTCAGCATCTTTCACAGAATACACTCTCAGCAGTTGCAGCTATGGTACTGCTATATTCAATATACCCTCTGGATACAAAATAAGGTCAGAGAAGACAAATACTGTCTTCAGTATCTTAAGCAACATCCACAAAAACAGCCAAAGCAGATTTACCTTCAGAGTAACCCAAGACAGAACTGGCTTTCAACAGCAAGACAGATTGTACCCAAAGAAATATATATTCCTCCAGGAAGGAAAAGATCGTCAAGTACTTGCTCTGTATTATGAAAGGAGCTTTCATGCGTGGGTCTAATATTCATTCAAAAATTCTTTTTCAGTATCTGTCAGGTGCTAAGCCCTGGGGTGCTAAGAACCTAAAAAGGAATGGTCAGTTTGCACCCTCATGCACCTTACAATGAAGATAGACATTTAAAAATAAACATATAAATGGGAGTTATGTAGTGGGTTGAAAATGTATGGTTATAACCCAGATGTGGTGAAATGTGTCTTTATCTTTTCTGAATTCCCTTTCTGCTGACGGAAGGAAAATTATCTCCATCTTGCTACTTGAAGATAATTCAGTCTCTTTCCATTTAAAACCAGTAAATATTCATTTTGATTCAAAATTCTCCTTCTTCTGTTTCCCTGTCTCATGAGGATGAGCTGACTTTCCCCAGCAAGCCTTAACTACGCTTTAGCATTAGGGGATAAGGGACTTCTGCAGTATAGTTGTTCACTTGGTCCTTGGTGGGTTACAAACATGCATCACCTGAGGGCTAGTTTATTGCAAGTGGTATATGATACCCATTGCTGGTGCCATGGTTCCTGCCATTGCTTCAGCCTCAATATCCACATACTCAGTCTCTCCTGCTTCCCCAGACACCCCCAAACCCTTCAGGAACTTAAAACTTCCTAGCAATTTCCCCCACACCATCCTGGCATGTGCAGGGTTCTACAATGTTGCACTCAGCCCATCTGCAAGGACTACCTCAGTCCTTGCTGCCCAGGTGTCCTATCGGCTGGGTGCTATTCCAAACTTGTGATTCATCTAAGTAAATCTGGGTATTACAATGACCTTCTTTGGTTTTGCCCCAGTAGGGGAAAGAGTGCCAGAGGCAGCTTTTTAGCACCCATTAGCATCTACAGTCTACTCTCACCAACTCTGAATCTCTCCTTGTCTCTTTGGAGGACTGATTGACCATTGATTTTTTACAACAAGCCAATGAAATCTGGACAAATGCAGGATGAATAAATAGCCTCAACCTCGATTAATCAAGAGGACTGAGTAAAAAAGAGCATATATATGGGATGATTCTGGCTCAGGAACTTAATCCTCCCCAGGGAGAAAAGAAGAGGAAGAATTTAATTTGACTCGGTACTTAGTCATAAGAGAAAAGTTCCAGTATGGAAATGATTATCACGAATTGTCAAGTTTATGTTTTCCTGTTCCTAGCTAGAAACCATGGTTTATGTGTTATATTAAATTCAGCCATACACACAGTTTTACTCAGGCACTCCTGACTTTTCTGACTAATAGTTTGCACAAACATTTTCTATGTTTAAAGCTGCTTTGTAACTATATCACAGGCATGTAAATAGCAAAATCCAGACTGTGGGGGAAGCTGGAAGTCAAAAAAAAAAAAAAAACGCTGTAAATTGCAAAGAGAAAAGAGAAAAATAACATAGATTAAAGAGAAATAAGCACAATTTCATTCAAAAGTGAAAGTAAAAAGTTAATGTTTCTAAAACAACAGGAAAAAATAAATATCGACTGCTTAATTATATTAAGAAATTTTAGGCATAATAATTGATATCGTAGTTATTTTTTTAAAAGTGTTTTTGTCTTCTAGAGAAATATTCTTCAAATATGTAACAATGCAATGTTCCAATGTCTGTAATGTTTGCTTCAAAACGGGAAGGGGATGAGAGAAGGGATGGGATAGAAATAAACTTAGGTTGCAGGATATTGGGGCTAAGTGATGGGTACATTAGGATTCATCGCACTATTCTGCATACTTTCGTGTATATTTAAAATTCTCCACAATTAAAAGTACAAAACAACAACAAAGCCAAAGATAAAATAAAATCTAACTTCTAATTCTAGTCTTCAAACATACTGTGTGTGACCAAACAAGTATTACTAGATATACTGTGTTAGTGAAAAATAGCTGTCATTTTTCTTTATGTCTAGGCATTAATATATATATATATACACACACACACACACACACACACACATATATATATACATATATATATATACACATTATACACGTTTAGCCTATGATGAAAAATCAAATATTAAATGAACCATAAGGATAGAATCACCCAAACCCAGAATATGAATATTATTATAAGACAAATGATTTTTTTTCAACAAATAAATTTTAAGATAAAAAGCGCAAGAATAAGAATTACAATTTTTAAAATATTTAATGGCTGAATCTAAAATGTACTGCCTAAGCTTTGTTTGGACCTTGATTTCAACAAACCAATTGTTTTTAAAATATAGGGAAATCTGAATACTAACTGGATTATTTAGTGATAAGGCACTATTGTTATAAATAAATATAGTATCGTGGGGACTTTTAGGCTTTATCCATTAGCAATACAAATAGAAATGTTTACACATAAAATAATAGATTTATGTTTAGTTTAAAAAATTTAGTGTGAGAGAGGAGTGGAGCACATAGATGAAATAAGACTGATCAGAACTCAGTCATTACTGAAGCCAAGTGATGTGTGCATGAGTTTGTATTATATAATATTGTCTCTGTTTTTGTATGTGTGTCAATTTTTTTATAATGGAAAACAGTTAAGGGGGAAAAGGAAAACAAAAGGCAGCAATTGAGAATAGTTTTTGAAGCTGAAACGAATATTATTATTCCAAAATTGAAGACAATCCAGCTGTTTCACTTTGTGTGTGAAATGAAAATACATTGCAAACGTGCTCTTTAAAAAGATTTGTTACTTATTTTTTCTTTCTTGTTTAAATATTAAGAACTTTAAAAAAAAGACTACGTAAATTATTCTTATTTAACAAATATTAACTGCGCATGCACTAACGCCAAACTTTCATTTTGCTGTATGTATTTGTGGAATTTTAGCTACAGTATAAAACCAGCTGGGGAACTGAGGAGACCAAGAAATGAGAAATCAGTGCAGGATAACATCACAACAGAACTACCGAGCTACCCTCTAGAGACTTGTGCTTCTCTTCCAGGGAATTAAGCAGTTTCAGTGAGGAAGATGCTCGGGCAAGGGATACATTTCCCAGCATGCAGTGGAGTGGAGCCCTGGGAGTAGTTCTCAGTATCAAGTGCTGTGATGTGTCCCTACTAGACTGAGGTGGCCAACACGATATGGCTTCTCTGCTCTTTCTTCAACTTCAAGTTAGATGATGATGGTTGGGCAACTCCGGGAGCTTTGTGCTAAAGATGTCAGAGCCTTTTTCACCCTGAGTCCCTAAATGGCTGCAAAAAGCACAATGCCCCCACCACCACGACCCTTGCCAATACAACAATATTTACTTATTGTTATCAATGCACAACAAGTACACTTCTATAATGTTAAACCACTGAGATTTGGGGTTTTGTCTGTTATGGAGGCTAGTATCATTTGCTAAGTGGGATGTTGTAGTATATACTCAGGGGTGAGAAATAATTGCAGTTGAGAAAAATTAGAAAATGTTTCATAGAGAAGGTAGAGCTTACGCCAGATATTAAACTATGAACTGTATGAAAGTGGCTAAGTGGAGAGGAGTGAGTGGTGGGTGAGATATCAGAATAACGAACCAACACAGGAGCCAGCACAAGAATTCACATGCAGCTAGGGGATAGTGAGACCATCCTAATAAGCAAGTGCAGGTTAGGGAGAGTGGGAAATAAGGATGAAGAGTCAGGAGGGAATTAGAGTAGTGAGATCCTTGAGAACTGAGGACCTGATTTAATGGCAACCACTGAAGTTTCTGGAATACAAGGATGACTGATACAAGTCTTTATTAGGAAAATAAGTGAGACAAAAGAATACAAGATGAAACTGAGGGAAAAGATTAGTCTGAGTGACATTTAGTTTTGATGATTAAAGCCCACATTGGCAAACTCAGTAAAAATGAAGGGATATATGCAAGTGTCATCTTTAAGCACAAATCCACAGGACATGACAACAGAGGAAAATATGAAACCAAAAGGTTATTGAATCAGATAACTCTCAAAATTTTTACTTTATCAAGGATATTATTTAATCTTGCTAAGAGTTTTCCTTCCTCTATGAGAGAGTAGAACTAGATGACCCCAAAGTTCTTTCCATTTGTAAAATCCTATGGTTATGAAATCATAAGGGAAAAAATATAATAATGTAAGTGATATATCCAGCAGACGGAAGAAGAGAAGGGGAAGTATTCCATTGTATAGCTGAAACAATTTATTTTAACTGGTTCCCTATGTGTGGTTGCTTAGATTGTTACTAATCATTTGTATTACAAACAATCTAGCATTGATTGATATAAAGGTGCTTCAATTCTAGATTTTCACATATACTTTGGTTTTAAGAACAAATCCTGATGTGGTAAATTACCATAACAATTACATTAGTTGCAGTGTTAATCCGCTCTTAGAGATGAGGATAACTCTAAACTTTATTTCCTGATTTTAAAGATTTAAAAATGTAAAAGTACTTTGAAAAAAGAAGTATGGCTTCACACATTTAAAATATCATTGTCTTTATGATTATCATTAACCACAGATAGCGCTAGCTACTTTGCCCCCCAGATAACTATAAATAAGGTAACAGGCCTGGTACGTTCTTATAGTAAGTATACACCTACCTTATGACCCAGCAATTCCATTCGTAAAGACTTACCCAGGAGAAAGGTAAGCACATGTTCACAAAAACACTATACAAAAAAGCTCATAGCAATTGCTTCATCAAAGTCAAAATCTGGAAACCACTCAGGTGTCCATTAATAGGCTGTATAAACCAACTGTGGTATAGTTTTATCACAGAATACCACTTGGCAGTAGAAAAGAATTATTGGTGCACCAACAACATGGATGAATCTCAAAATTATGCTGAATGAAAGAAGTCTTGCCCGTAAAGGTATATACTTCAAGATTCCATCTGTAGAAAGTTCTGGAACAGGCAAAACTAATATGCAGTAGAAAAAAGTGAGAACACTGGTTGCCTGGGGTAGGAGGAGCGTGAGTGAGGATCAGTTCGAAAGAGGCATGGGCAAACTTTATGGAGGGGCAGGGGTTTGTCAAAGCTCAGCAAACTGCAAGCTTAAGATTGGCGTAGGTCATTATATGTACATACATATTACTTGAAAGAAAAAAAAAAGAACTATAAACCAATACAGAACTCGAGTTAATGATATACATGCTGAGCCTTTAGAGATGAAGTATAGTGATATCTGCCATTCACTGCATCAAAAAATTAAAAGGGACTGATAGAAGGATAAAGGAATGCATAAATGCATAGTTGGGTAATAAAGCAACTATGGTAAATGTTTATAGTTGACTATGTATGGGTATATGTATGGATATTCATTATACATATAGTTCAACCTTTCTGTATATTCAAAATTTATCAAAATCCAATGTTAAGCAGTGAAAAGGAAAAATGGGACCTCAATTATACCTTTTTTTGAAGTTTTTTGAAGTAAAACTTTATTTGACCAAAATGTAGAAAAAGTGATACTATTACATATGGCACAATTACAAGAATCTAAATAAAAAATGTGAGTTTTATTCAATTGCACAATTTGCTTGTGTATCTCCTGGTTAGTGTGATGCATAATAAATAGAAATGAGGGGCAGAGGAGTCAGATAAGCTAGAAGCAGAGCGATTTTTAGTCAAAATTGTAAACTTGAGTTGGCCCCCCACACTGCTGAGAAATATGGAATATTTCGACTCTGAGATATTAATGGAGAAAGCCAGAATATGACAAAGCTAAAATGTGCAGATAAAATGTGTCTATAAAAATATTCCATATTCAGTTTAATCAGGAGTTTTCTGGTCTTTCCTTAACTTGGTCCTGAAGAAGGAATTAAAGTTCTAGATATGTCAGTCTTCAATATAACATTCTCTAAAGTACAGAGGAGATGAAGTTAAGCCAGTTACTTTATTTCTGCTGCCAGAGAGGCCCCTTCTGACCAATATTTATTATTAGAAAAACACTCTTGCTCAATTATTGATGGTGAGTAGTCTTCAATATGGCTCCCATAAACAGGACTAAATTCTACGATATATGTTCCTGCTGAGTAGGACTCATATCAGAGTAAATATTTTGACTATTTCCCAAGCATTCTCATACTGACTACTCAAAGGATGTTGATTCTGAATGGTACAGTGTGGAAAAGAGCCAGAATGATTAATTTAATCTATCTGTGGTTTATGACTTCCCATAATAGCACCCTTCCTTGCTTTGGAAGGAAAACCTCCACCCATTTTAATATGATGGTCCCTGGACTCCTGTAGTGTGTCTAATGGTGGCCCAAAGGTTCTATTCTCCAACCTTGTAAACTGACCTGTGACTAGATAGTAGAGTCTGTGTGGGGTTGTCTAATCACCCAGGAACAAGATCCTCTCAGTCTAAAGAGACTATATTCAATAGGAAAACATCCTACCACCTTAGGAATAAATGCAATTTAAGGATAAAATAGAGCTAAAAAAGCTGGCAGCATCTGGGGGGGGGGGAAGAACTAGATTTAACTGGTGCTCCAAGCTTCTCTGATACAAATATTTGGTCACATATTCATAATTAGCTTGGCACTTCCAGCAAAGTGCAGATGCAGTAACAAAAGAAACTCTTACAAGAGAAGAGAAAGACACAGAGGTCTGGAGCTTCTGTTGGAACAGGTTCTCCCGTTTTGGTTGTATATAGTTCAGTTCATTTAGTATCTGATCTAGTGTCTGATGTAAGCCCAAGTTCTCTTCTTTGACCTGGGCATGTTTTTCTTCCAGGTCATCAGTTGTTTTTTCCAGTTTTACAACCATTATCTCTGCAAATTCAGCAAGGGTCAAGTCTCTTTCAGTCTGTCAGCCAGAAGTTTAATTTCTTCTTCATATTAATCCTCCTTTTCAGCATACTTTTCAGAGGCACCTTTCAGTGACTTCAGATTGTTAGTGACATTCTTGAGTTTTGAGTTTTCCGAGTCACCACATTTTAGTTCAGATACCTCCACATGCTCCTACGCCTTCTCAGCTCATCCTCCAGGATGACCAACTTACAAGCTACCTCCTCATATTTGTGACTGGGCTCCTGTACAATGTGCTTGGCCTCTTTGAGCTCAATTCCTAGATCTCCATCTTCTCATCTTTCTTGGCCAGTTTTCTATCACCTTCATTCTTATCTCGCTTTTATTGGCGGCATTTTCTGCTTCCTCTAGCTTCTGCAGGGCCATGGCCAGTCATTCCTGAGCCCTATCCAACTCCTTCTCAAGGAGCTGGATGCGTTGATTGAGTGCTGTCACATCCCCTTTGACTTTCTCCTGCCACTGGCGCTAGCCATCCAGCTCCTGCTGTCGGCCCTGGGAGGGGTTCTCCGCCTCATCTGCCTACTACTGCAGCACCTGGATATTTTTTTTAATAGTGACATTGGTTAATAAAATCCAATAAGTTTCAAGTGTATAATTCAATAGTAAGCCATTTTACATCTATATAAGTGATATCATGTGATTTTCAATTTTTTCTGTCTGACTTATTTTGCTTAGCATGATTATCTCGAGGTCCATCCATGTTGTTGCAAATGGCAGTATTTCATCTCTTCTTATGGCTGAGTGATATTCCATTGTATATATGTACCACAGCTTCTTTATCTAGTCATCTATTGTAGGACACTTCAGTTGCTTCTATGTCCTGGCCACCGTGAATAATTCTGCTATGAACATCGGTGTTTATCTATCTTTTTGGATATGGGTTTTCAAGTCTTTGAAGTAAATACCCAGCCATGGGATTGCTGGATCACATGATAGATCAATTCGTAGTTTTTTGAGGAACCTCCATACTGTTTTCTACAGTGGCTGTACCAATTTGCAGTCCCACCTCCAGTGTATGAGGGTTCCTTTTTCTCCGCATCCTCTCCAACACTTGTTATTACTTGTCCTGTTGATTATAGTCATTCTAACAGGTGTGAGATGGTATCTCATTGTGGGTTTGATTTGCATTTCCCTAATAGCTAGTGATGTTGAGGACCTTTTCATATGTTTGTAGGCCATTTGTATGTCTTCTTGGGAGAAGTGTCTGTTTAGGTCCTTTGCCCATTTTTCAACTGGATCATTTAGGATTTTTTGTTATTATTAAGTTGTATGAGTTCTTTGCATATTTTGGATATTAGGCCCTTTTTGGAGGTGTTGCTTGCAAATATATTTTCCTGTTCAGATGGTTGTCTCTTTACCTTGTTGACAATTTCTTTTGCTGAGTAGAAGCTTTTTAGTTTGATGTAGTCCCATTTTTTTATTTTTGCTTTTACTTCCCTTGCCTTTGAGGTCAAATTCATAAAATCCTCTTGAAGTCCAAGGTCCCTGAGTTTAGTTCCTATTTTTTTTTTCTATGCAATTTATTGTTTCAGGTGTTATATTAAGGTTTTTAATTGATTTTTAGTTAATTTTGGTGTGTGGTGATAGACAACAGTCTAGTTTCATTCTTTTGCACATGGCTTCCCAATTTCCCCAGCACTATTTATTGTAGAGGCTTTCCTTTCTCCACTGTATGTTTTTGGCTTTTTTGTTGAAAATTATTTGCCCATATAAATGAGGATTTACTTCTGAACTCTCAATTCTGTTCCAGTGGTCTGTGTACGTTTTTGTGCCAGTACCATGCCGTCTTGTTTATTGTTGCAGTGTCTGGATCTCGAGTTCAATGCCTCCAGGAAGTTCAGACCTGCCAAGGCATGGAGGTGTGTGGTGCACCAGCCCCAACCCAGCTCCAGCGCTCAATTCTAACAATCATAATCCTTGATTAGAAGATAAGAGCAGTGACAGAGTAATCTGGGGGACTATGTCATGAACTATATAAATGTCTAACCAATTCACTATATACTTAAAACTAGTAATAAAATGCTTTTTTTAAAAAAAAGACAGTAAGAGCAGTAGATAAAATAAGTGTTAGAGTCACAAGAAAAAAGAATTTGGCCATAAAGTGAGATTAGCTAACATTTGGTAAGCTTCTGGTTCCCTAAGGTGTGCCTGACTTTTTATGAAAGGTATTGGATTTAATAAAGTTGTTAAGACTATAGACAGTCATGTCAATATCTATTATTCAAGGGATTGGCAGAAAGAAAATTGGTGTAGGAGTAGGAAAACTACAAATAAGAACAAAGGAAATAATGGTGAATTAAATAGAAAGAGAAAAAGCAAATGAATAGAATGAAACATATATTTCATTTCAACCAATTTTATAAGAAAGCAAAATGGCCAATTTTGAATTCTACAGAATCATGGTATTTTTGTACACACATCTTCAGTTTCAGACTTAAGGGCTTCAGCAAGAATGTATGCACTATTTGAATACTTGTAGTCAAAATGTTTGCAATGGAAATATAAACACATTGACCTTGGTTTTAATATCTGTCACAACAGTAATCGAGGTTAAGGTGACTAGAGACTATATTTCAAAAACAAAGTAAAGGTTAGAAAAATTCAGTTAATAGAATTGAGATGTGTGAGGGAAAGAAGTTTTATATCACAATAGAGAGTCAGTGCTTCAGGAAATAAAAATAAAGATCGTCATTAGTGGGATACGAGCCAGTCCATAATGAAGCATTTGACTGAAAATAGATTTTCTCAGACACTCAAAACTAAACTGTGCTGTGTCCTTCAGGTAATCAGAATGGCCTATTTTCAGTTGTTAATCCCAAATCTAAACACTAATCTTTTACTTCACCGGTTAAAGGATAGTTTAAATTAGCTTTTTGATTACAGAACTAGACATGCATTAATATATCTTTTATAGTCCTTGACCTAGCAGAGCATGAGAAGCATCTGAAGTATGAAATAAATGCAGAGTGATGCTGGTAAGGGGTTATGCTTTAAATTACAAGTGCAGCATTGATTTAGTTTCTATTTTGCAGATTCTCTTAATTCTACAAAGAAGAAAATCACTTACAATATTGAACCACAATTGTCTGCAGTCTGTAAACATAAAGAATCTTAAGTCAATGGACTTAATCAATTTAGCACTTTTCCATTCCTTTTTTGAGATGTAAATCAATATCCTGCCACTGAGTGCCCAGGGAAGCTTCCCAGAGGAATTAAAACTGGAAATGGGCAGTAAAGTTTGCAAAGATTGGATGAACAGAGAGAAATGGCAAGATCTTGTCTAGGAAGGGAAGGGCAGCAGAAGCAAAATGACAGAAGTGGAAACGCCTGTTGGTGGAACAGTAAGGAAACAGGCCTGACTGGGTTAATAGATCATTCTATTTTGAATTAATAAAGTAGGACTTCAGCACTTTAAAGCACATTCTTATGCACCTCATAAATCCTCAGAACAGATATTTTAATAAGGAAGAAATTATTATAACCTACCTTTGCATATATAAAAATAAATTAAAGATCAAGAGGATAAGTGATGTCCCTCCCAACAGAAGGCCTTAGGTATGTTGCTCCTTCTGACTTCCTCTCTTCTTCACCTTGTTAGCTACTACCCATCCATCAGCTCAGTTTAACCTTGACCTCCTAAGAGAGACTTATCTGACTTTTCCTTTCTTGGTCAGTATGCACTCATTGAAGCATGTACCTCTCCTTTGCAAGATTTATCATATTTATTCTACTTGTTTGTGGAAAGAAATGCAAAAGGAATAAATAATTGAATAAACAAATTAACAGGTCTGCCTCGGGCTATTGCTCATGCATTTCTACATTAATACACCAATTATAAAAGGTACAATGGAAAAGTCTGAGGCTATCTACCTGAAAAAGAGAAAATTAAGAAGAGGAAATCTGACAGCTGTCTTCACATGTATGAAGAACTATGATGTTGAAAAATTAGACATATCCTGCATAGCTCCTGAGGGCAGAACAAAGACAAATGGGGTGAAAGTCCAGGGAGGCAGATTTCATTACAGTGTAAGAAAGTGAAATATGTAACAATGAGACCTGTCCAAATATAAAGTGAACTGGTTTTTAAGGAGGTGAGTATTCAAACAAAGGCCCGAGGAACACCTGTCAGAGTGGTATAGCGGAAATTCCTGTTCTAGACAGGAGATTTTTAGCCACTTAGGCCTTTCTGAGCCCAATATGCTCCTCTAGGTCTGGGAGGAACTTGAAAGCAATGCTGAATTTTATTTGAACTGACTTTAAGGAAAGAAATCTGCAATGAATAATTGTTCTTATGATGCCCTACTAACTTTGGGCTCTTTAAGAGATACATCTGCATTTGTGGGTGGCCACTTTGGTGCCTCTGACAAGGTCTTTCAGTGCCAGCATTCCAACAGTAGTTAGTGCTGTGCAGCTGCCACTGTGACTAAACAGCAGGGAACACTCCACTGTAAGAAGAACTGATTCCAGGGTCATTCCCCTCCTCCATGCAGAATACCCTTCCTCCTCCACCTCTTACCCTCAGTCTACATACACGTAAACACATTTCTACTCTGGAAGCTACCGCGGTGTGCTGACAGATCTTGTTCCAAACTATTATTGGAAGCTGTCCTTTTCCAAGCTACTTAAGACAACCCCTTACACTGAACACGACTTTACAGCAAGGTTTCTCCTCATGCAAATATTCAGATCATGAGACATCGAGAAAGAGGATAACTAAAAATCATCTTTTTAATACATCATTTTTACCTTAAATTCGCCAAAACCATCTTAAAAAATTATGTGGCAGCTGAAAACAAAGAATCCTGATGTGGAAACTGATGTCTAAGCACACTGGTACATGGATGGAAGTGAGCTTGCAGAAGATCTGTAATTTTTATTTTCAGCAGACCTGGACCTACAATGACTGTTTTGCTATAGGCAAATATAATCTGAATGTCAAATAACCAGTTTGCAAATTTTGAAATTCGACCCATTTGTGAACAATCAAATTCAATATACTGTAAGGTTAAAATTTCAGGATAATTAATCACTTATATTTCAAACCACTGTATTCATTTTATTGTATGATATCTGGTAATCTGATCATCAAATATTTATTGAATACCTACTATGGGCCGAGCTCTATTCTAGGCACTGATTATAGGGAGGTAAACAAAATTAATATAATCTCTGATGTTACAGGTTTATAATCTAATTTAGACAATGAATAATAAGCACTAAATTAATACATAAAATTATGACAGTATGAAGGGAAAGGGTCAGTAAGTGAGAATCCTAAAATCACAGTAGGTGTTTCTGAGGAATAGACATTTCACTAAGAAATTAAGACTAAGTGAAAATTAGCCTGCGAAGGGTTAGAGAAAGAACATTCCTGGCAAAGGGCATGTCCCAAAGCTCTGGGAGAGGAAGGAATTTTGTTCCTTTAAGAAATAGAAAGAAAGCCAGTATGAGCAATGGGGGACAGCCTTGAGATGACACTGGAGAAGAAAGCTAGGGCAAAACCTGCAGAGCCTTGGAAAATACCTTAAGGAAATTGAAGAGTACTTTAAATATAATGAAAAGCCCCAGAAGAAGGGAGTGATGCAATTTACCATTTTAAATGATTATTCAAAAGATCAGATGTGGGGAATGGATTAGGTGGAGACAAGAATCATGTCTCTACATAAACTCCCCACTCACAAAATGACAACTTCCCATTGATAATCATATGAATGTAGCATTGAGTTATTTCTTTTAAATAATTATAAAAATTTAACATCCCACATAGTTTTTGTTTACTAGGCAACTCTTCTCTCAAGGAAACATACTATTGTTAAATGAATGAAAATTGAAATCTTTTCTATATAGGCAATATAATCCCTAACTTACATTTAGAATAAAGACAAATTACTACTTCTAAGACAGAGGAAGGAGTAAAAATAAGTGCCTTTTTATGTAATGTTGAATTCAGAACATTATCTCTATTTGATAATCAGGAAAAAGTATGTACTTCACTGAGGATGTCGAGACAGAAAGAGCTGGAATTAGACATTCTCCATGCCTGACTATTTCTGTCTTTGTTTCCCAGTACTATTTCTTTGTGTGGAGCATGTAGAAGCAAGCAGCCAGTTCTCTTCATCATTCTTGGCAAAATCAAATATGTGTAACTGAGTAATACCATAATACTTTGAAAAATAATGTGCTCTTCTCTTACTGCTCTGAGAACAGGGCCCATCCTCATGGTCAGTTCAGGGGTGAGGGTTGGAAATTAGTATATCTCAAAGAAAGAATACAAAGGCAAAAGTAATACTCAGCTTCCAGCATTCCCAATAGGATGACACAGCAATCCAGGCTATTTTCCAAATTCTCTCCCTTCTCCCCGAACAGGCCAAAGAGTCCATTCACAGGTATTGCTTGTTAGCTTGTTTGTTATGTGATGTTGATATGAAAGCTGATGCTTTATGGAAGTAGGATATTACATTAGGAAAGGAAAAGAAAAGCTTACTCCTTTTAGTCCCAGGGAATTGTAGAAACAAGAGGGAGAGACCAAGGGAAAAGAAGAGTCAGTCAGTTAAACATGTATTCTGAATTTCCCTTTCAGTGAATTGCATTAAATCTGTGGTTCTCAAACTTTAATTTGCCTCAAATCACCTGGAGTGCTTCTTAAAACACAGTTGAACACCCTCAGAGTTTCTTCTGATTTAGTAGGTCTGGGATAGGACTCAAGAAGTGTCATTCTTCACAAGTTCCCAGGTGATACTGATGCAGCTCGTCCAGTGAGAACCACTGTGTTGAATAAATTAAAGTGATCTCAAGGGCAGAGGAGTTCCTTGCCCTTGGTTTTCATGTAGTGCCCTGGAAAAAGATCATCTATGATTGCCATCTGCTCAATTTTTCCCCACTCATCCCACATCAGTGGGGACACATAAACCACATCCCTGTTCTGTTTACACCTGGGCATCTTAAGGAGAGAAACAGAATACATAAGGGAATCTCAGAGAGTGACCATTTCTTCCTAGAAAGACATAGTATTGCTTAAGGGACAGTTTAAATTCCCAAATCTAACAATTCTTAAACAATGCTGGATCCGTGTTCAGATTTCTTTCTCCTTCATTTACCTTTCTAATAGCTCTGTGAGGCTTCATAAGGCCCTGTGGTTCTCTTTTTCTTTTTCCCATTGGCTGGAATAGTGACCCAGTTGGTATGGTGCTGAGCCATCTTCTTCAGTGTGAATGAAAAAGGCAAAATCTTCAAGAATGGCAAAGGCAAAATAAAGAAGGAGCCTCAGTCCCAGACACCACCAAGCCACCTTACAGATACTAGATTCTGTTTGTTTAAGTCATTATATGGTGGGCACATATAATACAACCATCTAATCTGTAACCCAACCAATATAAATGGAATAAAAGATATGAATACTGTGAGAATAACACGTAAATTCATTGCAGTGCTGTGCTTAAAATGTGCAAACACATTTTTCCTATGTTATACTTTTCTATGTTGATTGTCAGTGATCCACCCAAGACTTCAATTAGAGCAGTCCTGTAATGTTTCACTCATTTCCAATCTTCCTTCTCTTTCTTGACTGTTCTTTGTCTATCATCATTGCATTTATTCAGGTCTAGCTCCTCTATAATTTCACCTCATGTTTTATTAGCATTTCTTCTACAACTGCTTTAGAGTCGTCACAAATGGCTCAGGCATTTTTTGCCTTTCAATACTTTTGAATACCTGAATAAGTTAATAAATACCCAAAAAAGTATATGTGTTTTTAATTGTCATTATCAAGGTTTTACTTCTTACTTAATTAATAGCTATGATTTTGATTAAGGTGACAACGTATCTAAAAATATAAAAATATATTTATATGTACATATTTACTTTTATATACATATATACCCCCTGAATTTTTAACTTGTGTATATAATGGATACATAGATAACTTTTATTGAATATAAAATCCTATAAAATACATTCTGAAATCCTTTTCACTTAGTAGTCAAATATTTTTAATTGTGTGTCTCTTTGTAAACTCAATATTCATGTCATGCTAAATATTCTCAATATTTTTGCTTTTTTCCCCAAAATAATGTATTTGTAGTAATAAAAATGACCTCCCATGCATTGGCACTCAGAATGTAGGGCACAATATCAATGCTAAGGTCATATTCAGTCCTCAGTGAATACCAATTTTGAAATATTTTTCATTGTAGAAGTCACAATCCTTTGGAATGTAAATTACTCAAAACAACCAGAAAGCATTCCGAATTCCTTTCTGAACTGTCATATTACTAACTTGATTTTGCCAAGATAAGACAAGTTAAAAAACAAATATATATCATAATTTGTCTCCCTCCCAGGCCAGTTAATGTAATACTATTTTGTATATCCTCCTTTGAAAGCACCAATAGTCAGGCAATTCTCTTCCCAAGAAACAAAAATACAGCTTTAAAAGTAAAATAAGTAGTCATAGCATGAACAATACAAAATTGTGAGAACATGGCGAATTTTATTTAAAATATTTTGGAGTGCTTTTAAATATAGTTTCAGAAGAAGGGAATAACAGTACATATTCTATTAAGCAGTAATGCTTCAAGAAAGCATAAAACAATCATTTTGTCACCCTAACTAGCTACTGATCATAGAGATGGGATGAGAAGACATGACTAGGAGACTGAAACAATGAATCTTTGTGACCAGCTACAGGAATACAGCAGACCCAGAGACATAAACATTGCCCGGCAGCCAGTGTTCAAGACAGAGCCAGTAGTCAGAGGTCAGGAGAATCAGTGAGTTATAGAGCACACACATACAGGAGTTCAAAGCAAGTCTTGAATCACATAGATAACAGAGGCCAAAGCAAGGCACAAAATCAAGGATCAAGATGAGAATTCAGAATCATGCACATTGAGCACACACTGTCCTGCCCATTGGTCATTTGAGTGGATCCAGTAGTAGCAAGAATAGTGTGTGTCAGCTATAGGTAAATCAGTCCCAATTATTCCTTTTACCATAGTGGCCTCCCAGATACTGAAGACTAAACAGGCCATTCGTTTTTCCCATTCTCCATTAGTTGGGACGTTAGAAGGAAAGCCAGACTGGTTACAGACTAAATAAAAAACTTATATTTTCTCTTTGTGTATGAGATGTAGTGTGAGTTAAATTTCACCCTGCTGCATTAGCCATTGGCTGGACTGCAAGCAAATTAGAAGGCAAAGCAAGCTTGAAATTAGGCATGAGAATGTCCAGCTAGCCAGAGAAGTACTAGGAGACAAAAGCAAATGAAAAGAAAACACACTTTTTTTACAGCCTTGTTCACAGATAATTTGACATAATGTATAATTTGCCCATTTAAAGTGTATATTCAATGGCTTTTAGACTATTCACAGATTTGTACATTCATCACCACAATCAATTTTAGAACATTTTTATTGTCTCAAAAATAAACATACTCTTAGCCATCACTCTGGGCAACCACTAATCTATTTTCTGTCTTTATAGATGTGCATATCTGGATGTTTCATATAAATACAATCATACAATAAGTTTTTTTTTCATTACTGGTTTCTTTCACTTAGCATATTTTCAAGGTTCATTCATGCTATAGCATGTATCAGCACTTCATTCCTTTTAATTGCTGAATAATATTTCCTTTTGTGGACATACCACATTTTATTTATCCATTCTTCAGCTAATGGACATTTAGGTTGTTTCTACTCTTTGGCTACTATGAATAATGCTGCAATGAAGATTCATGTACAAGCTCTTATGTAGACTTATGTTTTTACTTCTCTTGGGTATATTACTAGGAGTAGAATTGCTGAATCATATGGTAACTCTATGTTTAACTATTTGAAAAACTAATAGATTCCAAAGCAGTTGTACCATTTTCCATTCCCACCAGCAGTGTAGGAATGAAATGAGGATTCAAATTTCTCCACATTCTTGTCAATAGCTGTTATTACCTGTCTTTTTATTATAACATCCCACCCTCTATTTAAAAATCTCAAACAGATCTGATCTGGATCTTTGTATCTGGTAATTGAACCAATTCCCCAATGAAAGAAATCTACTTACAAAAAGCAAAATCCTGCACACAGACATGCCTAATGAAGAAACAGGAAAGAAAAGGCCAGACTTGTCTGGATGTCTGGGGAGGAAATAGAGGATAACCATATGAAATTGCCTATAAGAATTTTTTAGCTATACGGAAAGTAGCACATTCATATGGTTCAATCTAATACAAAATAATTCCCATAGGTATGTACAGTGAATGTTTAGGACTCGTAGACAAATTACTGAGAAAAGTAGTTTGAATGAGTAGGAAGAGCCTTCGATTACATTTTAAGTTTCAGCTTTAACCCATAGCCTTTTGACAAATGGCAAATAAATGTATTTTTAAATGCTTAAAGGATTCCAGGTTTAAAAAAAAAACTATGTATCATTTTCAGTATCACAAAGAAAAAATTTTAATAATATTCAATATTAATAAGGCTTAGGGAAACAGGCTGCTTCCATACATTGCTAGGTAAGTAAATTGGAAAAATCTTTCTGTAAGGCTATCTGAATAACCTTTAACCAAGCATTCTTCTTCTGGACTTCATCCCAAGGAAATAGTCATGAATATTTTTAAAAGGTCAAGATATTCTTGATGTCCAAAAATATCAAGTTGGCTAAATAAAACAAAAATTACCCTTATAATTGAATACTATACAGCTACCTTAAATATTTAGATGAATATGTAACTGACTAGGTTTGAGTTTCAGAACTGCCATTTACGGTTGTGTGACCTTAAGCAAATAGCCTAACATTCTGTAACTTGCTTTTATCATCTGCAAAATGGGGATAATATCAGTACATACTTCTTAGGGTTGTTATAATAATTAAATGAGTTAATACATAAAGCTCTTTGAAATTTACCTGGCACTAAGTAAACACTATCTAAGAGTTAGTTATTGTCAATATTATTAGTCTTTTGTTGCCAGCAAATTAAGTCAACTTTTAAGCTAATTTAAGAAGAAAAGTAGAAAGGCAAAACACTGGGCAAGAACTAAACCCAGAACTCAGAGTTGGTCCTGTGAAGTCACCACTGCAGCTGCCAAGCACTGACCCCATTGCTTGTACTGCCAAGTCTTCAGATGTTGGACACTACACACTGCCATGGAACAGCGGTCTCTGCTGCCACTGGAAACCGGATGCAGCTGCCATCGCCACTCTCCCCTGGCCAGAGTGGATTGTGCGTCATCCTTGCTTCTTTGAGTCATCAGCTCATGAATCAAAGTCTAGAGAGGATGCATCTGCACCAAATCCCCAGTTCCCAGATGTAAGGGAGGTTGAGAAAAGGAGTGTAGAGTGTTTTTATCATATAGAGAAGATGGATTCTACTTTATAAGACAGAAGATTCAACACAAAGAGCCAATTTATCCATTGGGCAACAAAAGAAAAATATAAATATTCATTTCTGATTAAAAAATACATATATAATTATGCAAAAAAGGACTAAAAGGATATACATCTAAGTGTTAATGATTAATCGTGAATTGACTATTGTGGCTGATTTGAATTTTTCATCTTCTGAATCTATAACTTTCCAAATCTATGACATAGAAAAGACCTATTCTCCTTTAAAGCGAGACTGGGTAATATCAGATCTCTGTTTTGAAAGAGAATTGAGTCTTTCTTAGAGATAGCCATGGAATGGGAAGTGGAAAACTAGATTCAGGTGGCCACTTTTACCCTATAGCAGGCCCTTGTGACTCGAAGTTAGATCAACAGACCAGCAACATCAGCTTGATTCAGAAGCATATTAGAAATGCAGAATCTCAGGTTCCATCCCCAATCTACTGAGAGCAAAGAAGAAGATGAATCAAGAGAGATTCTAAAAGTATAAGAAGCAAAACTTGACAATTAACAATATAAAAAGTCATGAATCTTGGAAATATTTCCAAACTTAGAAGAAGGCAAGGTCATTAACGGAAATGAATTACTAAAACAGGAACCATTTTTAAAGAAACAAAGATAAATTTGGTTTTAAACATACGAGATTTAAGAACTTGAAAGATGGCCAGATGGATATGCTCAGCCTGGGAAATGTAGAACTGGAAGTCAATAAGATATATCAAGATTGGGTTTATAAATTCGAGAGTAATCTAAGGTAAGGAGATAACAGAAGCCACAAAAGTGAATAAGAGCATGCAAAGCAAGTAAGGAGACCCAAAGACTTTTGTTAATTTCTATATTTTGGAAACAGGAGAGAAAGAGAAGTAAGAAAATGGGGGGCCAATACTAAGATCATTAGAAGACTACAGTGTCAATAAAAGCAAAGGACAGATGTTTATTATTATTCTATTCTTTCACTTTTCATGCCAAACTAGAAGTGATGTACACAATTATACTTACACTAAACAAGACAGTAGTGAATTAATTCTTAAGACATAAAATAGCCAAAATATTTGGAAGAGGGTTGAAGAGAACACTGACACCTTGGATGTTATAGCAACAGGTCTCATCATTAGAAGACATCTAAAGTTTTTGTAGCTTTTTTAAAAAAAAGTTTTGATGAAAATTTTGCAATTTTTATAATGTTGCAAATCAAATAAGACAATGACTTATCTTTGTTTCATTTGTTCATCAAACATTTATTGAGTACTTACAATGATCCAGGCACTCTTGGGTGTTGAGGATACATCAGTTAACAAAATAGGCAAAACTCTAAGCTCTTTTGGGGCTTATATTCTGGACAGGAAGACAGATAAGAAACAAAAGAAATAAACATATTGTATGTTGATGGCATTAAGTATTATGAAAGAAAAGAATATAGGGGTGGTATGAGATTAGTAATTTTTAAAGAGATGAAAGGGAAGATCCTACTAAAAAGATGAATATATCTGATGGAGATGAGAAAGCCATTCCTGCAGATATCTGAAGGAAGTACATACCAGAAAAAGGCTAAAGTGGACCTGGTGTGGTCAAGGAGGCTGATGTGGCTGGACTGAGGGAGGGAGAGGATGAGCAGGAAAAGAGGACTTAGGAGCAAAGCCCATTGGAAGTTGCTGAGAATATAAGTGGCATTATCTGTCTTGGATTTTAACAAACTCATTCCGGCTGCGAGTTCAAGAAGAGAATGAAGTAGGAAAACCAGGTAAGTGGCTACTGTAAATACTTAGGAAAGAAAAATGGTGACTTGGACCAAGTACCTTTTCTGTTTTTCTTCAAATACATCATACTAAAGTGGGATGGGATGAAGGAGGAGAGATTGTGTGTGTACCAGGAAAAAAAAACAACAAAAACAACAGAACACTCAACTCTTGTAGTTACATAACTCTGTGTATTTTCACATTTATCTTCAGCCACACAGAACACAATATATAGTTTACTTTAAACATTTAAACTTAATTTAAACATTTAATATATTTAAATAATTAAATCTTCTAAGTTATTACAGCTTCAAGGAAATGTTTGTTTTAAAAATCTAAAGACAATTAAAATCATCATGTCAATAAATTTATATTTAGGCAAAAGTAACAATACAAGAAACTGACCATTTATTTTAAAGACATGAGCAATATTTTTGAAATGGAGAGTCACTAAATAATGACTAGTTCTGAAAGGTGTTATTTTAAACCTTCCATTCTTTCAATGCTATAATTAAAACAAAAATGAAAGTGAAATCTAAAGAGTACACAGAGATCTGAGTCATATTAGAACATTTAATTGGCTTTTTCTATAGATCTGAGACCAAAGACTCCATTTATTTGTTAAAGATTAAAAGGATTAACTGATTATTTCTTGTTTTAAAATATAAGGGCA
The DNA here is from genome assembly GCA_030015415.1 of Cynopterus sphinx. Taxonomy (NCBI): domain Eukaryota; kingdom Metazoa; phylum Chordata; class Mammalia; order Chiroptera; family Pteropodidae; genus Cynopterus; species Cynopterus sphinx. Next base: position 39,375,814 of record CM057391.1, on the reverse strand, counting down.
ACTGTCAAGTTGAACACTGATTCAGAGAGAAGAGTTGTCTACACAGCATTAATATTACCCTAGATCTGCAAAGAGGTTTATTGTTTACAGAGCACTTTTACAATCATTATCTCCTTTGAGTCTCACAATAGACCTATTAACATCACTATTATTTACAGATGAAGAAACCTGGACTCAAAGAGTTTAGGGGACTTATCCAAGGCCACCTATCTAACTAGTAAGTCCCAGAGCTGGGAACGGAACCCTCACTTCCTAGTCCACCACTCTTTACATTGTCAACCTGTATTCTTTTCCAGATACAGAATTAGGGGTAAAAATGTTTTTTGTTTTTTTTTTTTTCTGTACAGAACTAATCAGGTCAGCAAGACAAAAGATAAAGAGCGGGACCTACGAAAATGTGCCAGTTAGGAATAACAGTCTTATGGTAAATTCTGTCATACTCATTTCACCAAGGAATTGAGAAAAACCAAGGAACAGTGTTAAGTTAAACACTGGCTCTTTAACTCTTCAGGGGTTGGCTTGCGTTTAGGAATGCCTTGGTTTTCTCACTACTATCTCTATGGTTTTGCTTGATTGATCTGCTGGCCTGCTCTTTAGCACCTCCACCAGAGGGCAGGCAGGGCAAGAAAAGAGCATTGCTAACCCGTTTGATCAAAAAGTGGGAAGAACAAAACTTAGGTCACTATCTTAATTTAGGCTTTTGGAGTCTTCTAGATTTCAGTTGTTAACGATAGCTTTGCCACCATTCTCCTGCGCAGACCTAGAATAAACAATGCAGCAAAATGATTTCAGAACTGGAGTACAGAATTTCATTACACTTTTCTATATTTCCACTCTGATTTTTCTAAATGATAAATATAAAATGTTAAATCTTTAAATATATCATCTTATAAATATATAAATAAGAACATGTAGAAAAAAAGATGGGCAATGATGAAGAACAGAAAATTCATAAGAGAGGAGATTCAACTAGCAGTAAATATGGAAAATGTTTCATTTCACAGGCAATTTAAGAAATATAGATTTAAAACAAAAATGCCATCTTTCATCTGTCAAATTATGAATATTAAAAATGAGAATTATTGGTAAGAGTGCAGTAAAATTGGCATTTTTACATATACTTTGCAGAAATGAAAATTGGTACCATCTTTCTGGAGAGAAATCTAACCATATAAAGAAATTAGTCCTGACAGAAGAAAATTAAAGTAATTTTCTACTACCCAACATTTTCCCTCAAATCAAGTGAGCCCTTATATGAGAATACAGACTCATGATGTGACATAGGCTAGAACAAAGAGTAAGCTTTATGCCACTCCTGGCCCTCTGCAGACTTGGTGGGGTGGAAAGATGAGGGTCCCTACTCCAGGAGAAACTAAGGGTTATAACTCTTAGCACTCCAGAGGAGATGCAGAGCACATTGACAGTGGAGAAAATTAGGAGCATCTGGACGCCTCTGAGTCTCCCAAGATCACAAGTCTAACTCATCCCTACAAGAAAGGAAAATGGTGCTTTCTGTAGGCTGCAGCAAGTAAAACTCATAACATCAACTTGCATCCTATTGTACAAGACTGTCCAGGGTGAGAGAGCTGGTGGGCTCTGACGTTCATGGGACTCTCCAGGTATAGTCATGGGTCTATAAGCCAGTTATGGTCTTACAAATCAAATATGACATTTGCCCCTAATTCAAACCACTGCACTGTAACAGAGTTGCTTGATCTTGCTTATAATTTAATAGCTACTAGCTTTAGCTAATTTGAGAGACAGTCTGATGGTGAAAGGAGAAAGTCTCAATATAACAGGAATTTGCTTGGAAGGCCTAGGCCCTACAAAAAGAGAGATTTTCCTGAATTCTCTTAACTATATACTTAATATAATTTATAATAAGAAGAAACTGGGTAAAAAACCTAAGTTTCCAATCAAGAGTATAGTATGCACCCATTAACTAACAAAAAAATAAAAAATGCTTATCTAGAATAAGAAGATAAGATATAGAATACAGGGGTTCAAAATTTGGGTAAGCTGACCCTATCCTGTCTTTCCTACTGAATGCTGATATAAGACAGAATGCATGACCACTCTAAAACGAAATAGCAACAGGAAGCTTAGAAAGAAGACAAGAATCTGAAGTCCTGTTGAACCAGAAGGGAGTTCCCATTTTCTTTCCAGTATCTCCTAGTCTGGGTTCAGGCAACCTGAAACTGGGAGCAGGAACTGGGTCTAGAGAGGGAGAGCTCCAGAAGAAGGCTCTAGTTCTGGCCCAAGGAGCAAGAAAGGGGGCCCCTAAAGCTCAGAGAAAAGAGAAGAAATCACCTAGTTTTTTTTTTTTTATCTCCCCACCCCACACCCACCACACACCCGCTTTCTTATTTCTCTCATGCTCCAGCCTCCAGGCAATGCAGAGTACCAGTCTTGGCAGCCTCCACAGTAGCAGGAGTGAGATACCACAGTAACTAAAACTCTTAGGGATGAAATATATGAGGGAAAAAAAAAAAACAGTTTGATGGGCGTTTGAGGAAGGAAATCACGGTACCAGAACTGGAATAGTGGACATGATATTGACAGACTGCCATAACAGATACCGTGTGGATCTGCTACAGGTATTTGGAAATGTAAATCTAAAACTCAGAGATGTCTGAGTCAGAATTATAAATTTGTGAATCGTCTGCATTTAGAGTTTACTTAAAGCTAAATACTCTAGATGTTTTCTCCTTATTACTGGTAATAGCTAATTGCTGAGAGTTTCTAGGAGCATTCTTTAGTATCTGCTCTATTGAAGAACTGAAAGATAAACATTATTACATTTCTAGAGATGGAGTCTATCTTACCACTAGAAAAAGTAAACAGAATTTTATCTGGTCCTAGGATCTGGGGCCCAGCTCTAAAACCAGTGGTCTTTAGACTTTTGCATGCTCCCTCAAATAATTTTGAAAAACTTTATATTCCCTCATACATTTTTAAATTTGCATATAACTTTTTCATCATAAATTTAAACAGTGACAAAAGATATGATTTCTGGTATATTGTAACTATTAATATGTTTAAAATTAAGCCATTAAATTACTCAAATACAAGCAAGGAATATAAATACTATAGAGATTTGATTTCCATCATTATCCAATAAAAAAGGTACAAACATTTTAATTAGCAGAATTTCACACCATTTCTGTTTTTCCTTGAACTCATAGTTCCATTTCATTTTCTCCTCAAAATTTTCTCATAACATGCCATATTTAGATGTTTGAAAATCTTTGCTTATACTATCATAATTCTTTGCAATAAAAATATGCACACAAATTAAAATACTCTGTGATTCTATAATGTTGCTACTTTTTCTTCTATAGTTACTATTGCAGTTATTAAGTAGGCAAAATTGATCAAGCAACTTAATGACACATTTAAATGTTAATATAGAGTTAAAATTTTATTGTAAATGTATCTTTTATTGAGATAATGGGGCCTTTTTCAATTAGTTTATGTATCTGTGGGTTAATATTACTTACTGCCAGAATTAGACATACATTTTATTTCTATTTTTAATGTAAGCTCTAAAAAAAACTTACATAAATGAGATGGAAAGAGATCTTATTACAGCAATAGCCTGCAATTATTCGAACCTCTTAGAGTAATATGACTAAAATCTCATACCAGTATATCATTAAAAATTACTTTTCATGAGTCACCAACTGATCACTCAATTTAGTCTTCCTTTAATTTTTTTGAGAGTAAAGAATTAAAAACCTTCTGAGTTTCAAAAGGATTGTTATAATCATTCCCCCTTTCACCATCTACACCAATAACTTGAATGATCTTTTTTCTGGCACTTCAGAGTTTCTTCCGTACCAGGGTAATGTGTTGCTATAACATCTGAGAGAGGGGGAGGCTTTCTTTCATAATGTAGCAAGTGAAGAGAAGAGGATTATGTAAGGGCAGGTGAAAAAGGAGGAAGTAGCACACTGGGAAGATGTCCTCAAGCAGACCAATTTTAGGAGAATGAAGGAAGTTAAAGATCCAGAAGCTAGATCTATCTAGTAAGTCTGCCTTTAGTCCCTCTTGATTCTTAGAAATCTTTGAGCACCCTTAGCTGGTTTAAAGTAATTAGCTTTTTCTTTCTTTTGTCATACCCTGTCATGTGGGTGGAGGGATAGGAAAGAAAATATGAACCCCAGAGTATTTTTTGAGAGGTCTAGGAAAAACTGGTCTGATCCTCAGGGATAAGGAAAATTCTTCATAAGTACTTTAAAGCCATTATTATCTCCCTTTGTGTTTAAAACCATAGGATTTTTTTTTTTTGTGATCGTGATTTTCTATAAAGAAAAACCATCTACTTCTAACTTTATTGTTCAACCAATATTACAGACATTGAACCTGATATAATATTTCAATTTATGTAGAACTCATTACATGCATTACCCTTGTATAACATTTTTAACTTATTTGAAATTGATTTGAGCTTCTCAGAAGGCATGTTAAATGCTTTGGAACTTAAGTAATAAAATTCATCTCTTGGTTCTGGTAGAAAGCAGTATGCTAACACTTTTGCTTTCAGTATCTCAGATGTCTACAACAGCCAATTTCCGATCATTGTCAACTGGATGTGTCTTGTAGTTGTGCCCTGTTATTTGTCCATGTATTGCGAAAACATTTGAAAAATGGCTAATTAGATAATGAGAGTAAAGACTGAATACCCCTTCCCTACACCCCTCTACACCCAGGAACTACATCAGCCCCTAGACTTGAAGAAGGAAACAGAAGTCCAAATTGACTGAGATTAAGTTTCTGACACCTTCCATTCCAGCCTTCCTGCTGGGGCTTGTGTAGAAATTAAGTTCATAGAATGACAGGCATACAGAAAAATAAGAAAACATTTCCTGAATGCCCAATTCTATGGAGGCTCATCACTGCTTTGCGTGTTGTTTCTCTCCATGAAAGCATACTGTTTTGGTACTTATAGTTTTCACATAATTACATTGTGAAAGTAGAAGTAAAATTTCTAATAACTTTACAGAAGTGTTCGAAGAGATGTAAACAGTAGTTATCTCTTCTGTTTTAGATGGGATTGATAAGGTTTCAAAGATTTAATATCCCAGTGATAACTGCAGCTTAAGAGAAAGTTATGAATTTATGAATTTATGCAAGGAAGAGGAGGCGTCCCTTTCCTTCCAAGTAAAATAAAAAGGTATCAGGAAAGGTCATGGTTGTTTTAATGTGGTTCTTTTTAGTCAAGTAGAAAATAACATTTACTATGAGTTTTTTTGTACTCTTTTGGGCCTTTTTGTTGTAGGCTGTAGCAGCTTCAATAGCATTAAAAACAATTTGAACAAATAATTTATAACCCCATTTGAAAATTGCTCCATGTCAAACTTTTAATTCCTGGATTATGTATGCATTGATTATTTTAACATATATTTACAGAATGCCAACTCTGTGCCACTCATGCTAAATCCTAAAAGAGAAAGGCAAACAAGACACAGCCCTTTCCCTCTAGGTGATCTGTGTAGAAAAATAGGGACAAGTGCAATGACAAAGTGCAAGTTAGAGTAGAATGAAGTATGTAGCGAGATATGCATGGAAACATGTAACACCAAACTGGAAGAGTGATTTAAGATGAAGAAAGGAGATTGTGGCTGAATCTTAAAGGCTGAGTAAGAGGTTCTCAGATGAAGAAGTAAAAAAAGCCATTCCAAGTAAGAGGAGTAGAATGTGCAGAGAAGTATGGTGAGAAAGCAAGGTGAATTTAGGGAACTAAAATTTGGTTAAGCATGGCCAACAAGTTAAGCGGGAAGAAGTTAAGAGGAAGATAATGCTGACAGATAAAGCTGAACACAGATCATAATGAATCATTTATGTCATGCTAAAGGTTTAAGTTTTATTCTCAAGGTAATGAGAATTCATCAAAGCTTTTTTAACAGAAGAGGGATATGACCAGATTTATGTTTTAGAAAGTTAATTTGTTGGCAGAATGGAGAATCAATATTGGAAACAGAGAGAGCAGTCAGGAGCTGGTGCAGTCATTCAGGTAAGAGATGATAATGGTGCAAACCTAGGTAGTAACAGTGAAGACAGAGAAAAGAAGACGCAACTGAGTATATTTAAGATATAGAGTCAGTAAGACCTGATAGCTTCCTGGATGTGAATAAGGAAGGATTTTCTGGCCATGGTCATTATAAATGCTTGTAAAAATGATTGGCTGGCATAAAAATCAGATTAAAACAATAAATACTCATTCTTATTTTTGAGTTCTGAAATTTTACATCAAAATCTTTTCACTCTCTTGAATGAAAAAGATAGTAATGGTCTTATCTGTCTCATCAGTACATCTTTTTCCAAATCATAAAACCACCATTTGCTGAGAAGGTGACAAAAAAAATGGGGATGTGGTTCTTTAGAACTGCAGCAAATTCATATCTCTGTCACCTCAATCTACTACACCTGTTCATACACCCACCTCCTGTCATTATTAATAGTCATTTGCTTTCTCAACTTTCCATTCAAACCTAATTTTAAAAATAGGCTGACCACCAAATTGGGTGAGTCACTTTTAAACTCATTCTTAAGGTTAAGGAAGTCTCAGTTATCAAATTTGTTTTAAATAATAACAGTTATCCTAAATTTCTAAAAATGTGGTTGAGTAATTCCATCAACCTTTTTCAGTGTATCAGAAGACAAGAGAATTGTAATGCAACATGAATTTAAATTTAGAACACAAGTCATGTACTATGTGTGATTTGAAGGAAAATGTACTCACTAATGTCAACTTGCAAAAACATGAATCAGATAGAAAAGGCACTACTCGATAGACTTTACAAAGCTGTAAAACTAATACTGTACCAGTTAGAAATTATGCAAGTTTTTTGCATAAGTTCATTCTCACATGAAATACATTAGCATGCTATTACCAGTGGCCCTTAATGGCAGAATTAGGTAGTATGGGGCACAGAGTTTGGGTAGTTCCTGACCCTACTAACGATTCTATAAGAGACTTATAGAATCAAGGCAGAAATCTGGTTCATATAATAGACAAGTTCCTATAACTTTAATTTATAGAAGAAACCATGGAGATTATCTTGCTCAAACCCCTAATATTAAAAAACTAAGGACCAGAGAATTATCTGATATAACCAACAGATAAAACTGATGCATAATAGGCCTAGACTCTAGACCAGAGCTCTTCCCAAGCATCCCTGCCTGTCTTTTCCATGATCTTATCAATGACTTAGTTGAACCAGAAAAGTTTCAACTAGAAAGAAGGAATTAATTCATAAAGTCAATAACTACCCTCTAAATTACACTATATTTTACATGAATTCTGATTTTCATATCTCTATTCAGTATGCTTAAAGGAAAATATATTCAAATAATTACATCTGCTAGATATGAACTAGAAAGTTGTGTTAAACATAGCCTGAATTAATCAACAGAGTGAAATTTTTTTAATTTACAAGAATTTTTTTTTTGAGTAAACACAGCAATGAGACTAAGCTGACTGTACTTGCTCAGAGATTAGATTCTGTTTTAATAAACAGATATGGATGATAAGTGATAACATATATTACATGTCTAAGTTAAACTGATCCATCTCACCCTACATCAGTGAGGTCTAAAGCAAAGCCAGCTTCTACCTAATTTGTGATTTTCATAAGTTCTAATTATGGTATTACTGTAATTGTAAAAAATCTCCAGCAAAATAAAGTGGAGGCCTAGCAGAAAACTGCATCAGAGGTCCTCAATGAAGCCCAAAACAGATATATCCTCTGCTTCTATTTCCTTGAATCCTTTTTCATGGACTGTAAAAGGAAACGGGGGTGATAGTCTTGCTACGAATTTGATATATAAGAGTCCTTGGATTTATTGGGAACCCCAGTCTTCATATGCAATATTCAACTGCAGTTATTTGATTCTTGGCCATTAAATTCCTTTTCATGAATTTGTGTTGAAAGTTCTTCCAATTGAGGAACACTTGGCTGCTCATGGGTATTCATTTTCATGGGTGGGGCCCTGTGCCAAAGGAAGTTCAAAACAATAAAACGATTATTCAGGCCCTTGTGGCTAAGCCATTATATCCAAAAATCAGGCTATTTATTAAAGAATTTACCTTCTGAATCCTAGTCAGGTACTGACCACCACTTTTTAAAGTGGTGGCTACTCCCAGCCAATAAGGAAAGGGAACTGACATTTGAGCACCTGCAATGTGTTTTAAATGTTTCTACATTCTCACAACAGCCCTGTAAGAAATGTATTACTCCATTTCACAAACGAAGGAACAAATTCTGAGAAGTGAAGGAAGTTGCTCAAGGTCATACAGCCAGAAGACTGATCTGTCTAATTTCAAAGTTCAAGTCCATTTCGCCACACTCTGCTCTTTCCCCAATCTGAGAAGATTGGGGGATTCCAAAATCTCCATTCAGAGTAAAAGCATATTGTAAAATCCAATGTCCTTTGGATACGAAGAAAATTGACCTTGCAATGATGCCAGATTAGGCCTCAGTGCATTTTATCTGCAAAATCTGACAGCTATTCTTTACTTCAAAGAGTCAGAAAGTATCACTATGATTAACTAACTCTAGGGTGTTTAAGAAAAGCAATTTGATGATAACTGTGGGAATATTTGCTTCACAGCCATCAAACCAGACCTAATTTCAGCTTCATTGCATTGAGATTGTCAGATGCCAAAAGAAGAGACGACAGAGGCCAAGACAGATGTTATAACAGATTAACAAGGGAGGCTGCAGGCCAGGAAAGAGTCATAAAATATTTGAAGCATACATTGAAGTATAACTTCAAGTCATCTAACATTGTCGACTAAAAGAGGCTGTCAGAAAAGTAACTCAGCTTTGACTGAAAGAGCCACAGAGACAAGACAGTTGAGCTCCCAATAGGATCTGGTTTTGTCATCAGTAGTTACACTGCTGTCTAGCTAAACATTTGGGCTGACTTTCACAAGCAATGGGATCATGTAAAATGGAACATTAGGTCATGGCCAGTTTGCCAGAGCCAGTCAAATGTGTTCTACATTTAGGAAAAGAGGAAGAACTTCTGGGTCCCTTCCCCCTTAAAAGGCCATAGGACAACCTAAGGTCAATCAGAATAACAATGTCTTGGTTTTACTTACCCTGCATCCACATCGAAACTGTCTCTAGCACTACAGAGACATTCTTTACATTATTCAGTTTGGAAAAGTAGTATTTTCATCATATTCACAAAGGAGAATATTAAGACCTGACTAATTAAGACAATTCACACACATTAATTCATCAGTGTGAATTATCTCCCAAATATTCCAATCACAAAATGCAAGGGGCCAAAAAATAAATGTGTTAAAATATAAATATGTAAAAGCAGAAAGTTTCTTAAACCAAAAGATATGTGAATGGCATTTTAAAATGTGAAAAAAAGTGTTCACCATCACACTGATAACCAAAGATGTGCAAAATAAAACTACAATGAGTTTATTTTTTGCCTCTGATATTTAAAAAATTACAATGTTCAGTACAATAAAGAGTACAGTGAGATGAACTTTCTCATACTCAACTGATAAAAAAATATAAGTTGCTATGGGGGCTATGAGCTCTCTGGAGAGTAATTTACCACTATATTTCAAAAGCCTGAAAGTGTTCACAAGCCCCTGAGAGTACAGTGGTATCAGAAACCCTGGGGTTGGGGCCAAGCAAGCTGTTTTAACAAGCTATCAAGTGATTGTGATGCACATTTAAGTCTGAGAACCACTGCCCCAGGGACTCTCACCTACTCCCAAAGCTTAATGACCATCTGTAGGCAGAAGAGTCCTAAATATACATGTGGACCCCAGATGTATTCTCTGAATTCCAGGCCCATATAACCAACTACTTACTTGGCATTTCCCTGTTAATGTCTCATAGATACTTCAAATAAACAGATTTAACATTAGGTTTAGATATTTCTCCCCAAAATATTGTCTACCTCCAAGGATCCTAATCTCCATAAATGGCACTATCATTTCTACTCAAGGCAGAAATCTATGTCTCATTCTTGACCCCCATCCTTCCACCTCATCCCTACATCCAATAAAGCAATAGTTCCTAAAGATATAAGGTATTGCCACAGACTGAACTGCGTTCCCTAAAATTTGTATGTTGAAGCACTAACCCCCAGTGTGACAGTATCTAGAGATAGAGGCTACAGGATGTAATTAAGGTTAAATGAGGTTATGAGGTTGAGGCCTAAAACAGATAAGACTGTGGCCTTATAAGAGGAAGACAGAGAAAGAGAGCTCTCTTTCTGCAGTGCGAGGACACATTGCCATCTGCAAAGCCAGAAAGAGGGCTCTCAACAGAAACTAACCCTGGTGGATATTTAGAGGTTTTTTAAAAATTTTTTTAAATTTTATTTATTTATTTTTTCAACAGTAAGTCATATATATTTTGCATTGTATATTCATCGCCCATAGTTAAGATTTCTTTCTGTCACCACATATTTGACCCCTTTGAACCCTGGTAGATCTTGATCTGGGATTTCCAGCATCTATAACTGTGAGAAAATTAATTCCTGTTGTTTAAGCCACCCAGTCTTTATTATATATTTCATTATGGCAGCCCAATCTGACTATAAACTATCTATTTCATTTTATCTCCACTGCTACCATCCTTGTACAGACTATCATAGTCTCTTGCCTAAACAACTGCAGTATCCTTCTAGCAATTTTCCTTCCAAGCTGGTCTCACCTCCTTCAAACCATTCTCTATATCCAGCTAGAGGAATATCATCAAGTCAAGTTTCTACTTAAAATTCTTCAGTGGCTTTCCATTGTCTTTCAAATAACACCCAATACTTAACATAGATATGTCAGAATGATATAAGAAACATTAACTGATGAACTGCAACCACACCCCAACATTCTGATCTCTTGTTCCTCCTCCTCTAGATACTTGCTGCCCTCAGTGTTTACACACTGCCTCACCAGTACCCTCCTGGTCAACCTGGTCTTAAGTGTCACCTTCTGGCTGTGCTGGAAAACATCTGGCTCCTCTCAGGCCACTGGGGGTCACTTTTATCTATGAGGCTATGCTCAGGCCCTTCTCTCTGGCACCCTATGCAGTCCCTATACTAATTCTCACCCAGCAAGTATACTGCCCCAATTTTTCTAATGCCCAGCCTGTGACTTTTACTGGTTTAGATTTAAAAGCAAAATTTGAAGTTTCTGTTATTTGTTTTCTTTGTGGCATCCCTGCCACCTCTTGGGGAAATACCTCTCCTTTCACAGCTCAAGTGGTGAAAGGTTGAAGGTTAATACAGTATATAGTACTGGCATTAAAAACGTATCAATTGTACTTTAAAAATTACCCCAATGTATTATCTAGAAAGTCTCGTACTATTTGGCCTCTATGAATAGCTCACCAGTCTCTCCACTTTTATTGGGTAAAAGCCATGCTGACTTTTAGTTTCTCAAACAGACATGCCTTCTCCCACCTTCAGCCTTTGCACATAGCAGCCCATATGCCTGTAATATTTTTTTGTCCTTCTCTTTGCCTATTCACTTTTCATGTCTCAATGAAACATTTCCTTAGGAAGAACATCTTTATACAAAAGTGGTCAAAGATGTTCTTCCTAAGGAAATGTTATACACAATATACATTCTCAACATATTTAGAATTTCTTTCAACTTGTAACTTATGCACTTGTAATTACTTATGGTTACTTGTTTAGTATCTATCTTCCCTGCTAGGCTATAAATTCCAGGTGTCTGTTTTCTCTAACATAATCAATATCTAGAACATACTAGGTTTTCAGTGAATATTTGTGACTGACCCACTGACAAAGTTAATCATAATACAGTAGATTCCAGAATTAGTGTCCTGGTACCATATCTGGTTATTTACAGTATCCCAAGGTTGCAAAACACACTATTTAAAAAGAAAGTGTTCCATTTGTAACACTTTGAATCAATATATAAACCTGATTCATTTAGAATATATATATGTGTATGTGTGTGTGTGTGTGTGTGTGTGTGTGTGTATACACACACACACACACACACATACACATAATCTCCTAAATTTTTTTTATCTCCATTAAGATAGCCTTATAGTTCTCATGAACCTAGACAATAAGTTTAGAATAAATGGTACATATTTGAATTCAATCAAGTACAGTTATATTTCTGAAATACTATTTCTGCATAAGATTTTACTTGAAAATAGAGCTTAAAAGCCACTCTTAAACAATGGCTTTACGTCCTAGAGAAGAAACAGAACTTTTACAATAGGAAGAAGAATCTAGAGTTAGTTCTCTTTTACACAAAACCCTGTGAGACAACCACAAGAACAGCATTATTTTACCCTTCCCAGTTTGTGGCCAATTGAAACATTCATAATAACACTTGTAGTTTTAGTTTTTATTCTCTTCTCTTACATTTATCCTACATAATTTTCTTTCCCCAAATTATACAACTAAGATATACTTATCACTGGGCTGGAGGAAAGAAAAAAAAAAAGATTGCGGGAATGAGGAAGGAGAGATCTAACGGATCTCCCTGGGTATCTCTTAACAACCTATGACACTGATTATTCTATCATAAATCTTCTCACTTTTCCTCTTGTACAACACAGTAGAAGGGGTACAAAATACATTCGAATCCATGTCATATTGGGAATACCAATAGATGTGTGTCATCTTCAGGACAATCATGCATTAAAGAACTAATTTAGCTATATCAGTGATTCTCTGAAGTCCACTCCATAGAGAATTCTTCCTACTAAACAACTTCCAAACATGAGTCGTCAGTCCGTTATAGGCTGGCAACAATATATCATCTTCATTTGGATGTCAAACCCAACATATTTCAAATAGAACTCATTCTTCCTCCACAAGCTGGTTTACCTTTTTAATTTCCCTGCTGAAACCGGTGCTGTAATCATAATCCTAGTCATACAAACTTACAACCTAGGGGCTACCTTTAACCTCTCTCTTTTCTCATCCTCCACAATACAGGGAAGAAGGGAGGAGCTAGGACCTACTCTCTGTCCTAGCCACTAAAATGGGTCACACACAGACATCAAGGTATAGTACAAGGCCAATGGGCCAGAATGCCCTGTTGCATTTGTGCAGACTTCTAGTCACACTTCAGACCTACTGAATCATGGTTGGGTTTGGGATTCTAAGTTTCAAATTAGCTCTCCAGGGGACTTATTAGGCCAACTAAACAGAATCAATATTCTAAAGGAAATGACCCAATTACAAAAAGACACACTGGTGGAGCAGCGAGGTAAGGCACCCTGTTCAAAGGACACAAGAGGAAGTAATGAAGTCCCAGACAAGTGGGTGGAACATAGAGACAGAAAAACAGTAAACAGTGTGTAAGGGTTCAATACTTCTAAATCCAGCATTTGGACCTATTCATGAATAACCTTCAGGATAAGGTAAAAGCAGCCCCAATTGCTATAGGAAAGACTTTTCAGCTCATCCAAAAGAGGACCAACCAGAACAAGTCATACCAGAAACTAGTTTCAGGGTTTTACTATTCCAGTGTTATCATTGGCCCATAGGATAACATCTCTATTTGACAGCAAAGAGATCTAGGGAACAATACAGGAGGCTGTCAGGAATGATAGGCTTTATCTGTGTTAGCCGGGATTTCATTGCCAATAAAAGAAGCCGTTCTAGCGCATTTAAACCCAAAGGGATGTAATATAATGACTTAAGTACTTACATGATTTTTCAAAAGTCTGGGGAAGCAGGCTCCTAGCTTAATCAGGAAGGATTGCCAGATATGCCAACCAACGTAGCTATTGCCTATGTCAAGCTCAGAAAGCTGGGGAATTATCAGAAAACTAGAGAATAAGGCAATAGTAGCCCCAACTACTGGATCCAGACATATTACCTCATTCCAGATCCATGCCATCAAAATGTATGTCCCTGGAACCCACAGAAGCAGGTATCAGAGCCTGGGGCCTCTACTACATTGCCATAGAAAAACCAGAGTGTTCACATCGCTGTTTGCTAGTGGAAACAGCAGAAGCACTACCTCTGTCTTACTTCTGTTTTTCAAATATGACATTCATTTGCCTGCTTCGGCAGAGACTGGGCCACATGTGGAAATGAGGAAGTCTGAGAAATGGAGTCTTCAGCTCTCTGTCCTCTAACATGTTACAAAGGGGAGGGAGGTGAAGTAGTGTGGGCCACATATGATATCTCTCTGGGCATCATACTCCTAGACTGGAAGTTAAGAGGGCAGAGAACTGATTGATGTTTACTATTTCAGAAGTCCCAGCACTTAGCAGAGTGTCTGATGGATAGCAGAGGAAGGAAAGGAATAAGAGAGAGAGGGAAAGGAAAAAGAGGAAGGGAGAGACCAAATGGGGGCAATGTCTACAGGTGGAAAACATTGGAAAATTTTGTTTTGACAGGATTTAAAACTTAATAAGAAATGAAGCAGAGACTGACACTATTAATTTTCATTTCTTAGTAGCTCTGGATTTCGGTCTGTTTCTCTTAATTTCCATGACTATGAACTTAATATGGTTCGAATTCCTTATATGTGGGGGAAAAAAATCAGTCATGTCCTAACTGGTACCCTGCTCACTTTCTCCCATTCTTTCCCATTCTAGTCCATTTCACACACTGAACTCAGTGTGGGTTTCCCAAAATAGTGGTCTTCAAACCTTTTACTTGCAAACACTTTCAAAAGAATTTTGTAAAGTTTTGTATACTTTTGCACATTATTAAGATGACATCTAAAACTTTTCATCCCGAGTTAAAATTGTTGCAAAGAATATAACTTCTAATGTATTATAAATGTTGTCATTAAAAAATATTATAGCAATTTAAAAATATATCCAATAGAATCTAAATACCATGTCATCTATTTTTAAAAACACAAACAAGCTGTTTTTTAATAATCAGAGATTATGCATTTCCTTTTCCTTCAACTCATATTTCAATTCCTATTATACCAAAATTTTCATCCTAATATGACATTTTATTCTTGAAATTCCTTTGCCAACTATCTTTATTATCACAACAAAAATTACATTTTTTAATTTCCAGTGACCATAAAGCTGTATTTAAAATTACCCTGAATAAACAAACCAACAGAACAGAAACAAACTTATAGATACGGAGAACAAACTGAGGATTGCTAGATGTGAGGAGGTTGAGGGTTTGGTAAAAACGGTGAAGAGATTAAGAAGTACAAATCAGTTGCTACAAAATAGTCACATGGATGTAGAATAGGAAATATGTTCAACAATTTTGTAATAACTATGTGTAGTGCCAGGTAGGTACTAGACTAATCGGGGGGGATCACTTTTTAAATTACATTAATGTCTAACCACTATGCCGTACACCTAAAACTAATATATAATAATCAAATGTCAATTCTAATTTAAAAAATAAAAATTAAAAAATTATTCTGTATTGTTATAATTTCAGTCACTATTAGCATACTATCAATAAAAAACAACTTGAATATATTATAAATCCTGATAAGTATTAAATGTAAAAAATCAAATTTATATTTTAAATGTATCTCTTAATGAGCTAGATGGGGACTGGATGATTTTGCTAAAATTAGGTCAAATATCAATTTAACAAATTACTTATTATTCATGACTAAATTGAGACAGAGTTCAACATCAGTTTTATTCCCATACCTTTTTGTGTTTTATTATTAAATGTTGAGAAAAAATTGTTCAGGTAAATAAGTAGTTGAAAAGTTTTGTTATAACAGTGCCCTCAATTTTTTTGTACTGTCAGAATCATATGCCAAAAACCATGGGGAAACCTAACATTGAAATTTGTTTTTAATGATCTATCAGTTGACAACTTGATTATAGCCCTTTCTGCAATTTTACTGAAAGCAAAATAGAAAACCATCTAATTGCAAAAGGATTGTTACTCATTCATTAGTGTGACTCCTTTTCTCCACATCAATACCAGTACCAATACTTCTGTTGTATTTCTAATTATTCTGGTAGGCTATAGAGGTTTTTCTACCACAGGGTAACATACTATAGAAAAATTAGGGTAAGAAGTACCTTTCTTCTTTAAAATATGACATAATTAGTAAGGGGTGAGTGAAAGAAGACATGGAAATTTTTTCTCTTCAGGCAGATTAGTTTTTTTTATTATTTTTCTGCTTTATTGATGTATAATGGACAAAACTGTGAAATATTTAAGTGTATGTGATGATTCGATATAAGTATAGATTGTGAAATGATTTGTCCCATTTAGTTACTGAACATGTCTATCACCTCACATACTTACTTTGAGGTGGGGATGAGAAATTTAAGTTCTACTCTCTTAGTAAATTTCAATTATACAATACAGTGTTAACTATAGTCATATTATACATTAGATCCTCAGACCTTATTTATCTTATAACTGAATGTTTGTACCCTTTGACCAGTTCTCCCTATTTCCCTCACTCCCCAGCCACTGGAAACCATTTTTTCTACTCTGTTTTTTTAAGAGTGACTTTTTGTTAGATTTCACATATAAGTGATAACATACAGTATTTGTCTTTTCTCTCTGGCTTATTTTACTTAGCATAATGCCCTGCAGGTTCATCTGTGTTATTGGAAATGGACAGAATTTCCTTCTTTTTTTAAGGCTAAATAATATTCTATTATGTGGACCAAGAAATGTAAGATATATAGATATATAGATAGATATAGATATATATATAGATTTTTTTTTAGAAACCTCCATACTGTTTTCCACAGTGGCTGCACCAATTTATATTTCCACCAACAATGTATCAGAGTCCCTTTTCTCCACATCCTTGCCAATACTTGTTATCTGTTATCTTTTAGAGGGTAGCCAGTCTAACAGGTGTGAGGTGATATCTCACTGTGGTTTTGATTTGCATTTCTCTCATGATTAGTGATGTTGAGCACCCTTTCAGGTACCTGTTGGTCATCTGTTTGTCTTCCTTGGAAAAGCATCTGTTCAGATCCTTTGCCTATTTTTAAAACTTGTATTCACATCCTTTGCCTATTATTGGGTTATTTCCTTATTTGCTATTGAGTTGTATGAGTTCCTTGCATATTTTGCATGATAATCCTTTACTGAATATGGGGTTGGCAAATATTTTTTTTCATTCCACAGATTGCCTTCTCATTTCCTTGATGGCTTCCTTTGTTATGTAGAAGCTTTTAAGTTGATATCGTCACACTTGTTTTTCTTTTGTTGCCTTTGCTTTTGATGTCAAATCCAAAAAGAATTGCTAAAACCAATATCAAAGAGCTTACCCCACTATTTCTTCTAGGAGTTTTAAACTTCAGGTCTTATGTTCTTTAACCCACTTTGAGTTTTTTTTAGTATGATGTAACATAGGGGTCCGGTTTCATTCTTTTGCCTGTGGCTGTCTGGTTTTTCCAACACCATTTATTGACAATACTATCTTTATTTGCTATGATTTGTGGGTCTCTTGGATATAAGTCCCATCGGTTTTTGGAACTAGGTTTTTCAGGAGTCAGTTGAGCAACGGTCTTAAAAGTTGGGGCACTAAATGTGAGGTCCAAACCCTTAACTCCTCCGAGAGAAGCTGAAAGTTGGGGGTCCCCTCATCATATGGTGCTGTGCTAGGGGTGAGGTTTATGGTATGACTCAGCCTTTCCTACCTGCTCTGATGTGGGTATTTTCTTATTCATCTGATGTGTAGAGTCACTCAGCTAGTTTCTGAACCTCTTTCAGTGGGAACTGCTCCATGTGTAACTGTATTTCCCACGCTCAAAGGCCGCCTATATTGCCATCTTGGTCCTCTCCAGAAACTATTTTTCAGATCTAAGGAGTGCAAAAGGAAATTGAATATCCAGAATCTTGATTCTTTTATTCCAGAACATCTCCTGGGCCATCACAGCCCTAGTAAAGTCTTCCATTACTACAGTATAAGTATATTTTTAAGACTGCTACCCACAACTTGCCTGAGCAGTATCTGCTCATTGATAGAAATACTGACAAATAAAAAAAAATTAAGAATGACTAACCCTGTAAATCTGTATTTTAAAAAAGCTTACTATTTAAGTGACTTGACAACTAAAACAACTGGTAAACGCATGTAAAATGTCATGATTTCTAGAACTGATGGATATTTTTGCATTTAATACTTCTAAAATTTTACCATAAATCAACTTGAGGAAATACATTCCTAAGGAAGGGGGTATGCCAAAGAGTAGTAGTTTACTGTTCTTGGTCCTGCCATTCCATAGCCAAATTAAAAACTTCCTCCTAAGCTTAGCTGCCAGTTGTTGATGTGCACTGGAGCCCCATCCCCAGCCATCACCTCCAGAGATTCCAATCCAGAATGTCTGTGATTGTGGGAGCAGCACTACAAGCACTCCAAGCAATTTGGGCACAAGTAGCCCTTAGGTCACACTTTGGGAAACATTCACCTAAAGAGAAAATGTCCTGAAAAATGTATGAATTGAAATTTGTAGAGATAATTTAAAAAATGAAAATGTTAAGAATTAGAGATGTGTTAATTAAACTGATTTGGAGCAAGGAGAACCACTACAAAATGCAGGTATTGAGTTCAGGATTGATCTGAACAAGAAGAGCACAAACTTATCTGTGGTAATTGTTCATCTCGAACAGTTCTAGGGTCCAAATGTGAGCTAAGCCTGGTGAGCTTGCCTTGTGCTCTGAAGTCAATGGGCTCACCCATTCCCTTAACAAAACATTTTACAAGCTGGAGAGGAGCTGAAAACATCCCATTCTATAAGCTACTCTATAGGCAAAACAATTTGAATTAAAGAGGGACCTGATTTTAACAAGACCTTTATTGTCCAAGAATGCCTGTAGTTCTGAAAAAAAAAAAAATTAAATAGGTGGAGGAGGGCACCATAAAGAAGGCAAATAAATCAATATAATTTGATATATTAAGAGGAAATATCTCTACATTTACAATGGATATTTTTTATTCATTAGTGTTTATAGTGCAGTTGTGCTGTGAAATAAAAAACAATGACAAGCTAAAATAAGAAGTGGTACACTCTTTGGGGTAAAAGGCAGAATTTTTAGTACACATTAATTTGTTAAATTTGTATGTTTAATTGCCTGCTTACTTAAGTACTAAATATTATCTATTTATATATAAATATAAGTCTTCAGATGTCCTTATAAAGATTCTCTCAACCTATGAAGAGGCTAATGGACTGATGACATTAAAGTGTACCATGTGTCTTTATATTTGTGAAAATCGTTAGTCCTTTCCCATTCACAAGTACTAGATGAATGGGACTATCATGTAAAGTGACTTTTAACTATTGAAAGATTTAAATATGTAAATCTAGACTAGTACAACAAACTTCATATGTCTATCCACTAATATTATTTCATCTGTGTTCCCCACACTGCCCTCTCCTCCCTCCCACCACTGGATTATTTTAAAGCAAATCTCGCACTATTTCACTTTATTGTAGTATGTATCTCCAAAAAAATGACTTAAAAATAACCACAATATCATTATCACACCTAAAAATAAACAATATGGGCTATTTTAAAATATACTAGAATTTGCACACCCAAAGGAATATTATTTTCAAAGAATCATCTTAAAGGTTGTAAGTGATGCCAGCATTTCCCAAAACATTTTTGGAATACTTCTCAGGGTCATTTTCAGGACTTATGTTATATTCCTTAATTATTCCAAATGATGACAAATCTTCACTCTTCAAAGATAGACTTGACTTGAAATAGTCCAAAGTCTTTGGGAATAAATAGGGGGTAATCAGACTGGGCAAGACTGGTTTTGTTAAAGAGACTAATATACAGAGAGGCACAAGGTGTGTCCCTTTCATGAAAGGAGTCTGATGCTCATAAACTAGCTGAGAAATTACCTACTCAATAACCAGGGATGCTAGGAAGAAAAAGAGCTCTCTTGTATTGGGAGCTGAAGCAGGAGTGAAACTAAGAGGAGTATGTGAGAGGCAGTGAGTGAACCAGCCAACTGGTGAAAAAAATTGATGCTTAATCTTTGTACCCTAAATTCCAGTGATTCCATGCCACTTTCAGGATTTATATTGCATTTCAGGCCTCTGTGTTTTTGCAAACAATGTTCCCTGTAACTGGACCCACTGGGTGAATCTCTAGTCATTTTTTAAGACCTTAATCAAATATTACTACATTCCTTGACTCTCTTTGGCACAGTTAGTTATACCATTGTCTGGTCCTAGTTGTACTTTGTAGATCTCTTTTAACATCTCTGTGACTACTTCATAATTATTTAGATATGTATGTATTTCCCTAATTAGACTGGGAGCTTCATTTTTCTATCTTTGGCACACAGACAGTGACAGGTATATAGTAGGCCCTTAGTAATCATTTGTTTATTACACAGATACAGTAATAATCCGTGTATCTTTACATGGTTTATACCATGAAAAGTCCTCAGAATGCAGCAAAGTTGTTGTGGATCAAAACATTCTGGAATAAAGTGAAGAAGAAAAATTTTTATGCAAGGGCAATTTTTGTAAAGAAGCCCTGGAAATTTCAGATATTGGTAGTGGAAAGTTACAACATAGAACCATCCAAAGAAATGCTAGCAATTTCTTTTTCTCTTCTCAAAAATATATTTTTTAATTCATTTTTCAGGATTATAATTATTTTCTTTTTCTTTGAGGAAATACTTGAGGAATTAACAAATTAAGTACCAGTTAAAATTGAGTTCAAATTTAGTCGATCCACATTTTTCTCAAAATAAAGTTTGAAGACAGAATACAATGCACAAAAAAACAAATCATATACTTCCAAGGAAATAGACGATTAACTCTTAAGGCCATTGTGTAAAAACTAAAATATGGAATGACTTACTATGTGCTCTTATCAGAACGAGTCACATACAGCACTCCTCTGTCTTTCTCTCCTTCCTACCGTCTGCCCAGAGCAAGAAAAACCCCATCCATACATACTCCATTGACCTAGTCTTGGGCCTTGGTGGGAAGCAGAAGCATCTCTTCCAGCATTATGCCAGTGGCAGGGCCACACCCACTACACCTGTGGCATTGTCCTAAAATGAGAAAGGAGTTTGCAGGTAGCACAGGTGGGTAGAAAATAGAAAAGGAAAGCCACCTGTAAAGAACAATTGCATCTGCTATTACTTGTTCTTGGTTGAACCTAAATTTTATCTGGATAAGCCTGTTTCTCAGAGTGCCATACAAGTTCCACCTGGCTCATAGCATATTTTTAAACTAGTTTTTTTATTTTCTAATTTAGTAAGTATACAGAAATTTTATAATCCTTCTTAACAGCTGGTGAATATTCTCTTGAACCATGCATGTATGGAAATAACTTGATTTGGATACAGAAGAAACAGAATTGAAGTAGTTGAGCAACAGGTTTGCTTGGTTTTAATGGTTACATTGCACAACCTGGGCAAGGCACATTATGATATAAAAGATTATTCTAACCCAACCCAGAAATCCGGCTAGACCACCCAAGGACTTACAAAAGCACTTCAGCCTCCATGGCTCAAGAATGATTTCACAAACCCCGTGACATATGGCCTCTTGGATCCTGTGGCCATTCTCTACGGAAGAATATATGAAATAAAGTAGAAATAAGTTTTTGCTAGTCTTATAAAGAAAATTTGTTGTTAAGAAAAACGGAATCCAAAATTATAGCCTAAAAGAAATGCATACACACAAAGTTGAAAATAAAGAAATGATGCAAATCCAAATAACAGAAATAACAGTACCATTTTATGGAGTTTGGAAACAGCATATTTTGATTGTTACATATAAAGAATTTCACATTCTTAATAAAGAGTGAAAAAGTGAAACATTCAAGACCATTTTTTATCTTTTGAAATATCAAATACCAAAAATGAAGATTTAATCTTGCTTTTAGATTTCAGAGAAAGTTATATGAGACTTTTTTATAAGTTTATTGGAGTAACATTGGTTCATACAATTATATAATTTTCAGGTGTACATTATAATTTGACACCTGTATACTCTATTGTGTTTACCACCCAAAGTCCAGTTTCCTTTATATACCATATATTTGATCCCCTTTACTCACTTCACCCTCCCCTTACCTCCCTATATTTGACCCCCTTTACGACGTCTACCTCCCCTCTCCTCCCCTACCCACTACCCTCTGTTAACCACTAATCTAGCCCATGTCCATGATTCTTTTTGTCCTGTTCATTTGTTGCTTTTAGGTTTATAGCCCACATATAAGTAATATCATGTGATTTTCAACTTTTTCTATCTGGCTTATTTCGCTTAGCATGATTTCTCGAGGTCCATCCATGTGTCACAAAAAGCAGTATTTCATCTTTTCTTATGCCCGAGTAATATTCCATTGTATATATGTGCCACAGCTTCTTTAGCCAATCATCTATCATAGGATACTTTGGTTGCTTCCATGTCATGGCCACTGCGAATAATGCTGCTATGAATGTCAGTGTGCAAATATCTTTACGAATATGAGTTTTCAAGCCTTTGGAGTAAATACCCAGCAGTGGGATTGCTGGGTCACACAGTAGATCAACTCTTAGTTTTTTGAGGAACCTCCATACTGTTTTCCATAGTGGCTGTACCAATTTGCAGTCCCACCTCCAGTGTATGAGGGTCACTTTTTCTCTGCATCCTCTCCAACATTTGTTATTACTTGTCCTGTTGATTATAGCTATTCTAACAGGAGTGAGATGGAATCTCATTGTGGTTTTGATTTGCATTTCCCTAATAGCTAGTGATGTTGAGCAACTTTTCATACATTTGTAGGCTATTTGTATGCCCTCTAGGGAGAAGTTTCTGTTCAGGACCTCTGCCCATTTTTTATTACACTGTTTTTTTGTTTGTTTGTTTGTCTTTGAGTAGTATGAGTTCTTGGCATAATTTGGATATTAGGCCCTTATTGGAGGCATTGCTTGCAAATATATTTCCCATTCAGATAGTTGTCTCTTTACCTTGTTGACAGTCTCTTTTGCTGAGCAGAAGCTTTTTAGTTTGATGTAGTCCCATTCATTTATTTTTGCTTTTACTTCCCTTGCCTTTTAGGTCAAATTCATAAAATCCTCTTTCAGTCCAAGATTCTTGAGTTTAGATCCTATGTTTTCTTCTATGCATTTTATTGTTTCAGGTCTTATATTCAGGTCCATAATCCATTTTGAATTAATTTTGGTGTGTGGTGATAGACAAGTCTAGTTTCATTAAGAGGGACTTTCTTAAATTCTCAAAAATCTAAAATATTTTAAAGTTTTTTAAAATGTATATATTAATAGTTTTCTCTGAAGATCAATGTAATAAATTGAAATTTATTTTTCCCAATGAAAGTTTAATTTTTATTTGCTAGGTCCAACTTTTGCCATATGAAAGTTCAAAACTGTTCACTGCAATTGCTGCTTTTTAGTTAATCATCAATTCAGTTGATATTAATAATGCAAACTTTTACATACAGATCTATCCATGATATTTACTTGCTTGGGGGAACTACCTACTAAAAAGATGAGAGAGAATTCATCACCCTCATTACTTCTTTTAAGTACATTCATAAGAATACGGCATCATTTATAATAAATTAATCTTAATCGGTTGCTAAGGGTAGATTTATGCCTGATTTGGACTTATAAGCCTTTAAAAGAACTTTAAATTGTAAGTGTTCTAAAGAACTTATTTAGAAAATAAATTTTACTTAAAAAGTCAACTAGTTGCATTGAAAAATCAATTGCTTTCTATAAAACAATATAAATTCTCTTTGAATTTTTCAGTTTTAAATAATTTCAAAATTATAAAAGAATTGCAAGAATAGGACATAGAATTCCCAGATACTCTTCACCCAGATTCACCAGCATTTAAGTCTGTCACATTTGTTTTTCTCCTTGCTATGTCTGTCTCTGTCTTTCTCTGCCTGACTGCCTGTCTCTGTCTGTCTATGTATTTATAATTATAAATATTCTCTTACAGAATTTTAACATTAATACATTATATTATCTAATATACTGTCCATATTCAAATGTCATCAATTTTGCAATAATGGCCATTATGGCAAATTTTCCCCTAATGCAGGATCCAATCTTGAATTACTCCTTGCACCTAGTTGTCATATCTTTAATCTCCTTTAATCTGGAAATTTTTCAAGCCTTCCTCTTCTTTCATGACATTGACACTTTTAAAGAATACAACCTATTTGCTTTTATAGAATCTAAATAGATAGATAGATAGATATCTTCCAGTTTGGATATCTTTGAAGTTTCCTTATTTTTAGGTCAAAGTATGTATTTTTGGCAAGAATACTTAATAAGTGATGTGCCCTCAGTGCAGCACACCACAGCTGTAGAGTTTTTCCTCATTAGTGATGTTAATTTGATCACTTGATTAAGGTGGTACCCATTAGCAAAACCACATAAATTACTGTAGCAAAAAGGAAATTAGATAAAATTTTAGTTATTTTGTGTGGATTGTTTTCTGTACATCAAACTCATATTTGTAATGACAAAATAGCAAACACACAATTATACAGGCCCAGGGTGAGTAAATGAAATGTCAAGGATCCAGGCAAGAAATACTACTTACTATATCAATGACTAATTGGGCTACATGTTCTAATAAAATAAACTTTGATTTATTTTATGCATACTACCTGTAAAACATTGTACACTATTTCTCAACTTTAGTACAGGCCTGCAACAATTTAATTTCAACTCTATTTTGCACTTGAGGAAACCGAGGCAAGAGAATTCAGTGATTCTCTTGGGGTAAACAGGTAGTAAGTGGAAAAGACAAGATTTGAACTCAAATCTACCTGGATCTCAAACCCCTGCTTGTTCTAGCATATCACACTGAAATCCTTTTAAATGAAAATTCTCAGTTTCTGTGTTAGTCAAAACCAAATATAAATGTAATTAATTCTGCTTCATATAAAAAGATTAAATTTTGAAGAGAAATTTTAAAAATGCTGATGGTAAATATGAAAAATTATCTTGAGAGTATATTTTAAAATAGGCACTGGAAATACTGGACATCTGGTGTGGTAGCTTTAAGACTTGGTGCATACATTCATCTTGTATTTACTTATTGAACTTTTATTTACCATTTGTCTATTTTAGACTCACCCACCCTTTTCCACACTCTCTTATTTAGCCTTATTATTCATCTACAACTTTCTTTCTGGATATTTGGATCTCTGGACCTCCCTCTCATCTGGCTTCCTTCCCTTTCCAAATATTTCCACCTTTTCAATGTTTCCTTCTTTCCATCTTATTATCACAGCTAATTGAGACTTAGGCATTGACGACCATCTTAGAGGATCAGCCTGAACCCTATGCCATTCAGCACTTCCATTAATCATTTTGTGATAGAGTAATTCCAAACAAGATGGAGGCTACAACTTAAGAAAATCACATCGACTAAAATTACTAACAAGACAGGAAAATGAATGGGTAAGAACAGATTCTTTGCAGGATACCAATAGTGTAGTTATTTCAGGAAAGAAAAACAATCTGCTCAAGCACAAGGTGGCATAAGATAAGTTTTATACAAGTAGATAAGGAAAAAATAGAAAAGAAAAAAGAATTAGAGTGACTCCTATTCTAAACATGAGTCAGGAAAGTAGCACATTTGAAAATACATCTAATATTATGTATGAACGACATTACAAAACTACTAACCATGAGGTTATTCTTCCTTTGTTCTCAACATTGGTTATGCCTTAATTACAGTTTCTATTTTGGCTGCTCACATATTTTAAAACTTATTTTAAAATTACAGTTGACATACAATATTATAATAGTTTCAGGTATAGAACATAATAATTAGACATTTATATATCTTACCAAGAGAGCAACACAGTAAGGCTAGTAACCATCTGTCACCTGGCTGTTCACATTTTAAAATGTATGCATCTTACAGAGAGAAATATTAGAAAAATAAATTTTTATAGATATATTACAAATTAGGGATTCCAGGGGGGGAAAAAAAAACAACTAAACCTTCAAAAGATATACAATCAGACTTATAAGAAAAAATTTAAGAAATTGAGATTATTAGTCTACTCCATATTTCAAAACTGTTAATATGGACAGTTTTAAAGCAGAAAACTTTTCAGGTAAAGCTATAGAAATATTATTTATAGAATCAAAGACTATTTAGACTACAGGACCTAATAATAGATAATATTTGCTTTATGGATACAACCTGTAATAAATAACTTTATTATTATTTTAAACTTTACACAGGCCTGAAAGAAAGAAATATTAGCTCCAAGTTCTAGTACTTTGAGTAATAAGCATTTCATTCCTTAATTGATAGGTGCTTATTTTAAAAAGTAAATGCTTGCTGGAGAAGAAAGTCTTTTCAATCATTAATACCTAAATGAAAAATATTTCATGTGATAATCACTTTGCTCCACTCAAAATCTAATAAGTAGCTGTTTTGATAGGAGAAAGGGAGGAAAATGATAGAATAATCTGGGGGCACTGAGATTTAATGGGGCGGCCAGTTTGAGTTGAACATCACAGTAGGATGTCACTTAAAGGGCATGATGAGCATATTAGTTTGTTCTGCCTTTCAAATAGTGACAGCTGAACATTATCTGCTTGAAAGTTTAGGAAGGCTCTCAGGTGACTGAATTTCTGTCCCTCTTGTCTCAGCCAGCACAGCAGGCAGAGCTAGAGGAAATGCAGTAGGAATCCTCTACAGTAGATACAAAGATGAACTTCATGATTATCAAGATGAGTAAACACTGGAACCAGCTACTCAAAGAAGGGGTATGTGAATTTTCCATCAAGAAAGAAATAGTTCTCTTGTGGGAAAAAGTTCTCTAATAGAAAGAAATTCTTTGGACTACATATTCCTAAGTGAACATGACTGAAGAACAAGCTTTGCTTGAATGAGAGGCAAGGAGCTCTTACCTTTTTAAAAATAGTGTTGGGAGTAAAGCATTCACGTCTTCCCAAAGCATAAATACACACCTATCACATATAAAATATTTTTATTCTGCAAGATATCTAATAAACAGATCTAGAGAATTCTACAGTTCAGATTTTCAGAACTACTCATTTTTTTAATAGGCCACCTATCCTAATCGTTTTAGATAACAAAATACTTCCAGCTGGAAGTTGGTAGGCTCATTTGAGGGAATTTCATACACCTAAAATATGCTCTTATGATTTCTCTGAACAAATTTATAAGCATATGACAGGGAAAGAGGGATGGGGAGAGAAGCATGGGTAGGGTGCAGAGGAAAGTTCAGGCACCTGGATTTTGCTCATTTAGTTCTTTGGTGATTGTCTCACTGATAACATCATCTCTCCAAACAAAAAAGTTAACAATTATCCTAGTGTCTTCTTGTTTACTTATTAAAATGTGAATGTCTGTGATGTACTAGGCAAAACACTAAATTGATCCAATAAGTTCACAACTGATCCTCCTCACACATAAAATTGGTGTGTTGGAGAGGGCACTGAACTACCTAGGTGATATGTGAAGTGTCTTTGGATTCTAAAACTACTATGTTTCTGAGGTCTTGCCAGGCTGATAATGTTGCTCATGACTAGAGTCAGAATCCAGCTCTGCCACCTCCTTAGTGCAGAACTTCAGGCAGGTCACCTAAACCCCTTCAGAACCATCTTCCTCACATTGTTTTTTTTTAAGTTTATTGGGGTAACATCAGTTTATACAATTATATAAATGTATATATATAATTATATATATATAAGGTGTATATTAAATTTGACATCTATATATTTTATTGTATGATTACCACCCAGAGTCGTTTCCTTCAGCTACCATATATTTAATCTCCTTTACTCACTTCACCCTCCCCTAAACCTTCTGTATTTGACCCCTTTACCCCATCTACCTCTTCTCTCCTCCCTTACCCCCTACTCTCTGGTAACCACTAATCTATTGTCCACATCCCTGAGCCTCTGTTTGTCCTGTTCATTTGTTGCTTTTAGATTTATAGCCCACTGATAAGTGATATCATGTGATTTTCAACTTTTTCTGTCTGGCTTATTTCGCTTAGCATGATTATCTCGAGGTCCATTCATGTTGTTGCAAATGGCAGTATTTCATCTCTTCTTATGGCTGAGTAATATTCCATTGCATATATGTGCCACAGCTTCTTTAGCCAATCATCTATCGTAGGACACTTCAGTTGCTTCCATGTCATGGCCACTACGAATAGTGCTGCTATGAACATTGATTAGCTTTTCTAACAGGTGTGAGATGGCATCTACTTGTGGTTTTGATTTGCATTTCCCTAATAGCTAGTGATGTTGAGGACCTTTTCATATATTTGTAGGCAATTTGTATATCTTCTAGTGAGTAGGGTCTGTTCAGGTCCTCTGCCCATTTTTAGATTGGACCGTTTATTTTTTTTGTTCTCATTGAGTCATATGAGTTCCTTGTATATTTTGGATATTAGGCCCATATCGAAGGTGTTGCTTGCAAATATATTTTCCCATTTGGATGGTTGTTTTTTTACCTTGATGGTTTCTTTTGCTGAGCAGAAGCTTTTTAGTTTGATGTAGTCCCATTTATTTATTTTTGCTCTTACTTCCCTTGCCTTTTAGGTCAAATTCATAAAATCCTCTTTCAGTCCAAGGTCCTTGAGTTTAGATCCTATATTTTATTCTATGCATTTTATTGTTTCAGGTCTTATATTCAGGCCTATAATCCATTTTGAGTTAATTTTGGTGTGTGGTGATAGACAACAGTCTAGTTTCATTCTTTTGCAAGTGGCCTTCAAATTTATTGAAGAGGCTTTCTTTCTCCACGGTATGTTTTTGGCTTTTTTTTTTTTTTTTGTCAAAAATTATTTACCCATATAAATATGGGTTTATTTCTGGACTCTGCATTCTGTTCCACTAGTCTGTGTGCCTGCTTTGCTGGCAATACTATGTCATTTTGATTACTGTCACTTTGTAGTATAATTTAAAGTCAGGCAGAGTGATGCCTTTAGCCTTGCTCTTTGTTCTCAGGATGGCTGTGTCAATTTGGGATCTTTTGTGCTTCCATACAAATCTGATGATTTTTTGTTATATTTAAAAAATGACAATAGGATTTTGATGGAGATTGCATTAAATTTGTATAATGCTTTAGGTAATATTGTCATTTTAACTATGCTGATTCTTCCAATCCAAGAACACAGTATATCTTTCTATTTCTTTGTATCCTCTTTGATTTCTTTTAATAGGGTCTTGTAGTTTTCATTACATAGTCCTTCACATGTTTCATTAAATTTATTCCTAGGTGTTTTATTCATTTTGTTGCAATTGCAAAAGGAATTATTTTTTCCACTTCTTTTTCTGATGCTTCATTATTAGCATGTAGAAATGCTATGGATTTTTGAATGTTGATTTTGTATCCAGAAACTTTACTGTATTTGCTTATTGTTTCTAGTAGTGTTCTTGTGGAGTCTTTAGGGTTTTCTATATAATCATGTCATCCGCAAATGATGACATATTGACCTCTTCATTTCCTATTTGTATGCCTTTTATATCTTTCTCTTGCCTGATTGCACTCACTAGGACCTCCAATGTTATATTGAATAGCAGTGGTGATAGTGGACAGCCTTGCCTTGTTCCTGATCTTAGAGGGAAGATTTTTAGTTTTTCACCATTAAGTATAATGTTGACTGAGGATTTATGTCATATATGGCCTTTATTACGTTAAGGTACTTTCCTTCTATACCAATTTTGTTAAGTACTTTGATCATAAATGGATGCCGTATCTTGTCAAAGGCTTTTTCTACATCTACTGATATGATCATATGATTCTTATTTTTTAATTTATGTGTATTACATTAACCAATTTGCATATGTTCAAACATCCCTGTACCCCTGGGATGAAGCCCACTTGATCATGGTGTATAATTTTTAATATACTGCTCTATTCAGTTCGCTAGTATCTTATTTAGGATTTTTGCATCTGTGTTCATGAGAGGTATTGGTTGGTAGTTTTCTTTTTTTTATGTTATCTTTAACAGGTTTTGGTATCAGGGTAATATTGGCCTCATAAAATGTGTTGGGAAGTATTGTCTCCTCTTCATTTTTTTTGGAAGAGTTTGAGGAGAATAGATATTAAATCTTCAAATGTTTGGTAGAATTTACTGGTAAAGCCATCTGGTCTTGGAATTTTACTTTTTGGTAGGTTTTTAATGATTGTTTCAATTTCCATACTGCCGATTGGTCTATTTAGATTTTCTAGATCTTCTTGATTCAGTCTAGGAAGATTGTACTGGTCAATTTCTTCTAGGTTATTAAATTTGTTATCATATACCTTTTCATGGTATTTTTGCATGATCCTTTGTATTTCTGTGATGACAGTTGTAATTTCCCCTCTTTCACCCCTGATTTTGTTTGTTTATGTCCTTCCTCTGTTTTCTTTAGTGAGTCTAGCCAGGAGTTTGTCAATTTTATTAACCTTCTCAAAGAACTAGCTTTTTGTTCTATTTATTTTTTCTATTGTTTTTTTGTTTTGTTTTCAATTTATTTCTGCTCTATTTTTGACGATTTCTTTCCTTCTGCTGACTTTAGGCGTCATTTGTTCTTCCTTTTCTAGTTTTTTTTTTTTTTTTCAGATGAAGCATTAGGTTGTTTACTTGGGCTCATTCTTGTTTTTGGAGATAGGCCTATAATGATGTGAACTTTCCTCTTATGACCGCTTTTGTGTGTCACAAGTTTTGATATGTAGTACTCTAGTTATCATTTGTTTCAATGTATCTCTTGATCTCTTTTTCTTTCTTTCCTGTGACAGGAAAAGAAATCTTCAGTAGCATGTTATTTAATCTCCATGTATTTGTGGTTCTTCCTGATTTCTTTTTGCAGTTGATCTCTAGTTTTAAAGCATTATGATCAAAGATTATGGTTAGTATCATTTCAACCCTCTTATATTTTTTGAGGCTATTTCTTTGTCTCAGTATGTGGTTGATTCTTGAGAATGTTCCATGTACACTAGAGAAGAATATATAAGCAGCTGTTTGGGGATGGAAGGCTCTGTAAATATCCATTAAATCCAGTTGGTCAAACGTGTCATTTAAGGATGTTATTTCCTTATTAATTTTCTATTTGGATGATTTGTCCATATCCGACAGTGGGGTATTTAGGTCCCCTACTACAATAATGTTTTGGTCAGTTTCTCCCTTTAGTTCTGTTAGTGATTGTTTTACATATTTCAGGGCTCCATGATTGGGAGCTTAGATATTAATAAGCGTTATGTCTTAGTGCAAGATTCCCTTTATCATTATGAAGTGTCCCTCAGTATCTTTCTTTACCTTTTTTATTTGAAGTCTATTTTGTCTGATATTAGTATTACTACCCTGCTTTTCTCTGAATGCTATTCACTTGAAATATCATTTTCTGTCCTTTCACTTTGAGTATACATTTGTCTTTGGAGCTGAGATGTGTTTCCTGGAGGCAACATATGGTTGGGTTTTGTTTTTTGATCCATTCTGCAACTCTGTGCCTTTTTATTGGTGAGTTCACTCCATTTATGTTTAGGGAGATTATTGAAATATGTCTACTTATAACCATTATGTCTTTTGCTTTCTGGTAGCTTGATGTTTCCACTGCTCCATGTGTTTCTGTTTTCTTTATTTTGGTTGGTTTTTGTGGGTTTTGCCTCTGGTTCTTCTTGTTTTATGTTATATACTTCAGCTCTGAATCTTTGGTATGCGGTTACCATTTTGAATATGAAAAGGGTAGTTTACATGTATATATGTATGGATACATATATACACCGCCATCCATTTTCTTCTGTGTGTGCCTTATCTCCATTACCCTTTACGAATCTGGATCTTTGAATCCTTCCCTTTTCAGTCATTATTATCTCAATTTGTCCCTATGTATGCTGAACGTTTCATTACTATCTTGCTATAGCATTTCTCTTACTGTTTACGCTTATAATGGCCTGTTCTTAGTAAGGGTTGCACTCCTCTGCTTCTATTTGCCTGATAGTCACTTTACTCCTAATTGTATAATTTTTTTTTGGTGGCTATTTTGTTTTAGATGAGCAGGCACCTTTCAGTATTTCCTGTAGTGCAGGCCTCAAAGTGGAGAATTCTCTCAATTTTTAAATTTCTCCTTCATATCTAAAGAAGAGCTTAGCTGGATACACTATTCTAGGCTGGTAGTTCCTTTCACTTAATAGTTTAAATATTTGATTCTATTCCTTTCTGGCTTGTAATGTCTGCACTGAGAAGCCCGATGATAATATAATGTTTTCCTTTATAAGTTACTGTTTATTTTCCTTGGCTACTCTTACAATTCTATTTTTGTTATTGATTTTTGGTAACTTTAGTACAATGTGTCTTGGTGAAGGCCTTTTTGGGTTGAGATAACTGGGTGTTCTGTTGACTTCTTAAATTCTAAGCTCCAGCTCATTCCTTAGATTTGGGAAATTCTCATCGACTATTTGTCTAAAAATGCTTTATAGTCCCTGCTCCTTTTCCTTACATTTGGTAATGCCAATTATTCTTCTGTTTTTTCTCCTGATGGTATAATCTAGTTCTTCTATTTATCTTTCATTATTTTTCATTCTTTGGTTTCTCTCTTCTCCTTTCTGATTTCTTTCTAGATTTCTGTCTTCGATGTCACTGATCCTTTTCTCCATTTGGTCAACTCTATTTCCCAAGCTTGCTATTTCATTTTTTCAGCTCTTACAGTGTGTTCTTCACCTCCAGAAGTTCTATTTGGTTCCTTTTGAGAGTTTCAATTTCTTTGCCCTTCTCATCTAGTTTTTTACAATTCCTAAAATTACTGATTTGTTTTGGATCTCATTGAGTTTTGTCAGAAGTGCCATCTTGAATTCTCTGTCATTTAAGTTGCATATTTCTATGTCTGTAAGCTTGTTTTCTGGAGATTTTTCTTTCTTTTTGAGATGCTTTGTCACCTTGGTTGTTTCATGGTGTTTACTAGACTACTTCTCCACTTGGGCCTTAATGGAAGTGTATTTTGCTGTTTTCCAGAAATTAGATTTATTATATAAAGATCTCTCTTTAGCCTGCTGCAAAGTAGGCACTTTTCTTTTGGTTTCCAGCAAGTGGTATCTAAGCCTCTTGGATCCCTGCTTTATATAAAGCCTAAATGTCTTTTTTATTTTCTTGTAGATATTTAATCACACTTGCTACTCTCAGTTTCAGTCATGCTCAGTGTTAGCAATAGTTTCGGTAGTGTAGCTTAGATTCCCCTGGGGCTCTGCAGTGATCAGTCTCAGAGAATATGGCGGGTGGACCCTCTGTGTTGGGAGTTGGGGGCTGCAGCACAGCCTGTTTTGTAACTGGGGCCAATGGAAATTGACTGTTGTTTCTCTGTGGTCTCATCCCACTTCTCTGCTTTCTGCCCTGATGATGACTGAGCCCTGCTACTGGCTGTGTAGAGAAGTCCCGGCACTTACAGGCAGGGCTGATCATGACAGTCACAACACCTTCACCCCTCCCCTACTCCTGCAAGGAGCTTCAGCGGCTGCTAG
This sequence comes from Cynopterus sphinx, assembly GCA_030015415.1. Taxonomy (NCBI): domain Eukaryota; kingdom Metazoa; phylum Chordata; class Mammalia; order Chiroptera; family Pteropodidae; genus Cynopterus; species Cynopterus sphinx. The sequence goes on along the minus strand of CM057391.1, from coordinate 39,342,425 downwards.
AGGCAGCTTCTTTATTTGTCCCAGTCCATGTCCCAACACCTGGGGTTCTGACCTGTGTTAGCTGTTATGCACAGATCCCACGCTCAGATGTGCTGGTGTGCAGTTTGAGTGTTTTTTGTTGAGTTTTAGATGTTCAGCTTATTGTTATTTCAAGGGAAGAGATCTGAGGATATCTCTCACACTGCCATGTTTCTGAAGATATCTTGCCTTGTCACATTATTGCCATCATTACAATCCTCACTTGGTGCCCTTTGTTGGTCAAGTTATTTAACCCACTTCTGTTCTCTTATGTACGAGATGCCATGGACAAGACTTGGAAACATATAATACCAATAAAAATTGCTTAGCATGATGCCTCAGAATGTCTCTCATAAGTGAGCATCAATGAAGATCATCCCATACTTTCTGCTGTCTTTGGAGAGGCTTCTCACTCATTTCAAACTAATGTCACACACAATTTCCTGTGAAAATAGAGGACAGAAGTTGAGAAAGTTGTTAGCTTTATGCTTTGGAGTTTGACAGATGCTTTCGAAGAGAATCTTAAAAAATGCTAATGGTAAATTTGAATTACAGTATTTTCATTGCAACATTTTATCTTTCATCTTTTATCACCCATTATAATTTAAATCATCTAGCTGAGTTCCCGATGTCAAATAAATGCATATTAACTTGATGAGAAACACTGCTTTTATCAAAAATACAAATGGTTAGATCAAATACCCAACAAATGTTTATCAGGGTCTGGAACTTTTTCTGAATATTTTCAATCTCTTGCCCAATATTATTTTAATAATTTAAATTGCTCTGCTCATATTAGACCAATGAATATTTTTCTTAAAGTTTTTTTTCTTTTTAGCTGCATATCTTCATCTTACAGGTAAAAATTAACCTTCTACAGACTTCATGAAAACAGTAGTTGAAACAGTAGTTGAATTCAATACATATACATCTCAGAGAGTGAACCAACAGTAAGTATAATTTTTCCTTAGAACCAAGTGAGTAGATGCATCACATATAAATATTTAAGGACCAACTAAAGATGAGGTATTCATGAACATTTTAGGGCACATGCAAAACAAGCATATTTGTTATGACATCAGTAAAATACCTGCTAAATTAATGAAAACAAAAGGTCTTGAAAGATTTATGAGTCTTAAAAACATGTTGTGTTCAATATTTTTTTTATTGTTTACTAAATGGACATTCTAAGAGTCATAGCAATTACTGAATCTATCCTTGTGCATATTACCATCACTCCAAAATTACAAATTTAATCTGTGTCTTCAGCTTCCATAGAAATCTATTTAACACTATGTTCTTAGATGTATGCCCAAAGCTATGTTGAAATGACCATATGAAAATATTTCAGCATCTTTCATAAAATTGCAATTTGATGACACTTCATTTATTCAATGTTCTTCATAACAAGATCTGTGTGATAAATTATTCTTTGCATTCAATGTTAGGTAATATTTGTTTCTTCTGATCAATTAGTATGTTTCATTTTAGTGGCTAACAAGAACTATGCAATTTATATATCCCTTTTTACCAAGAAGTCCAGAGCTAAGTTTTCTACTAATTTTTAGTATCTAGTCTTCCTTAAGTTTTCAGATTAATTATTCACCTACACCTTCCACTCCCACTACCTTATTCGTAAACTGGCTTTTATTTTTTTTCTCATGTGTGTTTTTTAAAATGCTTCTATACCTCATAGTAAATTCCTTCACATCTTTTTAGAAAGAATACAGATAATTATACATTGTCAAACTTACTTTTTCCCTTAATTTAGCAATTATTGTAATTAAAGCCAATATTATACTTGAGTATAATATTAAAGCTTAAATTTGGCTCTTAATAAACAACACTCTATCACCAGAGGCAAATGCTAGGAATGTGTTTATTTAGATGTAATATCCTAACATACTGTAGTGGTAGTAATATATAGTTATCTCCCACATGTCAAACAGCTCCAAATAGAAATATGTACACTATCAATACAATGTCATACACTCCAAACATGACTTCCTCTAATGCTGTAAATCATATGAATTTATACTGAAGTTAAAAAAAATCTCAATCATTCCCTGGATTTATAATCCAAAAGGAAATAAGTCTGACATATTTAGGGGGAAGTCTTTGAAGTTTTTATTCCCTTTGAGTTTGAATAGCTTAATATTTGAGGTCAACTTGAAATATGAACTTTGGCAGTCCAGGAGCTATGTAAATTTTATACTTGTCCTTGAGAAGACCCTGATGAAGATCACTATATTAAAACATTCTCCTCGACTTTGCCTCTGAAGTTTGGAGTGATATGCATGCATCAGAAGGGCTTAGCTGTAGAATCCATTATATAAGAACTGGGAAATCCAAACACCTATATTCAGACATTTCAACAATGCTCTTAGGGTCTAATAAAATTAGGGGTCAAACCTTCTTCCAGTCACCATCAGCTATGACCTATAAATTGGCTACATATGATTATGAGAACAAGCATTAACATCAGTGGTGAGAAGTACAAATGCAAGAATAAAAATGAGGAGGAAGCCTCTAGGTGCTGCCACTGGGTCATTTTTGGCATCTGTGCAATGAGCTAAGCCTCTTTTGGGTCTGTTACATGGAAGAAGGCCAGCTCTAAAATTAATATTCTGCTGATCATTTAATCATTTTATGAAAATTATAAATAAATAAATGATGTTTTCCTTTTTGGCATTCTATGCAGAAACCCTGTCATTTAAGCAACTCTGTTCTTTTAAGAGTAAGTCAATCATACCTCTGACCTAGAAAACAACTAGAACAAGAATACGTGCTGAGAGAAGCATGTTCATGGGAGATTATCTGAATGATATGAAATCAATCTATTCCTCCAGGTAAGCAGTCACAAACTAAGATCGATTTAGCCCACAGAAATATTTTGTTTGGCCCACATTATATTTTAAAAATGTGAGCCACCATTGAAAAATTGTGAGATTTCAAATATAGAAGTTTGGCAAGTGTACAGGTGTCCCCACATGGCAATATCTGCTAGAGTTGAGAAATGACAGCTGCTCCTTTTAGTTAAGGCAGGGGGTCTCTAGGTGGTCTTAGTCCACACACATCTGCATTTGCAATGCCCATAAATATTTTTTTGAGAGACTGAGCCTACAACTTGGCTTCTTTGACTCTGCCAGTTAAGTATATGGTTTATTTTTTGAAGTCATTTTCTTGTTTTTTAGTACACATTTGAGATAGTGACATTAAAAACAAACAAACAGACAAACAAATAAATAAACTTCTAGGCTTTCTTAAGTTTGGAGATTGTAGAACAGATGGTTAGCTGGTCCCTATATCTAGTCTCTTTTATTTCTATGACTATAGATACCCCAATTTTCACTGAGCACATGGTGATCAAAAAACAAGACTATTTCTCAGCAACTCTCGCCAGCTGTGTGGTCCTATAACTAATTTATTGCTAATAGTAGGTATCCATGACCTTCATCCAGAGACCACAGGAATAAGCCAGTGGTTGAACAAGTCGGGTTTGTTGCTCATTGCTAGGAGGGAGAAGGCGCACCCTGGAGAACCATGGGTCTCAGTAAGAAAATATTAGAAAGGCTTTACTACAGGATTTGGCTTATGTTGGACAATTTTAGGGAGTGTTGAAGGAAGCAGGGTTTTACTCTGGATTGGTTGCTTGTCAGGAAGCAGGGGTAATTCTATGATTAAATATTTCAAAATATTATTATGAAGAATGAAAAATGACTAAAGCTGTAATTGGCAATAAAGCAGTAGTCACTCATATTAGGCAGAGTATTGGGACATTTGGTCATTTTCCAGTTTGGCCAATGTTCATATTTTTATCTGTGTTCAGCATAATTATGTAGTCTTGGTTTTAAGGTTTTGTCTGATGTCGATGTCAGGGTCTGTTTCTTTCCTATAGGTAAGTAAAGATAGCACTGAAACCCTTACAAGATAGTTGGCATGTACCCTTTCACCCTGATTCTTCTTTTCCTCCTTCAGACAGAAATGTTATGGCTAGAGTGGTCTAGTTGGAACATCAGGTGATCTTGGGAATGGAGGGTAAAACGTCCTAGACTACCTTGAATCTACACTTCTGTATGAGAGAGAAACAAGACTACCTTTAAGCTATTGTTATGTGAGGTCTTTGACTCACAGCTGAACTGATTCTTAACTGATACAGGGCTCTGTTAGTTTTTTCAGTGTACTTAAGGTTATTTTTATTTCCCTAAGTTGGGTAGATTGACAGGTCAGAGAACTGATTTAAGTGCCAAACTAAGTAATTTTGTACAAATGGAAGAACATTATAAATCTGGATTGTTCTAAGTTGAAATACTACAACTTGAGTCTCCCAAGCTGATGTACTGAGTACTGGCTTTTGTCTAGTTTATCTTCATCAGAAAGGTGTATTCTTTTGGAGTTTCAACTTACTGTGTGAGTCCATGCCTACTTAACTCCTTGCTGAGTGAGCCAAGTGCCTAGCTTTCTGTGATCTTGATCAAAATGAAGATGAAATTTGCTAGGGATCAGCACAGTTTTAGCAAATGGCTTCTGTGTTCACTAACCTCTCTGGATTTGTTTTCCTGTATCTTCAATGCTTTTAAATTATTTTTTTCCCCTCTTTAAGCCTGCTCCCACACTTCCACCCCTGACCTATGGATGTTGCCATTTCCCTGTAAGAATTAGATCTCTGAAGGGGGGGAGGGGCATCTCCTCCCACACGCTCGAGGCATACACCCAGGGCCTGGCACCCCCAGCACACTAGGGGCTGCGAAGATTGGCACACCTGGGGTATGGTCCATGGCTCTACTTGGTGCATGAACCTAGCACCTTCTGCATGTAAAGCAGACGTGCTAACCACTACACTATGGAGCCACCCTATTTTTTATCTAGCATTTTTAGTTATTGTTAGCAGGAATATTGGTTCACATAACCTAGAGTACAAGTTATTTTATAATATGTATATATGTATATTACTTTTGAAAAAACACAAGTTATTATAAAAGCTATGATGCTAAAAACTTATTTACTTTGTATCTTTAAATATATATTCTCCATAATTTATAAAAAACTTTCGTGTGAGCAATATTTAACTTTCTTATGAATTACCTTTTAATCTAGAATTAGGTAATATTGGATTTCTAAAAAATGAGAATTTCACTATCTTTATTCTGAATGTCATGAGCATATTATTGTACTGACAAGTTATAAAACATTTCAGAGTATTATGTATTCATTGTAAACAGCCTAAGTCCATTTTATAAAACAAATACTGTTTTGGCCCTTTTGATTGAAAAAATGTATTACTTATAATCTGTATATTTGTCATGTTCTTTATACAGTGTGTACATATTATTAGAACTACTTGTTTCACATCCTATAGTAGCTATGTTATTATCTTTTTCATGAATGTGTATTATTTCCTCTATTAAGTATTAAACTCTTGGAAGGAATCATGTTTTATACATCTTTGCATTCTATGCAGTACCTCACTCAATATTTCTGGTATGGTTAACTGTGTTTCTAAATTTTGAGAAAATTTGTGACAATTTCTAGTGTAAAATCAGGTTTAACAATAGTTATAAAATATAATATACTAATATTCATGGAGTAACAGACAATGTGTTTTTTCCTTCTTTGCATTTTGAGTACTTCACAGATTGCAAAACAGATTTTTGTGGATGTATGATTATTCAGTATCTAAGTATCCAATTGGAAGATTACCTATGTCTCTCCTGCTTCCTGTCACTTAGACATTGTATTTCCCATTAATGCCTCTAGTGAATGTGAGCAGGGGAAAAAGAAAAAAAACAAGTCAACTGATGGGACATCCCATTAATCCCATTAATAACTCTGGTGAGAGTCTGGTAAGGAGCTTTAAATTATTATTTAAGATGAGAATGAGTAAATACTTATAGATTGATTAGCTGTATGTGAGACAAGTTCATTTAAACATGTACATTCTAATGTAGTATTTTCATTCAGAAATAACTTTGATTAAAGGGAGCCTAGATGCAACAAAGTAATTTTTATATCCAGAGACCAGATGTCCCAGATTTTTCAGAACAGTTTCCATTTTAAATACTATGTCTCATTTCTATCAGCAGGATAAGAAAAAACTCTTATTACATGTCCTACATGTATCCTGATTTGTTACATAGTTAAAAGTCTCCAGGTGAACTTCATCTACATACTCCTGACAGCCTGTAAGGGAATTCCAGCTAGCATTCCACAATCCCTCCCAAGGAATTTTATGACTTTATATAAACAGATAGAATAAAACCTTCCATTTTCTTCATTTTGGGTGAATGGCAAAACCGCTCATCCAGTGGGATCCTGGGAATCATGACTCTTCTCCCTCTTTCAGTCTCCTCATCCACTAAGGCTCTTAATCTTATATTGCTTGTCATCCCTTCCCATGTGGCCTCATTCGCCCTCCACAATAAGCCAGAATGGTCCTTTTTAAGAGCAAATGCTATCTCTGCTTTAGAATATTCTTCAGTGACTCCTAATTGCTGTAGCAAAAGAAGTAAACTCAAACCCTACAGTGGTAGATAGGAATCCTAAGTATGTTATTAACTGGGTCAAATATAACACAGAGGTGGCCTGAGAAGACAAGAAACTGAAGGATGTTTGCTTAAAGGCATTCAAATTTTAAAAAAACTATGAGAAACATAGCATATCTGTGGGCAAGATTCCACCTGTGGGGTGAGAATTTTAATCCATTTTATTCGTTAGCATGGTATAACAAAACATTTTGTTATCTGGTCCCTACGAGCACTCTTCAATTATTTTCAATTATGTGGAGCTCTCCAAAATTGTCAAGCACCTTGCCCATGTTACTGTCTTGTCCAGAACATCCTACTGGTGAATTCCTACTTATCCCTTGAAGGCTGAAATGTTACCTCTAAGAATTTTTCCCTTTCTAACTAGCCTTAGTATTTCTATTCTGCATCCCAGAACATGCAGTTCATATACTATTTACAGAGCTTATTTCACTGCTATAATTATTTTTCATCTGTACCATCCAAACACAAACATAGCTTATGGTGAATATTTAATTTATCTTGGTATTCCCAGATCACACACAGTGTCTAGAGCACAGATACTTGAAAAACATTTGCTGGATGTGTGGCTTGCTTAACTAATGTCTGATTTAGTATTTTAGGACTGTAGTTTCACATTTTCAGATGCAAAGAGTAGGTATGCCTGCCTGCAAAGTGTTGCCAAGTAGAAGTTACCATCAGAAATGCTTTAATGAGCCAATAAAACTTAGCTATGATTGGCATACTCATGTAAACAAATGGAGCCAAAGGAGGGCATCCTTAGATCCACCTTCTCCCCTACTCGACCATATGGAAAGAAACTGGTAATGGTCAAATCTAAGTTTCCCAATGAGATAGATCCTTGGTAGAGTCCCAGATTTGCCACCTACCAGGTTTCATGGCAAATTAACCTCTCTCCAAAGTTGGACTCCTTGTATGTACAATAAGCATAACAGAACTTACTTCATAGGTTAATGTAAGGAGTCAGTGAGATAAAATATTGAGAGGATTCAGCAGTGTCTGGCATAAACACTCAACGAATACTAATAATTGTAGTAAGATAGCATTTTGAGATATTTATGTATAATTTTTCTTTCCTCCATTTTCCTTTTTCCTTATCCACCACCCAAAATTCAAGCAGAAAGTTATGTGTTCACTATCTCAGGGAAGAGATTAAATATAACATAGAAAGAAGAAAAGCTTGCAAGTTTTCTAACTTTTATTTCTAAAAGTCCTGGAGAAGGTGAAAAAATCAAAGTACAAAATATTAGGGCCATAAAGGTGGAGAAGGACTTCCCTAAGACAGAAACAGAATACCCTCAGGGTGGGGATGAAGGATGACAGGTCTGCAAATAAGTCTATGTTTCTAGAAAAAAGAGAACTTAGGCTTTGCTTCCCAAGCAGAGAGACTAGGAAGGTACAACCCCAGTGAAGGAAAAATTACATGGTGTGTTGGAGGAAAAGGGGCCATACACAACTGCACAATAATTTCTATACTCCAATGCCTCATGAAACAACAGAATACCTATGCTCCTAGGGTGTCATGTCAGCAAAAAAAACCCATAATGGTTAGACCTGAATGAGCCATACTTTATTAATTATTGTTGTATAACATATTGCCACTCCAAAACTTAGTGGGTTAAAACAACAGCAAACATTTATAATCTGACATAGTTTCTCTGGGTAAAGAATTCAGGAACAGCTTAGCTTGACTGTTCTGGTTCAAGGTCTCTCATGAGGTTGTAGTCAAAATATCAGCAGCCATGGCTGCAGTCATTGGAACGCTTGACTGGGGTTAGAGAATCCACTTCTAAGGCGGCTTACTCCCAGGGCTGGCAAGTTGGTGCTGACTATTGGTAGAAGGCCTCACCTGCTGACCATGTGGACCTCTCAACACAGTTGCTGGCTTCACCCAGAATGAGACATCCAAGAGAGCAAGTCAGAGGTGGTAATGTGTTTTTTTTTTTTTTTTTTGACTCAGTCTCAGAAGTCACACACTATCATTTCCCCAGGATTCAATTTGTCATACAGACAACCCTGGTATGATGTGGGAAGAGGCTACACAAGGGCATGAGAATCAGAAGGCAAGGAACATTGAGTGCTGTCTTGGAAGCTGATTACCACACATGACAACTGGGGTGGTAACTGTCTCAGCAGCAAGCAGCATTGCCTGATTACCTGAAAAAGATGCCAATACTTGACAACTTGGCAACGTGTAAGATACCAGAACCTAGTATAACTGTGGGGAGAAGGGGAAGCTCAAAGGATTGCTCTTAAATTTTTCTTTCAGCCTGGTGGGATAAAATTTAAGCTATTACAGAAATTAAAGAAATATATAATTTCTTGCACATTTAAGTTTGTAAATAATAATAATAATAATAGCAATTATCATTATTATAAATATGGGAATAATTACTTTTGCATCATTTTTCCCAGTTTAAGGTTACTCCAGTTTCATGAGGTAATTTCTCGACATTGGAAATCAACCGTAGAATCAATGGAGGTTTTCTTAAAACCTCTACCCACAACACAGCTTCTCATCTAACTGATCTGGAGTGGCGCCTGGACATCAGTATTTTTGAAAGTCCCTCAGATGACTCTAATCTGTGACCACAGTTGAGACCCAATGCCTTCCTCTGTGCATACCTGCACTACAATCAATTGCTAAGTCCTATAGATTCTAGTATTTCTCCAATTTATATCTTCTTCTTCATCTCAACTGCTACATTCTTACTCCAAGATATCAACCATTGTTCATTCACTACCATAACAGTTTAGCCATCTCTATCTCCACCTGTCTAATCGTTTGCTGACTGACACACCAGTCAAGTAAACAGATGTTATTACCCTGCCTAAATGACTGCACTGACTTTCCACTGCCTATACTATAGGATAAAGTTCAAATTCCTTTAGCCAACCATGCCCTGACTCCCCCCAACCACTCCAGCCTTACCCCACTTCACTCCCACAGGAGTAGTCTGCGCTCCAAACAGTTCTGCTACCCAGGTGGATTATTTCGAACCTCTGGATAATGCTACTCTTTAGGCCTAGAACATCCTCATTTTACCCGTTCAGCACGATACAACCACATTCTTAACATTCTTAGAGATTCAGTTCAAGTGCTACCTTCATTTTGAAGACTTTTCTGCCCATTCCCAATTCGACAGATAGGTATGACCATTGCACTACCACCTCTATTCCTTTCTGTCCCCCATGAGACTGCTAACTTGAAAAATATGACATTTTTTTGTACCTGTTTACTTGCTTGTATAGATGTTAAGTTCCTTAAAGGCTGGGACTCTGCTTTATTTGTCCTTATATTTCCAGACCCATGCTTGGTGCATATAGCTACTTAATAAATATTGGATGACTGAATAAATGAATGATTACTTCCACATAAGATGTTCTCTTAAATTGGTTGATCATCTGCTTACAATCCTCTTTATACAAGTGATCTGCGTTTATTCAGGGATTAGGCAAAGGTTATAAATTTCAGCTTATTTCAAGCAAATTAACTCAATTTCTGAAGTGGGGGATCAAATCAATGAGTTATTTGTAAGAATAATGTTTTCCCGGTTTTATTCTAAAGAGAGTCACCATATATTGCCTGTGACACATGGCGGCAAATGACTGATATGTAACTTATGATTCATTAATTATCTCGTATGTAGGACAGATATCACTGTCATATGGGTATGGCTTATAAATAACACTAGGTTACAGCTGTAAATCCTCTTAATGAGGAAATGAATAAAATAGAACCTTTAAAGAACCAGTCATGAATCAACCACATTTTACAGCATAAGGAAGCATAAATGGCACTTCTCCAGGTAATACACTTTGTATTACTCTCTAGGAAACCACATTAATATAAAAGTAAAAGAATTCAAATCTTCAAACTTTCATATTAAATCACACAAAAACACCTCTCGGAGTTCTAAAAATATTCAGCAAAGAGCTGAAGGAAGGGAGGAATGAATTATGTAGATACTTGGAAGAAGAGCGTTCCAGCACAGAAAACAAACAGCTAATGCAGACAGACAGAGGTCCAGAAGTGGGCATATGTCTGGAGCTTTCACAGAACAACAGGGAAGCCAGTTGCCAGAGTGGCTAGAGCAGGGAGCAGGGTAGAGAATATATAATAAAGAGTAGATCTGATCAGAGAGGTAATCCAGGAAAGAGGCAGGATCAGAATATGTAGGGCAGTGCAGCTCTAATAGGCTTAATGCTTCCTTTTTATTACATTTCATGCTCTTCCCTTACTATCCTAAAATTAAACACACAGATAATACAATCTACCTACACAACTAAATTTCAAAAGAACCAATATAATGCTAAACTTGTAATATAAATTCAAGTAATTTATAATGCCTATTTCAATATATAAGTGTTCAAATACTAACACTATAAAAGACAAAGAAATATGGTGCTTTTATGCAGAATCACTGTAAATGAGACAACCACAAATACAACCAAAAGAGGAGTGTTATCCTGGAAACTCAAATGACACAAATGATGATATTACTATTGTCTCTTACATGATTTTCCAAAATGGCAAACCTCTGCTAAAATTCTGAACAGAGCACCACCTTCCCTCAATTTACATGATAGTTGCATTTCTGAAAAACCAAGTGTACATTAAAACCATGCAAAAAATATTTTGTATTTATATATAAATGGAGTTAGGTTCTAGTCTCAGATCATTTTTCACCTTCAAGAATGTCCAAAACATTCAAAAGTCATACAGAAGACATACAAGGTGACTTTCTGTGGTAATGAGAATGTTTACATCTCGATTGTTACAGTAATTAAACAGGTGTATGCATTTGTCAAAACTCATTAAATTGTCCTCTTAAAATGATGCATTTTATTTAACATAAATTAAATCTCAAAACAGATTTTTTTAAAAGTCATGCAGGATGAGAGACAATTCTTTATAGTGGGAATTTTGGGGTGGGAAGCCCTAGAGGGTTTTGAGCAGAGGAGTGATATGATCTGACATGTTTCAAAAGGATTGTTCTGACCTCTGGAGCAGAGGCAGGCAGGGGTCGATGCAGGGAGACCATTTAGAAGGCTATCATAAAATTCAAGTGAGACAATAGTGGCTTGGCCAAAGGTAGCAAAGTGGTAATTGTCAGATGTATCAGAAGACCTTTTTAAATTTCAAACGGAGCCCCCAAAGGACATGTAAAAAACAGAAAAAGCTCAAAACATGTTTATTAGATTAAAAGAAGAGTAGTAGTTTCCAATATTCTTAATAATACTCATATAAGACTATATTATTCAAAGCAATTAAAAAGCACTTTGGGGTTTATCGGTGTCATTTTATAGTTAAAAATAATAAAGCACTATTTTCTAGAGAAGTGAGATTCAATAAAAATGTGTTTTTAAAAAACTTTACCACAAAAAAAGTATAATTTTTGGCTATTTCTTTGGTAATTTAGATCTTGCAATACCTTAATCTCAGTATAAGAAACATCAGTTTGTTGTCTGAGAGTTTCTGTAAATACAGAAATTTAGGTGGTTCAGACTAGAACCCACTAAAATGAAAAATTTAAGCTCTGAGGTAACAGATAACTTATGAATTGTCTTGTTCTCTTAAAATTGGAGGACAGTTAGAGGGTTCCGGTTAGTCGATCCCCAGAAATCTAAAGTTTTCTATTTAATGTTCAAGTCTTTCCCTTAAAAATTTCCGAAAAGTATTTATGAATAATTTCTGAGGTTTGCTTCATAATCCAGTGGGGAGAGGCAGTATAAGGGATTTAAATGAAACAAAATTGGCCTTATGTTGATAACAGTCAAACCTGATTTATGAGTAATGATAATTCACTTCATTATTCCTTACTTTTATATAAATTAAAAATTTTCCATAATAAAAAGTTTTTAAAAATTCAAGGCCTGGTAATTCATTCAATATTTGTTCAATAACTGCTATGTGCAGGGGTTTTACTAGGAGCATGGGAGAGATTTATTAGCTGTGAGGATAAGATCTCTACATGAAAGAGCTCACATCCTGGACATATAAACAAAATTCTAAAGTAATGTGAGGGCTATATTGTGTTAAATGTATGAAGTGCTATAGGAGTAAAAAAGGAGTGATTGATTCTGCATGGTGAAATCACAGAATCTTCCAGAGGACTGATGTACAGATAGAGGCCTGGGACAAAAAGGGGGTAGGAAACCTACACAGAGAAGGCAACATAACTCCAAAAAATGATTATATTTAAAGGATTATAAAAGGGGGGTGGTGAAAAAAATGGCATAGATGATAGAGACTCTGTTCACCCCTCTAGCAACCAAATTAAAGTTGTAATGGAAACAAGGAGCAGCAGCAAGGAAAAATCACCTGGGATCTAGATGAACAAGCCATACAACTAGGGAGAAATCCAAGAAATCACCCTGCAATGGCCGAAGGTAGGACGGGATAAGGACATGGGGCTGCCCGGTCTCCAGTGGCTGAGTGAAATAGAAGCTGCGACAGGGGCAGACACCTCTTAAAGAGACCATGTTCGCGAGCGGATTTTCGCGGTGAGGGACCTGCTCACTCTGAGCGCCAGTGCCAATTCGGCTGTGCATAGGGGGCACAAGGGACTTACATGGAGACGTTGTTGGAGTGAGAACCGAAGTGAGATTTGCTCAATTCAGAAGTGCTGGCGGTATCCATTGTTCCCTCTTGAGCCCTCCCCCTTTTCTGGTGTGCCAGGCACAGCGCCGCCATAGCCATGACGTCATCAAACTGGATAACAAAGGTTGCTTCAACCAGAGGATTTCCTGAAACCCCATGTCCCCCAACTTGCGGCCCCACCAGGGCCACAACCAGGTATGTCTTCGGCAAGTCAGGTGCTCCTTGCTGAGCAGCACCTAGACTCACATTGGAGGCAGCTGGCTTCGGTTTCTGGTGTGGCCTTTTGAGGCAACAATAAGCACAGCATCTGCAGACTACTTGCTGAATCTTAACAGGTAGCCCCGGAGGAGTAGAGGCTTGGGCTAAGTTTGGCCTGCAGCTGAACCCTTCTCATGACTGTGCCACTGAACACCTACTTCACAAATCCTCACTAATAAGACAGGGAGAATTAGGAGCTTTGATTAGCATATAAAAACAGACACAGAAAGGCAGCCAAAATGAGAAGACAAAGAAGCAGAAATTGTATGAGAGAAAAGAACAGAGATCCAGATATAATGGAGTCAAGTAATCTAACAGGTGCAGAGTTCAAAACATTGGTTATAAAGATGCTCAATGAACTGTTGGGAAGTGTAGATAAATTCAGTGAGAATTTCAACAGAGATAAAAAACATAAAAATTGAAATGGAAATTATAAAAGGTAACCAGTCAGAAATGAAGAATACATTATCTGAGATGAGAAGTATGTTAAATGGAATAAACAAAGGAATAAACAAAGTGAATAAAGAAAAGGATCAAATGACCTACCTAGAGAACAGGAAAGCTAAAGACATTCAATCACAATGGCAAGAGATGAGATGCTAAGACTATAAAAATAACTTGAGGAAAATATGTTACACTATTAAGGGTCCAAATATCCATCTGATGGGTATAATTGAAGAAAATAAAAATGTTGAAGAGCTGTTTCAAGAAATAATGATGGAAAACTTCCCTATCCTGGTGAAGGAAGTGGACAAAACCTCAGGAAGCTCAGGGGATTCCAAAAATCAGGGATCCAGAGAGGCCCACACTAAGACACAACATCATTAAAATGCCAAAGGTTAAATACAAAGGAAGAATCTTAAAAAGTAGCAAGAGAAAAACAGATAGTTACCTACAAGGGAGCACCCATAAGACTGGCTGATTTCTCAAAAGAAACAATGCAGGACAGAAGGGCTTGGCAAAAAATTATTCGAGAGGATGAAGACCCAGAATCTACAACCAAGAATAATTTATCCTGCAAAGCTATCATTTAGAGTTAAAGGACAGATAAAGAGCTTTCCAGACAAAAGTAAACTAAAGAAATTCATCAGCACCAAGCCAGCATTACAGAAAATGTTGGAGGGACTTCTTTAAGAAGAAAAAATCAGACATCAAAAACAGGAATAAAGAATGATAACAACTACATTCCCATCAATAAGTACCTCAAGTGGAAAAGAATTAAGTGCTCCAACTAAAAGATAGAGTGGATGAATGGAAAGGAAAACAAGACCCCTATATATTGTCTGTAAGAGACTCACTTCAGATTAAAAGACACACACAGACTAAAAGGAAGGAGATGGAAAAAGATACTGCTTTGATGGACCTAGAAGGCATTTAAGTCAGAAAGAGAAAGATAAACACTATATGATTTCACTTATATGCAGAATCTAAGGAATAAAAAGAGCAAATCAATCAAAAGCATACTCACAAATATAGTGGACAAATTGGTGTTGGACAGAGGGGAAGGCGACTTGGGGGACTGGGAGAATGAGGTGAACTGTTAAAGAAGTACAAATTAGTAGCTGATGGGTGGTCATGGGGATGAGAAACATGGCATAAGGAAAGCAATTAACATTAATACGTTGGCTAGGTGGAGTGTCAGGGGAGGGAGGAAGCAATTGGGGGGATCATGTTAGGAACTATATAGATATCTAACTAATGTACTGTATACTTGAAACTAATTAAAATAAATAAATCTTAAATATATATCAAATGTCACTCTTTTTACTAAATTTGTTTGTTTTGAAAAATAAATAACGATGCCACTCCACTAATTTTTTTGTTTTAGAAAATAGAATCATTTTTAAAAGTATGTCAACATGTAATGAAATTATTCTTTTTATTTTATAATTTAATAAATATGTTTGAAATGCCTCAAAAGAAAAAAGAAGACAATGAAAAAAATTAAAAGGTGTCAGGAAATAAATAATATTTGTATTTTTACTGCCAGTACCTAAAACAGTGCCTAACAATATACTGGCTGCTGAAAATTATCCTATTGAAAAATTTACTATTTGAAGAAAGAGAGGAGAAAAACAGCAGGTGTAGTATTCTAAATCAAGGAAGGAGAGAACTTACAGAATGGGAAAAAATATCAGCAAATCATATCTGATGGGGGTCTAGTATCCAGAATAGATAAAGAACTCTAACAACTCAACAACAAAAAGATATAGAACTCAACTAAAAAATGGGCAAAGGACTGGAACAGACATTTCTTCAAAGACATACAAATGGCCAAGAAGCATCTGAAAGATGCTCAACATCATTAGTCATTTGGAAAATGCAAATGAAAACCACAACGAGGTACCACTTAACCTGAAGTAGGATGGCTAAAAATTCCAAAAAAACACTTTCTTTAAGGAAAATAGCAAATGCTGGCAAGGGTATGGAGAACTGGGGATTCTTGTACAATGCTGGTGAGAATATAAAATGGTGCAGCTTCTATGGAAAACAGTTTGGTAGTTCCACAAAAAGTTAAACATAGAATTTCCATGTGATCTAGCAATAATTGCTCCAAATACGTGTACATGCATATTCATAACAGCACTATTCACAACAGCCAAAAGGTGGAAATAGCCCAAATGTCCACTGATAAATGGATAAACAAAATGCAGTATATACAAAGAATGAAATATTATTCAGCTGTAAAAAGGACAATACTGTCACATGCTACAATTTGGATGAACTTTGAAGATATTATGTTAAGTGGAATAAGCCAGTAACAATTAGACAAATACTATATGATTCTACTTATAGTAGCTATCTAAATTTATCAAATGCATGGAAACAGAAAGTAGAATGGTGGTTATCAGGGGCTGAGGGGAAGGAGAAAAAAGGCAGTTGTTGTTTCATGGGTATAGATTTTCAATTTTGCAAGATGCAAAAGTTCTGGACATCCATTTCACAAAAATATGAATATACTTTAACACTATTAAATTGTGCATTTAAAATAGTTAAGATAATAAATTTTACGTTATGTGTTTTTTACCATAATTTTTTTAAAAGGCAAAACACCACTCAACATAACACTGAACACTAGCACAAGAAAAATTCTAAATCCAAGATAATAGTTATTTCTGCGGAGGGAGGGGAAAGACTAAAAACACATTTCACTTTATCTTTAATGTTTTGTTGGTTAAATAAAATGAGGCAAACATGGTGAAATATCAAGATAGAAATAAACAAAAAAATTTACACTAAATAAAAGAGGCCAGATATAAGGTCACATATTGTACGATTCCATTTATATGAAATATTCAGAATCGGTAAACCTAGAGAGACGGAACACACAGATTGGTGGTTGCAATGGGTGGTGGAGATGGAGGAGTGGGAATACTGCTTAATGGGTATGGGCTTCCTTTTGGGGCCATGAAAATGTTTACAACTAGATAGAGATGGTAGCTGCACAATATTTTCAATGTATTAAATGCCACTGAATTGTTCACTTTAAAATGGTTAATTTTATACCATGTCAATTTCACTTTGATTTAAAACTAAAACTAGGAAAGGGGTGAATTTCAAGAAGGAAGGGTGTTCATTGGAAAAGGTCAAATGCCACACAAAAGTAGAGTAGGATGTAAACTAGGAGTTCATTAGATGTGGCAAGTAGGTCTTTTTAGGAGAAATGAGCAAGTAGTCAGATTGTCATGGAATGTAATAGATGGATCTCTGCAGTAGCTTGTGGGAGTCTTGAACATTTTGTAGGGTAAGGACTGATGATAAAGAAAAGGAGATATTGTACAGTAAGACTAGGAAGATATAAAAGAGAGAGAGGATCAAAAGGGGAGGGGTTAGCCTCAGAAGAATTAAGAATCCTCATACTTAATAGAAATAAATTTGTACAGGGGTAAATTTATAATTTCCAAATTTCACTGGGAACAAGGGGAGCAATTGAGTTGATATTTGGTAACTCCTATTTTGTCTAAGAATGAGGAAGCGGGAAGCCATGGGAGTTGACCAAGAATGAATAAAAGGGCTGCCTGGGCAGCTTTGAGGGCTGTAGTGAAAATCATAAATATCTTCTACCCTCACGCAGAAAGCCAAAAGTAATAGTTTAATTGTTAACAGCACTGCACAATTACTATTGTCTCACAACTTGTTCATCAGAAATAAAACCACTGCATAGTACCATCTATATGACACATGATACTGGATTTGTGACATATTATGAATATACTTAAAATAGTCTTTATGTAACATGTTAACAGAAAAATCAGTCAGGAATAAGTGGAGAAGAGAGCAAATTGAAATCTACTGAAGAAACATTAAATATCAAACATACGATTATAAAAAGAAAATGAAAGATATCTAAAAGACAAGTTCCTATTAAAGAAAAATATAAGCAAATACTTCACTAAAATTTTGAAGTAATGGAACTACTTAAAAACTGATAAGAAGGTAGATAATAATTGTCCTGATAAATTACGAAGCTTATTTCTTTGACAAAGGATATACCTCAAAGTTTAAAATATTTTAAGTTTACTCTTAAAAGGTAACTGGGAGAGTATAGTAAAAGGAAATTTAAAAATAATTTTAAAACCCTGAATACTCATTAGTTGAAAGCTGAGAAAAATGAGTAACTAGCTATTAAGTGCCTTTAAACAAATTTTCAATTACAGGCTGAACTTGAATATGACTACAAAATGGGCATTTTGAAATATGATAGTCACCGACCAGGCAAGGCAATCATCTAACAAGTTCATTGAATGAAATATAATATGTATGTAAGATTCCTTGCGGAATTCTATCGGCATTAAAAGATTTTTGCAAAACGTGATGATGAGTCTCGGAAATGAAATCCCCTCTATAGATTTTAGTTTAGACTTGAATCTCTCTAACAGTACCAAGTATTTATGTTTGGCTCTAGGCTGAATGACTGAGAGGCTTAAAGAAATTTTGGCTTTATAGTAGCCTATGCAGAAACATGAAATGTAAATTTTACAGAATAGTGAATGTGATAAAAAGTCTAAAGCACATTGGTACTTTTAATACAATATTTTTAACTGTGGATAATATAAAATTTACCATTTTAAACATTTTTAAGCATACAGTTCTGTGACATTAAGTCCATTCATATCACCATTATCCAGTACTTTCTCATCATCCTGAGCAATAGAATTTATGTATAAAATTTACACATTATGTAAAAATCACACATAAACTTTACCTTCTTAACCACTTTTAAGTGTGCAGTTCAGCAATGTTAAATATTCAGTGTTGTGAAATGGATCTCCTGAACTTTTCCATCTTGCAAACTGAAACTCTCTACCTATTAAACTAGAGAGTGGTTCCTAACCTTTTTGTCACTAAGGACCAGTGCTCCTATGAGAATCTAATGCCTGATGTTCTGAGGTGGAGCTGAGGCGGTAATGCAAGTGCAGGGGGTGAAGTGGGTGTGGAACGGCTGCAAATGCGGACAAAGCTTCCCTTGCTCACCTGCTGCTCACCTCCTGCTGTGCAGCCGGATACCTAATAGGCTGCAAACCCTTACTGCATTAAACTGCCCTTTTCCCCCTACTCCCAGCTGCTGACCACCATTTTATGTTTCTATGATTTTGACTACTTTAGATATCTCATATTAGTAGAATCACAATTTAACTTTTTCTACAGTTTTACTGAGAAATACTTAACACATCACTGTATACTTTTAAGGTGTACTGCATGACGGTTTGATTTACATATATCGTGAAATGATTACCACCCCAGGTTCAGCTAACACTCATCATCTCAAAGAGATACAATAAATTTTTTTTTTCTCCTTGTGGTGAGAACTCAGAATTTATTCTCTTAACAATTTTCCTATTTGTCATACAGCAGTGTTACAGTTATCATGTTGTACATCACATCCCCAGTATTTATTTATCTCATAACTGGAAGTTTGTACCTTTTGACCACCTTCCTCCCAATATGCCTCCTCCACCTAAGTTCTGGTTTGTTTGTTATTTTAAAGATTCACATATAAGTGAAATCATACAGTATTTGTCTTTATCTACAACTTATTTTTAATATAAAATAATACTAGCAATCACTGAATGAAGGATTTTCTTCCTGTTTTATTCTGGGGCTTCATGCTGACAGTTTGGCCCAAACTCACTCAATCAATACATTGGATAAATTATATGCTATAATCATATTTCATGGCCCTTGTTAATGATCCATTCCTGAATATGTAACTAAATGTCATCACATTGAAGAATCACTAATTAGATGCTCAGGTAGTACTTGACTTTGAAGTTATTTATAAAATATTAATTTTTTTCTTTGTTAAATAACATAAGAAATATGAGATGCAGAATTTACAGAATAGGGTGGATTTAACTACTACATTCTCCTGCAGTTAACATTTATTATTACACTACAATATTTAGCCTTTGTTGTGTAACACTCTGAAATTTCCATTGAGTGGAGAGCCTCTTGGGTTTTGGTTCCAGTTCTGCTGCCTATATGACCTTTGGCAAATAATTTCACTAAGCTTAGGTATTATTATCCCCACTAGTATTCTAAAGCATAAATAAAAATAATCCTGGACTACCTACTTTAGAGTTATGAAAATGAACAGGGAGTTCTATTGGAAAAAGCTCTGAAATATTAGCTCACAAACATATTAAATATTAAAGAAATTTCGTCTTTTCCAAACTTCTCTCCATTTGTATACGCCTTTCTTCTAAAAATCTTATGCTACCCAAAACTAAAAAGTTATGCTCCTTTATTTACCCAGTTCTCTATCTATGGGATTACATATTTCAACAACAAACTCACAGACTAAAATATGGTCAACAGCTCTTTTGCTGTGACTAGGTGTAGGAATGAGGGAGTAGGAATATCAGGAATAAACCAAAGAATTTCCCTCCCTTCTTTCTTATTCACTCTCCCATAACTTCTCAACTATGAGATTTTTAGTTTGGGAGTATAGATAGCACTGAGGCCTGTAGAATAAAATGACAAGTTAAAATCAAGAGTGCTGCTTTGGGAGAATCTCAAAATGGTTTGAATCCTCATTTGGTATAAAAGCATTGTGACTCAGTGGTTTATGCAACAAGCTGGAAACTCAGGACCTGTGGGTTCCGGCCATGTAACTAACTAACATGGTTGTTTTTGTTTTCTTTTTTTAACAAGTGAGCTAGTCATGTTCACTCAAATGTTTTGTTTAGCTTTTCATCTATTAATGAGTACAGTGATGTCAAATTACTTCCCAGGGTTATAAGAAAAAAAAAAAAAAAACAGAACTCACAGAGAGCTGTAATGCCAAGAAAGCTATAACAAAGGTAGATTTTGTGAGAGAATAGATGTGAAAATATTCCAAAAGTGAAATTTTGAATGCAAATATAAAGCATTATTTTACCCAAGCTAGAGGGGAAAAGAATACTGTAAATATGAAAGATAATCCTGAAACCTCTTTTTGATTATTAGTTTTAAACTCCCACTGAAATCTTCACATAAGTACTAAGAAGAGAGATTTTTGAAAATGGTATTTGGCTTTCTTCTCATGTATTTATTTACCCAGAGTAAAGGGTGCCTAGTCAGGAAAGAAAAAGCCTAAAGAAGAAACAAAAGGTAAAAAAGTAAAAGGTCCAGAAATCACTTACTCTTTGTTGAACCAGTTCTTATTTTGTGTTTTCTATAAACAAATGTAATGTATAGTACACTAATTCTGAACACACTTGTTCAGACAGCACTACGTGGCTTTCCTAAGAAGAAACTGGCTTAGAGAGGTTAAGTGACTTGCTCTGATTAAGAAATGGAGTGAGTTTTTGAAACTATCCCACTTCAGAGCCCATTCTCTTTACTACTGCCCCATTCTATTTCAGGAAAAGCAGTATTTATTTACTGAATAAATGGCAACTAAATCTGTCCTGAAAAGTTATGAGGAAGTCAAGTTGTTCCAGGAATTCTCTCCATCTCTCCCCTGCCCACATGAGTTAGATCATGACATCTCTACATATCTCTGCATGCCTGCTTAACACTCCTTTCTTGACTAACCAGATTCTTTATACTCTCTCACAAGGCTTCAGCCTGCCAAATCCCTAACTCTAGTCTATCCTATTCAGGTTTTGCCCTTGTTGCTTAATGATTTTTTCTCTCTAGGTTTCCTAGTTCAGATTCCTAACAGTGAAAACTGATTGGTCCAGATCATGTCCCTACATCAGACCATAAATTCCTGGCTAGTATACATAGACTGGTGAACTTGGGTCAAGTGTCCAAACCCTCAGCTGTGGTTGAGGATGAACAGGATGACCAAGTTCCTTGAGAATTATGGTGTAAGTAAGTGGGAATTCTGAAACTTGGCCTGTGACATTTTTAAAAATCTCCCAAACAAGATCTTTTTTCCTTTATTTGTAAATTTCTATGAAAAATATTGCCATTCTTCTCACCTGGATTGAAAATTAAAAAAAAAATTAATTAAATTGATTTAATTTTGTTGGAAAAGTGATGCACATACATGGTAAAAGTGGCCTCATTTCTGCTAAAGATTCTCAAGGCAACTGCAGCTAACAGTTTTGAAGTATCCACCAGGAAAATTCTATGTATGTTCAAGCATTTTTTATCCACATTTTTATCTACATTCCATTTTACATAAATGGAATACCATAACGTATGCCTCACTTTTCTCATTAATAAGCAGATGTTGGGGACTACACCACATCAACATAGAATTTTTTTTATTTCTTAAAACAGCTTCATAGAACTTAATTATATGCATGTGATTTTGTTTTTTAACCAGTGTCCTTTTGATACGCAGGTATGTTGTTTCCACTCTTGCCATTACAAATAAGGCTGCACTTAGCATTTGTTTGTACACAGCTGTAAATACTATCTATAGATTATTTCAGTCAAAGCACGCATGACTTTTCCTTGATACATTTATGGCCAAACTGCCTCCAAATATGTTGTGCCCATTTCTCTTACCATCTATGTATGAATGTCCCCATTTGCCCGTAACATGCATCGTCTTATGTTCTGATACACTTTCTGATGTCTCCCAATCTAATTTCTGTAATATTTAATTCTACCTTCTTTCTTGCCACTAAGCCAGTTAGTTACCTAGTTCTGTGAGTTCCTTCAGTCTCTCTCACCTCTATTTGCGTCTTTGTAATCGCGGTGCTACGACCTTAGTTTCAGCGTCTGTTGCTTCATGTATTGGCTCCCGACTTGTTTAAATTATCTCCCCTTTATTCACAATCTATCCAAGAATGGAGCTCACTCGCCAGGGTTTAGACGGATTTGCAAAGAGCAAAGGTCCTTTCACTCAAGAAGGGTTTCTTCATTCTCTTGGCCGTCGCCATGCCTCAAAGTGTGCAGGTCTAATTACCGTCAACAGTCACCAAGCCATCAGTAACCAGACACGGTGGCTGTGAACGTGGACGTGACACTACAGTTCCCAGCATGCCTCTCTCCCCGCCACAGCCCTCTCCCACCTACCCGCGCGCCTCGGCTCCCGCCGGCCCCGACGCGTATTCCCAGCTCACGGCCGGCGGCGGCGCCGAAGCGCTCTGCGGACCTGCTTCTCCCACTAGTGGGCGGGGGGACCGCGAGTTCCAACTAAACTCCGACTGCGACTGACTGGAGTTCGCCCGGCTCAGGGTTGAGTCCCTCCGCCCAGCTCTCCTCACACCTACGAGCTCCTCGCGCAAAGCCCGCCCCGGAAGCGGAGTCAACTCGCCTATGGCCGAGGCCGCAGCGCCTTCCAGCCACTCCTAGCCCGGCTGGGGCCTCGGGGCGGGGCCTCGGGGCGGGGCCAGGGGCGGGGGCGGGCCCGCGAGGCGTAGCGCCTGGGGCGGAGCCGCGGCGCGGGGCCGCGCGTCTGGGTGGCGGCCGGGGGCGCGCCCGTGAGGAGAGGCGCGGCGGCTGCGGCTGCTGGTGGGGAGGGGGGTGGGAAGGAGGAACCGGGAAAGGGGGGCAGGGCACGCGGAGAGCCGTGTTCCTGAGGCGGTGGCGGCGTCTCGGACGGAGGAGGAGGAGGGCGGGGAAGGAGGATGGAGCAAGCTGGGGGCTGGGGTTGGCGCTAGCCGCCGCGGCTCGCCCGGTGCTGTGGGAGAGCGGCGGCTGCTCCTGAACTTGTCGGGTCGGGAGCCGGGCCGGTGCCGCCACCTCGGACGGCGGGGAGGAGGCGGGAGCGGCGGGGCTTCGCGGGGGTCGGGAGGGAGGGAGGGAGGGGACGAGCAGGGGGGGGCGAACTGGGGAAGACGGAGCGGGCTCTGCGCCGGGCGGGCGGGCGGCGGCGGCGGGGGGGCCAGCGACCGCAGCCGGGGGGACGCGGGAGGATGGAGCAAGTGGAGATCCTGAGGAAATTCATCCAGCGGGTCCAGGCCATGAAGAGTCCAGACCACAATGGGGAGGACAACTTCGCCCGGGACTTCATGGTGAGTCCTTCCCCTGGGTGACCCCTCCTCTCGCCGGCACAGGCGCCCACCGCCGCCCCCCCCGGCCGGCCCGGCCCGCGGTGCTTTGTGTACCGCAGTGAGGAGAGGGGCAGAGGGGGCGCTCACCAACCCCTAGGGCCGGGTGGTCTCGGAGGCCGGCGGGAGGTGAGGCCGCCCCCGCCCCTCGGCCCCCTTCCCCCTCCTCCCGTGTCTGTGCCACCTCTGGCTCTCGGGGCGCAAAAGGAGCGGCCACTGGGCCGAGTCGGCACTCGGCACTGCCGCCGGCGACCACCTATTGTTTCTCGGTCCTGGATCCGGAGGCGGCTGACGTTCAAGCCGGGGCTCCCGTCTTCTCACCTCCCCGTCCCACCTGCCCCTCCTGAGAAGGTCTAGGCAGGGTGTCTGCCCTGGGAGGAGAGCGGATCGCTGCTGACGGACGAATGGGGTGTTGAGGTTGGCGTTAACTCATGAGGCCTCTTTGCTCAGGCTGGCCTCAGAAGTGGGCAAGGTAGGACTTCTGGGTTCGCAATTGTGATCTCAGACGCTTGGGAAATAATTGTCCCTAAGGAATCTTATGGTTTGCTTCATTTCCATTTACCCGCGTCCTGTCTCTTGCTTCCTGAGACCTAGCTTGGAGATAGTGTTGGGGGTCAGAGTGCCTCGGTTGAGAGGGTAAGAGCGTGTGGAGGAGGGTTATCCTGAAGGAAACCTACTTCGGACTCCCTAGGGGATATTGCCGAAGGCGGAGGGGATGTGACTATCACTTCCTATCCGGGGTGGGGGTGGGGAACTTGGGAACAATAGTCCTGGTGGGGCGGAGGCGACGATGAGGGCCGAAGCCCTGAACTGGGAGATAACCTTCGCAGCCTTCCCCCCTCCCTTTCCGCCCTCTGCTTGTGCAGGCGGGCTGGAGAAGAGGTTAAAAGTCTAGTTCGTGAAATTGCTTTAGATACATCTCTATGAGGGGGTCAGATCCGAAGGCGTGGGACCAGAAGTCGACTTCCTACATTACCCCCCCCCCTTTATTTTTCTGTTGGACAATGTTCCCTTTAGGGTTGTTTCCCGGCTTAGGAGGCGGTGGTTACGGCGGCTGCTCCTACGGATATTGCGCAAGATTGGGGCGTTGGAAACCCTGGAAGTCTGAGGAATGGAAAAGGAAGTGGGACTTTGGGAAGTGGTTGTTCCTTAGCCCTGGCGGGATTTGGGAATGGGAAATAAACTAGGGAAAATTTTGCTCCTGGGCAAGGTACACCTCCAAGAATAATCAACCCCGAAATTGATTGTAAAAAGAATACACAGTAAATGTATACAAAAATGAATGAGCCGCAAACCTTGTCTAGTTTTTGTTTAAAAGTACAGCTTAATTGTTTACAAGGTGCAGGTGAAATAACTATTAGTACTGAAATACTTTTTCACATTTTAAAGAGACTTCGGTCTAATAAAGCTTTAGTGTTAAAATTAACAGCTTATAAAATAGATCCACGGTATTATCGTTGAGCTTTGTGATTCCCGCCTTTCTAGACCATAATAGAGGATAGGATTAAGATTTTGTTACTGTTTTTTGAAGACTGGAAATATAGGTTAAATAATCTATGCGTTATTTCAGGCATTTTCCTTGATAGTTAGCCTTCGTATTTTTGAAAAATTACTTTTTGATCTGAGGATAAAAAAAGAGGACATTTTCCTTAATTACTGAGAATTTTGATTGTGTTGGTTTCTTTGAATAGTGTCACAATAATACATGCAGTCTCCTTTTTACTATTGTAGCAAAAATAGAAGAAAATTGCTTAGAATATTTAAAAATGTTTAAAACCAATCTTTTCGCACTCTTATTTTGCTTATACAAAGGATAGGTGGTGTGGTCTGTGGTCACTTATTTGCATGCCAGTCATCTTGTTATCCCTGGACATATCCTGTCAGGAAAGAGCATTGTTTGGTGATGTAGGACATCAGGACAGGTGCCCAGTCTCTGAACTCCTGTACAGGGGAAGTAGCCTTGGGGGTTCATGCTTTAAGGATGAGTCAGGGATTCCTATTGGACATTTCATTTCTCAAGGACTAAATGAATTTCCTTTTTTTCTTCCGTAATACCCAGGGATAGCTAGGTGATTCTGCATTTAAGATTTGATGACTAAGGCCTTTCTTTTATAGTGCTTGCCTTTTTAAATTCTGTGACTTGATAAGCGATACCTATAATTAAGGCTGCTTAGTTGGTGTTGCTTTCCCCATGGCTGGAGGGAAACTGCCTTCTGCCATAGAAAGAGAATAGAAGGTCATCTAACTGTTACATTATTCTTAAATTCTGATGTGGATTAAAAATGCATTTTTAAATGTTAGCATTTCGGAACTGAGCCTCAGAGATAATCTAGCTATCCTAACCTTATTTGCCTATAAAGTAATAATGTTCATTTCAAATTTAGAAATTATAGAATAATAATTAATGATGCCTTACCCTTAGGAAAGTTGGATGGGCATCGAAACTGCCCTTTCCATTATTCTATCCAGCCTTCCCATAGTCTCATCATCCAAACGCTATCTTTGTTAATGTTTTTTTATATCTATATAAAATTTTTATTTATGCAAATAGGCTTGAACTATATAAACTAGTTTATATCTTGTTTTGACCATGAATCTATAATCTAGATCAGTTCCTTTTTAAAAATGTATTTATTAAAGTACAGTCGATACAATATTATATTAGCCTATTAATGTTTTTAATGCTTCTCTGTGACCATACTACATATACCATTTTTTATTCTTGGTATTTTTTTTTTACCTTAACATTTTGATGAGTTTTTCATTTGTAAAAATGGTTTTAAGTGGCTCCATAATATTTCACCTATTGTAACCATTTCCTTGTGGTTGAATATTTAGACCATCTACTGCTATTACATGTCATAATTCTGTAATGAGCATTTGTGCATAAAACTTCTTTATTTTGGATTATTGCATAGGTTATCTTCCAGTAGTGGAAGTACTAGGTAAAAAGATAGAAACATTTAATACATGGTTATAAATAACTTTTTGAAGTTGTGTTAGTAATATGAGTGTTCATAAAATATCTTGATCTTTGATAATTTGATGGTTGAAAAATGGCATCTTGTTTTAGTGTGAATATCTTGATGACTAGTAAGCGTTGAAATTTTTCCATCTGTCATTAGCTGTTCTATGAGATGTCTTCACTTTGTTTGGCCTGTTGTCCTCTCATCAGTTAAAGAGGAGAAAACTAAGGTATTGCAATAGTGTATACTGCGAGGCAGAGATGGTTGCTTACAATATCAAAGGTTAAGTAGCTAATTTGTGGCATTTCCAGAACTTGATATTAACTCTTTAGACTTTTAATCTTTTTTATAAAATGGCAGGAAAAATTATGACAAGTAAATGTATAAGGTTAAGGTAGGGTGGTGCACATTCATGTTTGACAGACCTAGTTTTTACTCCCCTCTCTGCCATGGGCTAGCTCTCTGACCTTGGACAGGCCACTTAACAGAAAATGAGATAACTGAGTTCCCTCATCTTTAAAAGAAGGAAAAGCACCTACTTTACAGGGCTCGACTGATGTTTAGTCATTATTTAACAATTTATTGCACTGAAGTCTACATATCCTCGTATCTATATGTATTTAGTTACAGATTACTATAGAGTTAGAAGGAAAGATATCTGGGCTTTATTAGTTATTTTCTTTTGCTTTTTAAAGCTTTATCATGTTTAAAGTGTTGAAACCCGTAAATTTATTCTGATCAGGCTAAAGGTTATCTGATGTGCATTAGACACTTGTATATAAAATCATCGAAGATGACAGTTAAGCTACAAGCAGATAGGGCAGTTTCGGCTCAATAACTAGTTCTCTCTCCACTTATGAAGGTGAAAAAAAATTAATGAATGTGCTCAGTGGAGTATTTAAAAAACAGGATGCAGTAGAGTTGTGAATTATAGTACTTAATTTTGTGAAACATTGGGAGGAGAGGCTTTATGGACATTTTTCTAAGGCTAAATGGATGTATAATACTAAACCAGCCTATATTAAAATGATGTTTAGCTGGTATTTTAAATTAATCTGAACTTAATTTGTCAATCAAAGGTAACCACAGAACTACCATAGAAGTAATGCATTTGAGGGGCTTTAGTCTCTAAAACCATTTTGTTATACAAATAGTAATCCTGACAGAACTACTCAAAGCAACCAGTTTGCTTGCTTTGTTAAGATAGATATAACCTGTATTTCACAGATGAAGCAACACACTCTGGAAAATTAAGTGTCTTGCCTGACCTCAGAACCTGTTCTTTTTATCCTCTCTCCAGGATGCATCTGAGTCTTAGTCTGGCTAAGACTAGACTAGCAGAGGAAGGCGCATCACTGTACTAAAGGGATAGAGGTTTTAAAGTTGAGGTAGATAATCTGCTGTAACTCATGCAGCAGTTCTCATACCTTTTGGTCTTGAGTCTTTTATACTTTTAAAAATTGTTGAGAATCCCAAAAAGCTTTTGTTTATTTACTGTATTAGAAATTAAAACACTTAAAAAAATAATTCACTTTAAAATAATAATAATAAACCCATTTCATATTAACTTGTATACTATATTTTATGCCAAGTAATTATTCAAAACAAATAGAAGCATTTTTATATTTTTGTAATTTTTTAATGTCTGGCTTAATAGAAAAGAGCTGGATTCTCATACCTGATAACATTTATACTGTTGCAGCATTACATTTTACACAGTATCAAGTGTCATGTACCCTTTAGAAAATTCCACTGTACCACTTCAAAGAGAATGAAAATGATAAAAAAAAATTTAATGTACTAAAGTCTATGCATCCTCATATTTACAGATGAGGAAATATAACTTTATATTGTTAGGAAAAGAGCTTTGACCTCATGGGCTCTCTGAAATGGTCTGGGAATGGGCTGTCTCTGAACCATACTTTGAAAATCAGTGAGGTAATTCATGGTAAAGGCTAAAGGTGATGCTGAGAAAGTTAGGTAGGGGTTAGATTGTTCTTGCATCTAAGTTATATTTTATTCTATAGATCAGTAACAGTGATTTTGAACAGTTCTACATTACAGCTCTTAGATTCACAGAGAAAGTGGGCAGGTGTTAAGAAAATAGACATGCTATCTGCCAGCATGCCACTGCGCTCCACCTCCTCTCCTTGCCCCAGTCTGCTTTACTAGGAGTCTTATTCAGATTCTGGTAGAAAAACTGAGAATCATTACTCTGGAGAGGCATTTCCTGTGTTGTAGAAAGTTGATTCAGATGCTAGCATGAAAGATGAATTAGCAGGTGAGAAAGAGTATTTTGGAAGCTTTTGAAATATAAGAAATTAGATGAGGATCTGAACCAAACTAGACAGAGCTTATAAAGGATATGATAAGGATTAATAAAGAAGCCTCAGTGATTCACTGGATATGGGTAGTAAAGGATAAAGGAATATTGTATGATTCCAAGGTTTCTAGCATGGTATTCTATCACTGAAGTTAGAAGTTACCATTTGGTAAGGTAAGGAGTAAAGGAGGAGTAATGAGTAGAGGATGTCAAAAAAATGGGGGAAATTTCAATGTGGAAGAAAATGAGTTTATTTTAGACTTGTTGAAACTGAGGTACCTGTGAGACATCTAGAAGACATGTAGAGCTCAAGAGAGCAAATGGAGTTAAAGATTTAGGAGTCATCGTATGAGCATGTAAGAAGTAATTGAAAGCATGGGAATGAATGAGCTTATTCAGACAAGGATATCTAGAGTGTCCAGCTTTGGGTTGAAGAGCATCCGTATTTAAAGAGCAGTCCCAAAAGGAAGTACTGGTGACTCTTCCTGAGAAGGTGTGGTCAAAGAGAATGGATGGGAACTCAAAGGATGTCAAAAAAGCCTGGGAGAGTTTCAGGAAAGGAGTAGTTACCTAAGTCAGATAATTCTGGGAGGACCGGTAAGGTGAGGTTGAGAAAGTACCCATTCTGTTTGCCAAGTAGGAGTGATTTGTTGACTAGAAAAAGCAGTTTGGGGTTGGGGTCTGGGAACAAGCCAGATTATAATGGGTCGAGGAGAAAATAGGCGAAATGGGTATAAATTCCTTCCATTTACTTTATCATTCTGAAAGTTGATAGCAGAAACTAGAGGAAGACCCACGATGAAAAAGAGCTCTCCTCCCACTTTCTGCTTTTTTTTTTTAACAAGGTAAGATAGAGACAATGTTTTCCATACGTTCTTAACTGTATGTATATCCTTGTTTAAATATAATTTTAAAAGATAGCAACATACACCGGAAACTAATGTAACGTATCTCAACTGTAACTGAAAAATTTTTTGAATTAAAAAAAATTTTAAGATAGGAATTTGCCTTTTGGTTATATAAGACTTCTGAATTTTATTAGTTATTTCTTTTTGAAAATTTGGATTTGAAATGTTAGAAAACAGGAGGAGAGGAGAGACTGGAAGCCTGACAAGCTCTTATACTATATAGAATAGATAAGTATAAAAATTGTCATTGTTAAACTGTTTTAGGTGTTTTAAAAATTAATAACAGTTCTATTGAGACATAATTCACCTACCATAAAATCCATTCAAGCGGTATGATTTGTTTTTAGCATATTCACAAACCAGCCCCACAGTCGATTTTTAATCACCCCTCTCCCCAGACTTATGTAACTGCTAATCTGTTGTGTCTCCATAGATTTGCTTCTTCTTAGCATATCATATAAATTATTAAATTATATCATACAGTATGTGATGTGACTTCTTTGACTTATCATGTTTTCAAGGTTTATCCATGTTGTATGGATCAGAAATACTTCATTTCTTTTTATGACAATAATATTGTATGGATATACCACATTTTGTTTATCCATTCATTTGTTGATAAACATTTGAGTCTTTTACACTTTGTAGAATATTTTGTATTCTACAATAATGCATAAAACATAATAATCTTATTTTGTATTATCAATAACACCGAACATTTGTGAACAAGTTTTTGTTGGGATATGTATATTTTCAATTGCCTTGAGTATATACCTAGGAGTAGAATTACTGGGTAATATGGTAACTCTATTTTTAACATTTTGAGGAACTGCCAAACTTTCTTTAAAGCTGTACATTTTACATCCCCACCAAGAGAATGCACATTTTAGATTTTTAGCAATTTCTCTGCATCTTCATCAGCACTGTTGCTGTCTTTTTGATAGCCATCCTAGAGGGTGTGAAGTGGTATCTTATGGTTGGCTTGTAGGTTTGCAAAATATCTTGGTTTATGTAAATGGTGCTATATGCTTCATGTGTCTTTCAAAACAAGAGCAATGGGAAATATTTTTCAGTCTTTGAATTTGTGCTAATCATAGTGCTTTCCCAGTGCTATTGGTTTAGTTAAGAGTTTCTTATCCATCCTTGGATGAGTGTCCAGTCAAACATTTATGTTCTAACTAACTTCACAAATAGAAGGGAACTTTTAAGTAATTCTCCAGACATGGCTCACTGAAATAGCACACTAAAAATCTACTTCAAGTGTTAATTCTAAGGAATTTTTTACTGTATTTACTTTTAAAATATTGTTAGTTTTTTTCCTTCAATATTTGACAGTTTAAAAAAGATTTTTGAAAAGTTGAAACTGAAAGTGAGACTTTAGTTAACATTTAAAAAGACTGATTTTTTTTTCTTATGTTAAATATTTAAGTGTTTCTATAGCACTCATTTTA
This sequence comes from Cynopterus sphinx, assembly GCA_030015415.1. Classification (NCBI taxonomy): domain Eukaryota; kingdom Metazoa; phylum Chordata; class Mammalia; order Chiroptera; family Pteropodidae; genus Cynopterus; species Cynopterus sphinx. Next base: position 39,310,919 of record CM057391.1, on the reverse strand, counting down.
TACGATTCATAAATATGTACGTTTCTGACTTCCCAGAGTGAAAACCTCCACGGGTAGAGACTGGGACTTCATTATCACTGTCTCCCCATTGCTTAATATAGTGCCTGGCATTTAATAGGCACTATTAATGGCCATGGCGTGAGCAGAAATCATAGTGAGCTTAATGCTGTAAGACAGATTTGTTCTTTAGGTAGATTCCTCAAATGGTCCAAGGGGCTTGTCTCTTAGACCAGTGTGAGAACTACTTTAACCAGTTCTGTGCATGTAGGCATGCTTACACACTGGTTATATTTTCAATGTCCATTGAAAAAGAAAATACAAGATAAAATATTACACTGAATTCAATAAAACTTTTAAATAAATATGATTTTTATTTTGTAATATATTCTACAAAAATATGAAAAATAGTTCAAGTAAATGTTTTTCTCTGTATGTTGGTTGGTGTGCATAAAAATTCAAGGAACTACTTAAAGTATCCCTACCCCTCAAATCATACTTTGGGGACATTATCTTAATTTTATATTAATTTTAATAAAATGTCCACTTTTAACTTTTGGTTTTAGATTGCATTAATAAAATCCAGATATAGTTTTACTGGTGTCTTTTCAAAAATAGTGGTATTTTGTAACTTGTGGGTGTTTGGGGAGCAATTACAGACAGCAATAGCCGTTTTCTTCTTCCTGTTAGTTTCTTGCCTCATTGAATTCATTCCATATATCATACTCACTTTCCTAAAATATTGCTTTCAAGTGTTGGCATCTGTTGGATAAAGGAAAGCATACTGGTTTAAAAGTCAGGAGATGTGTGTTTGAGTCGTAGTGTTGCTGCTCAGTTCTGTGTTTTCTTTAATACATTCGTATAGGACCATATTGGGAACATGGTTTTATTTTTATTATCTGGCTGGCTGGCTGGCTGTCTGTCTGTCTGTCTGTCTATCTATCTATCTATCTATCTATATGACAATAAGGTTCCCTTGGACATTAAAATTATTGCACTTTAAATGCCAATGCATCAAATCCATGTTCTGCTTTTTTTTCACACTAATTATATGCTTGTCTGTCTTCCCAATTTTCCTTTCTTCTGCAATCCCAATTTTTTAAGTTTTGCCCTAGTTTAGAATCACAGGCCACTAGGATAAAGTTCTGTACTCCTTAGCCTGGCATTCCAGATCCTTCTCAACAGTCTCACATTATGTTTCCAATATTAAATTCCTATAATCTGCAGTATTGCACCCTCTTCTCTTTGGAATAAGCTATTTCTCGTGGTTGAGCGTACCCACTGAATGAATTAAATCTTGCTTGTCTGTGGTTGTACTGAACATACTTTTTCTCTTTCTTGTAAAACTTTTTTTCTATTTTATAAACCAGTACTTTGAATATCAGAACATTAAAAATTTAGTATGATTTTGCTATGTTCACCAAGAACTCAAAGCAAAAATGTAATTCATTTTTGCTTTCCAGAATAAATATTTTAGCCTGTTTATCTTAAAGTTCTTGTTCTCCATTGTAAAATTTGATTTTTAATACCATGGGGGAAAAGCCTTTAATTAGATTTGTGTTGAAAACCTGCTAAGGCAAGTTCAGTGATAAGCAGTTCTAAACCACTCATCTCTTCTAAATAGGAGTTGATCTCCTCTCCCAATTTTTATAGTTCCTGTGGTCTTTAAAATTTTCAGATTCTTGCAATCAAGCCTTGACAATTATCTCTTTCCCTCTGAAATCACACAAAAATCTTTTTTTCATTTGTAAAATATTGTAATGTCTGAACTAGCTTATGGCAGATATCTGTAGTTACTCTCTAAAACTTATTCCTGGAGATTATGCAGTGTGGATCATGTTAATCTTAGGCTTTGGAATTTATGCTAATTTTTATATTTCCTGTAATAACATTTTAAAATGTAATCTGCATTTGAAAAACTAACATTTGAGTAGCTACCCTGGTAGTCTCTAAAAGAATACAAAAATGTGTCCCTGTCATTCTTGGTTTGTCATCCATCATTCATACAAAATATAATCATTGAGTGCCCACTATGGCCTAGGTACTCTGTTTAGAATTGGCAATTGAAAATATGACAGTTGTTTTCCTCAAGAGGTTTACCTGCTGTGAACAGACATGTAAGAAGCAGCAGAAAGTTTTCCTGGGGGCAGTGGATTGGGTTCATTGTGTCTGTGAACTGTTTCAGTTTATACATAATATTTTGTGTGTAAGCCCACTGGGGTGGAGAAATGGAGAAGGTTCATAGCTTTTTGGATCTCAAGGGAGTTGAATTCCAAAAACCTTAGTACCTCTAGAGTAGTGGAAAGATAATGAGCTTTGGAACCATATAGTTAGTAATTTCTCTGCTGGCCCTACTATGATATAAGCAAGTTATCTTGGAAAATTGTGGATATAATATCTGTCAGGAAGGACCAAGATCAAGATGATAACGTATGTAAAGCTCCTAACATAGTACGTAGGAGGTACTAAGTAGTAATTAAAAATGTCATATTAACTCTAATGGAAGTATATTTAAGATTTAAATTGTAGAGGCAAGAGAGAGCCTGAATCAGCCTGAATAGATAGATCATGGACAGTTTCAACAAAGAGGCCCAATATGAGCTCACTTTTTAAAGTAAGAGTTTGTCAGGTGGGTTAGGATAACAGGCATCTCAGATATAGAAAACAAACAGCATTTGCAAAGACAGAGATGATAAGAACTGTGGGTTTTAGATGAAAGAAACAAGGTGGCAGCATATAAAATAAGCAAAGCCATATTCCCAAATAATAGGAGCGAGTTCCATAAGGGAGAACAACTTACATGCTGAGTATGAGATGAATATGAAATTGGCCTTTATACTTCTGAATGTTTTGATGAGAAGTGTTTTGATGTCTTATTATTGTGGCATAGTTGCTTAGCCTTACAGTTGGGTTGGTATAAACGATCTTTTAAAAATATAGTTCAAGCCACATGGTCAGTGTTTTTAAATCTGGTAATCTTACTTTATCCCTGAGAGATAAAGTAGTTCTCTCTGTTAATAGAATTCTTAGATGATTAGATCATTGTTTTTCATTGGCTTCTGTTAAAAATGCTATCTAAAAATTACATTTGAGAAGAGTCTTTAGGACCTAGGAGATATATATAATGCTAGGACTCTTGCTTAGTTTGAATTCCTCAGCACATTTTAGTGTTCCAGGAGATGACCCTTAGAGGTTTTGAGACTATACATTTGGAACCAAAACCAAAGTAGAAGAGACAAAGAAAGGAGTTTTTATATCCCATGCTACCAAAATGTGGAGTATAGCTTTTCTGGACACCTTTTTCTTACATTGTGTACAATAGATTTACTCATAAGTTTATTAAAAAAAAAATTGAATCTGTTTAGAAATTAAAGGAGCTTGTTACAGGTTTTACAGTTAGAAGTTGGCAGAGCTGACTTTGCCCCAAGTTGTCAAAGCACGTCCCTTTTCTATTACATGATGGTGCCTAAGAAAACAGTTACAGTTTTAGTATTTACGAAAAAAGAGAAAATGTCCTGAAGATTACAGAAAAATTATTTGTTGGTGTAGATTTTTTTTTGCAACCCACTTACAAGCTAGCTTAAGTGAAAAAAAAAAAAGACTTTTTTTTATAGAATACTGCCCTTGTGCTCCTTGAAAGTCAGGGACCAAGAAATGGAGAGTCATTCATAACCTAGGTGACTCTTTATTTCAGCTCCTCTGTCTTTTTCTTTTTATGGTTCTCTATATTTATTGGTTTCTTTGTCTCTCTAGAGTTTCTTGGATATTTGCCTTTGCTTCTTGTATACCTGCTTTACTCTTTAATCTCTGCATTTTGACCTTCAGTATTTGGGGCTACATGGGCTGAATAAAGGCATTCCTATGGTGACCAGCCTCACTCATTCACTTTACTCAGTTTATCACAGCAGTCCCCAACCTTTCTGGCACCAGGGGCCAGTACTCCTATGAGAATCGAATGACTGGTGATCTGAGGTGGAGCTGAGGCGGTAATGCTAGTGCTGGGGAGCTGCTGCAAATACAGATGGAGCTTTGCTCGCTTACTCACCTTTCTCGCCAGCCACTCACCTCCTGGTGTGCATTCCGGTACCGTCTTGGCCTGGGTGTTAAGGATCCCTGGTTTAGGGAGAGCTCGGAATGACTAGAGTTGCTATATCTTACTTTCACATTCCTGAAAGAGCCAGTGAACTTGTTAGTGAGGAGGGTATTGTAGGGTGAATGTATGTTGTTGACCAAAGTGGGAACTTTATTCAGATGTTTATGGAAGGGACTTCTCTTAGGGAAGGAGCGGGATAGTTCACTAACTAGGCAGGCAGGCAAAGTATATCTAGCATAAAAATTCTTGAAGAAAAAAATGAAGAGCAATTTTTTAAGTACTGTTTTTAAGGTTTCAGCCCCAAATAAATTCTACCCACCTTCTTTTAAGAGAAGAAAAAAAAGAAGCATAAAGAGTCCTTAATGAGAGAACATTTTTATGGCTCTGGAAGAGCATTATTTCACATAACAGTACATGTTAAACATCAGACAAACTTTTAAGGTTTCTGTATGAAAACTATAAAATTAAGATAATCTGTAAACTGCATGTTTATGGTACATAAGGTTAAGTTGTAATTTTTTAGTATGTAAATATGTAACCAGACCATTACCCTTTTAAGAAAATATTCTAAAGAACAATTTTATCAAAGTATTATATCTAGTCATTATTTATTTATTTCCTGACTGTATTTCCGAAACTTACCACTATCTGAAAGACTAATGTATTTTCTTCACAATAAATTTTACATTAAGTACAGTAATGCTATTTGCCTCGTTGTCAGTGTGCCTGTCTGTGCTGTGTATCTGCTTGCCTTTATACCTCCCTGTTTGTCTTTTCTTCTTTCTCTAGTTTTTCCAATGGCCTCTTTGTGCCTAAGAACTGTTAATGTGTATAGAAAGTTGGTGTTAGCAATAGATCAGCATGTGCAGCTGACCCTTGCTACAGACACCCCCAAGCAGTTGAAAATCCATGTATAACTAACTACATTTGGGCCTCCACATCTGTGGATTTAAAATACTACTGTGTAATTTAGAAGTTTCCTGTAATTTTGCCTCATTTGTAATTCTTCTAATACTGTAAATAGATTATATTTAAATGCCAAGAAGGAAAATACAGTAGGTAGATATCAGTAATAGGACTTTGCAGCTAAAGTAATTGAATATGTTTAAATGTTTACCTCTAAAACCTTTCACTGGCATTATTAGTTGCACAAAATAAAAAGTTTTATTTCTTAATTACTTTAAAATTCAGTTAGAAAATTATTAAAGTAAGAGAAATATGGTCTTTAATATACTAGATGCTTTGGTTTCTACATTTTGTGTAAAAGTAAAGAGGGTGGGTTTTAATAGTTCAAAAGCTAGAAACAAATTTTTTTGTAAAAATCAACATTCAGAAGAATTAAAGATAGAGACTTAAAACGAAGCTTTTGTGAATGAGTAGTAATTAGGTATAGACATTGGCTAGCTTCTCTTCCTCAGTCCCTTCTTTATTCCTTTAACCTGACTTTACCATTTTGCTGAAACTTAATTTACTGTGCTTGGCTTAGATCTCCTGGACATATTCAATAGATACTTTATAGTAGTTTGTATCTTTCTTGATTCCTCTTTAGCATTCAACACTATTGACTGTCTTCTTTTTTCTGAGTCCTTTCTACCCTTGATGTTGAAGCATCATTTATACCCGGTTTTTTACCTACCTTTTTTAGTCTCTCTATTATTGGCTCAGATGTAGCATACTTTTTGATCCTCTTAGAACCTAAGGAAAATATAATTGAATACTTGATTATTTAGAAATAAATATTATAATCTTGTAAAATTGACTGTAGTGACATGGATTATTCTAATACTGCTTAAGAGTTTCAAAGAATAATAAAGTATAGGTATTTTCTCATCCCTTAAATTCTTGTGATAGAAGGCAGATTATTTTTAAAGTATTTTAAAATGCAACTTATCTAGGGTATAGAATATGTAACCAATACATTTAATTTTCAGTGGTTTCTTTGTTATATGCCACTTTTTATATTGTTCATAAACCATATATTCTTTACAAATCGTATATTGTTTATGCCATATCTAATATCTTCAAATATATTCCAAAATGATCTCATTTATTATTTTCCTTATTAAGAAGTTTAGGCAAATTCATTTTAAAATAGAACATGGATTGAATAGATATATAAACTGTTACTACTTTATCTTTAAGATACGTTGTAATTAGAAGAGGGAAGAAAAATAATCTTTGATGCTAGTAGGAGGGAATTTCAATTATAATGATTAAGGAAAGAATATGTAGATGGTGGGCAAGAAAGGAGCAGACAGAAGTAGCATATCTCTGTGATATATTTGACTTTAGTGATGTGAATGTCTAGTATTATATTGGATACTCAAGTTGATGTAGATCACAATAGTTATATCTGGAATAGACCCAGCCATTATTTACTACCTCTAATTTTGAGTAAGTTATTTAAGTTACTCTCAACTTTTGTTTCCTTTATTCATAAAACAGGAATGTTTTGCAGTTTGAGAATTAATAATAATATGAATCAAGGACATAGTGTTTGTCAAATGTTATCCTAAATAAATAATTGGAAGGAAGAATGATTGAGGCCACTACATGAGAAGTAAAATAAATAGAAGAAAAAGCAACTTCTTGCTCTTTTTCACATTTGAACCTCTTTGGTGATAGAGAAAAAAATAATGTTTTAGTATATTTTATTATCTAAAGATATCATTGATAGTAACTTGGGAGTTTTGACTTTTGATCTCCAAACCAGTGCTCTCCAAACTTTTGATCATGGTAAAAACTTTTGAGTATGTACCTTCTCGATATAGTTTCATTAATTTATAAATTATATATTTGTGCTACCATGCTACAATGTATTATTAAATATATACCAAAATTAGAGTAGGATGAGATAAATCCTGTGTAAATAATGTCCCTAAATTTTAAATTATTTACTAATGGCACATAAAGCATATTTGCTCAGTAAAATGATAATATTTTGTAAAAAATAATGATTTTTAACACTGTGAAATAGTGATTCAAAAGACTGGTTCTGGGTTTTAATGACTTCCATAGACTGAAACGATATCTAACACAGATACATAGATCCAAATGATTTACTAAATTATCATGCTTAGTTTTATTTATTTGCTTATTTACCAAATGCCTACTATGTGCCAGGCACTAATTATCTAGACCCTAAAGACTGCATATTCTCATGGAGTTTAACATTTTATTGACAAGAGTAAAGAGAATAACCTAATAAACAAGTAAATATATAGTAGATCAGATTTTAAATGCTATGGAGAAGAATAAAATGGGAAGGGGAAAAAGTATCTGTCAGTTATAACAGTAATGTTGTATAACAACTACAAAACTTTAGTGGCATATAATAATTAATACTTTTTCATATTTTGCTTGTCAGCTAGGCAGCTTTGCTGATCTTGACTGGGTTCATTCATTTCTGGGTCTTAGCTGGCTATCAGTGCATCTAGCCTGGTTATGGCTGGAATTGCTTGTCTCTGCTCCTCATGTTTCTCATTGCCTACTGGCTACCTTGCACATTCTCTTGGCTGTGGCAGAGGTGCAAGTGAGAAGAATAAAAGCAAGGCCAATTTAGACTTAAAACTGGCACACTCACTTTTGTCACATTCTGTTGGCCAAAGTAGGTTATGACATCACCTCAACTACAAGGGATGGTAAAGTAGATTCCATCTTTTAAGTCAGAAGAACTGCAAAGTCACATGTGGTTTTAATATAGAGAATGTTGAAAACTAGGCTATTAATATGATCAGTCTACCATACGTCAGGTATAGGGGATACTGTTATTACATAGGATGGTTAAGACATTGAACCCGGACTTGAAAAAACAAGAGAATAAGCCATGCATTTATCTGTAAGAAAAACATTCCAGACTGCCAGAACATTAAATGCCCAAGGATCTAAGTTAAGAGTGTGTTGTAGGAATATCAAGGGAGCCAGCATGTTTGAGCAGAATGGGTGAGGCAGTAATAGATTTGCAGAGGGCTTGGCAGTTAGAGCAGACCATCTAGGTTCTTATAGGTATTTGTAAGGACTTTGTCTTTTACTCTAAGCAAAACAAGAGCCTTTGGGTTTTACTCTTAAGTATGATATGTTAGCTTACCTTTTAGCAGGATCACCTTGGCTGCTGTGTGGAGAATAAACTGCAAAGGAGTAAGGACCAAAAGCTATTCTAGTAGTTCAAGCAGGAGTGCCTAAAGACAATGACAGTGGATAGAAAGAAAAGGTATGAATTTGGTAGCATTCACAAAACTTGGTGATGTTGGAGAGTGAGGAAATTTTATTTAAGCTAACTAGGAAACTTAAGTGCTAGTCAAGAGGAAAGACGGGTTTGAAGAGTTGAGTACCAATTAAGTTCAATATTAAATATATTGAATTTGAGCTGAATTTAGATTTCAGGCCAATGTCATGTTTGGCTCTATAGGTCTTTAATTTGAGGGGTTATGGGTGATGATTTGAACTCAGGAAAGAATTTTAGATTTCTGAAATGAAGATTATGTACTCAATAACAGAGAGGAATACAGAACATTAGGAACACTTAAGTGTCTGTTTGCTGGTAAACTCTCAGTGCTAGAGAGTTAGGAGCAGAACATGGAGGGTAGTAAAGAGGCCAAATGAATTGAGTTTCGAAGAGAATTGGATTTAAACCTGGATTTCGCAATAGAAATTATGAATGACTTTTCAGAAGTACTGAGAAAAGGAAAGGACAGATTTACATTAAAATGTTTTTTGTTTTTTTTTTTTTTTGTAAAATGGAAGATATTAGAGAGTTTTAAGCAGTTGTTTGTAGGTAAGAATAATTACCCTTGTCCATGAAATCCTATCATATATGAGTTGTCCTGAAAGGTAAACCTGTGGTGGTGGTTTTAGAGAAAAGAGAACTTGAGGAAGGGAATGAGGACAGGTCAAAAAGCTAATCTATTGATTTGGTTTATCATTCTCTCTTATCCTTGGATTCCTTCTCCCATTTCTGCCCTCTGTGCTGCCACCCTTGTGCTGCTGTTTGCCTTGTACTCAGCCTCTAAAACAAAATGGTCATCTACTGCAACCAGACCTGGCTTAAAGCCCTGAGATTATGGAATCAAGGAAATGTTTGAAAGACCTTAGAAGTGTTTAGTTGGTGCCAGTTTGTGCTTAATGAACTCCCATACTTCACACTACAACCTATTGAACAAGATATTTTGTTCATTTTATAGATGAGGAAACAGGTTCCAAAATTGTTCTTCAGCTTGGTGTGGGGTCCTTGGGGGTGGTAGACCTCTAATAATAGTACTATGCAAAACTTTTCCCATTTAAGGTGCATCATTCTGGCTAAGGTGGGAGTGGTAATCATTAAATGGTAGCATATGACATGGCAGAAAACTATTGATGAAATAAATTGGGTTTGTTTACATGTTTACATTTCTATATTTTCTGTTTCTGTTACTGGGTTGTGAGGTCTTTATTTCTAGCAGTCAGATATTCAGAAATCCAGTGGCCTGGATCTGTCTTATCTTTCTATTTTTAGAAACCTAGCCAGTGGCCATATGAGAGGTGCTTTGTAAATCTTGTCAAGTAAATTAAGCATTATAGTTGTTTACAAAGTATGTTTCACAGACAACACAAATAATGGTGTGTATATATAATGCTGTATACCTTGTTTATATAATAAACTCTGTAAGGAATGTCACCAGGCCCTTTACATTGGATCCACAGACTACTCCAAGTCATATTTTGATTGATGAGGAAACTAGACTTACACAAGGTCACGTTGGTAGTGGCAGAACTATTTTGACTATAAAGCCTATGCTATTAACCATTACATTTTGTTGCCTCTTTCAATATAGTATTTATATGGGCACCAGAAGCTATTCGTAACTTGAGACAGAGAGAGAGAGAGAGTGATGGACAGAACCCTTGGAATAATTGGTTGCCTGACACCATAGAATTTAAATTTCTACTGGCTGTCAACTATTTGTCAGAATCTTTTGCCTTATAGTTGATTATGGAATGGACATGTTAATGTCCCATGTCTGTTGACACAGATTTTTTTTTAAGTGCTGCATGTGAACCATTTTTAATCATGGGGTGGGAGGAGAAGGTGGCTCCATCTCTGCAAACTTTTAAGTCAAAGCATTTCTGTTTATATACCTTTAGTATTCTAGTTAATGTGTATTTTGATAAATAATGTCCCTTCTAATGGTTTTAAATTCTACTTTATCAATGTAGCAACTTCATTGAAACATAAAACTAGACTTTAGTATTAATTTAGTGTGTACAAGTAAGACAGGCTCCTTTTCACCTACTAAAGTTGTAAAAACAAATATTAAATGGTCACCTATATTAATCACATCAGAGTTCAGGTGAGTTGTATATAGAATTGTCATGAGCTTGCTTCATTTCAAAGAGTGATATATTCTGAGTTTTCTGATAAATTCAATTCATCTGAATGGCAGTAGGGTAACTTATATGACCCCTTTCCTGGGGGAGTTTTCAGTAGAGGTAGGGAAATAAAGATGAAGGCAACTAACTTGCAAAACTGAACACAATACCATGGGACAAACTGCCATTGTGCAATAAAATGTACCTAACAGAACTTACCATTTTAACATTTTTAAGTCTACAGCTCAGTGGCATTAAATACATTCACATTGTTGTGCAATGAGTATTCTTAAAAGGAAAATTCGCATATTGTTAGAGTTGTAGAATGGACTTTATAAGAACAGACTTTCAAAGTGAGCCCAGAGGAATTGGTTTTGAGGGAACCCTTTGAGCAAACAAATGCAGGTGGGAATTATGAAGAAACTTTAGGGAATAGCAGTAGCAGTCACACACACACACAAAACAGTTATAGAAATAACTAATATAGTAGGGCTGTTGGTGAATTTATAAGTATTAAGACAAAATACAAGGACTTGGTTAAAATTGTATGAACTTTTAGGATAAGTGCTAAGTCAGCTTTCTATAGGTAAAAGTAGATTTGGCCTTTCTCATTCACAAAATGTTCTAGCCAGCAGAATAACTTAAATGATAAATATTATTTGATTATAGAGGACATGCTCTAAAACAATTTAATCCCAGAGATTGCCAGTGTACCCATGGTACACATTAAGGATTAAGATTTAAACAAGTAGTGTGTGGCTTAATGCAGTCAGATTGACAGTGAAGTATTGTCATACTTATGGTGTCATTCTATTAAAAATTAGCTGGTACTTAAGAATTGTCACTTCAAAAAGTGATGCAAAGGAACACCATTTTACTTAAGATTTCCCTTTGCAATATAAAATGGTAAATGAATCATAAGATTTCTTTATTTTATTTTAAAGTAAACAAGTTCAAAAAAGATATAGTAACCATATTTGGGTAATCAATTTTTTTTTTAATGCAGTAGTTGCCTAGAGGGAATCAGTATGCCAATGTAGAGACTAGTGAAATATTTAGGGGCAAAATCAATCTGAATTAGAGTGCTTTTCTCCTGACTTATATTTAATAAACACAAACATAATAAAAATCATTTAATCATAAAAATTTTTTAAATCTATAATACAAAGGGTATTGCAAAGGTAGATGGTAGATTAAGAGAAAATATTTTCAAAGCATTTAACAGCTGAAGGATTATTATCCAAAATACATAAGTAATTTCTTTAAATCAAAAAGAACATTCCAGTAAAAAAACAAGCATATGCTATGACTGATAGTTAACAAGAAAAATACAAATACTGAATGGAAAAAAGTTACTAACTTCTCCAATAATCAGAGAAATGTAAATAACCAACATTAACTTTTGGAGGATTCTACCAGATTCCACTAAATTTGGTACAATTAAAAAATTGATAGTCGTAGCAATTTAGAAATTGATAATAGTAAATTTTGGCAAGGCTCTATAAAAACTGTTATTCTGGGCCTGTTGCTAGAAGGTAAAGTGGTGAAGTCTTTTTTGGAAGGCCTTTTTTGGCCACAAGGAGGCTTAACATGAAGAGGAATTTGGGAGGGAAGGTTACTTTTTCATTTCATAATTGTATGCAGAAAAGAGTTAACATAAAAAGGTTGAGACGACTTCTGTACTTAGAAAGACCTCCTTGCAAGATTGACCCTTGGCTCGTGTCTAGGAACTTGGTCTTTTGGAGAGTATCTATCATTCTGATGTAAGAGTGGCTCACTAGTGTTACAGTACAAATGTGGTTTATGTGGAACATATACCTACTTTCCTTCTGCGAGTCTGGAATTTTGATTTGCACTAGGCTGAGTAGCTGTGGGCCCAGCCCCAATAAAAAATTGGGCACCGACTAATGAGCCTCCCTGTTAGCCATTTCACAGGTCGTGTCACAATTCACTGCTTACAATCTGTGAGGTCAAACCAAGGGTTGCCTTGCCTAATTAATTAATTATATTATGTTTAAATTACATATGTAAATGTATACATAGGCAAATGCATATACATAATATCTGAGGATATGTTAATAGGATTTTTATATGTATGTATTATCTGGCCCATTTATTCTACACATTTTCCCCCTGATGATAAAGATTGAAAGCTTTCCTTAGTGATGTGGTAGGTAATAGAATAAAGAAGGAAATCAAAAACAAAGTGTCTTCAGTTATGTTCTTTAGGAAAAAGAGGTATTATTTAGGTAAATTATTTTAAATTGCACTTTTTTATCAGTTTTATATGTCAATATGATGGTGAACCACAAAGATCAGATCTCAGATAGCATTTTAAGTGCATAGTTTCCAGCTAAACAAACTATATTACCTCATCTTATTGAACTGAATGTGTTATAAATGTAATTGTAGGGTGTCGATTCATTGACTTTGTGGTGTTCTGAATGTGGCTTTCAGTGCCCATATGTCTAAAAGACTTGTCATGCTTTATTGAATATATGCTACGTAGAAGACATTAGGTACTATGGGGGGAATAAAGATATGTAGAGAATGTCTCTGGCAGACAGGGAATTATAATCTTGAGTGACAGGGGTGGTAGTGATAGGATAAAATGTGTAAACAAATTATAGATTTATAAAAGGCAGGAATGAAAAATACTTACATGACTAGCATGTACTTTTGGAATATGTGCTACACTACATCAAGACAGGAATTTTGACCTGGTCACCACTATATCTATGCACCTAAAAGAGTACATGGCATATAGGATAAGTTAGCAGAAAATGATGTGAGACCAGTCATCCTCATGAAGGTGATCATTAAATCTTACTTATCCCTTCTATTATAAATATATGGACCCAGTATGTCAGCAAACTGAAAAAGTTTTTTTTTGTTTTTAATCTTAGGTAATTCATGAGTGCAGTAGAACTGTCTAATGTTATATGAATATCATTTGCCCTGGTAATCTAAGAAACTTCCATGGCACTTACCCACAACCACCATGTTTTCCTTACTCTACTAGATAGGACATTTCATTTCTGTGTAAGCAACTACAGTGGCTTTCTTTTTTAAAAAAATGTTTAATTGTAAAATGCTTGTAACATAAAACTTCCCATCTTAACAATTTATAAGTGTATGGTACAGTATTGTTAAGTACATTCACATAGTTGTGCAACCAGTCCCTAGAACTCATCTTGCAAAACTAAATCTCTATACCCTTTAAATAATAACCAGTGGTCCCCAACCTTTTTGGCACCAGGGATCAGTGCTCATGAGAATCTAATGTCTAATGATCTGAAGTGGAGGCGGTGATCCTAGCGCTGGGGAGCTGTTGAAAATGCAAATGAAGCTTTATTCCCTGGCTTGTAATTAATCTCCTGCTGTGTGGCCTGATTCTAACAAGCCTTAGGACTGGTAGTGGCCTGTGATGAGGGGGGGAGAGTTGGGGACCCCAGCTTTAAATAACTCTCATTTTCCTTCTCTACCCAGCTGTAGGCAACCACCATTCTACTTTCTATCACCATGACTTTAGCTACTCTAGATACCTCATTGAAGTGAAATCGTACAATATTTGTCTTTTTGTGACTGGCTTATTTCAAATAGCATAATGTTCTCAATGTTCATCCATGGTAGAGCATGTGTCAAAATTTCCTTTTTCTAGCTAGTAGTATAAACCACATTTTGTTTTTCCATTTGTTCATTAATGGGCACTTGGGTTGCTTCCATCTCTTCGCTATTGTGCATAATGTTGCCCTGAACATACCTGTTCAAGACCCAGCTTTCAATTTTCAAGTTTATACCCAGAAGTGAAATTGCTGGATCATATGGTAATACAAGTTTTAATTTTTTGAGCAACTGTCATAATGTTCTTCAGAGTGGCTACACCATTTTATATTTTCACCAGCAGTGCACAAGGGTTCCAGTTTCTCTGCATCCTTACCAACACTTATTTTTTTGTTTTTGTTTTTGTTTTGTTTTTTGATAGTAGCTATTGTAATTGCTGTGAGGTGATATTTTGTTTTGTTTTGATTTCCCTGCTCATTAGTGGTGTTGAGCATCTTTTCACATGCTTATGGTAATTTGCGTATTTTTTAGAGAAATCAAGTACTTTGCCCATTTTTTAATTGTTTTTTTTGTTGTTGTTGAGTTGTATGGGTTCTTTATATTAAAGTATTTCTACTTTATATCAAAGTATTTAGCAGAAATAGAAGCACCAGTTTATGAAAATTTAACAATCATAATAAAACAAAACTTGTGATTTATTTTCAAAGTAAGATGCTCTCATCATGCAAGACAGTTAATGTGGCTTCATAATTCCAGTTTAATTAATACTTCTTATAATGGCTGAGGTTTCAGTTATTTTTCATTTTTCATTTTTCCTTCAAGATTGCTATACAGATTGACATACCTTCTGTTTATCTCAATAAAATTTCTGCTGGAGGATATATTAGTAAATACTCTTTAATGGATGTGAAAGGAAGCAAGTGGATAGATATGGGGGAAAGTCCAAAACTACTAGGAGGTGTGAAGCCTGAATGGGTAAGGAGGGCAGAGGTACCATGAAAATTAAAAAAAAGAAAAGAAAAGAAAAAAAACCATTAGGAGCACTTGAAAAATCAGGTGGATTTATTTTTATATATTTAGGTTTGAGTTGCTCAGTAAGCAGTTTGAATGTGGAACTGGAACTGAAGAGAAAAGTCAGGACCAGAAACAGATTTGGGGTTCTTTAGAAACGTAATTGTTTAAGGCATGATAAGGAGGGGAGAAACTTGTTAAAAGACAAAATCTGAGAAGAGAACAGTGCTAGAGAACACATATGTTTGGAGTCTGGGAACCAGGAGTCAGAAAGGACCTCAGGGTGGGAAAGAATTAAGAGATAGTTGTTTCATGGATTCTAAGAAAGGAGTTAACTACTAATCTGTGTTAAAAACAAACAAAAACTTTATATAGGAATTGAGATTTTTGAGATTTACATGCCTTTTGGAGATTATTGGTGACATCATAAAAGTACTTTCAGAATGAAATGTTCAGGGGGTTCAGGAGTTTGGTTCACCATGAAATGTAAATTTCTCTTTAAAAGCTTGGTCTGTTGACCACAGCTTTGTAGCAGTCTGGCTTAGCAAAAGATCGTTTGTTTCCATGTAGTGGTGAATATGTACTGAGCTCTCTTAGCTGTTAAAGTGACTTCCTGTACTGTGTTTGCTTTTGCAAAGGTTAATATGAATTCTGTGTCCATACTATTAATTTGAGGGTCTTCTTTGTTTTTTAGTTGGACAATTGATGTTATTGTGCCTTAATATGTTAAAGCTAGAACTCAGTATTCTCAGTTTTATCCTATGCTTACAAGTTGTGGAATGGATTGCTTTGAAATACTTTGAGAGTCTGAGTTTGGCAATGGAGACTGAGGGTAAAGGACTTTAGTGATCTTGTTTTCTTAAATCAAGGCACAAAACCAGATGAAGAGTGGCACACTCAGGAGCCATAGTTTTAATACACAGATTTTGGAATTCCTGAGTAACTTGCTTTAGGCCAATGGGACAAAATAGTTAAAGTTGGAATTAACCTGGAAAATGTGGTTTCATGCGTTAAATGGTTAGAGGGGCATTAGAGAAAGTTGAAGAAGAAACAAAACAGAAGACGATGGCTTTGTGAGTATAAATAAATAAAAATAAAATAATCAAACCTGGGAACACTTTTCCATTTGCTGTATTAAATATCTTCAACAAAATTAGTATATATGAAAAAACATTGGATATGCCTGATCTCGTCTGATGTTGGAAGCTAAGCAGGGTCGTACCATAAGCAAATACTTGGATGGGAGACCACCTAGGAATACCAGGTGCTGTAGGTGTAAAAAAAGAAAAAACATTTTTATTGTCCTCTTAATTCAAATGGGATTCTATTTCATTTCAGTAAGAATATAGCTTATTCTTAGGTAGGAAGAGAATAAACTTGGATTATACCTCTTAACTTACTTTGATCATGAAAGCACTGTATTATTTTCTTTTCCAACTAGAGAACAGGAGCCTTTTCTTTAAGAAAAGGAAAGCATTTGCCTGTCTAAGCCAAGGGTCCCCAACTCCCTGGCTACAGACCCGTACAGGTCCATAGCCTGTTAGGAACCAGGACGCACACAGTAGGAGATGAGCAGTAGGCCTTCCAGCAAAGCTTAATTTGTATTTGCAGCCACTCCCCAGCCCTAGCATCACCTCCTCAGTTCCATTTCAGATCATCAGGCATTAGATTCTCATAGGAGCACTGGTCCCTGGTGCCAAAAAGATTGGGGACTGCTGCTCTAGGCTGTTGAAAAAAATCGATTATGAGCTTGTTGTGAAATATTTGTATTACCTTTTTTCCTTTTAGCTTTTCTGCTTTGCCATGTTTATTGTTAAATATAAAGTCTGTAGTTATATTTGTTTTATATAAAAACAAATTCTTGAAATTAAGGTCTCTTACTACACCCATCCAGGGAGGATTATAAAGCTGATACGTTGAAGAGATCCCCTTTCTTAGTAGGTAACGGAACTGGAAATTGAATCCCAGCTTTTCTGACTCAAAGCAGGCCTGTTGGGTAGTAATGAAGTGTAAGAGGGGAGAGAAGATTGTTTATTAGGTATGCTGTCAATTCTGATTTGCATCCATTTTCTTTGAACGGAACATTACCATCTGAGAACACTTGCACAGTACTGTTTGTCATGGGTTATGCTGACACTAACTAGTACTAATAGAAAAAGAAGATAGGGTATGAATCTTAAGGGAGTTCGTGTTCTGTCAGGGATGGTATATGTACATAATGAATAATTATATATCACAATATATCCTAAATTAGAGGTATAGATAAAAAGCTGTGGGTAGAGATGAAACAATTTTGGAGGAAGTGGAAGATGGAGGTGGGTGCCAGTACTAGTCTCAGGAAGTGTTTCAGCAAGATGATTTCTGTATTGAGCTAGAAGAAAGCAAGGAGTTTGCTTGACAGACTACTAGGAAGATAAATGAAACGTCGAAAATAGTGAACAAAAAATAAAAATTTTGATTAGCTCCTTTATTTTTCAAATTATATTAGCTTGAATT
The DNA here is from genome assembly GCA_030015415.1 of Cynopterus sphinx. Lineage (NCBI taxonomy): Eukaryota > Metazoa > Chordata > Mammalia > Chiroptera > Pteropodidae > Cynopterus > Cynopterus sphinx. The sequence goes on along the minus strand of CM057391.1, from coordinate 39,293,413 downwards.
GAGAAGTCAGCTGTGCATTTCTGAAAAAGAATGGTGGACAAATTAGTCTGTCACACAGCAGTAAGTAAAATGTGAGCAAAGAAGATGAATTTTGAAAGGCGCGCAGTTGCATATTTTGCAATTAAAGGTTGATATTGTGATTGTATAGTTGAAATACTCTGGTTCTTTTAATTGCTTGTCACATTAGAGGTATGCATATTTTTATATAACTATGCTTGTAAAGATTTAAAAACCATTAGTATAGTATAGAGATGATATGCTTTTGGTGGAAATTGTGCTCTAATTTTACTACTTGTTGCTGTTACTTTGTATTGGGTTTTTAAATTTTTTTATTTGACTTAATAATCATGCAATTTGTATGGTAGGATTAATTTAGTATTAGATGAGTGGCTTTTGTGACCTAAGACAGTTAAGTCTTTTAGGTATAACACCAGATAAATGTATTCATTTAACAGTTATTATTGAGTGCCAACTGTGTGCCAAACCCCCTACTTTTAAAAATTTCAGATAGGTTCTCCAGTAATTGCCTCAAAATTTTTAGAGCGATGGCAAAAGCAGTGCTATTTTATGGTTTAGATATCTGTTATATTTTGCTAAAATGTAACTTTTAAGCTTAAAGTAATTCCATGTTACTTTACTTTAAGGTACAGTTTTAAGATTTGTATATTATATACATATTTACTAAAAATACTGTCTTATGAAATTAATAGTTTTTTTAAAAGTGTTTTAACATTGAGGAATTTGGGACAGTAATGTGTGGACTAGTAATTGCATGAGCTCCAACACTTAATTTACTTATATCCCATCTTATTTCAAAAAGAATTTGTTAGCTTAATTTTCATGTTAGCTCTATTATTTTTGTGTCCATTTGTCTTCCTAGTTGTCCTGATTTAAAATCTAGCCAACAATAAAATTTACTACTGTCCCTTTCTAAATGTATTCTGAGTTCTAAGTCTGTTCAGTGACTGTGAAGAGATATCTTTTAGAGGTAGAGCTAACGCAACTTGCTGTTGGGTTGGATATTTGGAGGGAAGGGGGAAGGGTAAAGGAAAGAATCAAGGATGATTTCGAGCTCTTAGACTTGAACAACTGTTGAATGGTGGTGCTATTTGGAGGTTTATGATGCCCAGGAGACATGCGGTGGACAATCCAGTAGACAGCTGTTTGAACGGAGAGATTCAGCAAACATCACCAGGCACGTTCTCATTAGCTCCAGTCCTTTGATAAACAATGAAACTGTTCTACCCTTTGTAGACCTCAAATCTTGACACACAGATGGGTACCTTAAAGAAGATAGTCATATTGTGTTGCGTGTGGCTTTGAGGACTTTGAGAATCAATTTAAAGATTTAGGATTAGGAGAATAAAACTTTTGTGTTTTAAGAGATAAACAGAAACTAATTTGGAACTTTAAATCGAAGTGAAAAATTCAATTTTTGTTTGCATCAAAAATTCTAGCATTAGAGATATTTCCATGACTTGTCTGAGAAGGCTCAATCATTTTTTAATTTACCCATTTTTAATGTGATTTGCATTATATTTGATATTGGTCTATAAAGTCCAATAAGATAGTCCAGTGGGTGAGGCAGACAATTTTTGGAATACTTTCACAAGTGGTAATAGACCAATGTTTATTGACTCTCAGTGCTAGGGGACTGAGAAGTGGTTAAGAAAGGACAGTTCAAGAAAGACTTCACAAAGGAAATAACACTTTACTCAGAGTCCTACTATTGACTACTATTGACTTAATAGCAAGGGGGAAAATTGTGAAACTGTGATATAAACAGGTGGAGGGCTGCTTGTGGTGGTGGTTAGTAATTCTGTATGGCTGAAGCATCAGTCTTAAGTCAGAGTGTTATAAAAAGAAACTAGGAAATTGGACTGGCATCACTCAAAATGTGTTATAATTAAACTAAGGAATTGGTAGTTTATCTTGGAGGTGATAGACCCATTGGAGGATTTTTAAATATGAAACTAAAATTAAAATGATCAGATTTGTCTTTTAGAACAGAAACTCTGAGGTAAGAATGAAATTATTTAAGTAGTTTGACTTTTTCAAGATATAAGGGTAAAATTAATTGAAATGTCTTTTTTACAGGGTTGTGTTTTTTTTGTTTGTTTGCTTAATTTAAGAAGAAAGCTCATATACACCATTTAGCTGTATTTTTTTCCCAGCTAAGATAATAGGTGATTCAAAGTAATTTTTTGCTTTAAGGTTATATTGAAAATTATGTATGACTTAATAAATGAATTATTTTATTAGTGTTTACTTCAGTACTATTCTTATACAGTCTGTGCATAGCACTAAGCTTATGAATAAGGTTCCTTAGTATATTATGGCATATTTCTCAGTTTGTTCCCTAGTAACAGCTTCACTAGAAACCATGAAAATATTGGTCAAGAAGTTAAAATGAAATTAAATGTGTAGATACTCTGCCTTTCATATAGTTAAATGAGCTTTGGTGCTACCTCAATTTCAGGCACTATTTGGACATTAAATTTGATATATTATTAAAAGGAGGAAATCTTTTGTTTAGGCCAGCATTAAAATTATTCTAAGATTAAGTTACTTGACATGTAAGATTTAATATGCCCCAGAGGTACAGAACATTATAAATATTAATCTAATAGTAATACTGTACTCACAGAGTTTAAAGTTTAATATATTTATCATTAAAAAAAGAGAAGGAAATAGTGTTTTACAAGTACATATAGTCTAAAAAGAACTCAGAAGGAAAAGATTATATTTGCATGAAGGGAATAAGAAACTCAGAAGGAGCTAGGATTTAAAAGGAAGATTTAGAAGTATGTGAGTGGAACGACCACTAAGTAGCAAAGGAAAAGCACACCACAAAAACAGAAATATAGTTGTCATGGGAAAATTTTAAAGTAGAATCTCGAAAGCACCTTTTTATGGCGTGTGTGTGTTTTCCCAATTACACACTGCTGGTGTCAAAAGCTACCAGGTCCAGATGGTGTTGTATTATACTGATGTTTTAAGAGAGAGAAAACCTTTTAATTCTTTTATTTAAGACCTTTTTGTTTATAGCTGGTGCATTTTTTTGCTTTCAGTTACAGCTGTCCTTTTTTTTTTTTCTGCTGCTTAATATTACATTTCCCTGTCCCTTTTTTTGGTACTTGATAATTACATTTCCCCCTCTTCATCCCTAATCTGTCCATCACCTCCCAAGAAAAAAAAAAACCATTTTTTCAAAATTATTTGATGCTGCCAACCTGTACGTAATACAGAGGAACCTAAGAATTGTTGAAAACCAACCTCCATTCCTCCATGCAATTGATCGCAATACTCCTCCTCCTTGAATCTGTACCTTATATTAGTGGTTCTGAAGGTGTGTTTTTCAGACAACATCATCACCTGGGAACTCATATAAAAATACAAATTCTCAGGCTATACCCCAGACCAGCTGAGTCAGATCGCTGAGGGTTGGGCCCTGCATCCTGTGTTTTAAGAGGCCCTCCAGGTGATTCTGAAGCATGCTGAAATTTGACAGCATGAATGAAGCATGCTTTATAATGCTCAACATTTAAAGAGTTTCAGTGATTGATTTGGTAATAATAGCTAACATTTATTGAGCCCATTTTTGTGCCAGGCTGTTTGCCGAGTGTAGGTATTCTCGTATTACGAAAGGAGAGAGACAGGTTAAATATGTTCAGTGTCATATAGCTAGAAAGTGCTGACCCAGTTAATTGGGGCAGCTAATTATAAAGCTGACTTTGTTATTGTGAGGAAATAAGTCCCTTCTTGAGGATATCTTTTTAATATTGTTGGGTCTAATTTTTTTGATGTTGGTTTCTGAAGAAAAAAAATGTACAAAGTTTTTATATTTAATAGGTCCTTTGTTTTATTTATACTACATCAGAGATTACTGTGCTAGGCTTTAAGAAAACTGAATATGTAAAAATATGTCAAACTCCAATTTGATTTTTATATGTACACAAGTGTTCTTAAAGTTCATTATACGAGATGAAAATCATTTCACATAAAAACTTTCTTTTGCACATTTCTCAATCAACATAATTTGTCATGTAAAAGAATACTTGTTGCAGATATTCCAGAAATGCATTCACATTTTATAATTAAATTATTCCTTTTTTCCTTTGTAGTTATATGTGTATACCTTTTCCAGTGACAGTTGCCTAAATTACATTCCTTTTTTCTCCTGTGTTTCTGCAACTGTTTAGGTTGATATCCTTTTGTAAGTCACATTCACATATAATTTTGTAATGCATTAAAATACTAAAAATATCTGAAAATGAAAATCTTTATACAGAGAATGTAAAAATTCTGGTAAAATGCAATATGTATATGTAAGTAATTTGAAGGATCTTTGTTACCCTGGAGTAATTAAATCATGAACAATATTTTCTACTCCTTTACTTTTTTTAAATATTTATTTGAGTAGACAGTACATTCATATAATCCAAAATATGAAAAGACATATAGTAAGTAATATTTTCTTCCCATCTATTTTCTACACCTACCCATTCCTCTCCTCCATGGACAACCTTTGTTAATAATTTCTCTTCAGAGATATTTTATGCACATGTACAAGCAAATAACAAATAAATTTTTATTCTTTTTAACACTAATAGTATATTATACATACTTGGGTCTTCCCTGCTGTTTTACATGTAATTTGTATTTTTGAGATATTTTCATATCACTATATATAAAGAGCTTCCTCATTGGTTTCCAACAGTATCATATTTGATTGTATGGATGAACAAGTCTATTTGGCTAGTAATAGCTTTTTTTCAATCTTTGTTCTCTTATAAACAGTGCTGCAGTAAGTAACTTTTTGTGCATACATCATTTTGTGTGTGTGCCATTTATTTAGAGGACAGATTTGTAGAAGTACAATCCCTGGGTTAAGAGGTTATGTTTATTTATAATTGCCAGATTACCCTCTTTAGGGATTATGCTAAAATGTTCTTTCCTACAGGCACTTAATTAAATTCTGGTTTCCCATATCCTCACCAACAGCCTGGTTTACTTTTAAATACAATCCCCCCCCCACACACACACACCCCTAATACACTTTGAGAACTTTATTATTTATTACTACAGGAAATAGCATCATAAATGTGGGGAATTTTACTTTGGCCTTGTGTCAGTGCCAAACAAAATTCTAGTAAGTCTTTTCATCTTAAAGAAAACGTGTGTGTATTCCTGTTTTAGGTCTCTAAGATTATGACGATAAAGTTTATTGGTTTTTCAAAGAAAATCAAAGACGCTATTCTATATATAAATGCCTATTTGTAAGATTATTTAAAGTGCTATATGTTAAAGGATAAGTTAAGAATCCTGAATTAAAGTTCTATCTGTGATTTTTAAAAATACAGGCATAATATTCATAGTTGCTTAAATATCAGCAGCATAAGTAGCAAAAATAAAATAGTGAAAAAGTTAAACATTTCCAGACTTCCTTTTCATTTCATTTGTATTTAATAATTTGTTGAATAGTAAAACCAGAATGCTTTCAGTATGTCTTTAAGGCTGGAAGAAAGTAGGCTCCTTTGAAATTAAATTTCAGCAATGTAGTCAAGTAGTAAATTTAAACAATTCACAATGCTGACTTTCAGTGCTTCTGAAAGCAGGAAGTGTATTACTAACACGCAGAAATATTCCAGCCCAAAGAACATCCCTACTGCCATATGTGGTAAGAATTTGTCACTAACTCACAAACCACTTCTGTAATGCAGTGAATAAGCAGAATTGGTCTTTGTTGGACATTTCCAATTCAATATGTGCAAGAACTTTGTTTTGCAGTGTCTTATAAGTAATTATTAGCTTATGCTAAGGAAGGAGCCTTACACATCATGGGTGTTCAAGGTTTCAGAGAAAGAATAAAGAAAATTGTACATAATCTTTCAGGCATGATTTTAAAACTTGGTTTTTAGGACCCTTAGTTAAAACACAAAAATTACTTGAGTAAGTTAAGGACTGAGTTAAAAATTCTGACTTGGCTTATTAATGATTTCTTTAAATAAAATTACTTTTATTCTAGTTTCTTCTTTCACAGCTATTTAGAATATATTTTGTTTGCACTTATGCTAAAAAAAACAGATCATCCTTGGGATTAATTACTAAGGGGTAGGAAGCTACTGGGAGCTTAGAAAAACAGGAATTGGGGTTAGCAAAATTCAGTGAAGAGCTATTTGTAAATTATTAGAATTTTGAAAATAGTAATGTTTTTCTAAACTTGAATTTTCTTTCTTTTTTGTATTTTAAGCGATTAAGAAGATTGTCTACCAAATATAGAACAGAAAAGATTTATCCCACAGCCACTGGAGAAAAAGAAGAAAATGTTAAAAAGAATAGATATAAGGACATACTACCATGTAAGTTTGAAATTCCCTTAATAGAAATGGAAGTGCTGATTAACAGTTTGTAACCTAAACTAGCTTTAGTCTTTCTAATGAGTTTGATTGTTAAGAAGGTAGAATTAACTAACCTCTCTTTCAAAGTACACTGCAAGATAATTTGTAATTGTGCTTGTTTTCCTTTTGATAGTAGTTTGTTGTTGGTATGTTTTATATTGTTTAATTTTTTTTAAGCATCACAATTACTCTGATACTAACTTAATTTTAAATACTGAAAACTCCAAGTAAGAATATCTCTTATGAATTCCCTGCTCAAAAAAGCTATTTTATTAAAATAATGCAGACAGATAATTCAATAAATGTAATTGAATAAATTTGTAAAACGCTAAAAATATTAACTCTTACCTACTCTCTAGTCACAGTATGCATCTTAGTTGATTCATTATACATGAAAAAATAAATTAATAATATGATTCATGCCTGCATGTCTTCTCTTCTCAGTTGCCACATTTGGTAGTCTTTTTTCAGTGCTTATTCCTTTCTCTATTAACTATTTTGATGCCATTAGCCAGTCTCTTTTTCTGAAATTTTCTTCCATGATATTTCTTTCAGATCTTCTCTTCCCTCTCTTACTGCCTTCCCTCTCTCACTGTCTCCTTTGCATAAATTTAATCCTTCCTTTTGCTGTTGTTGTTCAGCTTCATTTTCAGCTGTAGAATCTATGGGTGGCCAGTTATAGCAGATTATATGCTAAGAGGCTTCATACTGGTGAAAGTTTTGAGTCGAAGTTCATTTCCTGGCTTTCTACCACTTGCTATTTATATTATTTCAGGTTTTTCCTTTTTATGCCTTGGTTTCCTTATCTGTAAAATGGAGATTAAATTAATATTTTTAGGATCATTTTGAGTATTAGGTTAATATGTGTAAAATGCTCAGAATTGTACCTGGCACGTAATAACCACTCATTAAGCTTTTGGAGAATACACTCCACTTTCCTTCCAGTCCACCTCAGAATAGTGGATGGCATGAGTTTCTTCTGGATAGTGTTTGTTAAGCAAGATAATCTCAAGGTATTCTTACTATGCTCTGGAATCAATATACTTACTCCATTTGGAGAAATGATTTTAAACAGCCCAGGTTTCTGTTTTCATATGTTGTGTTTCATTTATTCATTTTACAAAATACTGTGCTGGGAACATAGCAGAAAACAAAGTGGCAAAAAACCCTGCCCTTGTGAAACTTTTATTCTAGTCAAGGTGCTAGGCAGTGGATACAGATAATGTATGTGGTCTGCCATATGGTGATTAGTACTATATTGAGAATAAAATAGTAGGAGTGAGGTGCATAGAGGAAGCTGAGACTAGAGGGGGTAAACCTTCATAATTTTAAGTAGAGATAGGGAGGGAATGTCAGTAGTATGCTATTAAATTGGTCCTCTGAAAAATAAAAGCCCTGATTTTGTATTGTTTGCCATTTTCTATAGTAAATGGATTATTTGCCATAATCATCACAACAAATATATGAGGTAGATACTATTATATGTCACTTTGCAGATGAGAAACTGAGATGTAGAAAGGTTAAATAACTTGTTACAGAGCTAATAAGTAGATGAGAATTTAAATTCTAGCAGTTTGTGTCCAGAACACTGGTTCTCAAGTTAGGGTGATTTTGTCCTTGAAGGGACATTTAGCAGTGTCTAGAGACATTTTGGTTGTCACAACTGGGATGTGGAGTGATCAGGCTGGCTTGTAGTGGGTAGAGACCAGGGATGCTGCTATGTTCTATAACACAGAGGCTATAGCCTCCCCACAATAAAGAATTATCCAAGACTAAAATGTCAGCAGTGCTGAGGTTGAGAAACCTTGTTCTACAGCCTGAGCCCTTAATCACTGTGCTATAGTTCGAGTTGCAGTGCCTTTTTTTCTATAATTATATAAAGTTTGACAAATCACGTTTCAAATAAATTTCTAGTCACTTCAATTTAGAAAATTATATTGAAAGCAGTTGTACTTTAAAAATTATATGTTTACTTACTGTCATAACAATAATATTAAGTCATCCGTTTCTTTTGCACGGTTAGCATATTCAGTGCTTGCAGATAGAGTATGTTTTACAAGCTTTATTGAGATATAATTTACGTGCCATAAAATTTATCCATTTAAAGTGTATAATTCAGTGATTTTTAGTAAATTTATACAGTTGTGTAGCCATCAGCACAATACAGTTTTAGAACATTTCCATTATCCCCAAAATATCGTTTATGCCACTTTGTAATCTTCAGCCCTAGGCAACCACTGTTCTTTATGTATCTATGTAGAGTTTTCTTTTCTGGAAATTTTATTATAAATGTAATCCTATATGTAGTCTTTTGTGTCTGGCTTTTTCACTTAGCACATTTTTTAAATTTTTTTATGTTATAGCATATATTAGTAGTTCATTACTTTTTATTGTTCAGTAATATTTCATTCTATGGTTATATCACATTTTGTTTATCCACTTACCAGTTGATGAGGATTACAAATAATACTGTTATAAATATTTCCATGCAAATGGTTATGTGGACATAGGTTTGCATTTCTCTTGGGTAGCACCCAGCAGTGGAATTTCTGGGTCTGTGGAGGCTTATGTTTAACTTTTTAAGAAACAGCTAAACTTTTTCAAAGTAGCTGTGTACCATTTTACTTTTCTACTAAAAGTATGAGGGTTCCAGTTTCTTCATATTCCCTGCCAACACTTGTTACTAACTTTTTATAATTATTCTAGTGGGTTTGTAGAAGTATCTCACTGTGGTTCTGATTTGCTTTTCCCTAATGACATTGATTGAGTGTCTTTTTATGTTCTATTAGCAACATATATCTTTTTTTGGTGAAAAATGTCTTGAAATCAGTTGTACTCTTTTAAAATTTGATTTTTTTTTATTCCTATGGAGTTGTAAAAATTCTTTATATATCCTAGATGCAAGTATTTTTTTAGATATGATTTGAAAAATTTGTTCCCCCTGTTTATGGCTTTTCATTTTCTTAATGTTGTCTTTTAAAGTGTACAAGCTTTTAATTTTGGTGGAATCTATTCAGTTTTATAGATCATGCTTTTGATGTCCTGTGCAAGAACTCTGCCTAATCCTTTGTCATAAAGATTTTCTCCATGGTTTTTCATTTTTCTTATAGAAGTATTTTTGTTTAAGTTCTTACATTTAAGGCTATAACCCATTTTGAATTAATTTCATAATGTAGTGTGAGGTTAGGGTGTGAAATAATCTTTGTGCATGTCAGATTGTTCCAGCACCAAAGACTACCCATCCTTTCTCCATTGACTTGCTTTGCTACCTTTCTCAGAAATCATTTGACCTATACATTTAATTTCATTAAAATGACCTATTCTTAAGCCAGTATCACACTGTCTTGATTACTGTAGCTTTATAATAAGTTTTAAAAGCAAGAAATATAAGTCCTCCAACTGTGTTCTTTTTTAAATTGGTTTGGTTCTTTTGGGTTCTTTGCATCTCCATATAACTTGTAAGATCAGCTTGTCAGCTTCCATAAAAATCCTACTGGGATTTTTGCATTGAATTTATATAGATCAGTTTTTGGAGAATTGTCATCTTAAACCATATTAACTTGTCCAATCTATGAATATGGAATTTCTCTCTTCATTTATTTAGATTTTCTTTAATTTCTCTCAGCAGTATTTCATGGTGTTCAGTATACAAGTCTCATATATTTTTTTTTATTTAAGTCATTATAAATTATTTTAATTTATAATGACTTAAATTATTTTAATTTTCAAATTCTTTTTTACTAGCACAGTTGTCATTTGAACAACTCAGGTTAGAACTGCACAGGGCCACTTATACACAATTTTTTCAATAAATACTTGTACTATTTTTGATCTGAGTTTAGGAGTCAGCAGATATGGTGCGCCCACCATATACTCTGATCTATGCCATTTTATATCAGGAACTTGAGCATTCTTTGCACTCACAGGAATCCTGGACTCAGTCTCCCTCAGATACCAAAGGAGAACTTAAGTTTTGGAGGAGTCAAAAGTTATAAAGGGATTTTCAACTGCATGGAGGGTTACTGCGCCTAACTCATACCTCCCCCCTCACCCCCGCATTTCTCCACGCACTCATTGTTTCAAGAGTCAACTGTATATAGAAATACAGTTTATATTTTGATTTTTTTTTTAACCCAGTGACCTTCATGAACTCTTTTTTCGTTTAGTTGTTTTTCATGGATCCCTTAGGATATTTTACATACAGAATCATGTTATCTGCCAAAAAATGACAGTTTTACTACTTTTCAGTATGAGTCTCTTTTGCCTCATTACACTGGCTAGAACCTCTAGTATAATGTACACTTGAAGAGGCAAGAGCAGACATCCTTGCTTTTTGATCAATAAAAAGTAGTTTCATCACTGTTCAAAGATCATTTAGGTGTGTTTTTTCTGGTGCTATCTTGGATATTTGGGTTATTTTATACTAGAACACTTTTACATATATATTTTATATTTTTATATGTTATATATATTTTTTATAGATATTCTTTTTGTTGTCATGGGTTGTAGATGTTTATACAAAAAGAAAAATTTGCTGCTTTAAAGAGCCTCTTGTGTAGCCAATATTGATTTTATCTTTTTGGAGTTGGGCTCTTGGTAGATCATAGAGGCAGTCAACAAAACCATGGAGATTGGAAATGATTGTTTTCATTTCTTTATTACACTTTATATTTTTTTCTCATTTTAATGCTTAATATGAGCACTAATGAAGGATGTTAAAATACACATGATGTATTATATGAGTAGCATAATATTGATTTTGAAATTCACAATAATATACTATGATTGTAAGTATAAAGTAGTGACTACAAAATCTGCCTGTGCTATAGAGTTTTTTTAAAAGTCACTGAACTTACTGAATCAAACTTATTGAGAATATGGGACTCAGAGATATTGTGTTTTAATTTACTTTCCCCAGCCCCCGTCTGATATATGATTAGAGATAGATGAAATAAGACTGAAAATATGTTAATAATTATTGAAGCTGGGTAATGGATGTATGGGGATTCCTTATACTACCATATTTTTGTATATTCATAAAACTCTCCATCATAGAAAATTTTTTAAATTCCTAACTTGCATATACCAGCCTGGCACCAGTCTTGACTATCATTTGGGAGCCACTATTCATTGGTAAACCAATTATTGTACAGTCTCTGCCTTTGAGATATTTTGAATAGAGGCTCATATGCCATGTGAATACGGGTAATTAATTGGGACCCCTCATTACTGGCAAACATGATGAGAGAAAGCTACATGTAGTTGCTTAGCCATCATTATCCTAAGTACTGAATGTTCTGTACTTATTTTCCAGAAGCATACCATTTTTGGTGTGTATCTCTTATCCAAAAAGGCTTAAAAAAAAGGTGTAGGATGGTATGAAATAAGAATCAGATCATTGATAAACATAAACATTTTCTTTCCTGAAAACATGGCAAGAAGATAAGTAATTTCAATTGACAGTATGTCTTTTTTATATGTCTCTTTCTACAAATTTCCAAAGAAACTTTCAGCAAAAATAAATAAAATCAACAGAACTGAGCCTTAGTACGAATGTATAAAATTTGGGTCATTGGCAAATAAATTATTTTTCGTTAGTTGTCCTTTAATAATTGCCAAGAGGTTTATTTGTTACCACTTTTATATTTGCCTTTTTATATTTTTATTGCCTTTTAATATTCATGGTTCCTGGATTAGAAAGAACGATAATAGGATAATGGCATTTTACATGTTACATGTTATGGTCCATTCTAATTTTATATGTTACAGTCCTTTCTAATCTAGAGACTGAATATTAGGCAATTTTACTATTTTGGGATTTCTTAGGCTCAAACTATCTCCCAGCAAATACTTATTAACCACAAAGAGAAAGGTGATAACTTTACATTGTAGACTCCAATTACCCAGGGACCAAGGTTAGCATCCAAGGAATATGACATAGTTACTTCACGGTGTGTCTTCTCAGAAGGCCACATCATTGTTCTCTGGTGTCCTTGCCAATAGTTCATAACCTCATTCCAATCATAAGAAAGATATCAGTGAAAAGAACTTTTATGGATTGGAAGACACTAAGAAGAAATACTAACTAAACGTAATACAAGATCCTGGGAAGAGAAGAAAGTGTTTTTTTGTTTTTGTTTTTGTTTTGTTTTTTAAAGCTGATAAAAATTGTATATAGTCTGTGTTTAGTTAACTCTTCTCGTTTGCCCCGAGAATACTTGCTGGCAGCACTTGCAGCTAGAGTGTTTACTCCAAGATAATTCGTGGGTTACAGTCCTAACATTACCCAAAAGATTGCCACAAAATATCACACTTTTATTATTATTTTTGCATCACTCAAATATATTGATAGTCTTTGGAAACAAATTACATCATTCTATTTATAACATTCTGTTTTTAGTGGTATTTCCTTTTGCAAAATATATAGTAATTCTCCATCGCTGAAAATGTCAAATCCTAGAAAATGTGGCACTCCTACGCATGAACACTGGCAGCAAGCTGCCTTTTTTTTCTAAACGGGAAATGTTAATAGTAACAATGTTAATTTTCTGATTTTGGTAATTGTGCTATGGTTATGTTACATGTTAACATTAAGGGAAGCTAAGTGAGGGATTTATGAGACTTCTCTTATTTTTGCAACTTTTCTGTAAATCTAAAATTAGTTCTAAATAAAAAGTTTTTAAAAATCAACACAAGCTGGAAAAAACTATTTGCATTACCTATGACTAAGGGCTGATTTTTCTTTCTTTACGTAGATTTTAACATAAATCAGTAGGAAGACAAAGACATATGGTGAAAATGGGCAAAGGATACAAACAGGAGGTTTATGGTAAAAAAAATATAAATAATCAATAACAGCATGAAAATGCAATCATTTGCATAATTCAAGAAATGCAAGTCAATTTTTTTCACATTTTTAGATTGCCAGCTATTAAAAAGTATGATAACATCCATTCACTCTTACTAATAACACTTGTATATGCACTTATATAAGTTGGACATACCTTATACACCTTTCAGAAGGCAAGTAGCAGGTAAGTCAGGAACAATGCTGACAACAGCTATATGTACAGCAGTGTTCATTGTGGTAGTGTTTCTAATATTAGAAAAGGGCCTATCAGTAGTAGTGTAGCTAAATAAATTATGAAAAATTCATATTAATGGATTCCATGTAACATTAAAATGAATAAGATCTATATGTGCTCTGAGAAGAGTTACAGGATATATATATTTTTTAATTTTTTTTTTCAGTTATAATTTACATTTAATATTTCAGGTGTATAGCATAGCGGGAAATAGTAACTGAGAAGTAACAGATGTAGAACAACATGTATAGTATGATTGCACTTGTGTAATTCAGAATATATAGGTATGTACATAAAAATTACTTTTAGAAGGAAAAAAAGAACCTTAATAGTGTGTGTCATTGTTGGGAAAGGGAGAGCCCTAGAATTTAAGGACAGAAGAAGATTACTTTCATTTTATATCTTCAAGATCTAATTTTTAAAAATCATATGTATTTTTTATTTTGAAAATAAAACTACATGTTTTATAAAATGTATATTTTTTGAACTTTATTGTAAAGATTGTTTTCTAACCTAAGTAGACATTACGTAATAAATATCATTGACTAAGTGCAGTATTGAGCACTTTTATATGTCATCTTAATTCATTTTGTCTGTCATAGCTTACTTAATTTTTATAATTTCTTATAAAATATGAAAGATTTCTTAAGAATTTTGGCAAATGAGCTTGTATATTGGTAATTAGCGCTCATCACGTGATACGTTTGTTAAGAACTGCAGAGACTGAAACCATAGACTCTTGTCTCGTTTATCCAGGATGATGCTCAGGAATTTGTATGTTAAAATAGCTCCTGAGATTATACTGATAGCATCTTTAAAACACAGCTTTATATTATCAGATTTTTGTTTTTAAAGACTTACTTCCTGTCGATATAATGTTAGAAATTACTTTGCTGGTACCTAGAGTCAATTTTTATGAATCGTTTTTTAAAGTAAATATTTGTAGTAATTTATTTAATCTTACTTATGGTTCATTAGAAAACACCTGTCTGCCAACAGGACATAATTTATGATTTTTTTTTTTTGTAGTTGATCATAGCCGAGTTAAATTGACTTTAAAGACGCCTTCTCAAGATTCAGACTATATCAATGCAAATTTTATTAAGGTATGTGTTAACTTTAAATTGGCATTTCTCTGTCATATGTATCCCTACATACTAGATTTATTATTGTTTTAAATTGCCTAAACATGATACCAACAGCAAAGAAATAAAAATAAAATGACAACCCTGACACACTTTTTTTGTGCTTTCCATTCTAGTGCTCTTATTCATAAGGATAAGCAGTTTTGCTTAGCTTTGTGATATTGGAAATAAAGTGTTCTATTTTGTTTCTTTTACATCGATAGCTTATAAACTCTTTTCCTATTACTAAATTATCTTCTTGATTATACCTTTGAGTACATGTTCACAAATGTACTTGGTCATTCTCTTGGTTCCCTTGGTCATTCCATTGGTTCATGTTGTTAAACCATATAGGTTGTTTCCAATTTTTCTTGATGGTGATATTGCAGTGAACATTTATCATTCTTTTGAATGATTTCTTGGGATAAGTTACCAAGGCTAAAATTACTGGCTAATACTGATTTAAAATTACAGAATGTAAACTTAGATTAAAAATTTGGCAATCATCACTGTTTCAAGTGGCAACACAAAAGGCAGGATTTAATATAGTCTTTATACAGTTAACCTTTTTTAGATACTCTGATCAAAAGCAGTTAAGTTCTTACATAGTTATTAATAGGGGGACAAATTCAAACTGGTACTTAAGTAAAAGACTATTTTATTCCATTAGCTATTCTGCGTTTTTGAATCTTTCTAGTTATATGACATTATAATTTCAATTATTTTATATATGGTATTTATAAATATTTTAATATAATGTGTCATTGATAAAATATGAAAGTGGTAAGAGTTAGGTGGTAAAATATCTGTGTCAGCACTGAATAATTATCGTTTTAAATTTAAAAAAAATTTTCCCAACAAAGGCAGTTTTATTACAGTTATGGCAAAATCCAAAACAAATAGGTTAAACAAAAGCTAAAACACAGTCAATTTGCTGTTTTAGATGTTGTTCATGTTTATATCCTTTCATAAAGACATGTGTTAAAACTTCTAGCTTTTAATTGTACTTTAATAATTCCAATTCATTCTATGATTCCATTACATGCTATTTAGTATTTTGGGCTGATATCTTGTTTGGTATACTCTTGGGTTTGTTATTAGAAACATATGTAGTAGGCACTCAATAAATTTTAAGATGAATAAATAATTGAAGGTAGCTATGAAAGAATTTAGCTAAGAAAGACCTATTTGATAGTCTTAGTATTGTTTTTAGAATCAAAGAATGCTTTTATATTTCTGCTATGATTAATTTTGTTAACTTAGAATTTGGGACTTTTGTTTTTAAATCTAGGTAAATAATAATTTTTAAATTAGCATTAAGTAGTTTAATTATCAATTTTGTATACCATGTCTAATAAATACACAAAAGTAATAACATCTTATCAAAAGCAAAAGTGGATTAAACATTTTGTAATGGTTTTATGTACCATGAAATAGAATTATTTGGAAATGCTTTAGGTGAAAAAAGCAATATTAGTAATAAAATTTGAAACCTAAAAATTTAAGTAAGATAATATTTTTGGTAATCATAATACTTTTAACCATTTTAGGGTGTTTATGGGCCAAAAGCATACGTGGCAACCCAAGGACCTTTAGCAAATACAGTAATAGATTTTTGGAGGATGATCTGGGAGTACAATGTTGTAGTAAGTAATTTGCTTTTCGTAATCTATTTTGAGAAGTATTACACATAACGACATAGGATGTTTTACTGAGCAAGACATGAAAACACTTTTTGGCCACATGATATGTTAATTATGGTTAATGTTTTCTAAAAAGATAGCAACTGATATCAAGGCTATCTCATTAAGTTCTTACAACCTAGTAGAAATACTTTCAGAAGAGGACGTGATACTTTAATTCTTGTCCTAAGTCAGTAACTAATAAGACAGCTACCAAATAAGATGGGTACAGGGATAGCTATGTGATAAAACAAGTATAGTGAAATCTTAATGGTAGAATATAGATGGCAGTTATATAGTGTTTACTGTAAAGTTATTTCAACTTTGTTGTATGTTTGAAATATTATGGTATAAAATGTTAGGGTGGAGAAGCAAATGTAATAACCTTATGTTTAAAGACAGTTAAATGAATTCAACCTTTAGATAATAATATTAAATGTAATATCAAAAGTCAGAAGTAAATCTGTAAGATTCATAAAATTTAATTCAAATTGAATACATCATGTTAATTGAAGGCATTTTAATTTGTTGCTAAATAGCCCTCGTTTGGAAGGTCTGATTTTGATTATTTCTTTAACTCATACTTTTAATATTAAAACTTTTTTTTTTGACAGAACAAGCATATACTTTTGCTCAGAATAAAGAGTAACTTTTGACATTTATATTTCATTAAAGAAATTAAATTGTGTTTAACTGATAAATTCTTCATCTCATCCACCCCCACTTCTTTTTAGATTATTGTAATGGCCTGTCGAGAATTTGAAATGGGAAGGGTATGTATATCTATCAACACTTAAAATAATTATGGAGTATCCTTTTTATCACTTCATTTTTAAGGATATGTATTTCTGGTCTTTTATATTCTGAGCTCTAGCAGTTAAATGAGATACTTTTTTATGTGTGTTCTGCTATTGCTTTTATACTAAAAATAATAGTTTTTTTATTGGTACTTAGAACCCTGCACTGCAGTAAAGAGGTATTTTAAAAATAAGAATAAAATTGAGCTTATGAAAATGAGTTAAATAATTTTGATTAATTATTGTTAACTTAAATATTCTGATTTCTTTGTTTGCAAATACCACTACGTTTTTTGTTTATTCTTCCTTCAAAGCAAAGAGAAGAAACTCTCTTAATCTGAAATTTTTAACATTGGTATTTTTATGCCCTGTGCAAGTGAAATTAATTTCAACCTGTTGTGATCTCCTACAGTATTAATTTCTAAGTCTTCATTATTGGAACTGATAATGATGTATTTATAGAATAGAATTAAGTAAAACTTGAGTATAGTCCTTTATAAATGTAACATACAAATCGACCTTATAAAAATAGTTATACGGTGATTTGAAATTTCCTTATACTAATGTGGTTGATTAATTAAAGTAAAAATTATTTTTGTTGAATCTTATTAAAACTTTTTTAGTCAAGGGATATGTCACATAAAGCAAGATAGCACACCTTTCAGTTATGTGAGATGTTATAATACATAAATCATTGGAAAACCTTATTTTAACTGATAATTTTTGTCATTTCTTCCAACACCATTTTTTACTAGTAGTGGAAATATTCAGTAATATTGGACACAAAATGAACATTTCCTAAAATTAGAAAATATACAAACAGAAATTTTTAAGTAATTTATCTGTTTAAATAGTTAGTATGTACTTCAGTACCATAGTACCATCTGTTGTATTAGGACATTTGGATTTTACTCTCCTGTTCTTTTAAGTTACTGTTAAGATTTAGGACTTAACTTTTTTCATTCCATTAATATATATTATATCCCGTTGTATATCAGTAATAATACCTGATGAAAAATTAAGTTATATTAAGTGCAAAATTTTTTGAAGCTGAAGATTTTGTGATTTTTGTTAATAGTAAATTGTCAATAAGTCAGGGCCTATTGATTTATTTGATAACCTTGACTTAGATCTTAACTTAGAATGTGACCTAATGGAAAGAGCATCGATAGTGAAATCAATCAATCTTACACTTTACTTGCATTTTGACCATGCATGGTATAGTGAACTGTCTCCTCTGAGTTTGACTTTTCTCACCTCTAAATGAATATATGATTATACTTTACATATGTATGATGTTTAACACAGTGTTTAATATCAAGTTATTACTTTATACCTGGAGTATAAATACCAATATAATACTCAATTACTGCTTGTCTGAATCAGCGGTATGTTAGTCACACAATTTCAGTCCTTACTAAGTTAATCTCTTATAACTTGTTTTCTGTCTGTTTTAAGATGTTAAAAACTTTAACAGGTAGGAAACTTAAAAAAAAAAAAAACCCTCAGAAATATTTTAATTTTAAGCATTTTCTGTAAATATCTACTGGAAAATTAGGTTTGTGGTTTTAAGATTTGTAAAATATTAAAGTATTACTGTTAAGCTAAACTGACATACTAGACAGTTCTACTTTGTTGCCCATGAGCAATATGGTCAGTTAATGGTCAATTCTAGCCTATTGGTAATAATTCTTCTTGCTATATTTGAAACTATAAGAATTTAGTAAGAAGCAATAAATTTATCACTGCCAAAAGGTATACTTTAAGCAATATTGTCACGTAAAGGCTTTCATTTTATTGGGTCTTGATAAAATTGTATTATTTCTTAGTATCAGAATTACTGTATAGTTTATTAAAATAGGCTTTCATTCACTTATCTAATTTTTTAAATGGTGCTTGATATTAGAAATCAGTGAAAATAGAATGTCCTGTACCTGTTTAAAATGGGAAGGTAAGAGGGGAAACTGGTTATACTTTCTGTAATCTCAAATAAAAGTAAATAATTTAAATTATACATTATGCTTATTTAGGGTTTTAACATCAGACCTTTGAAATATACTATTATTTAGTATTCGCAACAATCACGTAAGATTAGATTTATTCCCCTTTTTATAAGTTAAAGAACTAAAGGCCAATAAAACAGGAAAATTAGTACTTGGAAAATTCTTCTGATACCACTTAGAATGCTCTTTCCACTATGCCACAGAGTTTATCTTAACAAAAATTCAGTCAGAATCATGTAGATTGTCATTTTATAGACATTAAAACTTGCCTGACTACCCTTCATTCTAAATGGATCTTTTGCCAGGCACTTTTTTTTAAGTGGGGTGTGTTTGTTTGTTTTCTTAGTGGAGGATCTTTGGAGTCTTCTCTGTAAACCAAGTAGATAGTAATGAACAGCTAATACACTTAAGTTAATGTTATCATGACTAATCTTAGAGAGGGGACATAAGGTAGCCTACCTTTAAGAACAGTTGGATAGGTCTGAGCTCTCTTCAGCTCCTTGCCTATTGATGCCAGTTTTTCTGTTTTCTGGGATGGAAAAACAAGCTGAACACCAGGGCACAAAGTATTTATTTATAAAAGTTCAAGAAAAACTATCATATGGATTACTTACTAACTCTTCTTTTTTTTTGTGGGGGGCAACAGAAAAAATGTGAGCGCTATTGGCCTTTGTATGGGGAAGACCCTATAACATTTGCACCATTTAAAATTTCATGTGTAAGTACCTATTTTTATGTACATTATTAAACAGAAAGTTGGCATGCTAGATCAATGAAAAAATTATAATATGGTTTGAAGCTTTTTTTATTAGCCACTCAATGTTTCCATGTAAATCTATACCTAATTATAATAAATGAATATTAATAATGTTTGTTTTTATACTGCTTTAGAATTTAGATGCTTTGGGAATGACTTATAAATGTATAAATTGTACAATATTATGTTAATTCTGTGTTAGTCTTTGTATATAAGTTGATAGCTAAGTTTTTATATGTGAGTAAATGGAGAAACTGCTTTGAGTGATCTATTTGAAATTTGGTGTAAAGTATTAGTTTCAATGGGAAAGACCTTTGACCGAAGTATAGTCTATCAAGTTAATCTTTCATATCTGTGTTATGTTCTTCAGAATTGTTCTAATTATATACAAAGGTTTGTTGTCATCTTGAAAGTAAAGATTGTTCTTTATAGCAGATAATTTGATATGAAACTTAAAATATATAGCTAATGAATTCTGGAAATGAATTAAATTTAGATTATAAAACTAACAGCACAAATCTGAGAAAATGAATTAAGAAACAAAAAAATGAAGGGAAAACAAAAGTAAAATATAAGTGAGCATTAAAATAGAAACAGTTTGCTTTGAGTTACACATGATGGCATCTTAATCACATGGAAAGAAAATGTATTGTCTTAGTTCCTCAATTCAAAAGATCCATGATTCATCAAACATGAAAATTAAATAACTTCCTGTATTAATATTTTCCAGAGAAACAAAATCAATAGGATATGTATCTATAGAGAGAAAGAAATTTATTACATGGAATTGGCTCATGTGTTTATGTAAGCTGGCAAATCCAAACACTACAGGGTGGGTGGGCAAGCTAGAGACCCAGGCGAGCTGATGATCTTCAGTTCCAGTTGAAAGAGTCTGCTATAGAACCATGAAGAAAAGATGCTGCAGACAAAAACAGTGTGCTGGAGAATTCTCTCTTACTTGGAGGAGGCTGGTCTTTTTGTTCTAGTTAGGCCCATATTATAGAGAGCAATCTGCTCCACTCAAAGTCCACTGAACTAAGTGTTAATCTCACCCCAAAACACCCTCACAGGAAAACCAAGAATATTGTTTGATAAAGTATCAAACTCTTAACGACCCAATCTAGTTGACACATGAAATTAACCACCTTATACCCCATGTCAGAATTGCTTGTTTTTTACTTTGTTTTCCACAGTTAAATGAAATATAATTTTATGATTATACTTATTATTGGTGAATTCAAGAAGTTCATAATTTTTTGACTTATTTATCCTGTGGCTTCTGAATTCCTCTGATGTATACTTAAAGTTTAATGATGTAGAAAAGGACTCAACTTGGGTTGTAATATCCTTTATGAATACAGTGTGATTTTTGTAATATTAAGTATAACTCAGAGTTCAACTGCCTGTATTTACTCTAAAGCCCTGGTTAGAATGAACTATTTGTGGGTTAAATAAACATTTTAAAAAATCATACTGTATTTCATATTAGTTGAAATTAATAAAAACAAATACATAACACAGTGTCTACTTCCATGAGAGAATTCTTACCCGCTCAACAGTCCAGAGAGTATTCTACAATATTAAGTCTCTGAACAGTCTAGGAAACCCAGCTCTGTGCAATGTGTTTGTGTTAAACATTTGTAAATTTAAATGTAATGAAATTACTCAGTGTCCCAGTTCAAGTGAAAACATATAGAACATAACCTTCAACAACAAAACAACTTAAAATTTTGATCAGCTGGGGATCAGAAATAGTAAACAACTTACAATAATGAATAGAGAAAAGAAAGAGTTTATAATATGGAAAAGGATGAATTGACTTGGGGTGGTTTTTCAAATGAACTAAAATTTGAGTCTCCTTGATAAGACATTTGATTAGTAACAATCTTTGATTTGTCAATATTGGGACCGATATTAACTGAAAAAGCAAAAATTTTGAAGATTTTAAAAGGAAACTAATTTGTATGTCTTACAGTTATTTCAGACAACTAAGAGATTTGTTATTCCTAATGTAAACAAAAAATAAATTTAGAAATAGAAAGCAAGTTGTTGAAAATAACCTTAAGAAGTGACTTTGATTACTGGCAATCAGAGTGTTTGAGACAGAAAGGACAGTATCAGGAGCTCTCTTGGTTTGGGGGTGAGGAGGAGGGTAAAGTGTTGGTGGAAGAGGGAGAACTGGCTAACAGGAACTCAGTCACATGTTGCTGCATGTAAACCACTTAGGCTAGATGTTGGCACACTATCCATGGGTCAGTCTAGCCCACTGTCTATTTTGTAGATAAACGTTTTTCTTTTTTTTAACATACCTATCAATAGTTACTTTTATTCTTTTATTTTTTATTATGGTGACATTGGTTAATGAAATCCAGTAAGTTTCAGGTGTACAATTCAACAGTAAGGCATATATATATATTACATTGTATGTTCACCGCCCATAGTTAGATTTCTTTCTGTCAGCACGTATTCGACCTGTTTCACTCCATCTCCTTCCCGCCTCTGGTAACCACTGTCTGTTGTCCATGTCCGTGAGTCTCTGTTTGTCCTGTTCATTTGTTGCTTTTAGGTTTATATACCACATATAAAAGATATCTTGTGGTTTTCAACTTTTTCTGTCTGGCATATTTTGCTTAGCATGATTATCCAGAGATCTATCCATGTTGTCGCAAATAGCAATATTTCATCTCTTGTGACTGAGTAATATTCCATTTATATATGTACCACAGCTTCTTTATCCAATCATCTGTTGCAGGATATTTTGGTTGCTTCCATGTCTCGGCCACCATGAATAATGCTGCTGTATGCACAGCACTATGCAAATATCTTTTTGAATAAAGTTTTCTTGGAATACAGCCTTGCCCATTAATTCACATATTCACCTATCACAACAGCAAAGCTGGTTAGACGAAGACTTAAGGCCTACAAAACCAAAAATATTTACTAGCTTGCCCTTTATAGGCAAGAAAAAATTAAATCTTGAGCTAATTTTTTTTACTCATTTTTGATGAAAGTAAAAACGTACTTTTCTCTTAATGTTATTTGAGAAGTTCAGAATGGTGTGATTTTAAAAATTAAAGCAAATAATTTTGAATTTTTTTTTTAATTAATAGAACAGAAGACCTTGTTCTTGACTATCACTGTCCTAGACTATATCTGGTTTTAACTATTAGGGTTAGTGACAAACTGATGTAGAAGCTTTATTCTAATACTTTGACAAATGACACTAAGAGATCTTTAAAGTGGTTATGTTACCAACCAGAAACAATTTGGACATTTCTGAGTGAATCCTCTTCTCCATTTGGTATCTAGTTAATTGAAAGTTGAGTGTTAAGTACAGAAAAATCAAGCTTTATGGAAAAATGAAATGGTTGAAGATGGTGGTTGCAACTAAGAAGTGACATTTTGTTTATATTATTTCTATTACATGATTCTAGGGATGGTTGTTTCTTTTATGGATGATAGGCTCCTAGCTAAGTAATTGGTTAACAGAGACTTCTGTTTAAAAAAAAACTATAAATAAAACTTACATAAACAAATTCATGAATTTTAGAATGGTGGTTTTATAATTACCAGGTACACCTGGAATTTTAAAGGTTATTTTAATTGTGGACTTTAAATATGAAGTTATTGTTTATTTTAGTATGTACTGTGTATGTTTTTTGTTTTGTGTTCTCACTGACTCAGATGTTTACCTTTATTTAGGAAGCTGAACAAGCAAGAACAGACTACTTTATTAGGACACTCTTACTTGAATTTCAGAATGTAAGTATTTTTCATATAGAGATAATTTCAAAGGATAAATATATTTGACCCCCCTTATCCTTATCTATCTCCTCCCCTCCTTTTATCTCCTCTGATAACCACTAACTGTCATCCATGTCCATGAGTCTGTTTGTGTTGTTCATTTGTTGCTTTCAGTTTTATATCCAACATATGAGTGAAATCACATGGTTTTCAACTTTTTCTGTCTGACTAATTTTGCTTAGAATGATTATCTTAAGATTCATCCTTGTTGTAGCAAATGACAGTATTTCATTTTACAGCAGAGTAATATTCCATCGTATATATGTATCACATGTCTTTATCCAACCATCTATCGAATGGCTCTTGGCCACCATGATAATGTTTTTATAAACATCGGGCTACATATATATCTTTATGAATAAATGTTTTCAGTTTGAGGGGTCAATACCCAGAAGAGGGATTGCTGGGTCATATGATAATTCTATTCTTAATTTTTTGAGGAACTTCCATAGTGTTCTCCAGAGTGGCTGTGCCATTTATATTCCCACCCCTAGTGTCTGAGGGTTCCTTTTCCCCACAACCTCTCCAACAGTTGTTATTAATTGTCCTGCCAATGATAGCCATTCTAACAAGTATGAGATAGTATCTCATTGTGATTTTAATTTGCATTTCACTAATAGCTAGTGAAACTGAGTATCTTTTTATCTGTTAGCTGTGTGTATGTCTTCTTGGGAGAAATGCCTATTCAGGTCCTCTGCCCACTTTTTAATTGGATTATTTGGTTTTTTTGTTAAGTTGTATGAGTTCTTTATATATTTTGGATATTAGCACCTTATCAAAGACTTAGTTTGTAAATGTCTTCTCCCATTCAGTTGTTTGACTCTGTTTTATTGATAGTTTCTTTTGTTGTACAGCAGCTTTTAGTTTGCTCTCGTCCCATTCATTTATTTTTGCTTTTATTTCCCTTGCCTTTGAGGTCAGATTCATAAAATCCTCTCTAAAACCAAGGCCCATGAGTTTAGTACCTATGTTTTCTTCTATGTAATTTATTATTTCAGGTCTTATATTCAGATCTTTGATCTATTTTGAGTTAATTTTGGCATATAGTGATATAGGTAGTAGTCTAGTTTCACTCTTTTGCATGTGGCTTTCCAATTTTTTCAGCACCATTTATCAAAGACACTTTTCTCCATTGTATATTTTTAGTTCCTTTGTTGAAAATTATTTGCACATATCTATGTTTATTTCTGGACTCTCAATTCTATTCCATTGGTTTGTGTTTCTGTTTTTCTGCCAATACCATGCTGTTTTGATTCTTATCTCTTGTAGTATAATCTGAAATCTGGGATAAATTCTTAAGAGGGATTGCTGGATCACATGGTAGATCAACTCTTAGTTTTTTGGAAGTATTGGGAATGGGGGTCCCACAGCATACTTTGAAAACCGCTGATCGGAAATAAGACAAGTGATTGGGGATTGAACAGGTTCATTTCTAATTTTTTTTTTCAGCCTAAATATTCTATTAGTCTTCTAATTGCAGTAGATTCTAACACAGTGCTTATAGTATGTTGTTCTTCCATCTAATACTGTAGATTAATTCAATAATATATAGTGTAATGGTTAAAGAGCATGCTCTGGAGGTAAGGCTAGCTGCCTGTGAGTTCAGATCTCACATTTGTTACTTGCTGTGCTAGGTTAGGCAAGTTATTCAATCATTCTGACTCCATACTTATAAATTGAGGATGGTATTAATAGTACCTTCCTCATGGCATTACATGGGGATTAAATAAATTGTTACACATGAAGCCCTTAGAGCAATAATGGGAATGTGATAGTAAATGTAGGCTATCATTTATTTGGGATTTTTTTAATGCAATACTGAATACCACATAGCTATGTTAGAAATGGTGGTTTAGTAAAACATGCAGCTTTTCTCTGTGTTTTAAAATTTACAAATTTATTTTTATAATTATTGTATTTTTATTATTTTTAAAGGAATCTCGTAGGCTATATCAGTTTCATTATGTGAACTGGCCAGACCATGATGTTCCCTCATCATTTGATTCTATTCTGGATATGATAAGCTTAATGAGGAAATACCAAGAACATGAAGATGTGCCTATTTGTATTCATTGCAGGTAAAAAGAAATTTCCAAATATTTAAATTCCTTGGATTTTGGCATTATAATATGGGTGATGTATGGTATTTTGAAACCTAATTTTTGGATTTTCATTTGGTAGTTATATGACTTTCCAAATTGTAAAAGCTACCTGAATTCTGAGGCAGTTTTTCTTCTCTTAATCTTACTTACAATCATAGTACTTATTTCAAAAACTGCAATCAGTTTATCTGTTTAAGTGACATATCTGCATTCACATTTGTTATAAAAAGTAAGTGAAATTTCTCAGACTCAGTGGTTTACTGTTTCAGTAGTTAAAAGATTTTTTTTTTTTTTTTACTGGAGATGTAACAGTGAAGATAGTTTCTCATCCACTTGGTATATTAGTGAATGCCTATATTAGTGAAGTGAAAGGGCTGCTTTTTATTTATGGGACAGAAAAGGTGACTTGTCTGGAGATATAAGAGTTAGTTAACAAATTGGTTTAAAAATATTTTTCTGTAATTAATTCAGTGGTTGTTCTTTTGATTAATTAGTTGACTTGTTACAAAGGAAAAAATCTATTGTAGAATTAAAAGAAAATCCTTTGATTTCTTTATAAATTAGTTGAAATTACATCCTGTTCTATCAGTGTTGTCCAGTCAATGTATACAATTCATAAATCCAATTTGATAGAGGAAGGTTTTTCTTTTTAAAAATTGACTGTTTAATATTTTTCAACAACCAAAATAGTATGTTAAATGTAGTGACTTAGAAAAAACATGTAAAAGAAAATCATTCACAATTCTGAAACTAGAGATTATCACTATTAAAACTTTAATATATATCCTTTCAGTGTATGTATAGTGTTTTTTTAAAAGAATGTTTTCCCATTATTATGTATATCTTTCTAAATTTAATAAATATTCTTCTGCAATGCCTTAAACTGCACTATACTTTATATTTAACCTCCATTCCTTGGCATTTAATTTATTACACCTCTCCAGTCCTTTTTCAGCTATTTTAAATACTGTTTAAATGTTCAGTGACCAATCTTATGGCAAAATCTTTGAGCACATTTGTAATTATATCATAAGGATAAATATCTAAAAGTGGGATTTCTAAGTCAAAGGACATGAACTTTTTAATGCTTTTACAGCATATATTTTAAATTTGTTATCCATAAGGTTGATGGTAATTGCAATTAGACCTACCACTGCCACTTTTTTTCTCTTGGTCACTTATAGCCTTTTGTGAATTGCTTGTTTGTATAGTTTGCTAATTATTTCATAACAGTTATTTCTCTCTTAATTATTATACATTATGTTTTATATATTTTTTTGTTTATTTAGGATATTAATTTTTGTCATAAGTACCATGGTTTTTTATGGTTTTTATTCTGCCTGTGTTTTGCCATATGTAAGTTTTAAATTGTCATGTAGTCAGAGTTATGATTGTCTTCATTTATGATTTCTGTCCATTGAGATATGCTTAGAAAGTTCTTCCCTAACACAGTAGTGCTTAAAGTTTTGCCTATATCTTTAGCACTTTTATAGATTTTTTAAACTTATTTTTAATCCTGGAAATTTTTTTTATGATGAAGGTATATATGAGGTAAGAATCCAATTTTTGCTCTTCATTGTTAGCTAACTCTCCCTGTACCATTTAATGAGTCTAGTCTTTCCCCTTTAATTGGAGATTCTTCTATTATATAATAAATATTTATATATATTTAGATCTGTTTATTGATTATTAGAGCTTTTAAAATCATACAAAGTTGCTTATAATGTACTTTATCATAAATTTCTAGATCACATGTTTAACAAACTGCTGATTCTTCTAAAATGTTTCAAAACATGTTAAAATACTACCCAAATTTTTTTCTGCAAAAATTGTTCTGGTGTTGTCCGTAACATCTTTAATTATTCACAGTGATGCTGTGAGGTGCATAGTGCCTCCCTCTAATTGAGAATCAGTTGCTGTAAAGTATTTTTGTCGTTTTAAAATAAAACACCTGGTATTTTGCTTCACATTCTCCTGGTTCTGTTAGTTCTTCAGGAGATGAGAGCACATCAGTGATCTTCGTTCATTTGGTAAAATCACTGCTGATATTCAAACCTGTTTCTAGGGCTTCTAGCATTCTTTGTCTTTCTTATACCCTTTACAGATTGAAATGATGTACTGTTCTTTCTGTACTCTAAAGCACCAGAGCTATCTTGAACATTGAATAAATTTATCTCTGCAAGATATTTTGTTAGACAACGTTGTCTGACTTTTACATTGAAGGCTCCTAGGTATTCTAGGTCACTTGCTATTGGAAGTTCTTTAAATAAAAACAAGATATAAATACCAATGTTAAGGATGTTTACCATGCACATACAGTGTTTTAAGTTGTAGTTTATTTACAAATTAAGTAAATTTTGTCAAATTTCTTAAATGATTTTTTTGCTTCTGAATATTAACATATTCATCTACATTTTATAGTTCTTTTATCACAAAAGTAAAATCGTTTTTTCAAAATTTATATTCATAGTGCAGGCTGTGGAAGAACAGGTGCCATTTGTGCCATAGATTATACGTGGAATTTACTAAAAGCTGGGGTAAGAATTTTTATGTAGCATTATATCCAATATGTCTATTATGATTTTCAAATATGACTAATTACACTAAATCACAGCATATATTTTGTTATAGATGCTACTTTTTTAGAAGTAGCTTTGCTATGTAAGAAGTACAGGTAGTGAAAAGGTATAAATGATGCATATTATCTTGATACAATGCACTGGGCAGCAAGATAAACATTGTCAAATATTAGGGTTATAAACTTTTCATCGACTTTTCCAAATAAACAGTTCTTATTGCCTTTTATATTTATTTTAAGTAAAAGTAAGCTAACTTGTAAAATTCTTTAGTTTATAAGGCATGTAGCAAATGCTCAGTTCAATGTTAGTTTTTTTTATTACTGTTGCTGTTTTTGCCACTACTATTTTCAAAAGACTATGTGTTTCTGGTCATTTCAAAAGTTGTGTATTTTAAACATAGTCCTCATTTAATTGAGTTTGGCTTAACAAAAATATAGTCTTGAGACTTAGGCACTTGATATAAAATTCTTTTGATGTATATAAAGACTCCCAAGCAGTACATCTGGTAATCATTTTTAACTCTTCTATCTTCTTTATCACTATAATATATTCTTGTCGATCACCAAATTCTAATAGTTCTACCTCAACTCTGTTTCTACCTTTCTATCTTTTTCTTAGACTGCTTCAGTAAACCACCAGTTTCTTCCCTTTTCAGACTGTCATCATCCCTGCTATAAAATTTGCCTGAATATCAAGTCTGTTGCAGTACTAGTTACAAATGTACAAAAGAATTCTAGGATAATCAGTCTCCAAAGATGTAGCTCAGAAGATCTGCATTTTTACCTCGCTCTCTTAGCTGGTCCTTATGTAGCTAGCCTGGGAGACACTGGCCTGTAGAATGAGTTCAAATTTTGTTAATGTTTACAGTCCGATCCTAAGTAGCCTATCTCCTCTCCTCCTTTGAATACCTCTCCTCCTCTCCATCTTAGGCTTTATCTACATCAAGGTTCTTAATTCCACAGTAGTTTATATATTTAACCTGCTATGCATATATGTATTTCCTTCACTTTTCACTGCACTCACCAATCAGAGTTAGTCACAGCATCTTTATGCCCACTGCACTGCAGTCATGCTTTGGCCAAACAATTTTATGTTAACTTACCTGGCTCACTAGCTTGAATGATGAGAGTCAAGATTAGCTTTGTGTCTACAGTGTCGAGCACATTTTCTGAAACATGGTAGGTAGTACTGAAAATGTTTTATGTTATCCGTCATGTATATAAGGTCTATATGAAAAGTTGAAGACTACTGTTTTTCTGAATAGTTGACCAGAGTTCATTTATTACATTCTGTGTTTTAGAAAATACCAGAGGAATTTAATGTATTTAATTTAATACAAGAAATGAGAACACAGAGGCATTCTGCTGTACAAACTAAGGTATAGATTTTTGTTTCATTTTATAAACTATATTTTTATAAATGCCTTTTTGGGTTTTTCAATGTCTTTTTTTTTTCTATTTCATCACCTTAATAGGAGCAATATGAGCTTGTTCATAGAGCTATTGCCCAACTGTTTGAAAAACAGCTGCAACTATATGAAATTCATGGAGTTCAGAAAATTGCTGATGGAGTGGTAGGTGTTCTTGGCCTATTAATTTTAGAAAACTTTTTAACAAGATGTAATATTTAGCTTTTTAATTGTTATCTTGTTTTTTATCTAACATGAGAATATCCATGACAGTTATTATTTGTATTTAATTCTATTC
The DNA here is from genome assembly GCA_030015415.1 of Cynopterus sphinx. Classification (NCBI taxonomy): domain Eukaryota; kingdom Metazoa; phylum Chordata; class Mammalia; order Chiroptera; family Pteropodidae; genus Cynopterus; species Cynopterus sphinx. The sequence continues at coordinate 39,263,373 of CM057391.1, read as the reverse complement.
CTTCTTCTTGTTTGAAACTCTCAATTATGATGGATATTTAGTGACTCCAACATGAGTTAAACAATATTCTAAATAAAATATAGCTGGAAAAGTAGATCATATATAAAAAATCATGTAATTCCTTATTGTTAAAAGTATAAATTACTTTTTAAAAACTTAGTTGCATTGTTCTATTAACAAATTCCAAACCTAAAGAAAGGCTTAAAGAGTTTATTTGAGCGAAGGCTGAGGGCTAGACCAGAAACAAAATCTCAGAGGTTTGAGAAAATACTCCAGGAAATAGCAGTTTTGAAGTTTATTTTATACATTAGAAACAAAGGAGAAGACAAAAAGAAGGTGACATGAAATTCATTGTGGGTAGGTTAAGGATGTGGGAAGAAGTAAAGTAGGGAAATCTCTAGGATTAGATAAAAAGCAAAATGAAGAGATACGTATTTTTTTACATTGTAAGTGCAGGATAGCTAACATTTAATATACGTAGTTCAGTGGTCCCCCACCTTTTGGCACCAGGAATTGGGCTCCTATGAGACTAATGCTTGATAATCTGAGGTAGGGCTGAGGCAGTGATGCTAGCACTGGGGAGTGTCTGCAAATACAAATGAAGTTTCTTTTGCTCCACTCACCTGTTGCTTACCTCCTGCTATGCAGCTAGCTTTCTAACAGGCTGGGGACTGGTAGTGGTCTGTGACTCTGGATTTGGGGACCCCTGACATACTTTACAGAAGTTTGACAATAAAAAATAACAATGAGGAATATTGGGATTGTCTTTCCCTGATACTGGGGTATTATTTATCTCTGAAGGTCGGGAGAAGACATCGTTGTGACATTTTAAGTATGTTATCCTAGGAACACAAAAAAATGGCTAATGCTTACTCAAGGTAAAGATTAATCATATAGGCCTTGGGCATGACTTATTATAACCTGCTCAGTTAGAAATTTTTCCTAAAGGGAGGAGAGGGGTTTGGGAGATGGGTAGAAAAGGTGAAGGGGATTAAGAAGTAGAAACTGCCAATTATAGAATGTTACAGCAATGTAATATATAGCATATAGGGAATATAATCAATAATATCATACCTATATATGGTAACAGATGGTTACTAGACCTAATTGTGGTGATCACTTTATAAGGTATGGAAATGTCTAATTGTTGTACACCTGAAACTAATATGTCAACTATAATTTAAAGATAATTTTTAAATTAAAATTTTATTAGATATCCAAATTTTTGACTTGATAAAAATACTATATTCTCATTGTGTTCTCATTTCTGCCTCTAGTTTTTTAAATTGTCTTATTTCTCTCTATATATAATCACCTTTACCTTTGAGGTATTAGGCATTTTGGGGGGTAAAATATCTGTACATCACTGAACCCAAGATAACTACCACATAAACCAACTTAGCCCCAATAACTGAAGTAAAATGAGTTGCAAAATTTGTAACCTTTGTTTTCTTTTTTCCTCTACATGGTTATGTCAGTTTCCCAAACTATTTGTTTGAAATTTCTTGGTTTTACAAATGAGAGATTTGTTATCAAATACTGATCTCAATCTGTTAAAATAATCCATGAGTCTTAGGAACTATGTATTTTCTTTATTAGCCAGGTAACAATTTTTTAGATGTTAAGATTCATATAAATGACCTCATTCTTAATTCCTTCATTAACAAAGGAATCTTTGTGAAACTAGGCTTCATCACTTTTTCCCTTTAGTTTAATTAAAGCCAGTTATAACCTGTACTGAATGTAGCCAAATATTGTGTAATACAGAATAGAATGCTAATATATTATTGTGTATAATCTTATCTAAATTGAGATTCATTTAATATTTCAAAAGCTAAGTAGGCTATGCATTTTTTAAACTTTAATTGAAAAATGGCTTTTTCCATAAATACAAGATTAATTTCAAAGTTAAGTTTTTTATACTTCAGAAATATAAGTGTTTTCGACTATCATTTTCTTAGTATATAGAAGTGAAAAATACTTCAACCATTGCATTTTTTAAACATACAGATGAATTTTTAATTTTTTTATTGAGATATATATAACATTAGTTTCAGGTGTAGAGCATAGTGAATTGATATCTAAATATTGTGAAATGGTCACCAAAATAAGTCTAGTTAACATCTAATACCATACATAGTTACAAATTTTTTCTCCTACGATGAGAACTTTTAAGATTTATTTTTAGGAATTTTCAAATATACAATACTGTATTTTTAAACATAGTCACCATTCTATACATTAATCCCATGACTTATAACTGAAAGTTTGCAACTTTTGACCCATTTGCACCCATTTTATCTACCTCTTACCCCTGCCTCTGGCAAACACCAATCTGTTCTTTATATCTATGAGTGTGATTTTTTTTCTTGTTTTAAATTCCACATGTAAGTGAGATCATACCATATTTGTCTTTCTTTGTCTGACTTATTTTACTTACTAGGGTCCATCCATGGGTGGTAATGGCAATTGGCAAGATTTCTCTTTTTATGGCTGAGTAATATTTCATTGTGTAGATCGTATTTTCTTTATCTATTCATCCACTGATAGATACAAGGGTTGCTTCCATGTATTGGCTGTTGTAAATGATGCTGCAGTGAACATAGGGATGCATGTATCTTTTCAAATTTGTGTCTCCTTTCCTTGAATAAATGCTGAGAAGTATAATTGTTGAATCATATAGTAGTTATATTTTTAATTTTTTTGAAGAACCTTCATAATGTTTTCCATAGTGGCTACAGCAACCTACATGCCCACCACTGGTGCACAGGCGGTCCCTTTTTTCCCACATCTTTTCCAACACTTGTTATTTGTTTTTTTGGTTTGTTTATTTGTTATTCATTTAAAATAATAGTAATAGCCATTCTAAAAGGTCTCACGATTTTGATTGCATTTCCCTGATGAATAGATGTGTTGAGCACCTTTTTATATAACTGTTTGCCATCTGTACGTTTTGGGGAAAATGTCTGTTCAGATCTTCTGCTCATATTTTAACCAGATTATTTTTTGTTTGTTTGTTTGCTATTGAATTGTATGAGTTCTTTATGGTGGATATCAACCCCATATCATATATGTGACTTGAAAATATTTTCTCCCATTTGGTGGGTTGCCTTTTCATTTTGTTGATGGTTTCTTGTGCTGGGCAGATGCTTTTTAGTTTGATGTAGTCCCACTTATTTTTGCTTTTGCCTTTGCTAGAAAAAGATTTTAATGTAATATTCAATTGTATTTTTAAAGCTTTTTAACTATAGTTAAGTAATCTCCAGAAAATATGTGATAAATATTGCATTATTGTCATGTCTTCGTTTTCTAATTACCTGATTTTTATTTTAGATTTTAATTCATAAATTAAACTTCCTTTTTAATAGCCTGAACTTCACACTAAGATTATAATTTTATTTTAGATTGTTTCTGTCTAATAGGTCAGAGGTTTACAAATGGCTAAGAAAAATCACACATTATATGAGATGAGATAAAGTAGTACCCAATAGCAGATGAGTGATTTACTTCAAACCTACTTTCTTATCACATTGCCTGGGTACATAGAATACACGAACTAAATGTTTGCTATCTGAATTTAAAATGTTAAATTATGTCCTTGTATTTTGTTAAAACTGACATGGTGACTGTTGGATTTGGTGTTTGGACAAGATAGGTTCTTTTGTTTTGCAAAAGAGAAAAACAATTTTATATAAAATTTATTCTGAGGAAGCTATATTTGATGAGAATAAGTATTTACCTCAGGTTGTATACCATAATGCCTGGCACTAGAGAGAAAGAGAAGGAGGGAGAGAGAGAAAATGTGTGTGTTGTGTGTTATCAGTGGATGGATGGATAAAAAACGGAAGGAAAAGCCGATAGAAGAAAATGATTGCTTATCATTCCAGATAACTTGTAAATATTTTCCTCTTAATCTTGTTTTCTATCTACTTTTAAATATGTGACTGTTTTTATAGCTGTTTACATGTGACTGGAGATCATAAATCCCAGTTAGAGACAATGTGAAATCTAAAAAAGTGGAGAAATTTCTTAAAACTGTGGTTGAGTAATGATTTGAAATATGTAACCTACCTTTCTGAACCTATGCTGTGAAATAGTCATAAATCTCTGTTAATTACTTTTCTGACAGCTTAATTAAGAGGTATATATTTTTTAAGGCTCTTAAAACAAGCCCTATATTTCGGAATTATTTTTGTAGAAATTCTGGTTTGAAATGCTAATCAGCAGTTTTAAGACTCTGTAACATGACATTTATTGGTGGTATTTACAATTTAAATGACTTCCCAGAGTAGAAGATCTAAAGAGAAATTTATTCTGAAATCCAATAGTATATTGACTTGGGATTTAGACACATCTCAGTAAGCAAGTGTCTGTAAGGTATACATGCTTGTCTTTATCTTGTATATAAAAGACAACATAGCCAATTATCAACACCAGAATTTTCAATTTTAGAACATTTGAGAAATAACAATAGATTGTGTATAGTCTTTCTGTTCCTTCTGTTATATTTGTGTTGTACATTTTAGGTGGGATTCAGAATTCTGAATATTTTTCCTCAAATGTAATGTTCTTTATTTTTAAAGCATTCTGCCTTTTTTTATTATTATGAAATTGGTTAATGAAATCTAGTAAGTTTTAAGTGTACAATTCAATAGTAAGGCATATACATATCACATTGTGTGTTCACTGCTCATAGTTAGATTTCTTTCTGTCAACACATATTTGACTCCTTATATCCCATCTACCTCCCCTCACTCACTCTCTGGTAACCAACCACTAGTCTATTTTCCATGTCCATGAGTCTCTATTCGTTTGTCCTCTCTGTTGCTTTTAGATTTATATCCCACATATAAGTGATATCATATGATTTTCAACTTTTTCTGTCTGGCATATTTTGCTTAGCATAATTATCTGGAGATCCATCCACGTTGTCGCAGATGGCAGTATTTCATCTCTTCTTATGGCTGAGTAATATTCCACTGTATATATGTATTTGTAGTTTAGAAACAGTTCAGTTAGAAGCAGTGGCATGGTTCACCATTAATCTTTATTAAATCTACTCAATGTGAATATTTACACATTTTGGTACAAATATATTAATTAGTGTTGTTATGGGAGTGTGATTGTGTAATTAATAGGATAATAAGGAAATAAGACATTAGTATATCAAATATATCTTTTAAAAAGTATCTTTATGATGCAAAGAGTCTCTAAATTCTGGTGATATCTGAGGATCAAAAGTCTGGTGACCCAAAATTAACTCGAAATGGCTTATGAACCTGAATATAAGACCAGAAACAATAAAATGCATAGAAGAAAACAAAGAAACTAAACTCAAGGACCTTGGACTTAAAGAGGATTTTATGAATTTGACCTCAAAGGCAATGGAATTAAAACCAAAAATAAATTAATGGGACTACATCAAACTAAAAAGCTTCTGCACAGCAAAAGAAACCAAAAAGGTAAAGAGACAGCCATCCAGACAGGAAAATATATTTGCAAGCAACACCTTCAATAAGAGCCTAATATCCAAAGTATACAAAGAACTCATACAACTTAATAACAACAAAAAAACAAACGATCCAATTAAAAGATGGGCAGAGGACCTGAACAGAAACTTCTCCCAAGAAGACACAAATGGCCAACAAATAGATGAAAAGATGGTCAACATCACTAGCTATTATGGAAATGCAAATCAAAACAATAGTGAGACACTATCTCACACCTGCTAGAATAGCTATAGTCAACAGGACAAATAATAACATGTTGGAGAGGATGTAGTGAAAAAGAAGCCCTCATATACACTGCTGGTAGGACTGCAAATTGGTACAGCTACTATGGAAAACAGTATGGAGGTTCCTCAAAAAGCTAAAAGTTGATCTACCATGTGATCCAGCAGTCCCTTTACTGGGTATTTACCCCCAAAGACTTGAAAACTCATATTTTCTGAAAAGATATATTACTCAGCCATAAGAAGAGATGAAATACTGCCATTTGCGACAACATGAATGGACCTCAAGATAATCATGATAAGCGAAATAAGCCAGACAGAAAGAGTTGAAAACCACAAGATATCACTTATATGTGGGATATAAACCTAAAAGCAACAAATGAAGAAGACAACTAACAGAGACTGATGGACATGGACAATAGACAAGTGGTTACCAGAGGTTAGGGGGGAGGGAAAGGAGGTCAAATATGTGGTGACAGAAAGAAATCTAACTATGGGAGGTGAATACACAGTATAAATATATATATGCCTTACTGGTTAAGTATTCAGCTGAAACTTGCTGGGTTTTGTTAACCAATGTTGTCATTAACAAATATAGTAACAAATTAAAAAAAAAAAGCTTAAAATAAGTGTGGTGACCAAAAGTCCTAATTTACCTGAGGCAATACCAACCAATTTACACTTGTTGTCTAGGTGTAATAATAATAGTGCTCCCCCCTTTTATTCTCAAAGAGAATTTAGGTCCTTCAGGCTACAACTTAGAGAGTATACTAAGACCCATTTTGTTACTTGGCAAAATTGTTATTGTTTTAAAAATTCAGAAACCCAGAAATAATTTATTTGAAACATGAGAAATGAAAATTATTTTTCTCCTAACTTTAATGAAGTTTGTTTGTTTGTTTGTTTGTTTGTTTGTTTTGGCAGAATGAAATTAACACTGAAAGTATGGTCAGCTCCATTGATTCTGACAAGCAAGATTCTCCTCCTCCAAAACCACCAAGGACCCGCAGGTATTGTATGTTACATTTTCTTTGAAAGGATACTTTTATTTACTCACTGATAATTAAAACAACAAATTCTGAATATTTCTAAGTTTTCTTTATAACTTTTAGTACCATTCTTTGTTTTTAGGATATAGTGTAGGTATGGCAACTTTGTTATTTATCATTGGTATACTAAAATTTTGTTTCACTTTTGATAAAATTTCAGTAGTGTACTGTATAAGAACAGTGAGCATAACCATTTAAAAATTTCCAATTTCTCATAATGAATGTACAGGTAATATGATTGCCAAAAATTGTATGCATGTTAAAGAAGTTATCTGAAGATGTTTCATAACTAGGAAAGATGAATACTCTCAGATTTTCTTTCATACTGAGCTCACTTATAAAGTTAAAATCAGCATATGTTTCTGTCCCCCTTTTTTCTTCCTCTTTCATGGTGGCCACTAGGTCAGTTATTTGGTAGTATGGAAATGATATAGAGTCAAAACAATTTAGTTAAAAATTCTTTTCAGGCACTTATTAGTTTTGAAGTTATGAGTAAGTTACTGATTTGATTCTTGCGGGTTTTCTGTTTGTTTAAATATAGTCCTAAGGATTAAATGAAATAAAGTATATGAAAATACTACATACATATAGGTAGGACCTGACATGTATCAGGTTTTCATTAAATGTTGATTTTTATATTACACTGTGGAGTTAAGATGGAGTTACTGGATTATTTTTTAAAAGGGGCACAGTAGGTGATTCATAATGAAACTATTAGAATTTTTATAGTATCTTGTCTCAAGCACAGATATGCCCAAACCTATTGACTTTTCCTCAAAGTAAGACTTCACCAATTTTTTCCCCTTAAAAGTTTGATAAAAGTCAACTTAAAAGTTGGATGATGTGTCTAGGGTTGGGTCTTGGCATTGAGTCACTGTACTTTAATGTGATCATTTTACAAAAGGAAAAGACTACAACTTTTCTCAATAACTAAGGCAAGATGTGGTCGGTATTAGTAGTCTCTGGAAAGCCTTTGCATGCTTCTTTAGGGAAGATCAGGAAGCCTATGTAGATGGGTTTAAGTTTCAGCATTTAAATGCTAAGGATGTTAACTGTGTGCTAACAACTTCCCTGTAGACTCCTATGGAAGGTAGCCAGTTAAAACTTATGAACTGTTAGTCCTCTACCTTCTTTCTTCCACATATGAGTCCTAAAAGAAATTGTGCTGGCCTTAAGTAAAATTAAGAAACAATTTTGCTACCCCAATATCCTTTAATTTGGTTTTTGAGATTGAGTTAATGTAGAGTGTACGATATTTGTGATTTATGTGGCTATCTACCTTCAACAATAAATAGTAATAGCCTCTTTCTAATTTTAAAGGAAAAAATATAAAGAATGTACTGAGTTTTACGCCTTTCTTATATACATTTCAAAAGTTTGGCACCTATTACTTTTTAATAAAAGAAAAAAAAATTAATAAGTAGCAAATGAATAATGACAGAAAAATGATCATTCAACCTAAGACAGGATTTTTTTGAGGATATGTACTCAAATTTTATATGTATGTGACTTCATATTACATGCTTAGGTCTTTATTTATTTATTTCTTTAATTCATTTAATAGAGTCAAATGGTAGAATTTCATTGTGTTCCATTAAGAATATTCTGTGACTTCTAGGTTAAGATGAGTTTTTAAACTATTGTAAATTGTTAACTGCCTGAAAATAAAATCACAAGAGCATAAGATTGATAAAAAGTAAAAATGGTATACTTTTTCAGTATAGCTACAATGAGTATAACCAGGTTAATTGGTTGTTTAGAATACATGTTATTATTGGAGAAAGATCTAGAGAGGAAGGCTCATTGTTATTGTTAAGTTTAATAGTCATGATTTTAGTTTATAAATACTTAAATCATATTAAAGATTTTGGATAGCAGATTTCATTTTTTGCAAATCGTATTTTGTTAAACTAATGAAATTGTTGATATATTTTTCAATAACACCAGCATTCTGGAAGTATAGCTTGTTAGCTATTTCTGTAAACTGTCAGGAGATATACTACAGAGACCCAAAAGAGTGTGCACCTTAGTAAATTTTTCTTAATCTGTTTAGTATTTCACAGGCAGTGACAATAAATTTAATGCTTTCTTATAATGCTTCTCAATTTAAACAATTTTAAGTAGGAATAGGATTAGGAGGAAGACAAAATGGTTCTCTTAGACATTTTGATATCTAGAGGTAGAGATTTGAGGGTTCAGTATACAGCTGACATAAAAGACTTACTTGGGCATGAATAAAATCTTTCAGATTCTGGGTATAACATAAAATATCAAGGAGGGAGCCCTTGTAAGTACCATAATTTGTAAAAGCAGACCAAAAGGAAGCTGTGAAAAAATAAAGAGCAACCAAGGGATAAAAGAATACCAAGAAACAGTGGCATTATAGAGGCCATGAAGAACAGGGTTCTATTTCTGGCAGAAATACATGAATATCTACTTCCTGTAAGGGTTGCCTGTGACGATGAACTGACTTTCAGACGTTTGTGCCTCTTAAAATATTTCAGATAGGTTTGGGCATTTGCGGGGTCAAAAGAGAAATTGAAGTCTACTCAAATTGGAGGCATTTGAAGCTACCTGATTTTGGGAAACCTCATCTAGCACAAGATGTCATGAGATTTGGGTGATTAACAATGCTAGGAAAATGGCAAGTTGAAAATTAGGTGATAGGAGAAATCCATATCACATAAAACAGTTATTTTTCTACTTTATCGTTTTTTTCTGTGGTAAAAAAAAAAAAAACCTTTGTTTTTTTGAAATATTATATTTCTTTTGTTGACTTTTTTTAACAATTATATTAAACCCAAATATTTTGCCTTAAAGTGGTTAATTTATAAGAGAGGAGCAAAGTGGCTCAATAAAAGTGGAAAATTGTCCTGTAAACCAGACAAGTAGAAGGAGAAAAGATTAACAGAGAAATCTTTTTTAAAATATAAAATACCTGGAAATAACCTTAAGTAGAAAGTAGAACTGTATTCATTTGTATTAATGAAAAAAATTAAGTGTTCTTGGTTGGAAAAATGAAATGTAATTTTGCTTTTTTCAGTGCTATTTAAAGTATCAGTTCTTTTTAATATTTGATGCAGTTCTCATCAGAATACCAAAGGTATCTTATCTGAACTTGACAATATAATATTAAAGTTCATTTGGATGAATAAAGAGGCAAAAATATATCAAAGAGAACTTTAGATGATATTAGTGATGAGTAAGGACAGACTTTTTAAAAAATTATAAAATGTTATAAATATTTAAAATAGTCTGTTAGTGGTATAAGAATATACCTGTTGATGGAGTTGAATAAACAAGTAGGGAATAGGTCACTTTATCAATTAATTTAATGTATACTAAATAGGGAGAAATAAAAATTATATATTAATTATATTGTAATATTTTTGACCATTTGGGAAAAAAATATATTTAGGTCCATATATCATCACAGCAAATACCAAAGCTTCAAATAGTTAAATATTAAAAGTCAAATCATTGAAACAATATATTATTTAATGTTTGACAAACGTGTAGAAGGGACATCCTAGAAGGGATAAATGAAATCACAAAGGACACTATTGATTTATTTGACTAAAAAATTTTAAACATCTAATTGAATTATTAATTCCAAATTAACATCCTTTAAGGTGAGGGCAAATTTTGGCAAAATGCTTTTATACATGCTTTCAGTTGTTATCTCATTTTCTGTGCTTTAATCCTTTCCTATTTCTTTTGTTGTTCTTTTTCATTGTTAGTAAATAGCCTTGATCTCAGATGTAATTTTAAGTTATCGAAATAGGTCAGAATGCATAATAAAATCAAGAAATAAAGGTTAAACACTAGTGGAGTGTCTTTCTTAACTCCAAAGTGTAAACCGTATAGTGGTTATCATTGTTTTTGTTAAAAAGTAATTATTGGCATTGATATAACATCCTCTTTATTGTTTTCTCACCTTTTTTTTTTTTTAGATTGCCATATATTCCCTATTTCTTCTGTAGATAGCCAGTATGTCACAATGACAGTAGTGAACTTAGTGATTTTTATAGTAATTTTGATCACATGGATATTAATATCGCTGGTTTCTGAAATGAGTTGACCTGCATAAGCTAGCAGAGTTAGTTAACTGAGAACACAAATAAATCTATATTCCAATTCAGTGCTTTTTTCATTGTGGTATTAATCCTTAGAAGAAAGAATAGTTTTGAAGGTTGTTTTTAAAGTGTTATGTTCTGATTTTTTGGTTGTTGTTTTTTACACTCCCATAATCTTTCCACCCCACATGGAATCCAGCCTAAAACTAAATTATTGTAAGGAAATTATTTTTATGAGTTTATATAAAACATCAATTTAAAACAGATGTTATAGTTACTTCATTTCTGCGTCTTCATGGTATGGCTTTATCCTACCCTGTAAGCCTTATTTTTAACTATTTCTTTAAACTTCTTATGTATCCAAATTGTTGTGTTCACTGTTTTGTCCTTTTCTGGTACTGGTACAATGCCTAGCATGTAGTATATTTGAATATTTGTTTCATTCCCTCAAAAAATGAAATTAAGAACAATATTTATGATAAGAATGATGCAAGTCATATTGTATTTCTGCTGGAATATTTTTCATCAGAATATCTAGTGAAAATGTGAATCTTGAACACTATAGTAGAAAATAAGTATGTAGCATATTTTTGTTATGACTGGGCTTATCATTTTTGTGCACATGAGAAAGTTCTTTAGAATTATTCTAAGTCTTGTTTTAACCAACCTTAAAATTAAGGACGGATAAGAAAAAGTCTATCAGTATAATTATCAATCAAATTTGAGTAGCCAAAAGACCACAAAGGACACAAGGAAACTTTGGAGGTGATGGATATGTTTATTACCTTGATTGTAGGGATAGTAATCATGCTGGGTGTGTGCATATGTCCAAACTCATCAAATTTTATACATTAAATACAGTTTTTATATATCAACTATATCTCAGTAAAGCTATTTTTTAATGTGAGTAGCCAAGAATATATTTACTATGTACATATCAACATTATGCACAGACTGCTGCTTATAAAAACATTTACAAGATTAGTGGTAAAAAAAAAAAAAGCAGTTTGAACACATTTAACTCTGGTCTCTCTATGAACTTCCTGAAATTATAGTGAAGAAATAGAAAAATGTATAAAGATTGAAAAAAAAAACAAATTTGGAGCAGAAATTTCAGCAGATGAGAGAGATACTGACAGAATTTTGGGAAGTAGAAAGTACATTGACTAATGAAAAGAGACTTAACAAGACAAAGAAAGCTAAAACTTGCTTTCTTGTATATGTGGGAAACTGATAAGCAGCAAGATGGTTCTCTTCAAAGAATACCCCCACCCTAGAAAGGCTCAGAAATTAGAGTTCCTCCTGAAGGCTGTGTGTAGGATGGGGCTGAAAACAAAAGAGTACTTGAATGTCTCTATAAGACTATTTAGAATCTCAGACTTCTTCAGTCAAATTGAGCTGACAGATGACTGCTTCTCCTACACACGGGCATACAGTAGGACAGATTTACTCAAAAGTGGTTGAGCCAGGGAATCTCTGGATTCAAGGACATTAGATCCACCTGGTGGTAGGATTGTTGTGCCTTACTAAAAACAGGAATCTGCATGCTGAATGGTGAGATCCTCCAGCTCTCTTGCTCCCAACCCTTATTTGGCTTTCAGAATACTGGTAGCAGCTCCTGGTGGGAGACAGAATCCCTCTGTTGAAAAACTAACCAGCCCAAGAAAAGAAGGCTACAGTTATTGATGGTTGTAGCCCACTAATGATATTGCAAGGGCTCTGTTCAATTACCATGCAATAAGATGATGACTAAGCCACAAGCCCTCCACACACACACACACACACGGGCATTTTTAAGATATCATTCTTTAAAAATGAACTGAACCAGGAATGATCAGATACTTGACAAAGTTTATAACATAAAAGACAGACCCAAATAAGCAGGAAAAAAAACTTGGAGGAAATAGAGACAATACACACTAGAAAAAAGATGGACAGACCACTGTCCATGTTTCTCATCCATAAGGAAATATTGCTACCATGAAATAAGAACTGGATGATAATATGAAGCTCTTGGAAATTAAAAGTATAATAGCATAAATTTAAAAAGTTAAACAGAAGTCTGGAAGATAATCAAGAAAATCTTCCAAGAAAATGAGTAAATAGAAAAAAGAAAATAAGAGAAAATAAATTAAAGAATCAAACTAGATCTGTCAAATAATAATAATAAAACTAGTAATAGTCTTGAAGGAGACTAGAAGTGAAGAAATTAACCAAGAAATAAGGAAATTTAGTGATAATTAAGGACATTAATTTTAATATAGAAAGTTTCCAATATAGTGGATAAAAATTTGTAATTAAATGGATTGGAAAAAGTTACATGATTATAGAATATCAAAAATAAAAAAAAGAACCTAAAAGCTTCAAGAATGAAAAAACCAGCCCACATTTAAAGGAACAGGAATCAGAATTACAAAATTCTAAAGGATAATTTTCTTAATCTATAATTATATACCTTTAAAAAAAAATCAGTAACCTTGAAGATAATAATTTACAAGGCCTCAAGAAATTTTCCTCCTATATATAGTTCTTAAGAAGCAATTGGACGATATAATCCACCAAAACGAAGGAGTATACCTAGAAAAAGGAAGATGGGACCTGAGAAACAGGAGCGTCTGACACAAGAAAGGACATCAGCTCTGTGGTGGCCTAGTGAGCCAGTGGTCCACACAGCAGCCCAAAGTTTCCAAGAGGGGTGCCTGTGGTACTGATAGTTACCTGGGTGCTTGACCAGTTGGGAGAAAGTTGGTGTACAAATCTGCAGGAAAGTTAGAAGAGCTGAATTACTGATGATACATAGAGAATTAAGCCATCTAAAACCTAAAGCAATTATTAGAGAAAGACAAGTTCTATGAGAAAAGATATAAAATCTGAGTGTCATTGGTATGAATAATAACTATAGTCATAAGGTTGAACTAAATAAAAATTAAAACACTATTGGGAAGATGGAGAAGCCACATAGTAAAAAGACAATAGGAAATTATGAAATAGACAAATAACGGTTTATGGATTTTGAAATATGAAGGTAAATCTTAGAAGCAGCTCTTAAACATTGCAAGAAGATGTCTGGGTGGCTGGAGGACTGAGAAAGGGGTTGCTGTTTTTCATTAAAATTCTTGTATTTGACTTTATAAACAGTGTACATGGTACATGTATTACCTTGTTAAATGTTCAATTTTCTCAGATTAACAAATTATAATTTTTTATTCATAACCATAGATTCTGATTTTCAGTATAATTGACTTAGCTACATTGTTAAAAAGGATGAACATTCTTACAATGGCCTTTTCTTAATGTTTGTTTTTTCAGTTGCCTTGTAGAAGGGGATGCTAAGGAAGAAATACTGCAGCCACCAGAACCTCACCCAGTGCCACCCATCTTGACACCTTCTCCCCCTTCAGCTTTTCCAACAGTCACTACTGTGTGGCAAGACAATGACAGATACCATCCAAAGCCAGTGTTACACATGGTTTCATCAGAACAACATTCAACAGACCTCAACAGAAATTATAATAAATCAGCAGAACTTCCAGGGAAAAATGAGTCAACTATTGAACAGATAGATAAAAAATTGGAGCGAAATTTAAGTTTTGAGATTAAGAAGGTCCCTCTCCAAGAGGGACCAAAAAGTTTTGATGGGAATACACTCTTGAATAGGGGACATGCAATTAAAATTAAGTCAGCTTCACCTTGTATAGTTGATAAAATCTCTAAGTCACAGGAATTGAGTTCAGGGGATCTAAAAGTTGATGATATTTCTCAGAATTCTTGTGTGGACTGCAGTGTAACACAGTCACAAAAAGCTCCAGTTATTCCACCAGAGGAATCACAGAAGAATTCAGACATACCTCCAAGGCCAGACCGCTTGCCTCTTGGTGAGAAAGGACATGTAATGTGGTCATTTCATGGACCTGAAAATACCCTACCCACGCCTGATTCATCAGAAGGCAAATCCTCAGATACCAACTATCAAACAATGAAAACTGTGAGTGTAACACCGAGCCCCACAGTACAAGTTGAAACCCATGATCTTGTGGATCATCATAACAGTTCACCTCTATCCAGAGCTCCCCTCAGTTTTACTAATCCCCTTCATTCTGATGACTCAGACTCAGATGAAAGGAACTCTGATGGTGCTGTGACCAAGAATAAAACTAATATTTCAACAGCAAGTGCCACAGTTTCTGCTGCCGCTAGTACTGAAAGCATTTCTACAAGGAAAGTATTGTCAGTGTCTATTGCTAGACATGATATAGCAGGAACAATACATTCAGGTGCTGCAAAAGGTAATAATAATAGTATCTGTGTTCCAGTCACTGTTCTAAGCACTTTAGCTGTATTCATTGTTTGTAGTCCACATTTCACTCTAGAACCTAAAGCAAAATTTTATTATTTTAGATATAATTTTTTAAAGTAAGCTTTTATTGCCTTAATTTGATGACATTTCATTACTGGGTTTTGTATTTTCAAAATATTTTAATTGTAACTGAAATTTTTATTTTTCTTCTGTATTATAGCTTTTAGTATTTTATATGGGATCAAAAATTTATCTGACCGAAGAACAGTAATTTAAGGGAGACAGAATTGTTTAAAGTGACATAGATCTTATAGATTGCTTGATTATCCATTTAATTCCACCCATGTTTATTACAAATACCTATTTTGTTACATTGTTATGCTCTTTTAACTACAGAATTTCTTTTTTTTTTAATTCTCTTCACAAATGCTTGCAAGTAAACGAAGGAGCAATATTGCAACTAGTCAGAATATGGGACTTTTAAATTAGTCAGTAGTGAGTGGGATACAGCCATTATCTAATCATCCCTGCTATTATTTAAGTAATGGCTATCTTCTTTAAGCAGTTTTAGCTTTCAAGATAATGCTTGCACTCAGTTCACAAGATGTATTATTGGCTCTTGAAACTCTTGATCTGCTAAAAATAATCATAGCTGCCATGAAAGCTATTTACTGATAGATTATCTGTGGTCATTTAATTGTCAGTGAACTTTGATAGTGACACAGACTTATTTATAATGTCCTGGCAAAGTAAGTACTGTGAACTTGAAAGATGACTTTATCTATTTCTGACCCAATAAATACCACTCATACTGTGGTGTCTTTAATTCCCCCAACTTACACATACCATGTTTTCTTATTTTGAGAATGTATTTGATAAGCGTAGGTGAAAGTCTAAGCTTGTTTCCTAAATTTATAGGATTCTCTATATTCTTGATTCTTCTGTGTTTTATTCGAAGGATCTTCAGAAGATAATGGTTACCAC
This sequence comes from Cynopterus sphinx, assembly GCA_030015415.1. Classification (NCBI taxonomy): domain Eukaryota; kingdom Metazoa; phylum Chordata; class Mammalia; order Chiroptera; family Pteropodidae; genus Cynopterus; species Cynopterus sphinx. The sequence continues at coordinate 39,247,236 of CM057391.1, read as the reverse complement.
AATAAATATTACTTTATCAGTTTGCCATGATATAAAATTGTTAATATCTTTTTTCTTTTTCAACTTCAGAGTTTGAAAAATAATTGCCAAGTTGTAGCTATACAAAATGTATAGACAAATTTGTGTTTTGGGCTTTTTTTTTTAAAGCTTTTTAAGTGTCCAGTACACAGTACATTAGTTAGATATTTACATAGTTAATGAAACAATCCCCCTAATTACTCTAGCTTTCCTCTGACTCTACATATAGCATTTGGGGCTTTTTTTTTTTTTCCCCTAGCCTATCAGGTATGTGTCTTGGACCTAGGAAATATATATTTTAAAACCATTACTAGAAATAGAATTTGGTTAGGACAGGAAGGGTGCATGATGTGATATACTACTTAAATTTACTGCCATATAACCAGTCTTTTGGTGATAACAGAGTTCCTTTAAAATATGAAAGATAATACTGTACAAGGATAGTTGAAAGCACCCTATTGTATAGCAGCTCGCTTCTGTTCTATTTATTTGTATTTCAAAGCCAAGATAGCTATAAATGTGATTTTCTATTTCTTGCATCCTACCCTAACAATGCTAAATGAGTTTAGTATTAACTAAAAATTTTCCTGTGTAAGTATTGTGTGCTACAACATAATTACGTGCCATCCTATTTTTAATGTTATTAATTATTTACCTTGTAGATGAACCCTTGGCACAGAATTAGACTTTTGTTTACTTGTTTTAGAAGGTGTTAGGGAGTTAAGTAGAATAATTTTGTTTTGATACCTAAAACAACATTTTGTATAAGTTACTGCCTTACAAAAATTCCTGGCTATAAATTTTGATTTTAATACTGACTCAAGTTTCCTGAAAGATTTCTCAAACTTGGCTATACTAGTCACCTATGTATGTATGAAGTGTATGATTTGCAAATGCCTATGTAAAATGTGTGTTCTTTGGTTGTATAACCTCTAAAATAGTTTATAAAATAGGAAAAGCAATCCAGAGATCCAGGGAGAAATACGTTGATATGCAAGGGCCACAGTTATAAAATAAAAAAGGCTTTAAGAGTAGGACTGTTCAGAGAGGTATAGACTTTCTGAAAGGTGCTTGATACTAGATGTAAACAAGCAAGACTGCCATTCCTGATTGTTCACTGAATTGCAAAATGGCACCACAGTGCCAAGATTATGCATCCCTTCCAATAGCCATCTCTTCACCGTGAGCTGTTAGTAACAAAAGCACGAGGGGAAGGATGATGATGGTTCAGCCTGTAACTACTAGATAAGGTAGATAGTTCTTTAGTGGCTTAACTTTATATGTGAAAGAGAGGCCCAGTACTCATGATAGATATATAAAGAGTTCAGCTAGAATTCTTCTCTCAGCAGGATTCAGAGGTTATATTTTCTTGTGTCTTCAGCTAAATAAATATGGAAAGAACAAGGACAGTCATATCTGGCTCATACTCTTTGAAAATTGAAAAGGCTTTACTTGGTTTTTAATCTCTTTTTAATGCATAGCCTATCAGATGTGGTAAAGTAGCAAAGTATCATGGCAAGATTGTTTTTGTTTTGTTTTTAGAGAGCAGTTGTCAGGGCCCAGACAAAATAATGTAGGATCTTCAGATTTCTCTTTCTTTACCCCATCCTCACTGACCTCAGACTCCACACATATAATTGTATCCTATGTTTTCTTTCTCTACCTCCAGTGAATCTTCAAAACACTTAATAACTTATTAACTCTATGGTGTAATAAAGCTAACTGATGAGGCTTACTTTATGCATTATCTTTCCCAAGAGCTAATTTTGTTTTTACTGGAAAGCTTATTATGGCTTTAGTCAGTAGTCTCTGTTCACAAGTAGTCTCTGTTCACTCTGTGCCACTGTTCACAAGATTTTAGGCAGTAAATGAACATTCAAAAAAAGTTACCTGTTATATTTTATATATATTAGAAAAATAACTAGTTCTTCAAATCTGTTATTTTAGTCATTACTGTTTAAAATATGACTGAAATACATACGTTAAAAATGAGTTGGATTTAAAAACTCAGACAGATGGTACAGTGTAATGGCAAAACTCATAAAAGGAGTTAAGTAGTTGATTTCCCTTCAGGAAAAACTGGCTTAAGTCAAATGACTAAAGATTTTTTTTATGGACTCAAAGCATCATCAGCAGGCCCAGGAGAGAAGTCACTTGCCTGCTGGCTTTTCTACTGAGACTGCCTTCAGACTACAGTGGACAGTGGTAAAGTCTGTGGTGTGTCAGGAAAGTCATGAAAGAGTCATATTCTCTGTGCATCTCTGAGTGATGGAGTTCATTCTTTTTGTTCAGTAAGCCTCATAATTCTCGATAAGTCAAGTGGTCACGATTTCTTGTTGATTTTTTTGCATTGTTAAAAGTAGTTCTCTTAGATACTTGTAGCAGTGATTTTTAGAATGTCAAAGCTCTCTGTTTAGATAACAAGTTCATTTTTTAATGAGTTAACATTTAACAAGTTCATAATTTGTCTAAATTTTATGTATTTAATATAGATATTGATGTCAATGAAGAGTCACCTCCTCCCCTACCTGAAAGAACTCCCGAATCTTTTGTATTAGCAAGTGAACATAGTGAGTATCTCTTCTGCTTTTACTTACTTCATACTCTCAATAAACTGCAAAACAGGGCTGATTTTAATTTAGTTGCTGTTGAGCTGCATAATTAAATTCACAAATAGGTTTGAATTGATATTGACAAAAGTTTTTAATTCCTTGTATGTAAAATACTTGAGAATAGTTATTTTTTTACTTGCTAAGATTGCTGAAATGGCTGCATTTATGTTAGATGCTATAATTCAGTTAAATGCAATTGCAAATGTATTTGCATTTTGGCATCTTTTTATCCATTATGAAAAGACACTGTATCACTTGGTGTGGCAGTTTAGGTAAGTAAATATTTAAGTTGGATTGTAGGTGGGTATCACTTTGTGTTAATTGAGGAACACTTAAGGCCACAAAAGTATCAGTGAGAAGTAGGAGTGATAATGTTTTAAAGCATTGATAATACATTTCTTTTTCTTCCCCTCCTGAAAAGAGTACAGAAAAACAGCTTTAATTTATTTATAGTGTCTCATGCTCAGCGGAGGTACTCACTAGTCTTATCTGAGTTACATTTAACCAATGTTTTATTAATTTGAACTGATTTTAAGAATCTTAACAGTGAAGCTGCATATTTCAATATTAAATAAATAAGTCTAAATCTGACATCTATATAGATTATAATGAGTATATAATAAACTCTGATAACTTAATTCTTTCAGTTAAAGTTTAAGGAATCTTAAAGGGATTTTCTTATTAATAGAAACTAAAATTTTTTATGAAAGCGATATCTAAAAATATAAAGTATCTGTTTTTGTGTATTACTTTAATGCAAGAAATTTCAAGAATCAAAGATATTAATTTTAATTGTAAGATTTCATTTTTCTCAGATATACCTGTGAAATCTGAACAGAGTGAACGTCAAAGTCAGCAAGAGTCTGAACAAAAATCTGAAGTGAGTCCTTTGGGGATTGGAACAGCCAGAGCTCAATATTTTCACTCTTTTGTTAATTTATCTTACAGTCATTTGTTACAACTGTCATTTTAAGGCTATTAATATGATTTTTGATTAGCATTTCTTATGCTAAGGATTTAGCTGAAAAGCCTACAAAAAATGTGAGATCTGAATTTTTTTAAAAGAGCAACATGGTCTACTTATGACCATCACTTCAGAGTGTTATTTTCTAAGCTGCTTTTGAAATTTGTAAATTATGCCTTGTTTTAAATTATTTTGGAGGTATGAATGAAACAAGAATTACTATTTTCAGGGTTATAGCACTTCCCTACATTTTTTTTCCCATTATAACACTAGGTACATAGTCCTTCCCTTTGTTTTTTTCTGGTTACATGAGGTTTCCTTTTACATTAAGGAAATATTTTGGTAGCTAAATATTTTAGCCATGGGAAATACCATTTTTCAACCTTAAAATTTTTCATATTTCTCCCATATTTTAATAGCCTTAAAATTGTGGAACATCTTATATTGATTAAAAACACTGATATACTTTGTCATATGAAGTAGTGCTAACTTAAAACAGTCATGCTGTCTTATAATCCATGATATTATAATTTGATGAATATAGTAGAAAGCTAGCAAAATGCAGGAGTTTGTATGTTTCTTTGTGTTTTCAGTTTTCATCGAGAAAGGAAAAGGAATTTCCCTGTCCTTTTACTCCCAATATAAAATATCATAACATTTAAAACTTTTAAGTCTAATTGAAAATACCATTGTTTTCTTTCTTTTGACACTGAGAATCTTGATAAATCTTGATTTCTTGGGATATATACTCATAACAGACCAAATTTTCTATTCACAAGCTATTAAATGTCTTCCTTATAGGACTTGATAACCTCTGGAAGTGAAAAATGTGGTAAGTTAGATATTGTTCCTTTTTGCTATAGATTATGCAGATTAATTTCCATAAATAGAATGTCTCATCGTATATGCTATTTAGTTATATCTGTATGTGAAAATAGATAGGACTGCTTTTCTAGAACCCTAATTATGTAATATAATTCTTCCAAATTACTACTATTCCAGATATTATTACTAATTTAGAAAATAACAGCATTTATTATTAGTAGTTACAGTCTGATAGGAAAGAAATTATTTTTTAAATATTTTCCTGTATTTTATTTTCTGTTTATAAAAACATGTAGAATCTAGGTCTGACAGTGATCTCAGAAAATGCCCCAAATTAGCCTCGATGATTGAATTAGGTCCCTAAAAATTGTTTGGAGAACCTCCCTCTTTAGGACTTTTACATTTGTGAAGACCAATAAGATTATGTAGCTCAACCCAGTATTATAATACCAAGTTAAAAAGTTTTCTACCACATCACTTTTACTATCGTGCTAATAATACAGGTCACGTTATTTTAAAATTTTTAAAAGTCAGTGAACGTGTAAACAGCTTATCAAATATACTGGCCTATACAGTTCCCTGAATTCATCTATCATCTCTGCTGTTATCCTCCATTCTGCTTCAGCTGCTCTCTTCCTCTGAATCTTGGCCTAAAGGGGCCTCATACCATCTCATAAACTTGATTATTTTCTATCTGCTTTTCTGAGGTAACATAAGGAAAAGAGCAGAAGCTTTAGAATCAAGCCCATCTAGACTGAAGTCCCATTTTTGCTATTTTACTCACTATATGGTTTTGGCCAAGTTACCTAATCTTTCTGAGCCTTGGTTTTCATCTCTGTGAAATGGAGGTAATAATAGTACCTACCCTAGAGGATTGTTGTGAGGGTTTAATAAAATTAAATTGCATTACAGAATATCAAACACTATGCCTTGGCACATGATAAACACTCAAATGGTAGCACCACTATTATTACTATCTTTTTTATATTACTATTGCTGGAGCTTTAGATATTTTATATTCCTAATATACGTTAACTCCTTTCTGGATTCTCTTCCTTCTCTGTCCAATCTAGATACAGTCCTCTATCACTCTAGTCACCCAGGTATCTTTGACTTTTTTGCTCCCAATTACCATAGCATTTTATTTCATCCCTCAGGATTACTAAATATTACTGGGAACATAACTCAGTTTTACAGAGTGAGCCTGCAATTCTGGGCCTTCATCTACAATCGGGCCCTCAGCTTCGCTTGGTTATCTTACATGCTCTATTTTGGTATCCTTTATATTTCCCCTGAATTATCCAAATCTTTACTTTCTTCTAAACTCATGAATCTCTCTAACTCTTACTTAGTAGATGACCTTTACTTCCCTGAGAAAACTGAGGCCTTTAGACTAAATCATCATTTTCTCCTATAAGCCAGTACTGAATAACTCACCACTAGTTTTATCTACATGCCTCTCCTCTCTGTCCCCATTGCACCCTATGCATAATTATAAAACTTAATCTCACTACTGTAATAATTCATGTACTTGTCAATCCCTTCTACTAGACCAGGAGTTGGCAAACTATATCCCATAGACCTGATCCTGTCCTTGGCTTGTTTTTCTGTTCTGTCCTTGATCTGAAAAAAATGATTTTTACATTTTTAAAGAATTGTTTAAAAACAAAAGCAAATGAACAAAAATCTGAATATATGACAGAGACTGTATATGGCTTGCCAAGCGTAAAATATTTACTTGAGCTCTCCACAGAAAAAGTTTGTTGATCCCTATCTAGACTCTAAGCACCCAAAGACAAGGATCATTTATCATTTGACTTGTACTCTCAAGTTTCCAGAGAATTTTCTTACAAAGGTGTAGAGGATATGATAAAGGTCATCAGAGAATGAATAAATCATACTAGGTAATTTATTTTATTTCTAATCTTATGAAATTCTAATTATGAATTTTTAATTCATAATTAAGTTAACTAAATTTAAGCAGTGTAAAACTTAAAAAGAAAAGAATTATTACTTTTATGGGCAAAATAGTAAGTTCATTAATTACTTATAAACTTGCTTGCCATTGATTTCCATATAAAGGCATTTCAGTTGCAGTTATTGCCTAAGGACATACATTAGCACATACTATAACTATTTTAAGAAAAAAAATATGTCTAGATCCAGGTTTAGAGTAATAAAGCAAGAACATAAAGAGAATCTTCACATTGCAGAAGCACCCACTGGTATTTATAGGTGCCTTCTACACTTGCATTTATATTTATCTGGGGCTCTAAAGTCATGATACCCGTGAGAGCAAACATGCTCTTTTAACTCAAAGTCGATCTTAAAACAATTAGAGGATTCTACATATAATGCTACAAATAATGGTGATTAACAGTGGCTTTGTTTTGCATTTTAGGTCATCCAGCAGGAGGTAGTCACACAGAGACTTGTACAGAATGTCCACCTACTTTCAGTAACAAGAAAGATCAGATATCAGAAAGTAAAACAGAAGCCACAGATATTGGTAATTTGTTTGCCAAGTAATTTTCGATGTTTAATTATGTAGTTAATGCTGGCAAGAATGAGAAAAGGTCATTTGCTGTCATTCTAGGATTTCCTTAGTGCAGTTTATCAAACTTTGTGCTGAGATTTATTTATTCAGGTTCTTGAATGACCCAAAAATTAAGAGTTGGTTTGTATTTATGGAGTTTTGTTTAGTTTAAATTCTAAATTTCCACATGGAAATTTATGTTTCAGAAAGTGAAAATGTCTGTAGCATTGTTTTAGTAATGTAAAAACATTTCTAAACAGTGACCAATTATTGTGGTGTTTTCATTGTAGGTTTTGGTAATCGCTGTGGAAAACCCAAAGGACCAAGAGATCCACCTTCAGAATGGACATGATTCAGGGAGCTAAAAGACACTTTAAATTATACTGGAAAATTCAAGTGCCACTGAAAGCCAGATTTATAGTATTCCATCTTAAAAATGGGACTAACAGCAGTGTAGATTGTTACCTTAGTATTTTTTGCTGGGACCGTCTACCTGCATACTACACTTAGGAAAAAGTATTACATATGGTTTCTTTTGTAACTTCAAGTATTATTGCCTTAATGTCTCTTAACCCTGTTACACGCTGCTTGTAGACATGTTAATATAGTAATACTTTTATGATAAATTGAGTTTAAGGACTACTCTTTTGCTAATGTTTTATCATGTATGCATTATTTTGTATATGTACAGGGCAAGTAGGTATATAATTTGATAAAGTTACAGTCATAAAATATTAACAGAAGATGTAAGAAATTTCTGCATGGTCTAAATCTTTGTGTACCTTATTTGTAAATTATTTGCCCTGAAGTTTTAGAAAATAGTTTCTGAATTTTAAAATTGCTGGATTCATGCAGCCAGCATTGCAGGTTATCAGAGATCAAAGATTGTAATAATAATACATTTTGTAAATTGTAAGCAAAAAGTTATTTTTATATTATATGCTGTCTAATTGTCCATCCTAATTGTCCTTGTTTTCATCTAGTCATGGAGATTCAGTAAGTGCCTTGGAACAATATTGAATTCTCTTAGCTCGTGTGTGTTACTTTAATATTTGAACTCAACTGGGATTAGAAGACTATCAAAGTATATGTATGTTTCAGGATATTTGACCTGCCATTAAAAAAAAACAAAAACAATTTCATAGTGCTTGCTTGGTTTGATTTTCATTCTTCATTACTAGGAAATGAGACTTAATATGTGCCTTCCTACTGGCTCAGTCTTACTTTTAAGTCATGAGTGTGAATGGAGTTTGAGGTCTTAAAAAATAGGGAGCACCTTGAGCAAAAACATGGCTTTGTAGTTCTAATACTTGTGCTTGAGTCAGCCAGCAGGAATTACTAACAACTAAGATCCTAGTAAAACAACAAACAGATGTAAGGTTAGGAAATGGAAGCTATTTTTCTCCTATCCCATGACTGGAGCACAATTCCCAATCATAAATACCAAGTTTGAATTTTGACATAGATTGAAATTGGTGGACATTTATATCTCCCATCTACATATGAGAGAGGGAAAAATTAGGAGACTAAAGTGAGATAGGGTAACCTTAAATGAGTAGTAGAAGGAGGATTGTTTTGGCAAAATTTTGGCATGCAAAATTTTTTTAAAGCCAAATGTTCTTCATGTTGATCCTTTAGACGCTCAAATTTTTCTCATATTTTGGTCATAAATGAGTGTGAATACAGTTGATATTCATAAGACATTGACACCTCTAGCCTATCATTATTCTAATAAAATTTTAACTGAAATATTTTTAAAAATAGCCTTTTTTGTGATATGGTACTAAAATCATATGTAAAGATTTTTTTGTTGGGAAGGGGTTGCTTAGAACACCTTTATTGAAGTATAACATATTCAAAAGGATGCAAAAATCATCACAAAGTGTACACACCTCTGTGAATGTGACAACTACCTTGGTTAGGCAGTAAAACGAGGGTCAGCCACAAAGAAGCTTCCCTCTTAGGCTTCTGAGATTTGTTCATTGTTATATGTATAGCAGTTGTTTATTCATTTTTCATTGCTGTAGAGTTATGCATTGTATGAATATACCAAAGCTTGTTCATTCTGCTATTAATAGACATTTGGGTTGTTTCTGGTATGGGAATATTACATATAATGCTGCTTTGAACATTTTTTATTGAGCTATTTGGTACACTAAATACATAAATCTGTTGGGTATATATATGAGCAAATTTTTGAAGTAGATATGCATATATTCAGCTTTCGTAGATACTGCCAGTTTTCCAAAGTGATTCTGATTGTTACTCCTTGGTAACGCTTGGTATTGCAATTGATTTTCATTTTAGCCATTCAAATGGGTACATAGTGGTATTATTACTATGATTATTATTATTATTATGATTTGAATACATATTTTCCTAATGACTTATGAGGTTGAGCACATTTTAATGTGCTCATGACCATGTGGATATTCTCTTTTTGAACTACTGGTCCAAGTCTCAAGCAGAAACTGTTTGGCAGTATCTACTAAAACTGAATATGCACATATCCTATAATCTGGCAGTTTTGCACCTGTTTCTCTTTTGAGTTGTCTCTTCAGGATTTTTTGAAGCTATTTATACATTTTGCATTTTAATTTTTGTAGGTTTGCCTGTAGTTTGCATTTTCACTCTGTTAATAATGGGGTTTTTTGGTTGGTTGGTTGGTTGGTTGGTTGGTTGGTTGGTTGGTTGGTTGGTTGGTTGGTTAGTTGGTTGCAATAATAAACAGAAGTTCCTAAATTAAATTTAGTCCACAGGTAGCTATACAGATTTGAAGTTCAGAAGAAATGTCCAGACTGGAGATCATATTAGGGCCTTGATACAAACAGGAATGAAACCATGAGTGACAGAAATCTCAGGGAGAATTTGATATTTAAGTGAATTTTTGCAGTAATATGGTAAATATTTGCATTTCTGTTTGTGAAAACATGAGGTTAAACATGAGTGCTACACCCTGTCTTGGTGAAAGAACAATGTCGCCTTTGTCTAGTTACCATGCCAGTTGTCTGTATCATTCGGCACTTTAGGTTCTGATCTCTTCAACTTCCTCACTACCACCAGAATGGTCTTTCTAAAAAACCAGTCTGATTTGCTCTTGACTTTTTCTAATTGTTACTTCTCCCTAAAAAAATGTTTGTTATTCATTGCCTATGGTAATGTTTCTTTAAAATGTGGCCCAGGTTCTCTTGCACTAGAATTAGAGTGTGGACTGATTTAGAAATGGGGCTAAGGAATATGTGTTTCAGAAAAGCACTACAGGTGATTCTAGTGCATAATGAAATTGGAGAACCAGGCCTACAGGATCAAGTCTTAACTTAGCAGATCATGGAAGGCCATCCAAGATCTACTACTGCTGTTGACTTCCTAATCTTTTCTGTTTACCCCTGTGCTCCAGCCATAATGAACTACTGTTTCCTTAGTTCCCCTCCTCCTCTATTCATACTATGTCCTCTGTCTCAAACACTTTTTGTCCTTATTCTGGTGAGCTCTGATCATCTTTCAAGACTTAGTTCAAGTGTTATTTCTTCTATTAAACCCCTCATCTTGTCCTGTTTCCCACCAAGTCAATCAACTATTCTCTGTATCTCTGCTGTATCCTATTCATTTACCATGTACTTAAATTTTCTGCTCTACTAAACTAGCCCTTGCAAGAAATGACCATGATATTTTGTGAAAATGTTGGCATATATGTACTTTAAAAGCAACTAAACGTGCCAAGTAGGATTATGAATATAAGTATTTTCTTAAACATTGTCCTGACATAGACAGTAAATATCAGTTGAATCAATTATTTGAATCTATGACTATACCACATGTTAGGGTAGCTAGTCTATACTTGGTTTTGATTTATATTCCCAACTATTGTTCTATTCTTTGTATTTTTTATCTTAATACCTCGACATGATTTGAGTTACCCACATAAATACACTCATGGAGTGAAGCTTAAAAATGGGTTGTTTATACGTGTCCCAGCTCATAAACCATCCACTAACAGTACCCTGCCAAGAATATATCCAGTCTCCAAACTGAATATTTGGTTCTCTTCTAAAGACATCTATACAAGTTAAGAACTTTTTCATAAACTAAAAGAGCATTTTGTGCTAAACATGAAGATGAGCGATAAAATGCATTTGCAGTCCGAAGCTTTTAAGTGAGGAATCAATTGCTTTTAGCCTTAAAATATATTGATTGTAATATTGTTGTTGGAATATATATTTGGTACTTGATTATAATCTATGAAATCATTCTAGTTTAATTCTAAACACAGACTTAAATTGAATTATTGTGCTAGTTTTGGGAAAGTTTCTTGCAGCTTTTGTTTTCTTCCACTACTAATTACCTGCTTTTAGTGATGTTATTTTAGATGTCAAAAATTTAGATTCTATTAATAGCTTTCTAGATAATGAGATGAGTTAATTGCAATTTTTTATACTTTTTTCCAATTTGGGATCTTTGTTACACAGCTCTTAAAGACCAGAAGCTCGTATTTTTATTCTGGCAGATGGAGAACTGCAAGAGCTTTAACCAAGATTTTGGCCCATATCCACTCAATAAGCAGTCCTTGCATATTATGTTAAAAGTGCAAGTAGATATAGTTTTGGATATACTGTACTTTTCTTAACATTTTTGCAGTCTGTTTCCTCTGTCTTTAAGGTGCATAAATCTTGTAAGATATGTAAATGACCAGTATTTAGATCATAAAAAATTTAACCAGCAAAAGAGCAGCTATGCTTGAATAGCTCAAGGAGATGTATTTCTGTGTTCTAAACTATAACAAATCAGCTTTGTTGAATTAGCCAGGGAAGGAAATTCCAAAGATTCCAGTCATTTTTTCACATTTTCTTGAGATAACATGGCATATGTACTGTTTTGATTTAATGTAATATCATCTGTGTCTTGAGAATTGCCAATACTTTAGCAAGAACATATTCATTAGCTACTTTGGATTTATACCCAAATAGCCAAATATTAAACAACAAAAAAAAATAGTTCTAAATTTCTCCTTAAAATATTTTCCATTTTTATCAGTAATTTTTAAATTATTTTTTCCATAATATTTTTTGTGATGAAAACTTTTGAGTCCACTCTTAGCAACTTTCGAATATTGAGCACAGTATTATTAACTATATTCACCATGTTGTACATTATTACATCTCAAATATTTTTCAACTAGAAGTTTGTGCCTTTTGACCTCCTTCACCCATTTTGCCTATCCCTCACCAAATACTGTTTTTCTGACTGAAAAATTCTTCAGTAGGATTAAGTTTAATATACATAAATGTACAGTTTATATATCTGGGGTATTTTAAATTATTGTGCCTTATAAATTTAAGCTTTGTCTACTTATATATGATCTTAAGATATTTCCAATGCCTTCTAAAACTAAAATGTGGAAAAATATTTAAATAATTTATATTAAATATAAAATCTAAGCATTTCTCATTGTATTTAAGTAGTCACTAACATTTTCATGCAGCTTCTATGCAAAAAAAAAAATAAATTTAAAATACCAAGCTAGAGATAGTACATATTTATGTCTTGTAATTTGAAAGATGTAAAGATTAGCTGAGATTAACAATTAGAAAATTTTTTCATTAAAATCTGTATGTATACATTTCATTGTTTCAGAAAGGTGAATGTCTTTTATAAAGGATTTCCTAGTGTCATTCAGAACAACAAAGTATTCTTAGGATCTTTCCTACTTAAAGTGAGCTATCCATTTTAATGTTACTGTCAATATCGATTTCTGTGAAACAAACAAATTGAAATTTACATGTAGAATTTTTACATTTAGAATTCAAATTTCATTTGAATGTACTTGACAGCAAAGATTTTTGAAGTTCAAATTCTTTGATGAAGGATGCAATAATGGTAGCTTTAATTTCTGTAGCTGTAGGGGTTGAATCATCGAATTCTTCCTCCTTCTACCAGAAGGGGGCAGCAAAGCAAACTAAAATATGTTGCTCAAAAAAATCAGGAAAAGCACTCAAGAAAATTCAGAAAGCTAATAACCAAAAAGCACTTTGGGGTGTCTTCAATGTTTGAGAGTGTTTACGAAATGCCTCACTTTGCAAGAGGCATGAGCAAATCTTAAGGCATCGATATACTTTATGCAGACTCAGGCCTATCTAATAAAAATCTTGCTGAATGTTTCTCATGGGCTAGGCACCCTGCTGATCTCTGAACATCTTTAACATTCACAAAAAATTGGCCAGGTGCATATATTCCTGTTTAATAGATAAACCTGAGAAAAAGACTTAAGGTAAAGACACACAAAGTAGCAAAGTCAAAATTTAAACCTACCTCCTATTGCAAAATTTTTGCTCTTAACCACTGCCACTACTATATGTCTCTAGATTTTAGAAAAGCTAGGAGCATAGATTTTAGCAGGCAAGAAACGTGTGTGCCACTTAACTGACTATAGGCTACAAAAAAAATGTCACTCATAGGCTTTAAAACACATCTCCTTTTCATAACATATAGTTGGTAATGAACAGTGAAAATATCAAAAAGCCATAGCTAAAACCCAAAGAATTTTCAGTGTCTTAATCTAAAATAATTAGAAAAGTACCCACTTATTAATAACACTTTTTAAACAGCTTCTAGGGCTGAAAAAGCATTTTCCTGAGCACTGAAAGGGCATGCGAGTTGGCCTTTTAGCAATTTTTAAGGCTATAAAGAAAGCAAAATAATTTTTTTAAAAAATGTTTTAATCATTAATGTCACCACATATTTGACCACTATTACCCCATTTACCTTTCTCCTACCCTGTCCACCCTCTCCTCTGGTAACCGCTTATCTGTTGTTCATGTCTATGAGACTGTTCATTTGTCCTGTTCATTTGTTGCTTTTAGGTGTGTATCTCACAAGTGATACTGTGGTTTTCAACTTTTTCTGTCTGGTATATTTCACTTAGCATGATTATCTCAAGATTCATTACAAATGGCAGTATTTCATCTCTCCTTATGGCTGAGTGATGTTCCATTGTATATAGGTACTACAGCTTTATCCAATCATGTCATAGGACACCGGTTGCTTCCATGTCCTGGTCACTGTGAATAGTGCTGCCATGAACATTGATGTGCAAATACCTTTTCGGATATGAGTTTTCAAGTTCTAGGGGTAAATACCCAGTAGAGGGATTGCAGAATCACATGGAAGATCAATTCTTACTGTTTTGAGGAACCTCCATACTGTTTTCCACAGTGGCTGTACCAATTTGCAGTCCCACCAGCAGTATATGAGGGTTCCTTTTTCTCTGCATCCTCGTCAACATTTGTTATTGTCCTGTTGATAACAGGTGTGTGATGATATTGTGGTTTTGAATTGCATTTCCTATTAGCTAGTGATGATGAGCATCTTTTCATGTTTCTCGGCCACTTGTATGTCTTCTTGGGAGAAGTATCCAGGTCCGCTGCCCAATTTTAATTGCATCATTTGTTTTTGTTGTTACTGAGTTTTATGAGTTCTTGGTATATTTTTAAATTCGGCCCTTATCGGAGGCCTAGCTTGCAAATATATTTTTCCATTCAGATGGTTGTCTCTTTACCTTGTCGATGGTTTCTTTTGCTGAGCAGAAGCTTTTTAGTTTTATGTAGTCATATTCATTTGTTTTTGCTTTTACTTCCCTTGCCTTTGAGGTTAAATTCATAAAACCCTCTTTAAATCCAAGGCCCATGAGTTTAATTCCTATTTTCTTTTATGCATTTTATTGGTTCCAGTCTCATACTCAAGACTTTAATCCATTTTGAATTATTTTTGGTCTGTGGTAATAGACAACAGTCTAGCATCCTTTTTTGGCAGGTGGCTCCTGTTTTCTCAGCACTATTTACTGAAGAGGCTTTCCCTGTTCCACTGTATATTTCTGGCTTTTTTTGTTGAAAATAATTTGCCTATATAAAATGGGTTTATTTCTGGACTCTTGAGTCTGTTTCACTGGTTTGTCTCTTTTTCTGCCAATACCATGCTGTTTTGATTACTGTCACTTTGTAGTATAATTGGAAGTTGGGCAGAGTAATGCCTCCAGCCTCGTTCTTTTTTCTCAGCATAGCTTTGTCAATTCGGGGTTTTTTGTGCTTCCATACAAATCTGATGATTTTTTGTTGTTTCTTTAAAAAATGCCAATGGGATTTTAATGGGGATTGCATTAAATCTGTATAATGCTTTAGGCAATAAGGTCATTTTAACCACGTTGATTCTTCCAATTCAAGAACACGGAATAGCTTTCCATTTCTTTGTAACTTCTTCCATTTCTTTGAATAGGGTCTTACAGTTTTCATTACACAGGTCCTAAACGTTTCGTTAAATTTATTCTTAGGTATTTTATTCTTTTGTGTTGCAATCAAAAAAGGAATTTTTTAATTTCATTTTCTAACACTTCATTATTAGAATACAGAATGTTGATTTAATATCCAGAGACTTTACTGCATTTGCTTATTATTTCTAATGGTGTTCTTGTGGAGGCTTTAGGGTTTTATATAGAGAATCATGTCATCTGCAAATAGTGACAGTTGACTTCTTTGTTTCCTATTTAGATGGCTTTTACAACTTTCTCTTGCTGGATTGCCCTCACTAGGACCTCCAATGTTATATTGAATAACAGTGGCAATAGTGGACAGCCTTGCCTTGTTCCTGATCTTAGAGGGAAGGTTTTTAGTTTTTTATCATTAAGTATGATGTTGACTGAGGATTTGTCATATATGGCTTTTATTATGTTGTTACTTTACTGATTTGGTTAAGTATTTTGATCATAAATGGATGCCGTATCTTGTCAAAGGCATTTTCAGTATCTATTGATATGATCATATGATTCTTATTGTTTAATTCATTAATGTGGTGTGTCACATTAACTGATTTGTGTATGTTGAACCATCCTTATGCCTCTGGAATGAAGCTCACTTGATTGCGGTATATAATCTTTTAAATATGTTGCTGTATTTGGTTCACTAGTATCTTATTTAGGATTTTTGTATATCTGTGTTCATGAGAGATATTGGTCTATAGGTTTCTTTTTTGTGTGGTATCTTTACCAGGTCTTGGTATCAAGGTAATATTGGCCTTATAAAATGAGTTGGGAAGTATTGCCACCTCTTTGATTTTTTGGAAGAGTTTGAGGAGAATAGGTATTGAATCTTCTTTGAATGTTTGGTAGAATTTACTGGTGAAGCCATTTGGTCCTGGACTTTTACTATTTGGTAGGTTTTTGATGATTGTTTCAGTTTCCATATTGCTGATTTGTCTATTTAGATTTTCTAGATCTTCTTGATTCAGTCAAGGAAAGTCTCATTTTTCTAAGTAGTGGTCCATTTCTTCTAGTTATTAAATTTGGTGTTACATAATTTTTCATAGTATTCTTGTATGATCCTTTGTATTTCTACGGTGTCTGTTGTAATTTCTCATCTTTCATCCTTGATTTTGTTTATTTGTGTCCTTTCTCTTTTTTTTAGTGAATCTAGCCAAGGGTTTGTCAATTTTAACCTTCTCAAAGAACCAGCTCTTTGTTGTTTTAATTTTTTTTTCAATTTCATTTGTTTCTGCTCTAATTTTGATTATTTCTTTACTTCTGACTTTAGGCTTCATTTGTTCTTTTCTAGACTTTTAAGAAGGAGCATTGGGTTCTTTATTTGGGCTCATTCTTATTTTTTTGAGATAGGCCTGTAAAGACATGAGACATGAACTTTCCTCTTATTACCGGTTTTGCCATGTTCCAAAAGTTTTGATATGTTAAACTATCATTATCATTGTCTCTATGTATCTCTTGACCTCTCTTTTTATTTGTTCTCTGATCCAGTCATTTTTCAATTAGCATATTGTTTAATCTCTATGTATTTTTGGTTCTTCTTACATTCGTTTTACAGTTGATCTCCAGCTTCAAAGCATTATGATCAGAGACTATGGTTGGAATGATTTCAACCCTCTTATATTTGTTGAGGCTATTTCTGTGTCCCAGTATGTGGTCAATCCTTGAGACTGTTCCTTGTGCACTAGAGAAGAATGTATAAGCAGCTATTTGGGGATGGAAGGCTCTGTAAATGTCAATTATGTCCAGTTGGTCCAGTGTGTCATTTAAGGATGTTATTTTCTCATTTTCTGTTTGGATGATCTGTTCACATCCAACAATGGGATATTTAGGTGTCCCCTACTAAGATAGTGTTTTGGTCTGTTTCTCCCTGTAGTTCTGTTAGTAATCGCTTTGTATATTTTGGTGCTCCCTGATTGGGAGCATAGATATTAATAATATTATGTCTTCTTGCTGCATGATTCCCTTTATCATTATGAAGTATCCCTCAGTATCTTTAACCTTTTTATTTTGAAGTCTGTTTCATCTGATATTAGTACTGCTACTCCTGCTTTTTTCTGCATGCCATTTGTTTGAAATATCATTTTCCACCCTTTCTCTTTGAATATATATTTGTCTTTGGAGCTGAGATGTGTCTTCTGGAGGCAGCATATGGTTGGTTTTTTGTTTTAAATTTTAATTAGTTTCAAGCATACAGCACATTGGTTAAACATCTATATAGTTCATAAAACAATCCCCCCAATTGCTTCCTCCATCCCTGACCTTCCACCTAGCCAACATATTAATGCTAACTGCATTCCCTATGTCGTGCTCCCCATCCTCATGACCATTTATCAGCTACTAATTTGTACTTCTTTAACCCTTCACCCCATTCTCCCAGCTCCCCAAACCCCCATCTCTGCCTGTCACCAAATTGTCCACTATATTTGCGAGTCTGTTTTTGATTACTTTGTTCTTTTTATTCCTTGGATTCTGCATATAGTGAAATAATATAGTGTTGTTCTTTCTCTGTCTGACTTAAATACCTTCTAGGTCCATCAACGCAATACCTTTTTCCATCCCCTTCCATTTATTTAGTCTGTGTGTGTCTTTTAATCTGAAGCGCGTTTCTTATAGGCAACATGTAGGGGGGAGGGGTCTTGTTTTCTTACCATTCAGCCACTCTGTCTTTTGGTTGGAGCTCTTAATTCTTTTCCATTTAGGTACTTATTGGTAGGAATGTAGTTGTTACCATTCTTTATTCCTGTTTTTGATACATGGTTTTTCTTCTTAAATAAGTCCCTCCAACATTTCTTGTAATGTTTGCTTGGTGCTGATGAATTCCTTTAGTTTATTTTTGTCTGGGAAGCTCTTTATCTGTCCTTCAACTCTAAATGATAGCTTTGCTGGATAAATTATTCTTGGTTGTAGATCATGGGGTCTTCGTCATGTTAAATATTTTTTGCCAAGCCCTTCTGCATAGTTTCTTTTAAGAAATCACCTACCAGTCTTATGGAATTTCCCTTATAAGTAACTATCTGTTTTTCTCTTGCTGCTTTTAAGATTCTCTTTTTGTAGTTAACCTTTGGCATTTTAATGATGATGTGTCTTGGTGAGGGTCTCTTTAGGTTCATCTTTTTTGGGACTCTCTTAGCTTCCTGGGGTCTATATGTCTATTTCCTTCACCAGGTTAGGGAAGTTTTCCATCATTATTTCTTCAAACGGCTGTTCAACATCTTGATTTTTTTTTAGTTATGCTGATCATATGGATATTTGGACAGTTGATAGTTCACGTGTGCTCCTTAAATTATTTTTTTTTAGTCTTGGCATCTTATTTCTTGCCATTCTGCTTGTATGTCCTTGGCTTTCTCATTCTCTTGATAACTTGATCCTTTTCTTTATTCACTGTTTATTCCTTTGTTTATTCCATTTAACATACTTCTCATCTCAGATAATGTGTTCTTCATTTCAGACTGGTTCCCTTTTACATTTTCCATTTTTATGTTTTTATCTCTTTGTTGAAGTTCTCACTGAATTTATTTACACTTCTCAAAAGTTCATTGAGCATCTTTGTAACCAGTGATTTTAAATCTGCAGCTATTAGGTTACTTGATTCCATTATATCTGGATCTCTGTTCTGTTCTCATGTTTTCTGCTTGTCTTCCCATTTTTACTGACTTTCCATGTCTGTTTCTATGTACTAAGCAAAGCTCTTAAGTCCCTCAATCTTAATAGTGTGGATTTGTGAAGTAAGTGTCCATTGGCACAGTCCTGAGAGGGGTCAGCTGCTGGCCAAATTTATCTCAAGCCTGTGCCCCTCTGGGGCCACTTGTTAAGATTCAGCAAGCAATCAAGTTGCTGTGCTTATAGTTACTGCAAAAGGCCACACCAGAAACAGGCCAGCTGACTTCAGTATGAGTCTAGGCTCTGCTCAGCAAGGAGCACCTGACTCGCTGAGGATAAATCTGGATGTGGCTTGGGTGGGGCCTCAAGTTGGGGGAGGTGGGGTTTCAGAAAATCCTCTGGCCTGAGTGACCTGTAATCCAGTTTGATGTACGTCACGGCTACAGCGGCGCTGTGTCTGGAGCACTGGTAAGCAGGGAGGGCTCAACAGAGAACAATGGATACCACCAGCACCTCTGTATCAAGTGAGTCTCGTCTGGACCCTCACTTCAACAGTGTCCCCTTATAAGCCACAGTTGCCCCTTGCACACAGCTAAATAAGCACTGGTGCTCAGAGCGAGCAGGTCTGTCGCCAGGAAAATTCGCTCATGGACACAGCTCCTTTAAGAGGCTTCTGCTGTTGCCACTGCCTCCATCTCACTCAGCTGCTGGAGACCAGTCAGCCCCACATCCTCACCCCATCCTACTTTCTGTCATTACAGGTGCTTTCTTGAGTATCTCCCTAGCTGTATAGTTTGTTCATCTAGATCCCAGGTGATTTTTTCTTGCTGCTACTCACTTGTTTTCGCTAACACTTTGATTTGGTCACCAAAGGGATGAACAGAGCCTCTATCATCTACGCCATTTGGGTCGTCCAGTGGGTTTTGTTTTTTGATCCAGTCTGCAACTCTGTTCCTTTTTATGGGTGAGTTCAGTCCATTTACTACATTTAGGGTGATAACTTAAATATGAGGTTTTCCTATAACCATTTTATGTTTTGTGTTTTTTTGGTAACTCAGTGTTTCATTGCTTCCTTGTCCTTGTGTGCCTGGTCTTTTGTTTGTTTTCATTTTGACTGGGTTTTGTGGGTTTTCCTTCTGATCCTTCTTGTTCTTCTATGTTATATACTTAAGTCCTGAATCTTTGGATCTTTGGCATGTGGTTACCATGATGAATGTGTAGAAGATAATATACATATATATACATTTTCTTCTGCATGTGCCTTATCTCCATTCCCCTTTGCAAATTTGGATCTTTTAAAAAAAATTATTTATTTATTTTGGATCTTTTAAAAAAATTGTTTATTTAAATTAGTTTCAAGTATACAGTACATTGGTTAGACATCTATATAGATCATAAAATGATCCCCCCAATTTCTCCCTCTCTCCCCTGGTCCTCCACCTCGGCATTATATTGATAATTGCATTCCGTCTGCCGTGCTCCTCATCCCTGTGACTATCTGTCAACTAATTTGCAATCCCACCACCAATGTATGAGGGTTCCCTTTTCTCTGCATCCTCACCAACACTTGCTGTTTGTTGATTTATTGATGATAGCCATTCTGACAGGTGTGAGGTGATATCTCATTGTGGTTTTAATTTGCATTTCTCTGATGGTTAGCCACCCTGAGCATCTTTTCATATGTCTGTATATGTAACCGTTTGTATATCCTCTTTGGAGAAGTAACTGTTCAGGTCTTCTGCCTATTTTTTAATTGGACTGATTTTTGTTGTTGTTGTTGAGTCGTATAAGTTCTCTATAAATTTTGAATATTAACTCTTTATCAAATGTATCAATAACTAATATATTCTCCCAGTCTGTTGTCTTTTTGTTTTGTTGATGGTTTCCTTTGCTGTATAAAAACTTTTTAGTTTGATGTAGACCCATTTGTTTACTTTTTCTTGTTTCCCTTGCCCAAGGAGGTATATCTGAAAATAAATTCCTGTTAGTAATATCAGAGTTTACTGCCTATGTTTTCTTCTAGAAGTTTCATGGTTTCAGGTCTTACATTTAAGTCTTTAATCCATTTTGAGTCTATTTTAGTATACAGTGTAAGAAGGTGGTCCAGCTTCTTCTTCTTTTTTCTTTTTTACATATATCTGTCCAATTTTTCCAACACCATTTATTCAAGAGGCTATCTTTACCCCATTGCATATTCTTACCTCTTTTGTCATATATTAAATGAGAGTATAGGTGTGGATTTCTGGGATCTCTATTTGTTCCATTGATCAATGTATCTGTTTTTATGCCAGAACCATGCTGATTTGATTATTGTAGCCTTGTAGTATAGTTTGATATCAGGTAGTGTGATACCACCAACTTTGTTCTTTTTCAAGATTGATATGGCTATTCAGGGTTTTTTATGATTCCATATAAATTTTAGGATTTCTTGTTCTATCTCTCTGAAAAATGCCATTGGTATTTTGATAAGGATTGAATTGAATTTATAGAATGCTTTGGGTAGTATGGCCATTTTAATGATGTCGATTCTTCCTACCCATGAACACAATATATGCTTCCATTTATTTATATCTTCTTCAGTTTCTTTTATTAATGACATAATTTTCTGAAAACAGGTCTTCTACTTCCTTGATTAATTTGATTCCCAGGTATTTTATAGTTTTTGACGTAATTATAAATGGGATTGACTCTTAATTTCTCTTTCTGAAAGTTCATCATTGGTGTATAAAACTGTCACTGAGTTCTGAATTTTATTTTGTAACCTGCTACTTTACTGAATTCATTGATCAGTTCTAACAGTTTTTTGGTGGAATCTTTAGGGTTCTCTATATGTAGTATTATGTCATTGGCAAATGAGATTTACTTCTTTCTTTCCAATTTGGATGCCTTCTATTTCTCTTTCTTGTTTTATTGCTGTGGCTAAAACTTCCAAAACAATGTTGAAGAAGAGTTATAAAGTGGGCATCCTTGTCTTGTTCCTGATTTTAAGGAAAATGCTTTTAGCCTTTTCTCATTGAGTATGATGTTACCTGTAGGTTTGTCATATATGGCTTTTATTATGTTGAGGTATGTTCCCTCTACTCCCACTTTGCTGAGAGTTTTTATCATAAGTGGATGCTGGATTTTGTCAAATGCTTTTTCTGCATCTATTAATATGATCATATGGTTTTTATCTTTTGATTTGTTAATGTGGTGTATCACATTAATTGATTTGCAGGTATTGTACCAACCTTGCATTTTAGGAATAAATCCAATTTGATCATGGTGTATGATATTTTTAATGAATTGCTGAATTCAGTTTGCTAATATTTAATTGTGGATTTTTGCATCAATGTTCATAAGAGATATTGGCCTATAGTTTTATTTTTTTGTAATGTCTTTGGTTTTGAAATCAAGGTAATAGTAGCCTCATAAAAGGAATTAGGGAGCTTTCCTTCTTGAATTTTCTGAAATAGTTTGAGAATTCTTCTGTGAATGTTCAGCAAAATTCACCTATGAAGCCATCTGGTCCAAGGACTTTTGTTTTTCGGGAGGTTATTGATTACTTATTCTATTTCATTGGTGGTAATTGGTTGGTTCAGATTTTCTGTTTCTTCTTGACTCAGTTTTGAGAGATTGTATGTGTCTAGCAATATGTCTATATCTTCCAGATTATTCAATTTGTTGGCATATGATTACTTGTAGTATTTACTTATGATCCATTGTATTTCTGTGGAGTCCATGGTTATTTCTTCTCTTTCATTTCTGATTTTATTTATTTGAGTCCTCTCTCTTTTTTCTTTGATAAGTCTAGCTAAGGGTCTGTCAATTTTGTTTACCCTTTCAAAGAACCAGTTCTTGGTTTCATTAATCTTTTATATTGTTTTTCTATACTCATTACATTTATTTCTGCTCTGATCTTTATTATTTCCTTCTATTTACTTTGGGCTTTGCTATTCTTTTTCTAGTTCTTTTAATTTTAGAGTTAGATTATTTATTTGAGATTTTTCTTGGACTGTATTGCTATGAATTGCCTTCTTAATGCTGCTTTTGCTGTGTCTCATAAATTTTGAGTTGTGTTTTCATTTTCATTTGTCCCTAGGAATTTTTTGATTTCTTCCTTCATCTCAATAATAACCCATTCATTATTTAGTACCATGTTATTTAGCCTCCATGTGTTTGTGTCTTTTCCATTTTTTTCTTGTAGTTGATATCTAGTTTCATACCATTGTTATCAGACAAGTTGCTTGATATTTCAATCTTCTTGAATTTATTGAGACTTGATTTATATGCTACCATGTGGTCTATCCTTGAAAGCGTTTCATGTGCACTTGAGAGGAATGTATATTTTGCTTTGGGGTAAAATGCTCTGAAAATATCTATTAAATCCATCTGTAGTAGTGTATCTTTTAGGCTCATTGTTTCCATGTTGATTCTTTGCCTGGAAGATCTGGGCATTGCTGTCATAGGGTGTTAAAGTCTCCTACTATGAGTGTATTACTATTGATCTCTCCTTTTATGTCAGTCAATAATTGCTTTATGTATGTAGGTGCTCCTATGTTGGATGCGTATATGTTTACTAGGGTTATGTCCTCTTGTTTATCCATCCCTTTATCATTATGTAATGCCCTCTTTTGTCTCTTATTACAGCCTTTGTTTTAAACTGTTTTATCTGATATAAGTATTTCTACCCCAGCTTTTTCTTTTCATTTCTGTTTTGCATGAAATATCTTTTTCCATCCTTTTACTTTCAGTCTGTGTTGCTTGATCTGAAGTGGGTCTCTTATAGACAACATATGCATGGGTCTTGTTTTCTCATCCATTCGGTTACCCTCTGTCTTTTGATGGGAGCATTTAATCTGTTTACATTTAAAGTGATTACTGATAAGCACATTGTTACTGCCATTTTATTCATATTTATTTCTTTATTCTTTTTTACTCCTCTTATTACAGAAGATCCTTTAATATTTCTTGTAATGCTGGCTTGTCAGTGATGAATTCCTTAATCTTTTTCCTGTCTGGGAAGCTCTTTATCTCACCTTCCATTTTAATTGAAAGCCTTGCTGGGTAGAGTATTTTGTGGTTGTAGATTCTTGTTTTTCATAACTTTGAATATTTCTTGCCATTCCTTTCTGGCATGCAAAGTTTCCATTAAAAAGTCAGCAGACATTTTTATGGGGGTACCCTTGTAAGTAACTAGCTGCCTTTCACTTGCTGCTTTTAATATTCTCTTTGTCTTTGGCCTTTGGCATTTTAATTATGATGTGTCTGGTGTAGGTCTGTTTGAATTCCTCTTGTCTGGGACTCTTTGTGCTTCCTCAACTTGTATATCTAATTTCTTTACCAGGTTAGGCAAGATTTCTGTCATTTTTTCTTCAAATAGATTCTCAATCCCTTGCTCTCTCTCTTACTCTTCAGGTACTTCTATAATCTGGATATTTTTATGCTTCATGTTGTCCCAAAGTTCTCTTAAACTCTCATTTTCTAAAATTAGTTTTTGTTCTTGTTGTTCAGTTTGGGTGTATTCTGCTACTTTGTCTTCCAATTCTCTGATTTGATCTTCTGCTTCGTCCAATCGACTGTTGAATCCTTCATTTTAGTTTTTGTATTCCCCATTTCTGCCTTTCTTTTTTATGGTTTCTATGTCCTTTTTTATGCTGGTGAAGTTCTCATTGTGCTCATCCATTCTCCCCCTAAGTTCATTGAGCATCCTTATAACCATTATTTTGAACTCTGTCTCTGGTAGGTTGCTTGCCTCCATTTATTTCATTTAGCTTATTTTCTGGAGTTTTCTCCTGTTGTGTCATTTGTGGGATGTTTCTTTGTTTTCTCATTTTATTAGCCTCTCTGTGTTCATGTCTATGTGTCAGGAGTATTTGTTACGTCTCTCATCCTTGGCCAGATGGCCTAATGTGGAAGGTGTCTTGTGTGGCTTAGTGGTGCACTCTCCCTCATCTCTCATGCTGGGGGCTCTAGATGTGATATTTGGGTAGGTTGTGTGTGATCTTCTGTTGAGGCCAAGCTTTTATTTTTAGTAGATCAGTGGATGGGATTAACATTCAGGCTGACTAATTGTGGGAAATGGCTGCACCCACAGAGTAAGAATTGTTGCATGGGGCTGACCCCACTGAATGGGATTTGCCCTAGCAGGCCTGTATACTTTTTGCACTTGTGTGTATCACTAATGGGACTAGTCAGGAGTTGCTCCTTTGTGATCTGGTGCCAGCCTCTGGATGCATTGGTTTTGTGGCCCCTCAGGAGGGGCTCCTCCCTAGTCCAAGGTCAGCCACTGTGTTTGATTGCTCAGGGCTACCTGGTGAGAACTACAAAACAATCTGCGGATGGTTGTTGCCTATGCTAGATCTATAGGTAAGTGAAAGAGACAATGCCATAGGCAGAGGTTGGTTATCCCCTCTCCCTGTCCTATGGCAGTTTTTCAGAGCGACCCATGCTCCTCGAGGCCTGACACTGCTTGTCAGTTGCCTATAGGTCCCTGAAACTGGATAAGCCTCTGAGTGATATGCATATTGGTTGGTACAAGGATCCTGGGAGCCTACTGAATCTTTTGAGTAAATTTCCCCCTGCTACTGCAGTGTCAGCTTACATGCCAACACTGTCTCTGTGATTTCCTATACAAGTTTCCACTCATAGCAAGGTCAGCTGGTGCCCACCTTGGGCCAAAATGTGCTACCCCAGGGCAGAGGTAGCTGCCTCTCAATGTGCAGCAGGTATTTTGTGCATCGGATGGGGCAGGAGTCAGGGAGTCAAGGACTGTCAAGCCAGTACAGATCCTTGCAATCCCCTCAAGAGATATTGCAGCTCATACAGACAGCAGTGGTCTGTCCACAGTGTTTCTCAAAATGCACTCACTAATCTATCCAAGGTCTGTTGCCTGTGCTGACTGTACAACCCCAAAGACAAGCAGGGCACAAGAGGCTGCTTGTCAATGGGCTGAGTGAAATCTCAGGGAGACAGGGTCCATCCGGCCAATACAGCCTCAATTTTGCTATAATTTCTGTGCCTGGGCGTTCCCGGGGCTTTGATGTGGCTCCTTTATATTATCAGACGTAGGTTTTATGATCAGCTGGACTTCAAGTGATTCTCCATGTTGATTATTTTATAATTTGGTTGTAATTTCAATGTGGACCTAGGAAGAGATGAACTCGGCTTTTACCTAGTCTGCCATCCTCCTCTGAAACTTGAGAAGACATGTTTCTTGAATGAGAAAAATATACATCGTGTTTTAGGTAAGGTTGGCTCCAAATTTGAATCTTTGAATCCTTCCCTTTTCTGTCATTGTTGTCTCAGTTGGTTCTTATATACACTAAACATTCTTTACTATCTTGCTATAGCAAATCTCTTATTGTTTAAGCTTATAATGTCTCGTCTTAATAAGGGTTGCACTCCTCTGCTTCTATATACCTGATAGTTGCCTTACTCCTAGGTATATATATATTTGTCATTTTCCTTTATGTGAGCTTACCCTTTTCAGTATTTCTCATAAAGTGGGCCACATAGTGGAGAATTCCCTCAATTTTTGTATGTCTGGAAAGGTCTTTATTTCTCCTTCATCTCTAAAGGAGAGCTTAGCTGGAGACATTATTCTTGGCTGGTAGTTCCTTTCATTTAATAGTTTGAATATTTGATTCCACTCTTTTCTGGATTGTAAGGTTTGTGCTGAGAGGTCCGATGATAATCTAATGGGTTTTCCTTTATAAATTACCATCTTCTTTTCCCTGGCTGCCCTGAGAATTCTTTGTCATTGATTTTTTGAGAATTTTAATACAGTGTGTCTTGGAGAAAGCCTTTTTGGGTTGAGATAATTGGGTGTTCTGTTGACTTCTTGAATTCCCAACTCCAGCTCATTCCTTAGATTTGGGAAATTCTCATCAACTATTTGTCTGAAAATCTTTCTAATCCTTGCTCCTTTACATCCCCTTTGAAAATGCACATTATTTTTGTTTCCTCTCATGATGGTATCAACTAGTTCCTATATTTATCTTTCATTATTTTTCATTCTTTGGTTTCTCTCTTCTTCCTTCTGATTTATGTCTGGATTTGTCTTCGATGTCACTGATCCTTTCCTCTACTTGGTCGACTCTGTTTCTCAAGCTTACTATTTTATTTTTCATCTCTTTCAGTATGGTCTTCATTTCCAGAAGTTCTATTTGGTTCTTTTTGAGGGTTTTGATCTCCTTGCTCTGTTCATCTAGTTGTCTTTTCAATTCCTGAAAATGTTGATATGAATTGCTTTAGATCTCATTGAGTTTTTTCAGAAGTATCACCTTCAATTCCCTGTCACTTAAATTGCATATTTCTATGTCTTTAAGCTTATTTTCTGGAGATTTTTCTCTTTTATTCTGAGCTGCCTCGTCATCTTGTTCATGGGGTTTAATGGACTATTTATCCACCTGGGCAATAATGGAGGTGTATTCTACTTTTTTTTTTTTTTTCCTGGAAAGAATATTTATTATATAAAGCTCTCTCTTTAGCCTATTGCAAAAAAGATTTTTTTCTTTTGGTTTCCGGTAAGTGGCATCTAAGCTCTTGGATCCTGGTTTATATGAAGTCTTAATAATGCTTTTTTTTTTCCCTTGTAGGTATTCAATCATGCTCGCTACCCTCAGTCTCAGTCCCTGTCAGTGTTAGCAGTGGTTTTGATAGCATTTGCCCAGATTCCCCCAGGGCTCTGCGGAGTTGGGTCTTGGAGAATGGGGGGCGCCCTGTGGATTGGGGATGGGGGCTGCAGTTCAGCCTCATGTTTTTCATCCTCTGCTGGTAATAATCATTTGTTGTTTCTCTGTCATCTTCACTTCTCTGTGGTCCCCACTTCTCTGCTTTATGCTTTGATCCCTGGGCACTGCTGTGGGCTGTGTGGAGCTCATAGCTCTCCAAGGTAGGGCTATTCAAGCAACCCACAACACCTTCTCCCTTCTCCCTCCTCCTGCAGGGAGCACTGGCTGCAAGTGGCAGCTTCTTTGGTTCTCCTTGCCTACTATCTGACTCCTGGGGTTCTGACCTGTGGTAGGTCTTATGTGCAGATCCCATGCTCAGATGCGCTGATGTGCAGTTTGGGTGTTTTATGTTGAGTTTTAGATGTTCAGCTTGTTGTTTCAAGGGGAGAGATCTGGGGATGTCTCTCATTCTACCATGTTTCTGATAAACATAATAATTTTTAATGTGAAGAGTATTACACCGTGGCTGGGAATTAGCACAGATCTAAAATCTTTCCCTATTTGTCTATGCCTCAAAACATTATTGGAGAATTTCTGATAAGTAGTGCTATATCCATTGTCTATAAATTATACATGTAATGAATATTCATATGGTACCATGTCCACATACCATTGTAAGTGGCTCATTTAATGAGGTAGACACCATCTTTAGTTTCCATTTTATAGATGAGGAAATCAGGGTACAGAGAGAGGTTAACTTGTGCAAGGTTACAATGCAGGGAAATTTTGATCCCTCTCTGCTGGATGAGGAGGTGGGGGAGGAGGCAGAAACTGAATTGGGGTAGTTTGCAAATTAACAGCTCCATTTCAGTAATTCTTCTCACGGAAGTAGCCATGAGAGTAGGGATGTCTTTTCCTGTCGTTGGAGATCCATGATATGGCTCATCTGCTACCACTGGCCACTCTGCCCTAACCCTCGCTATAGCCCCCAAATGTGCCTTGAAAATTTTCACCTTTGTGCTTGGTTCATTTGGTCCCACCCAGCAACCACCCCCTTGCCACCTTCTTCAAATGCAAAAGTGGAGTTACATACCTTTCAAAGTCTGCACCAGTAGAACTTTCTTAATAAATCTTCCCTACTCAATATAGCTCTCCCTTCTGGCAGAATCAACTCCTTCCGTGAAGTATCCTTAGCTCTAGGACATGAAGCAATTTTTTCACATCATTTTAAATTACTTCTTTATAAAATATATCTTCCACATTAGCTTACAAGCTTCTTGAATGCCTAACCCAATTTTCTGCTTGCAATGTGGACTTAGATGCACATTAGTTGCAATGAACTCATCTGAACAGCGGTGGCATTCAGTCAGGGTGAAGAGGGCACCTTTTCCAGACTGAATTTGTCATATAAACTTTAGAGGTAAGCAGTATTGACATTTCTGGCATTGCCTCAGGGGAGTGTCAGTTTCAGGGTAAAGAATAACAGTCTCCTATCTTTGGTTCAAGGTAGAAAGTTCAACAGCAATTCCATATAAACAAAGTGGGGCGGGGGACGAAATCTAGACGTATAGGACACTAACTCTAAACAGTTACCAAAGGGTTTTAAGGTTGTTTATGAAGCACATAGTTTAGTAGATACCAGCAATTACCAGTTAATAAACTCACCGTCTGTAGATAGCTCAAGTCAACTGGGACTGCAGTTCCCCAAGGGAGTGATCCAGTCATCCCTTTCATCAACTGATTACCAGTTTTCCATTAGAAAAAATGAGATAGCGTATAGACTTTATAAGCCATTTGAAATCTGGGAGAGAAAAGAATCTATATGTGCTTTAAAACTATTTGTTTTTAAAATTAATTTAAAAAGTAAATGTGATGATATCCATTTCCAAGAATGTTAAAACATGATTTAAAAATCACTGTATTCTGAGACTCAGGGACATGGATAATGGACTAGTGGTTACAAGAGGGGGAAGGGGTGGGCAAGGAGCAGGGAGGTAGACATAGATGCTGCTATCTACTTATTACAAATATAAGGGGTAGGGGAGAATGAAGTGGGTAAAGAGAATCAAATATGTGGTAGCTGAAGAAAACTGGACTTTGGGTGGCAAACACAGTAGAACATATAGATGTCAAATTATAATGTACACTTGAAAATTATATAATTGTATTAACCAATATTACCCCAATAAACTTAATAAAAAAACAAATAAATAAAAATATCACTGTATTCTAAATAAAACACATTTTGGCCAAGCCAGTTTTTCTGAAACTTTTTTTTTTTTTCATTTCTCATCCTACCCCTTGTCCCCAACCACACACACACACACGGGGAAAACTTAAATTAAATTTAAATTCTCCCTAGTGAAAGGCATAAAGAATAGGATTTTGATGGATAGGGTTGAGGTTTAGAGGGGCACAAACTACTGTAATATCTGAGATTTTTTCACCTCCAAGAACAAAATTAGAGAATGCATGAACTAAGGTCATTAACAGAGAGAACTGCAAATTTGAGAATGCAGCCAATTAGTTTGGGAGGCACTGATGGCCTAGGTGTCATACTCTCGAGTGTGTCTGATAACAAGTCTCTCAATGTGCTTCTCACACTTAAACTAAGCTGGCTAGGGGTGTGCTGTGGGTTTTTCCTCATCTTTAAAATGAGACAATAGCTGCCTTGTCATGGTTTCAGGGACAAAAGAACGTTTTGAAAACACTTTCCATCCTCATCTTATTCCTAATGGAATCCAACAAATGTATTTTCTTGACAGGAGAGGTTATCTGTTCATTTATCTTACCTATTAATTAGCTAAGATGCCTGATGATGTGCCTTCCCTGAAAGACTGCCTGCCTCTTTGCTCCTTCCTAGACATACCAGGTATACTTTTAAATAGACATTTGTTTGTATCCACTTCCAGAAAGGCTGTAATAGGTGTTTCCCTTAATTAACACTATAATTTACCTTTTTCACAGATTATTGCAAGGATCACATTAGTTAAATGTGTAGCAGAGTAAACTTTCTCTTCAGTAGAAAACTCAGAGCCATAAATTATGAAACAATGTACAACAATCTAAAAATCACATTCTTGTGAGTGATTGAAGTGATTGTTGATATAATCACAATACTATTATCACATCTAAAAAATAACAATAATTCTTTAATATGATCAATTATCCAAATGTTTAAATTTCTCTTAGAGTCTCATGAAATGTTTGACAATTGGTTTGTTTGAATCAAGAATCATACACTGCATTTACTTGATAAGTCTCTTAAATCTTTTAATTTTAGGTTTCCTTCCCTTTTTTGTTCTTGCCATTTGTTGAAGAAAGTGTCATTTTTCTTGTAGAGTTTCCCATGTTCTCAACTTTGCTGACAGCATCCCTGTGGTAGTATTAACATGTGCCTCTGTCCCTCTATTTCTTATAAACTTGGTGTTTTGATCTGGAGGCTTTCTTGGATTCAGATTTGATGTTTTGGGCAAGAATGCTTCATAGATGCTGCCATCTACTTATCATCACACACATCAGAAGAGTCATAAAGTCTAGTAATCTCAGTGGCAATGTTGATCAGTGCATTCAGGTACTGCCAGGCTGATTTATTTATTAAAGAGTTTTTAATAGCCTTTCATCTAATGCCATCCTCCTCTTAACATGCCTTCTTGGGCTTTAGTGTCTGCAAGGCTGAAAACGTATTTCTCAAACTTCCTTGCACCTATGGTTATGAATGCGATTTACATTCTACCAACTAGAAGCACTTGTGTATAGTGAAGAATCCAAAAGGGAGTTGGGGAAAGGCAGGTTATGAGCCATCCTTCTTGGTGGGGTGTATTAATAGTAAAGCTGATGTGCCTCTAGGGGTGGCTTACCCATTCAGCAACTGGCTTCCTGATCATGGAGGCATGAGCAGCAGTCCTTTGACAGTCCAGTTCCATAACATAGATTTTTGTGAGTCACTTCTAAAGCTCAGCTTATGGGCTGGTTCTTCAACCCTGCCAACCATTTATTAATATATCATGTAGTAAATCCTTTCTGGCTTAAATTACTTAAGAGTGGATTTTGTTCCCTGCCTTAAACTCTGACCAATGCATCTCTTCTAAGAAAAAGTATTGGCAACTGTTAAACAAGATTTAAAAAAAAAGTGAATCTGGTTAACTTGTTAATAACTTTCTGAATATGTAAAATAAATATTCTAGGAAGATAAACCTTTTTTTAAACAAAGAAATCACTTAGCTATTTCACATTTTCATCATATAAACTTTCTAAAAAGAAACACAGAGGTGCTTTTTAAACATTTAAAAATTCATGTTAAGAAAAATTAATCCATGTCCATTAATAAAAGCAATTTTATGGAAAGGTTGTTTAAATGTTGTCTTAACAAAATTTTAATTTATTAATGTGATCTAAAAGATAAAATCTTCAGATTCTAGCAAAGGGATTTTTATTCAATATTTAATTATAAAAATGTTCAAACAGAAGTTGAAAGAATGATACAATGGCCCTATATAACTGTCACCTAAATTCTACAATTAACATTGTAATATTTGCTTTACCACATATCTAAACATCTAAACATCTCTTTACACATTAATCCATCCTATTTTTTGATACATTTCAAAGTACGTTGTAAACATAAGTATATCACACCTAAACACTTCACCGTAATGGAATGATTTTTTTTTTTTTTTTTTTTTTTTTAGGTATAGTGTTTGGCCACTGGAGGGCTTCCAAATGCCATAAAATGTATTAGGAAGTAAATTAGTCTATGTCCTAAAGTGTCAAGTACTGGGGAAGGTCTAGGGAAGGAATTTCATGGAGTATCAATGGCATCAATTAGAATAGGAAACTCAATCTGAAATCTAGCAAGATGATTGGGACACCTTTTATCTTTACCCTCATAACTCCACACCTTTTTTACATCTACTTTAATCATAAAAGAAAAATACATAACTGGCTCCCATCTTCTCAAATGATTTGTGCTATTAAAGGTAGCAATTCTTTAGATCAGAATCTCAGAAAACTTGATGGAAATCAAGATGTTGTATGTTAATTAGTTAACTGTCACTTGGCCTGAGGGCAGGAGCTGAGTTGTTTAATCACTTATCCCCAACAGGACACTACCCAGTACACAGAAGTACTCCATAAATATTTACTGAAGGAATGAGTGAATTCAAATGCTTGACTTCAAATCTAACCTTTACACATTTAATGTCATTACGAATCAAAGAGGTGCTCTTCTTTTTTTTTTCAACAGAAATAAGCCTTAACATAGAAATAAAAACATAGGTTGGTTATTCTAGACCTGGGGCTGCAATGACAGAATGCAGAAAGGACCATGTTTTCCATACATGCAGCTGGAAATTTACTGTAAGCCAACACTGCATCCCCCACTGGGGCTCAGCTGACTGTGGGGAAGGTCCCGAAGAAGCCTCGTCTGCTGGGAGAGCCACAGAAAAGCTTCCCAGAATTTTGGGGGGCATTTTTCAAATGTGCTCTGGGGCTTCCCAGACACCAATGTGAAATTTTGAAATGGGGCTGATGTCTTCTATGAATCAGTAGGGGCAAGAATCAGTGGGATTTGAATCATTAATGTTAATGTTATTCCCCTTTTGTACTTCAGACTGGTGATACCAGAGGATATTCAAGTGCCGTTGCAATTTTTTTTTTATTTTAACGCTTATAGCACCTGGTCTTCCCCAGGTGGTCTCCCATCCAAGTACTAACCAGGCCCAACCCTGCTTAGCTTCTGAGATCAGATGGAATCAGGCTTGTTCAGGGTAGCATGGCTGTAGACTGCAATTTTGAAGTTAACTTTTTAAGATGATAATTTTCCTTGATACTTCTTGTCCTGGAAGGGCATTTCCATATTCAGCACAAGTTCATCAAGCTAGCACACATCTCAACAACTACCTACCACGAGATTAAAAAATATACATATTGTTGTTTCTGCAAGAAAATGAGAGACAAATCATTTTTTGACTGTGCCTGTCTAGAAAGCTACACAAATAATTTCAGACCTATAAGTTTTCCTATTAGAGATCACAGCGGCAGCTTACCTAGGTGAAAATCAAGAATTGGGAAGAGTGGAGAGCTTTAAAAACCATAAAATCACTTTGTATTTTATATTCGAAATAGGTATTTGGAGAAATTTTATGACATAAGCTAAAGAAGATTAGATGTGCAAAGCTATCTCCTGCTACAGCTAGTGCTGGCCTCTCACTAAAGAAATGTATGATTTATAGCCCCCCACAAGACTTTCAAAGAGTCCAGTGATGACTGTTGATAAAATACAACCTAGAGAAAATATAGCCTTCTAAGTGAGCCATGAGAAGAACACTGCCAACTGGTGGAATGTGACAGAGTCCAAGCATTGAATGTTGCTGGAAGGGGGTTGATGGAGATCAAATATGCATTTGTTCTCTCTCAGAATATTGTTTCTCTATGTTATAATTTCTACCAGTCACTGGTACCTTCAGAAAAATAAACATGCAGTGAATAACATTTTCATAAAGGTAAATTTATCCAGTTTAATTAAATTACCTTTTTATTCATCTTCACGACTTTCCTATTTATTTTTGTGTTAAGACGTCCTTTTGGTGAACAGTGGTGATGAATAACATTTTTTCCCTATTGTACTTACATTGGCAAAAATTAAAGTAAAAAACATCATGTTAGTCTCTCTCCCAAATTATTTTGGAAATTTTACTGTACATACTAGTCCTGTGCCTAAACAGTCTAAAAAGTATCTCCCAAATTAAGATTCTATAATGCAAAAAAAAAAAAAAATCAACAATTCTGTTAATTCATTTTTCCTATATAGGTATTGAATATGAAGCTGAACAAATCAAAAACTATTGATAGGTAGAAAAGAAATTTTCCCATTTTCAGCCTCCCAAAGCATTTCAAATTTTCTCAAGAAATGTGATAAAATTAATTAGTAAAAGATAGAATTTCAGTTTGGAATGGTACAAAAGTTTAGGAGATGGATAGTGGTGACAGCTCCACAACAATGTGAACGTACTTGATTTCACTGAACTATAAACTTAAAAATGGTTAAAATGGTAAATTTTATGTTATGTGGCAGAGACTATTATGACTGCTGAGTATTTATTTTTGCTTTTTGATTTATGTATATGTGCACATATACACACATATTTATACATTCCAACATGATTTCCTGAGAAGGGGATAAATTACAACCGGCATGCAGGGAGTTATATGTCAACTATAGCCAATCTTTGTTGCCATTCTTAATTATTTTCGTGTTTTTGAGGTCCCTTTTAATAACAGATGCCCCTCTCCACTCTGAATGATTATTTGTGATCGCCTTGTATCAAAATCTATTTGTGTTATTTCACTGAGGTTGCAAGTGCTGCCTGAGATGACATCACCCCACCCCCAAAAAATGATGCGGATGAGTTATTCTCTGGAAGTGAGAATTTCCTAGAGCAAGGTTAAAACATAAGCTTTGAGGGCACCTTTAAAAGCCCAAGGGATTTGTAAAACCATGCGTTGTAAAGCCATCTTTAAGGATTGGTGCTTTTCATTTTGTCATTTACCAAAGTGGAAATATCATGGAATCTGAGTGCAGGAGAGGCTGAAGGAGAAGAAAAATGAGATTGTTAAAGATGGCTAAACACACTTAACCAGAAACCATGTTTACCCTAAGAGTTATGGGGAAGTCTATTTTGTCTGTAACCAGAAGACAACTGGGAAGTCAGTCAGCTTTTAGAACATTGTACTTAAGGCATAATCAACATTCAGTTTTATATTTCATTATTTGTGTGTCTCTTTCTTTTCCTCCTAGACTGTAATGTTCTGAAGTAGACTGGTTTTGTCTTACCACTTTTAGGACCCCTCCAGTGCCTAACATCACTGCCCAGGGTTTAGAACTGTGAATGACTAGGGAAGAACAAATGCTGAGGTTTCTGCTTTTTGGAGGATTCTTGGTGTTTGCTGCTCTCTAAGCATGATTCTCTAGCGTGAAAATCCTCTGATATCTTTCCATTAGACTCTTTTTTGCTAAAGTTAGCAAAAATTGGTTTCTGTTCCTTACAACTGAAGGATGACAGGATAAAACAAAAGCAGGCTGCTTCTTCCACAGTTTTGGCAGTCTCTCCTGGAATCTAGCCATCTGAATCCTTTCCAGTTGTATCACAAAAATATCAGAATCATTCAAGCTTTAGTTCTGGAGACGCCAAGCACTAAATTCAAATTTACACCAATTGTTCATGGACCAATCTTTGAAGGAAAATGTGAAGAAAATCCTTTTATGGACTTAAAATTTAATTTTAATATGCTACCAAATTGCAACAAAATGTGGAAATACCGGCTAAGACAGCCATAGCTGAAACAAAGCCATGTGAGACCCAACAATTACGGTTAATGATAAGTTGGATGAGTCTTTTCTATGTTGAAATAAGAGACAAATACTTTATAGGATTGTATTAAGGCATATGCGTGAAAAAGAGGAGAAGCAATTATTTTTTATTTATTTGGCACTGGGCAGGCTTCAGTTGGAACAAACTATATTTAATTTTACATGCCATGCTCCATAAAGAGGAAAAATTTGGAGAGTGTTCAGAGAACAGCAACTGATTAAAGGCTTGTGAAATTAGATCTATGAGAAATGGTTAAAAGAACTGGGCATGTTCAGTCAAATGCAAGACATTGGAGGCAGGATGAACAATGAACAAGTATGTGAAGAGATGGTTCCCAAGTCTGGGGTTTAGGTTAAACAGAAAGTTAAATCAGGGGACTAAGAGAACAAAACAATAAACCAGAGCAACAAAATAGAAACTAAATATTGTGAAAACGTTAAACTAAAAAGCTTTTAAGTATTGATGAATGGAGCTATCTATAATCTGGAATTCTGCATATGTGATTATTAAACAATTAAATTCAATATTGTACTTAAATAGAAATAATTTAGAAAATAGAAAAGGCATTTGATAGACTGCATTTGAAAAGTAAAAACCATCAGATCAAGTATGAAGATTGTTTTTAAGAAAAAAGGGTGTATTTGGAGATATTCTTTGGGACCCAGGTTAGCGAGAACAGAAAGGAGCCCTGATATTAAGTCTCTTCTCTCCTGAACAGGGTAATTCCTCCGTGTGTGTAAGGCGGGAGGCAGCTGGAAAGCAGCTTTTCCGGCCTCTTGGGGATTCACCAGGAATCTCCACCCTGTGATACATGATTCCCTCCAGAATGGTCCTGAACTTAATATTCTCCTTTGTCCAATGTCTCTGAAGTATCTTCTGCTTT
The DNA here is from genome assembly GCA_030015415.1 of Cynopterus sphinx. Classification (NCBI taxonomy): domain Eukaryota; kingdom Metazoa; phylum Chordata; class Mammalia; order Chiroptera; family Pteropodidae; genus Cynopterus; species Cynopterus sphinx. The sequence goes on along the minus strand of CM057391.1, from coordinate 39,210,467 downwards.
TTACAAATCTTGGTGGGCAAAGAATGATACAAATATTTATTCTCCAGTTCACACTTTTTACCACTTAAATACAGAGGGAGAAAGATGAAATCACAAAGTTTGACCACTTTTGCTTTAAAGCTTTTCTATTAGCCTGATGATGATTTGTTTTTAACTTAGGTATTCTAACAAAAATCTCATGTAAGTGTTCTTATTCCCTGAACAAGATAAACTTCCCTTTGCTTAAGTTAGCCGAAATTGGCACCGGAACCCTTGCATCCATTTGCTTATTACGATCCCAACCTCAATTACAATGTGTGGGGGTTTCCCGCCCATACCAAGTAATTCTCAGACACCAGCTTGGTGTCCTACAATTCAGCTTAATTCTGACACTATCCACCTGGAGACAGCACATCAGATTCCACAGAGTTAAGGCTCAGTCCCGCAATCTCCTCCCCACGCAGATCGAATCACCAGTTCTGGTTGTTACCTGTGCTTCTGGCCAACTGGCTATAAATTAGAGGTTCCCACAATCCCCTCCTTGGGTTTGATTAGTTTTCTATAAAGGTTCATAGAACTCAAACATTTTACTTACTATATCATCAGTTTATTATAAATAGGTATAACTTGTCCGTGGAGCTTTAATTCTTTCCTTATTCCAGTTCTACAGCACCTCCCTACAACACACCTAACAAAAGTTGATGATCAATTCAATTCAGTTAATGCTGAGTTCTCTTGATTTTCATTCACCATAAAAAGGTCTAGCTCCAAATGTAAGCGCAGGTTTCACTCTGAGGTCTGCAGTATCTTTGAGGTTACCATTACCAATAGCTCTGGTGATAAGAGAATAATATGCTGTGGAGTTTCACAGGGCAAAGTCCTGGTAAGACAACCTGATGAAGATGTTAACAAGGTAAAATAAAGTCCCAGACAGCACTAGGATCTGTTGGACCTAATGAACACCCATACCTATTAGTGATAAAGCAAGTATGGTACCTTATCTCTAACATATTTAACTGGTGAAATCTAGGTGAAGAGTGTTAATATGGGTACTCATTGACTAATCTTTCCATTTCTTTTTTTTAATTTCTATTTTTCAATTAGAGTTGACATTCAATATTATTTTATATTAATTCTAGGTGTACAGCATATCATTGTTAGACATTTAATGTTTCCATTTCTTAAAGTAAAAAACTGGGATACTCTGAGTCTTAGTTTCTTGTTTGGGCACCTTTTTGCTAATCTGGCTTCATTATACTGTTTCAATGTCATCCTGTCAGTAATTTTCTTGTTGCTATTATGTTGTTATTGTGTATGCTTGTTGGAACATCTTTACAAACTAGAAAAATGTTTTAAAGATCAAAAACCAAAATAACTACATATTATTACAATTCTAGCAAGCAAAGTTATTTTTAAGTTATTACATAATTATCTAAACTCTTATTTTAAAATTGTATTTTAAAATTTAATATGTAATGTATTCACATGGCTTAAAATCCAATGGATACAAGAGGATAATAAAATAAATGCTTTCCTCCCACACTGTCCCAGCCACTCAATTCCCCTTCCCAGAGGAAACTAAATGTGTCCTGTGTATCCATCTCCAGAGAGAATAAGAACTTGTTCTAAATTTAATGAAAAGATATGGTGAGGCAAAAGGTGATATATAGGAGACTGTTTTCAAGAATATGCTATGAGCATTTTTAATTTCAGCAAATCTATATCAATACATCTGTGTTCCTTTTTTCACTAGCAAAAAATGGTCAGGACAATCCTGTTCACCAAAAATGCTACACAACACTAGACATCTTATTTTTAAGTGAAAACTACTAAAAACCGCAGTCAGTTCAATTCGCCGCACTGCTGGGGTGCTGTATGCAACTAACTGGTCCCAGAGTGCAGAGGTCAGAATGGCACTTGTCCGCAAATGCAAAAAAAAAAAAAAAGCATCTCATTCACATGTCATGGCAAAGAATTGAGTCTCAACCATGTGTTTGTTCAAATTCTTGAGCAGATTCAAAGCTTTTTTGAGAAAAATGCAGGTCAAATAGTAACCCTGTCTAGTGGTCCCATTCCATAGTAAAGTGGAATGGAATTTATCTGACCAAAACATATATCGGACTGTAAATTTAAAAAGACTCATGTTTTAAATATCAATATTTACAATAAGAAATTACCTTCTCAATAAATATTTAAAGTTATGATAAATTTTGGATGTCAACTTTAAATTATGTAATTGCAGTTTTTTCAAATTCTCTTGGAGAGACACAAAACAAATGTTTTGAGAACTATTTTTCTAACCTATACATTTCTGCCTCTGTGGGGGACTCTGAGTGCTCCACTCTAGGCTTTAAAGGGGAGGAACAATTGACCAGGAGGGTAATACTGGAAAGTTGGGGAGGATCAGACAAGAGACAAATATCTCTGCTTGATGTGGCCACATGATTATCCTCTGATGCCTAGGCCTGGTGCTGCTCTGTCCTTTATTACAACTTACCTCAAGGTCAATGGAGAATGAGGGAGCCCATGAAGCTGAGGGGCCTTCACCTTCCACCTGAATTACTCCCACATGACTACAGCAGCTCAGTTCTGCATCATGACTGAGAAAGTCAGAGCCCCTGGGGGAAGTCTTTGTTTTTTTCTTTTCCCCCTTTCCCTTCTCCATTGCCTCTAAGCCTATTAGACTGTACGTGGGCATTGCTGTGTTGTGATTTCATGGTTAAAATGAGTGTTTAGTACCAGGTAAAGAAATTGTTAAGTTGGTCTGCCACAGCTGGGGAATCTGGTAGAAAGGTTATCTTCCCACCCCTGGTAGGCTGCACGTATTCTCTCCTCAGGTGGACGTTGGGGTGGAGGCAGGGGCAGTGACAGGGACTTGCTTTGCAGCAAAGATTCTGAGCTTATCTCTGTCATTTCACTCTTATTGTGAAGGACAGTCTCAAACACTAAAGCAACATAATTCATTTCTGTGCAGAGAACTTAATTTTATTTTTTGGAGAGTCTTCTCATACCTTATTGATTTTATTTTAATAACCACCATTTGTGTTCCATGGTCGGTGTTAGTATCTGAGTCTCTATGCAGTTGTCCATTTCTCAGCAGCCAGGACTATATAGATGTAGTAGACTGTCTAAGGTCTCTGAAGCTTGCTCTGCAGGTACTGTTTGCAGGGGTATTATCTTAGAGTAGCGGGCTTCTGTGGGGTCTGCTGGGCTTGGCCTGGCTGTTTCTGGCTCAGTCTATGGTAATGGCTGAAACTTTTTGCCTCTTCTCACTTTCTTCTGCCTTTTTGAAGTTGTTACAACTTTAGGAGAATATTTTTTCCTTGAAGTCATGTGAAACGATCTTTTTGTCTTCTTATTTATCTTCAGAACCTGGGAAGGCAACAAGGTGAGCCCAGAGAGCATTGGTTTGGGAGAAGAAATGGGGGCTGGGTGGGAAGGGGGGACCTGAGGAGGTTTGTGCCAGGCAGAGGTGGGATTATTTGGGGCAGGGGCTTCCAGGAGAGGACATAAACAGGGAAGAGGAAGAACTTGGGTAGGGCCATCAGACCTTGCTATTGCGTCTTGATTCACATTGAGAGCAGGTCTTCTTCTTCCACTGCCTGCAGCTTGTAGTTTGTGGCTCCCATGATTTCTTGGACACTTTTTTCATGTTGAAGCCTTTCAGTTGTCTACCCCAGGAGTCCTGTCCTCTGTATATATTTCCCTTCCCAGGACAATGAGGAGTCACACCCCTTCAGCTTTGTTTGGTCATCAGGTCACTCCCCACAGCCAATGGTGGCTATGGGGGGCTCAGACATCACAAAGGGTGATTCCTGAGGGGTGGGGATGCTGAGGAGGCCAAGATATATGGTTAGAAAAAGTACCCATTAAAGAGCCTTTTCCTACTGACCTCCCAACACTCTTTGCTCTTTGCCTCCCCATGTTTGATCCTAGTTATACACACGGCAGAGAGGGGTGTTTCCTCTAAGTCATTTCCACATGATTCATTCTACTGTCTCCTACCATTCACTGTTACTGAGTATTATAGATTTTGTACCTAAAATCAGCCAGATACAGGAATGGCAGCTTCATTTGAAAAAACTAGGAAATAGTTTCAGGGGAAAGTGTTTTAAGGAATGGTGCCCTTCATTGCCAGTTCAGGCAGAAGGCTTTGAAATATAACTCAGGGCAAGGTGAGTGTGTATGCATGTATGTGCTCTAAGGTTATTCATTCACAAAAAATAAGATTAAAGACATGAAATAAAATCAAATTTAGTTCCTTGATAATGGTCACCTTGGCACTCCTTGGAGTTCTAGGATTTTGGTGCCTATTAATACCTAGTTTGTAGGTAGCTAAATGCTTTATGTGTGAGTTGATTGGGAAAATTTGTAACCACCAGAATGCCATGTGGTTTGGGAAATGAAATGCTTCACTTAGTAAACATTGACTGATTGTCTGTCAGAGTACTGGGAAGGAAGCCCTACCTTCAAGGAGCTGCCAGTTCAGCTTCCAGTTAATGTTATGACACAAGTTTTAAAAAATAAAAATGAACAAAATGCTCTTTGAGGAAAGAAGGAAATTACAAAGGTCACTGATGCTCAGAAAAAAAAAGTCAAATTTAGGTGTGTGTGTGTGTGTGTGTATGTGTGTGTGCGTGTGTTTATAAATATATATCAATATCCTTTGGAGATCAGATGGAAATCATTGGAAGAAAATCTTCAAAGGGGCAAGGAGTTTTAACTTCAAATTTGGGAGATAGAAGACAGAGTCAGAAATAGAAGCTCACCTTCAGGCCAGAGCTCACCTTTCTCCCCATCTATACCTGTGCCCTCTACAAACAGCAATAATAACAAATCTATGGAGACAGAGAGTAGATTAATGATTGACTAGGGCTGGCAGGAGAATAGGGAAAATAGGGAATGACTACATATGGTTATGTGGTTTGTTTCTTTCTGGGATGAGGAAAATATTCTAAAATTAGGTTGTGGTGATATTGCACAGCTTTGAAAATATACTAAAAACCATTACATTGTAAAAAAAATTAGTGAAGTATGATTTAGTTATAGTAAAATATGATTTAACTACAAAAAGAGCAGAAACCAGGCAAAGCTAAAGCTATAGACCTCAAATGGAAGCCTGAGGCTATGAAATTTGTGCAACAAATAAGGGATAAAATGGACTACGCTTTCACTTTTTCTGAGGGGAGAGGTGGCATTAAGGAAAAAAAACCAGTCTTTTGTGAAAATCAGGATTCTGGAAGGGGAAGGGGTAGAAGAAGAGGACTATGGGAAATGATGGAAGAAGATTTGAGTTAGGAGATGAGAAAACATGCACAGGATCAGCCTCTTATGGACTAGGTCATGAGATCTCTGTCATCCATTGTGCAGGCTGATCTGTAAGAGACAAAAGTAGCTGAAGCAAGGTGCAAGAGCTGATCCTATCTCCAGACTGATGTCTATTCTGCTCCACCTGCCATTTTGGTAAGAGTGAGCTCTGTCAGCTCTGTCACCCTTACTGACTGCTGGGCAGTAAGGAGCACCCATCTACCCACAGCTGCTGACTCAGTTTAAGGTGGAGAAACAGTACAGCTAGAGACAGGTTCCATGAAGCAGAAAAGTAACAGGGCCTGCTATATAAATTATAGAACAGTAGTATACTCCAGACTCAGGTTAAAAATAACATAATCTGAAACTCATATGATTTTATTAACCAATGTCACCCCAATAAATTTAATATAAAAAAAAATAACAACCTTATTCCTGATGGCCAAGAATCTAGAATAAGCAGCTTTGCCCCTCTTTTGTCACTCCCCCTATTCTGTAAGTTAAAAAATAAAATAATGTAAGACTGAATACAGTGTAACTCCAAGATATTAAAAAAAACTATGGCATTAGATTCAATAAAAACATACTATTACTAGTGATTATTTCTACTTGGCTCCAATTCCCTTACTAGACTTTAATTCCCTTGGAGGCATGGTGATTAGACCATAATACGTATTTAGCAGTCTATGGCCATGCCACCCTGAACACGCCCAATCCTTTCTGATCTTGGAAGCTAAGCGGGGTTGGGCCTGATTAGTAGTTGGATGGGAGACTACCTAGAAAGACCAGGTGCTGTAAACATAAAAAATAAATTAGTAAATATCTAGTGACTTGAGTGAATAAATGTATAAATAAATAAATAAAAGAATTTTTTGTTAGTGTGGTACAATTATAGATTTTTACTTTTCCGTTTTCCAAATTTCTTTAATATGCTTGTGCAAATTGACTATACATGTTGTGTTGCTGTTTCTGGTTGAAGTTGGCTGACAGTGTATATTACCTCTTCTCCCTCAAGATGCCTGATTACAATCATAAAGGAATTATTTTTAAAAGGTGTAAAACTACAACATGAAGAGAATGGCAGGGAAGCCATCCATGGCTGAGAGATTACATTTCTTGATTATGAAACTTGTGAAGGAACAGCTACTGAAGAAAGAGGGCAGGGGACAGTGTGATATAGAATAAGCAGAGAGGGAGAGTGTGGGCAAGGGGACAGCCACTTCTTTCTGCAGAACCTGAGAGTATCTCAGGAATGGGAAGCATCAGGTCATACCGAGAACAAGGTATTGAGAGGATGGTTGTCCTAAAACTTGAAGGATCTTGATACTACTTTGCTGTTTTGTAAATGGCTTAGAAATGGGGGAGGTGAAAGGAAATAAGGCAGTCATCTGGCTTTTAATAATTGTGGTTTTAATTATTATTCCAGCAGAGGCCTGCTCACCTTAAAGGAAGCTGGGATTCCTTAAAGATCAAGGAGAATAACTGTGGTAGTTATGATGCAGGCATACACTACTGAGTTGCCTCATTAAAAGGGCTGCAGTGACTAGTAAAGGCTGAGACAAAACTTGCCTTCAATATGGGGCACTTGGCCTACTGTATCTAATAAATGTAACTCATGACAGTGCTTCATGTTCTCTTGAAATATATTAAGAGTAAAAGTTAGCCCTGGCAAAATTCCAAAATAAATTAAATCTTATAATTGCAAAAAAAAAAAAAAAAAAAAGGGGGGATTACCTTATTTGCTATGGTTCTAGAGAGTAAAATGACATACAATGGATGAGAATAGAAGGGGGAAAATGTTTAGTTCAGTGAAAGAAATAATTTTATAACTAGGACAGTACAAAAGTGGAACAGGCTACTCTGTGAAGCAGCAAATTACCATTCATTGAGAAGCTATGTGCTAATTAATGTTATAAAACAACTGTCAGCCTTGCAGCTTATTTTTAGCATATCTTGCAAAAAAGAGAATGTTGTCTTAATGCCACTGGACACCTACTTCACAAATCTGCACAAATAAGACTGGGAGGCATAAGAGCTTTGCTTAGTACATGGAAATAGACACAGAAAGGCCGCCGAAAAGGGAACACAAAGAAGCAGAAACCACATGAGAGAACAGAACAGAGATTCAGAAATAATGGAATCAAGCAATCTAATAGATGCAGAGTTCAAAACACTGGCTATAAAGATGTTCAATGAACTTTTGGGGAGTGTAGATAAAATCAGTGAGAACTTCAACAAAGAGATAAAAAACATAAAAACGGAAATGGAAATTATAAAAGGGAAGCAGTCAGAAATGAAGAACACATTATCTAGATGAAAAGTATATTAAATAGAATAAACAAAGTGAATAAAGAAGAGGATCGAATGACCTATTATAGAGGATGAAGAAGCCTAGGACATTCAATCAGAATGGCAAGAAAAAAGGCGGCAAGACTATAATAATAATTTAAGGAGCCTATGGGACACTATTAAATGTACAAATATCCGTGTCAAGGGGGTACTGGAAGAAAAACAAGAAGTTGAAGAGCTATTTGAAGAAATAATGATTGGAAACTTCCCTAGCCGGGTGAAGGAAATAGACATACAACCTCAGGAAACTCAGAGAATCCCAAAAACCAGGAACCCAAAGAAGCCCGCACTAAGACACATCATCATTAAAATGCCAAAGGTTAAACACAAAGAAAGAATCTTAAAAGCGGCGAGAGGAAGAGAGATAGTTACCTACAAGGGAGCACCCATAAGACTGGCAGTTGATTTCTCAACAGAAACTATACAGGACAGAGGGCTTGGCACAAAATATTTGACGTGATGAAAACCCAGGATCTACAACCAGGAATACTTTATCTAGCAAAACTATCAATTAGAGTGGAAGGGCAGATAAAGAGCTTCCCAGACAAAAAATAAGCTAAAGGAATTCATCAGCACCAAGCCAGCATTACAGAAAATATTGGAGGAATTTCTTTAAGAAAGACATGTATCAAAAACAGGAATAAAGAATGGTAACAACTACATTCCTATCAGAAAGTACCTCAAATGGATAAGAATTAAGTGCTCCAACCAAAAGACAGAGTGGCTGAATGGTAAGAAAACAAGACCCCTACATATGCTGCCTACAAGAGACTAATTTCAGATTAAAAGACACACACAGACTAAAAGGAAGGGGATGGAAAAAGATATTGCCTTGATGAACAGAGGGTATTGCGCTGCATTAAATAGGTCGGATAGAGAAAGACAAATATTGCATGATTTCACATACACGTGGAAGCTAAAGAACAAAATAAACAACAAGAAAAGTAGAAATAAACTCATAGATACAGAGAATATTTTGAGAGTCACTAGTTGGGAAGGGGGTTGGGGGGATGGCAGAAAAAGTCAAAGGAATGAAGAGGTACAAATGGACAGTTGCAGAATAAACATGGAGATGTAGAGTGTAGCATGGGGAATATGGTTAATGATGTTGTAATATGTAAGGGGGAAGAGGGCACTAGATTTAGTACAGTGATCACTTTGTGAGTTATGTGGCTCTCTGATCACTATACTACACAACTAAAACTGGTATATTATTATATGCAACTGTAATTGAAAAAAAAAACTCATTGAATTGTATAATATAAATATAAGCAATTAATTATCTATTATATTTCAATAAAGCCAGAAAACAATTTGAGAAAAAAAGAATAAAGATTTCAGGTAAATTTTTATGGAAAAGATTGCTGATGACCGAATTATCTAAATAGGCTGTGATTCATATCCTTTTACATGTACCCCTCAGAAAAAGGTAGAAAAGTCTCTGAATTGTGATTTACGGGCTGTCAGATTGGCTACCTGAGCTATCTTAATCTTAGAAAAATGAGCCATATGGTAAATACCATGGGTATTTATCTGAAAGACTGCACTGCTATCCCCCGTCCTCTCTGTATAGTGCTAATGTATATGTACTTACAAATATTTATCATCTTACAGCAATATGATTATAAATCATGGGTAGGGGAAAAATAACCATGTAGTAAACTGGATAAACCGGTTTTTGAGTCTATTAGAGTCCAAAGGTAGCAACCGTGTAGTAAAATGAATAGAGCAGTAACAAAAATTGTTAAAAGAACAATGATGAAAGCAGGGAAATGTGTTTCTGTGGAGCAGTAAACATTGTATTCTTGAACAAACAGCTGAACATCACAGACTTCTGTGTTGGTTACAAAGGGGAACAAATTAGAGACAATGATGGATTCTTATAAACCCAATCTCACCATTAAAAAGCAACTCCAAGCACAGGCCCCATGAGATCATAGGTCAGTAGCACATTTATTATTCCCCTCCATGTAAATTCCTTTTCATTTTATGATTACACAGTGACTATGTAATTATAAAATATAGAACTTCCAGCCTAGATGTAAGAAATAAAGCTTTCACATATCAAGTTATAGTCCTCTATGATGGGGTAAACTACATAATATAGTTATTGCATATTGGGCTTCCATACAAGAGTTTATTTCAAAGAAGGGTACTATTACTTTTAAAAAGTCTGAAAATTACTTGTTTAATGAATGGCAGAACTATTACAAATACATGCGGATTTTTTAAAAAAGCAGTAGTTCAAAATACTTTAGTAGATTTACATAAATAAGGTAAAAAATGATCAAATATTCCATGGCCTACAAAGATCTAAAATGCCCCAAATATAATACACAAAAGTATTGTTGTATTACTACATTAATTAATGCATTGCTGACTTCTGGATTGTGTTCACCTACAAACAGGATCAAAAGAGGTACATCTGAGTTCAGAGTATTATCCCTGGCCTTGAAAGCTCTCTAAATCAGTATTGGAAGCCGAGGCACATGACTAATGTACAACATATATAAAAAGGACTAGTTATCCTTAACACTTGTATATAACTAGAATAAAGCACACTTTGCCTACAGTCCTCCCTGCACTGACGGTATGCTATTAAAATCTTCACAGCTATGACTCCTGTTGGAAGGACTCTATTTCTGATGTTCACTCTACTTCTGCCTAATGGGGTTGATAGTTTTTTCTTAAATGTAAATTCTTCCTCCTAAATCTGTTGCATATTGCACCCTGTCTGTTTTAAGCTAAAAGTCAAATGTTTCCTAATGCCTTCTTCCTTTAACATAAAATGTATCAAACAAAAAAATGAACAAATTGTTTTCCCTCTATAATGACTTTAAGAAGTAGAGTACTAAGAAAACAAGAAATCATTTCAAGTTAATTACTAAATACAGAGACTGAAAAAGGACAGGACATAAATAATTTGGACTATTAAACATAATCAACTACTCCATGGCTCCCCAGCACCTAATCAGGATCTCCAAACTTTCTGACCACACCATATATTAGGGTTGCTATAACAAAATACCAAAAAGTGGATGGTTTAAACAGGAGAAAATTATGTCTCACAGTTTTGGAGATTAGGCGTCTGTAATCAAGTGTCAGCAGGGTTATTTCCTTCTGAGGGATCCGAGGGAAGGATCTGTTCCAGGCCTCTCCCCCGGCTTCTGGATGGCTTGCTGGCAATCTTAAAGTTGCTTAGCATGTAGAAGCATCACCCCAATCTCTGCCTTTATCTTCACAGGATGTTCACCTTTTACAAGGACATGGGTCATAGTGGATTGGCGGCCTTCTCTATTCTGGTATGACCTCATCTTAACAAATAACAACTGCAATGACTTTATTTACAAATAAGGTCACATTTTCAGATATTACAGGTTAGGACTTCAACACAAGTGTTTTTTTGTGCGGGCACAAATCATAACCCATAACACACCATAATACATGTATATTTATTTATAAATTATTTCATCTAGTACTGCAATAAGAATTATATACACTGTGACCCCTAAACAATAAATGTAAATATACATAGTAGTAGTATTTTCTCTCTGAATCCTAATAGATTGTCTCGCACATTCCCTGGATTATACATACTTTACCAGTCTTAAGGATAGAATCAAGTTCTTTGGCTTGATATATTCCATCTTCTAGATTTGTCCTCTGCTTACTTCACCTGTTTCGTCTCCTGCCACTCCCAATATATTCTGCATTCCAACTAGTCTGAACTATTGGCAATTTCCCGTTTGCTAGGCTCTTTCTTGGTTCAACAACTCTGTACATGCTGTTTATTTCTGGAATGCCCTCATTCTCTTTGTTTCCTGTGAATACACGATGAATTTCCAATCATTTTCCAAAACTCTGCTCAAATGTCTTCTCTGGGAAGCCTTCATGGACTGTTCTCAGCAGCATGAAGCACTTCTCAGTGTAGGTAGCACCTTATTCATATCTCTATTATTGCAAATATCTGTTTACATATATGTTAGGCTAAACTGATGTGTAACCATATTTGACCTAAAAAAAAGTGCAATTTCATGTAGATCAACTTAATATTTCATTAGACAAGTCTATTGAGGACTGTATTTTATTCATTTTTATATTTTCAGTGACTGAAATGGAGTTTAGCATAAAGATCTTAATATATGCTTCCTGAAATTAAGGAAAGGCTTACTGTAACACCACAAACATTTCACTTTCAGATTTTCCTTTTCAAGCATGGGCTAAGTATTGACTCAACCCTTCCTATAAGAATAACCATTGGTTTAAGCTTCATTGGCTTTAGTTAGGTCCACAGTATTTAAAAGTATTTTTCCTTGCTTTCGCATCTGTGTGGTAAAATTTCATCAAAAGACATTAATTTTTTAAGAATAGAGAAAAAGCATTTTTTTTGTAACCAGTAACAAAATATTTCACTATTTTACTGTTTCATTTTCAAAATACATTTTTTTCCTTTCAAACAAAAAATATAAGTGATCATAAATAGAAATGCTAAATAAAGAGACGAGCTATGTAAAATGAACATTACATTTTTTAATTCCAACAATTCTTAGTAAGGCCAACAGTAAATCTAATTTCAGAATTTCAATACTTTCCTAATATTTGTTAGGAGCTGTGATTACTGAAATAGTGTTTAAGTGTTACATGGATAGTTAGTTAAAAGGCAAATAGGTCCTGCCTGGCATGAAGTATTCAGCTAAAGTTAGGAAGCAGCACCTGGTGAAGCCTATGGGCAATTACCTGGAAGTGAAACATGGTTATGTGAACATTTTTCACTCTTCCTCATTAAAGCCCTTAAGTTAACAAATGTGTTCACTGACTCTTCAGCATGCTGAGGCAGTCCCAAGCACACACTTTACACAACCTGGCTCTAGTCCATTTTATTTTTATTATTTTTGTTTGTGTTTTTTGCTTTTCTAGTCCATTTTAGAGACTCCTCTCCTTTTATGGCACTTCATATTCTTGGACTTGAACTACAACAAACTTGTCACAGAGAACACCACATTGAATGTGTCTTTATTCCATATCTTCTTTCCAATGCTCTTTCCTTGGCTTCAAAAGTCCTCTATCTTCTTTGCCTACTAATTTTTAAGAATTCAGCTCGAATATCATCTTCTCTGAGATGCTTTTCCTCATTTCTCCAGCTAGAGTTGTTGATCTGCCTTTTGTATTTTTATCACATATTGTTCATGCCACCATTATGAGATTTTAATGATAGTGTTATGATTTATCTGTTGAGGTCTATATTCTTAGTTACATCATCACACAGTGCTGGGTATACTACAAATACTCAATACTGTTTGTTATATGAATAAATGAGTAAGAAATGAGGCGAGTGACTTGAATAACTAAGCACCAATGAAAAGCTTGTTTGGAAACAGGAACTGCAACTACAAAGTAGCGTCTGCTCCATGAGGATGGGGACCATATCTGCTTTCTCTATGGTTACATTCCTAGCACTTAGCCTACTGCCTGGCACCATTTGGGTGCTTTGTAAGTAGTACTAACTAAATACTTACTGTATGTGTAAAAAAGAAAAAACAGACTAATAATCACTTGACGATAAATTGAACAAAGGGATGTATAAGTATGTAGTAAAAAAAACACCTCTAGCATAAGTGATAGTATATCAAGGAATAAAGAAACTGTAGAATAAAAATAACATCGTTCATTAGCAAAAAAAATATTTTTAATTTACCAAACATGTCATTATAAACATGAAAGATTATCTGGGGGAAGAGGCAATGTAAGTTGATGTAAATATGATTTATGCTTTCAGTTAGTCATAAAGTGGTCATATTAGTCTGTCAATAGAAATAAATATAATGATGCCCTTCACACCTGAAAAAAAAATCTGTATCATTTTACTAATGTATTTGTTTTTTTTGTTTGTTTAATGCCTCTACCTGGGCATCAGAAGTGTTATTAACCGAGTTACTCATTTACAAGCACACTGCATACCTGTGGTTTCTATTGGTGCTGCATTATTTTAGGCTTGTTTTCCTATGACGAACTCTGATGCACTTCGCTTGGCATCATCATCAAACGATATTGGAGAAAACCTGTGTGCCTCTAACATCTTTATCCCTATACAATGACAGTTCACTATGAAGAAGATGAAGAGACAGTTCACCATGATGAAGATGAATGACCACATTACTCACACTTTTGACCTAAATTAATATGATGGATAAGGTAGACTTCAGGGCAAACTCCACCCAAAGTTACAAGAACTTTACAAATAGAAAGGTTATATACCCTCTTTGCTTGACACTTGGTCTTGTCCATCTATGTGGTGAGGCTGGATTTGGCAAATCTTGACCTCAGGTTTCATGCCTTGGTATTCAAAGTTTACATGTATCGGATTTGTACATCCTTTATCCATCCTCTTTCACAAAAAATGTAAAATTACTGGTGATATTAATCTAGAATTTAACATTTTCCACTTATTTAAATCAAATGTCGGGATTAAACAGGGAAAAGACTAGGACTCAAATCCTAAGAATAGGAATTACAATGAAACAAATTTAATCATAGTTTGGGTTAGATTTAAAAGTTAACTAAAGAATAGTTATTTATTTGATGGCCCTTTAGTTTGTTGTTTTAATTATACATATATTTTTCAATCTAATGGTACAGAAGTAGTTATTCATCTGAGGGGAAGACAGAAGAGCCAGCACTTGAATCTGAGGCAAGACACGGTACTTTGTGACACTATGAATAAATTATAGACACACTTTAGTGAAATTAAAATAATAAAATGATAACTTTGTGAGTCATAGTTTTATAATTTCCCATCTCTACTGACGTGTAGTATTTGCATAAAACCACTCTCTTCCAAATGTGGGTCATTCCCCCTCAGAATGTTAGACTTGCTTCAGGATGTTCAGGTTACCCAGACTGTCTCTAAGCAACTGAATTATAAAGTGTCTCAAGAAGTTCAAGCCACTGTTTAAACAGGTCTGGCTGTCCCTATTCTTTTCCACTCCCACTCCTTCCCATAACTCCTGGCCTATTCTTTTCTATGCATTAAAAGTAATTGTCTCTACCAGTGCACTAAGAAACACTGTATATTTCCTTATTATAACAATTTAATTAACTGAAACTTCTAAAAAGGCCTGATCAAAGTTTGGATTTAAAATTCTGATGCTTCAGACTTTTGCTTCCTTTTATAAGACAGGATGAATTAGAAGTCTGGTCGAGTCAGACGAACATGGAATTCCAGCTCAGTTTTGAAAAGGACCTCTGAAGACTTTTCAAAGCTTGGGATGAAGCGAAATATCCACAAATATGAGGCTTATATGAGGCACTCAATAAGCACTGTCCCTATCCCCCAGTGATGGTCTGATAGTATGGCTCAAAGTATGAGGAGAAAACAGTTATTCTGGAGGTAAAGTTTTCCTGTTCAAAAAGAAAGGGAAGGATATCTGGTAAAGGAAATTCACAAACTGGGTACAGGTTTTGGTGTTTCAATCCAGACATTTTCTGAGTTTATTATTTTTCTTTCACCTTTTCGTCATACCTAGGTTTTACTCTCTATCAGCTAGTTCTTAAGGAAAATCATTTCTTCCTCCCAGAGAACTGACTAGACTTATAAAACTCAAATAAAAAAAAATTATAACGTTGATTAAGGCTCCCGTCGCACATTTTGTAGGCTTCCTATTCCTTTCTTAAATATCAAAACGATCTGGGGTCGTTCTATATAAAAATTCTGGCAGAAAAACTAACCCCAAAAGAAATATTTATGGATGGTTTCTATTTACTCTAATCGGCCCCTTTCACTCTTTCTACCTCATTCCTGCTTTGTGGTTGCTGGATCTCCAATGCAGCCTTTAAAGAGGGGCTGCTGCCTCGCCTACAATTTTTAAGTTCATTTTCTCCTAGTTTGCTCTTCCTCCCTTAAACTTGAGTATAAACTCAACTTGGAAAGAAAAGACTGTTGTGGAGCAAATGGTAGGCCATTTCTGTTGTAGAATGATATTACCTGTTAAAAGAGGAGATTTTGACTCACCTGAAATGTTGAAGAAAAATAAAAGCCAAAAGAAAGCTTTCTGATTTTGGTAATTACTGCCCTTTGCTTTTTTCCCTTTATCTAAATTTCTGGCAGGAAAGAAAGGGAGGGGAAAGGGCAAATAGGCTACCTACCACTTCTATCCTCAGACAAAGTCTCCTATTATATTACTGTTCTCCTTAACAGCAAATGTTTTTTTGTTTTTTGTTTTTTTTTTTTTTAGCTAGGCACATTGCAACCCCAATGAAATAAGGAAGAAGGGGGAAAACAGATACATGCCAGCAGTCTCTGACTCAGACATGTTGAGTCTGAGGTGCTTTTGACAGATCTGTGGATAAGCTGAGTGGTTAGATCACAAAAACACAGAAGCAGTCAGGTTTACAGATGGATACTGGGGAGTTATTACTATAAAAGTAATTTATTGAAGTTATGGGCATGTTTGAGATAGGCCTGGAAAAAGAATAATGTGAGGGGGAGAAAAAGGCCCTTGAATTTAAAGTTGAGGGCTTCCACTAGCTAATGTTTGAGAAGAGGCGGAGCCTGTGAAATATCCTAAGAGCTGATGTGACAAGTCTGAAATGCTTTTGAGATATCCAAGCAAACTGATACTGACAACTAAATAATAATTCTCTTCCAGTGTCCCCACATTCATCTTTATATACTTAAAAAACTTTTTTATTTTAACTACTACATGGCTAAACAAACACTACTTGGGTATTTTCATTTATCTCTTATAACCCAATCTCATAATTGCCTTTTATTTTTTTTAACCAGAGTAATTATTTCTGTATGTAATACCTCTATTTACAACATACAGTATGTTTCAGCCCTGGGACCTCAAATATGTTTCTACTTTCTAAATTTAATAATGATTATAATCAGGGAAATGATTTACATAATCATCACAGAGCCCAGTATTGGTGATGCTAGAGAAATTGATGAATCTATGGTTCATTGGGTTCTCTCCTCATACACATATACAAAGATTTTAAACTTGATAGGAATCTTATTTGTCAATAGAAAGGGCAGTAATGCAATGTTATGCCACTTAAGTTTTCTTTTCTATAGTTAATTTTGATACTTCTTTTAATAGGTTAGGTGTGAATAGATATAATTTTGGTCTATAGGCTTTTTTACTTCATTAGTAGAAGATGTTTCAGTTGAATACAAAGAAAACAGCTTTTGATGATATGTTTTATTCTAGTTTAATAGAGTTCTTTTTGAAGTTTATTCAGAGCCGCTTAACTCCAAGTTTCTGAAGGCAGCTACTGAAAATCAAAATTGACCCTCTTACTTTTGTCATTACTTCATCTGTTATCCAAATAGATCCTTCTTCCTAAAGGATAGGACTATGTCTATTTTTCTTACAGCCATGATTATCTCTACATGAGGCATAACACCACATAAAATCTCATGCTAGAAACTTGGTGTTAAAAACCTAATAGATCTGCAGCTAGAGCTATTCTGCCCCTTTGGAAAAGAGTTACAGAAAGGGATTCTGAGTTGCATGAATTTTCAATGTATCCGTATACTACTAATACATTCATAAAGAGTGAAACTAATACATTAAGAAATAGTCACTATGACTGAAACATACAATAGGTACAAACTGACCAGAAAGCTAAAATTTTGACTTTTTTTGTGGATATACCTTGGGTCTACTTTAGAACTATCAATTTCTGGCAAAAACAATTAAATTAGCCAACCAGAATTCAGGCAGAGCAACTGATTATCTATTCAGTAAACATTTGATGAGTGCTTAACATACAGAAGGCAGTTTGCTAGATTCTAGATATACACAGTGAATAAGAGTGAATAAGAAAGATATGTCCTCTGTCCTCATGGAGCTTATGGTTTACTAAGGAAGACAGATGCTTAGAAGTAAAGAAATAGTTGTAAAATAATTACAAGCTGTGATAGACGCTATGAAAAAAAGAGAATGCTGTGATAGAGACTAAAGAAAAGAGAGCCACCTTAAACTGAGGTCTTTAATGACATCTGCAAGCAGAGAGCATTGGGTGTGGGAGGGCGGAGGCATTTCAGGTCAGGGAAATAGTCTGGGCAAAGGGTCTGAGACAGGAATGGGCATGATCAAGGAAAAGAGGGAAAGCTAGTGTAGCTGAAGCAGAATGAACAAAGGAGAGTATGGCATGAACTGTTTAATTATCTTTTCACATAACATAAAGGCAGAAATCAAAATTCTAGAACAAGAGTCAACGAACTATATCTTGCAGGTCAAATCTATCCTGCCTCCTATTTTTATAGAATTCTACTGGAACACAGCCACACCCTTCATTTATATTTCATCTATGGCTGCTTTTTTGTTACAAGTGATAGTTGCTACAGAGACCATATGGTCTCCAAAGCCTAAAATACTTACTGTCTCTTTACAGAACAAGTTTGTTGGGCCTTGTACTATGTGTAAACTAAATTAGAACTTCCAAAATGAAAGCTGAAAAGCCAGGCTTTCCTAAAGCATAGAATCACCCTTTACAACTGACCAGTGATGATTCGAATAAGAAACACAAAGATGAGCTGGGCAATGTAATAGAGGCAGTAGTTTGAGATGTCCATGACAGAAGAGTGTAAGAGATGTCTTGAGGTTAACACAGGTCTCATAAAGCACAAGGACCTTTATCCAAGAGGGTCAGGAACCTGGTCACGGCCAGAGGATAGTATACCTGCAGAGTGAATATGCAATTCAGCTCAGGAATATTGGAGGATATCATATACAGAAAAACCAGATTCTAAGAGATACAGAGGACAGTTCTAAGCACTGTTAACACACAATTTATTATGGTTGGAAGTTTAAGTATATTTGCTTAGCATCTGATCCAGTAGTTGACAAAGGTAGGGTCTGGATTAAATAAACAAAACTCTCAAAAGCTACCTTAGCCAAACTAAGAAATTCTTTTCTAGATCAGAGGTCAGACCAGTTAATCTGACTCACAAATGTTTTGTTTGACTAGCCCATTTTTTCAGGAAACTTAATATTTAAAAAGTCTAGATATTTAGGAAGTACTCCCACTTCATTTCCATATGGGAATAATCAGCTAGAGTAGAGAAGCAAATGTACCTTGTAGATAAGGCATTTATTCCCAGTTTTCTGCAGTCCTCACCACTTCCTATTATATTACACTCAATCTGCCTTATTCTTATTATTTTTTCATCTACCAAGTCCATTCGGCATTTAAGTTTGGAACCTGTGGTCCTCCTCTTATCACAAAGATCACAAACCTGTACTTTATATACTTCTTTTCAACAATTTATTTATTGAGCACTGACCATGTCCCAGATACGATGTATACAAATATAAATAGTGCATTATACCTGCCCTTCAGGAGCTTACAGGCTAGATGCAGAGACCAATGTGTTAAATGATCCTAGGCAGCAGAATGATGATGGAGCAAGAAATGATCAACTCTGATTTGGCAGGTCAAGAAGCATGGTACTAGGTAGATGCTTGAACCAAATCTTAAGGATAAGTATAACTTTGTTAGAGTATTCCAGGCAGAGGAAACAGAATGTACAGAGGAACACAGAATGCAACTCTTTTGGCAATTACACCTAGTTCAGAATAGATGAAACAGATATAAAAGCTGTAGGAGCATGAGAGAGACAGAAGTGCCGGGGTTATATCAAGAATAGCTAGTATCTACATTAAAAATATGACATTTATTCAATATACAAAAGGAAATTATTGAAGGGGCTGAAGCACAACCAGGTCTATATTTTAGAAATGTAATTTTCGTAGCAGCATGTAGAATAGTATAGGAAGATGGACTACTAGAGGCAGATAGACCCAGTCAGGAAGGAAATCACTGACAAAATGCAAGTTGACTTGAGGCTTGAAGGCAAGAAGTGATGGTAGAAATGCCTCTGTTATGCTCACTACCCAAACCATCACATAAGCATTAGATAAAGAGGAAAGCATTCCAGGAAGAGGGAACAACACATATGATATTCCTATGCTAACAGATAGCATGGTGCATTCTGGTAATTAAAGACCTTTTTCATTTGATATAGAAGCGGAAGGGACTAGATCATGATGGGTCTTGTAGGTCATATTAAGGATTTTGTTCTTTATCTTAAGAGCAATGGAAGCCATTGATGGGTCTTAAGCAAGAAAAGTGACATGATCAGATTTAAGTTTTGACAAGAGCGTTTTGGGTAGAATGAAGAACAGATTTCGGAAAACTAGAATATAAGAAGACCAGAAAAAAAGGCTCGTGTAGTAATTCAGGTCAGAGGAGGTGGTGCTTGGAGTAGGGACTTGGAGGGAAGTGGATGGTTTTAGTGCTGATAGAGATGAAGCCAGTAGGAATTGGTGATATTGGTGAGAATTCTCTCCCAGTTCAATGTTGTTAGAAATGACCTAGTTGAAAGGGAATGGCTGAGTGCATGAGAGAGAAAACAGATAATTGAGTATGTTTTATAATACTGCCCTTAGACTTGGGTAAGGACCCTCCTTCTGTTATAAATGGTCAAGGGGACATGCCTGCCTGGTGCCTGCATTCTTCTTTTAGACTGACTATATCTGAGGGCAGACCCAGTTACTGATTACACATCACTATCTGCAGGGGTCAGGGGTGTGAACATAAGTTTGGACATGTAGAGTGCATGCCTGCACGGTCCCTTTTGGTGTGGTGGGTGAAGAAGCTGGGAATGGAAAGAGATTAGGGTCAGTCTGATGACTCTAAAGTCTTAGAATCTGAAATCTAAATCTGGACTTCCAGATTATTATCAATATAGGTTTGTTAAAGTAATAGAGTAGAATTTTCTTTTATAAGTTTAGCATTATTTTATAACCTAAACTTTTATTAGTCACATGGTATGAGAGCCTCCATAGCCACATTCTTGCCCAGGCTCCACAAATTTACTTTTACAATCAGGCCTGATAAAAGTATGTAACAAATTCATGCAGGTGAGAGTTCACTTTAGTTGGGCCTTCGTGTCAGATTTTCCAGACATCTCTGTGGCAGATGAAGGAATAAATGGTTCAAGTTTCCAGGCACTACATTAATATATAGAAGAGAAACATTTTTTACATCTGGAGGGTCAACAATCAAGAAGCTATTTTAATTGTACTGGTTTCAGTGTGATTTTGAAAAGCTTCTTGAATAAGGCAGGCAGAAGTTTAAAGCATGAATAATCATGTAATCAAATTTACTCACTTAACAAATAAAAGAGGTTCTGACAGATGGATGAAACACACTGACTGAGATCACAAAGCTAGTTAGTAGCAGATGATTTCCAGGCCTATCCTTTCTGTCCACTCTACCATAAATGCTATACCTTTCATGAAGACATCTGCTGCCAGTCAATTCCAACTACAAGGTTTTCCTTTACTTCCACTGTTATGTATTAAAGGAAGCAAATACTATCATTACCTTAAGATTTTGAGGTACCTTAAAAGTCTAGAAAACAATATTAAGGTTACTAGAGAGGAGGTGGGAGGGGAACAGGGGAAAAAATAAAAAATAAGATATTAAAAAAAAATTCTTGCTGATAAAAGCAAATTCATAATTCAAGCAGTGACTCTACCAACAAACATTAAAGCTAGCAGAAAGGTTAAAAGGCAAAAACAGAAAGAGCTTGTGTAATTACAACAGTAAATTAAGGGATACACACAAATACACACCAACAAAAGGAGTAAAAAAATAATGACAAAAACGAACATTAAGGGGGTGAGTGAAAATGGTAGTGATTTTAGAATGTATTTAAATTTAAGTGACCATCAACTTAAAATACTGCTATAAACACAGCTTTGGATATATGAAACACATGGTAGCCACACACACACACAAATCTACAAGCGGTATATAAGAAATAAAGAGAAAAGAACTCAAAAAACACTACAGAAAGTCGACATGCAAGAGGGCAAGAGAGTAAGAAAGGAACAGAGAACTACAAAAACAATCATAAAAAATTAATAAAATTACAATAACTAAATACCAATCAATAACTTTAAATATAAATTGATGAAATACCCTAATTAAAAGACAAATGGATAAACTGATACATATAAACAATGGAGTATTATTTAGCCATAAAAAAGAATAAAATCTTACCACTTGAGACAACATGAATGGACCTGGAGGTATTATGCTAAGTAAAATAAATTACACAGAGAAAGAAAAACACTGTATAATTTCACTTATATTTGAAATCTAAAAACTAAAATAAACAAAACAGAAACAAACATAGATACAGAGAACAAATTGATGATCGTCAAATGTGAGGTGGGTTGGAAGGCTGGGTGAAAAATCTGAAGGGATAAGAAGCGCTAATCGGCAGTTACAAAAGTCATGGAGATGAAAGGTACAGATTGGGGAATATAGTCAAAGATATTGTAATAACTATGTATGTTATCAGGTGGGTGCAAGGTAATTGAAGGATCACTTCGTAAGTTATATAACTGGCTAAATACTATGCTGTACACCTGAAATTAATATAATATTGAATCTTAACTGTCATTGAAAAAATTTTAATTCATAAAAATTAAAAAGATATTACAGTTTGATTCTAAAACAGTCTTAAAAAATAAAAAAATAAAAAAGAGTGGGGGACAAAATCTAACTTCACGAGGTGACAAGTAAGTATTGGAAATTCTGGAAAGTTACTTTTAACAGTTTTCCATAAAGTTACAGGTAATTTAGGGCTCCTTTTAGGACTCAAAATGTCCTCTGAATGGTCATGTCCTGATTTGACTATTTTTACATCTATTCTTTTTACATTTTGATCTCATGTGAGACCTTAAGAGTTCAATTTAAATTGTGCTCCTCGCTTTAGTTGCAACTGCATTACTGTAACCCATCTCTCCAAATTCCTTACCTGTTAAGCTAGAAATCAAAGCCCACGCTTACAAAGCATCCTACACTCAGGGTGCTAACTAAACGCTAAAATAGACACAAAAAATTTTGCTTTTCAAACATCTATAAATATCGCTAACGGACATTTCTTAGCGAGTCTGTTTTAATAATTACAACAAATTTTAACAAAGGTTAAAAAAAAAAATTCTCCACGAAGACTCTTACCTTAAAACTCAGAAGTAATCCAGAAGTCTAGATTTCCCGGAAGTTATCTCCCTCAAAGTCTAACAGTTGACGATTTTAGAAACAGTAACAAACAAATCTGGCCAAACCACCAAGTGATGTTTAGTCCCTCCCATCGGATCGACTACCGACAAGGACTTAATTCCCTGCGAGATTTTCTCCTTTGGGCCGAGAATCTGCGGAATTCGGCTCTCAGGACGCGCAGAGGCAGGCAGGGACCGAATGGACCCAAGAGAAAAACGCAGAGAAAGTGATAAAGACGACGTCGTCGAAGCGGACGCGAGCGCGACCCGGGCTGGGCAGTCTGGAGGTCCGGGGCGGCTGTTCTTCCCGGACACGCGGGCCACCCGAGCTCACGCTGGCGACCGTGCGAGGACCCGCGCCTCGCAGCGCCCGGTCCCGGGCCGCGCCCCGCGCAGCTGTGACCTCCAAAGCGGGTCCGCTTGGCGATCCCGCCTCTTCGGCTCGAGACTTGAGCCTTTGATTGGCTCCCGGAGGGATCCCTCGGCGGGGCTCGCCCAATGGAGGGCCCGGCCGGCGGCCCGGACGCGCCACGCTCCCCGCCCCTCGCGGAGGGCCCGCCCCGCCCCGCGCCCGGGCGCGGAGGAGAGTAAATACCACTGGGGCGCAAGATGGCGGAGCCGCCGAGCTCGGTGCGCTGCGCCGCCGCCGCCGCCGCCGCCGCCGTCTCGGAGAAGGACCTGTTCGGCAAGCTGCAGCCCGCCCCCCGGGACCCACCGGGTCCTCTGTCCGCCAAGAAGGTGCGGACTGAGGAGAAGAAGGCGCCGCGGAGACTGAACGGAGAAGGGAGCAGCGGCGGGAACAGCCGGCAGCTGCAGCCGCCGGCGGCTCCTTCCCCGCAGAGCTATGGCAGCTCCACGTCTTGGAGCTTCGCCGCTCTGTCCGCCGCCCCCTCCCCGTCCTCCGCGCGGAGCAGTTTTTCTTTCTCCGCGGGCACGGCCGTCCCCTCCGCAGCCTCCGCCTCCTCGCCTCAGCCGGTGCCGCGCAAACTGCCGGTCCCTCCTGCGCTGCTGCACGCTCAGCCTCCCCGTCTCCTGCCGCCGGCCGCCGCCGCCGCCGCCTCGGCCAGCGCCAAGCCGCGCAGACCCAAGGAGAAGCGAGAGAAGGAGAGGCGGAGGCACGGCCTCGGCGGGGCGGGCGAGGCCGGCGGGGCCGCCCGGGAGGAGAACGGGGAGGCGAAGCCGCTGCCGCGAGGTGGGTGCCGGCGCCGCGGTGGGGGAGGGGAGGGCGCCCGCGAGGCCGAGACGGCGGGCGCGGGGGCCGCGTGCGCCGGCCTGGAGGGGGCCGCGGGAGCCCCGTTCTCAGCGGGAGGGTTTGCAGTCCTCACGGGTACGGGAAGCGCAGCCTGTGTTTCGGCGGCAACGGCGGGAGTGGCCGAAACTCCTATTTTCTGTGCCGTTTCTGCCTCCCAGCGAATGAACTTCAGGGTTTGTAGAATTCGGTGCAAAGAACCCGCCTTGGTGTGTTCGTTCGGCTGCGGAGGAAGATGGACGGGAACGGTGTCGGGAAGGGTGGGTTTGTTCTTGTATTGATTGTTAGATCGTTTAGACTTGATCATGGAATTCATATTTGTGACAGGCTCCACCGCCAGAAAACCCTGTCAAAACAACAAAAAAAGGGGGGGGGGTTGTGTGTGGAGAGCATTGGCGTCAGCTGGAAGCTACCAGAGGCCTGAGCTTTTCATCCCTATTAGGGAAATGAGGTAGTAGTGTGCAGGGCCCGAAGTGTGCTGTTTCATAAGGTACCGTCCCTCCACCCTTCTTTCCGCTCCCTAGTCTTAAGTGTTTTTAGTGGTCCTGTCTGAAATACCTCTCTTCAGAAAGAATTTTCAGCCATATTCTTTTTTTTCCTGCAGCAAATGATAAAATCAGGTACGTTGACGTTTTGGGGCCAGAGCAAGTGGTTGCAAAATGTTTTAGCATCAGTGGAAGACAAAATTTCAAGCGTCCTTTTCAGACTAAACTCAGGCTAGTCATAAAATTTTCAGAAAATATTTCTTTAAAATAAATGGTCCTACCTATCGATTACACTAGGATCTGACAGTGGCACAACGTGGTTTCTGGTTGAAAATGACATCTTTATGTGATCAACACCAAATCAATGATCTTTATTACAAATATACATTAATATACAGTATTGTCAAAGTACTTTTGCTTTTAAAGGAAAAATGAAATGTCGAGTGGTTTTAGCATTGCTGATTTAATGGTAGTTTAGGTCATAAAAAGTTCTCTGTATATTTGAGTTAGCATGGCTATTTTCACAATCTTCAAAAATTCTGTAAATGAGTATGTAACAACAGTTAACTTCTTTCTTGATGTTTTGCCTGTAGCAAATCTTTGACGTCTAAGCATAGCCATCAGGTATTCTTGTAAGGACCTCTCAGCTCTGGAGTGTGTTACTTTTAGGAAAGTGGTTTTGAGGATGGAATTTATACTGCTTTAAGTCTGGATTTTAGGTGGTTAATATTTTAAAGCAAGCTATTTTAATGGTTATATTTAAGAGTTATGTCTGGAAGTCTGCCTTTGCAGCTGGGTATCAATCTTACTTGTGATGTGTAAACAGTGTATTTGCTTTTTTAAGTTCTTTGAATGAGGAAATGAATGTGGACATAACATTGTCAGTATATTCGGAATGGCTGAAAATAAATAAGTGTTCTTTAGCAATTCTGACTTAAAATATGGAGCCCATAAATGGCCCTTAAAGTGAAATGGTTGTTAAGGTGAAATTTTTAGTCTTTTCAATTACATTTAAAATTCTCTTTTTGAAGGCTGCCTCTTCCTTACTTTGTTAGACCTGATTATAAGCAGTGATAGCTTTACATTAAGATGTGGGAAAGGTGTTTTTCCTTGACCTAGTTTCTTTATTTTTTTTAGTGATCAGATGTTAACACTTGTATGATTTTCTTTTCTTTTTTGACAGAAAGGATTGCTTTTCAGTGTCTTGATTGTAAATTTAATGGAGAAAATCTTTCCCTCTTAATTTGGGAAGTACTAATCCTTCTAAAGTTCAGGTTTAACTGAATTGAGGTTCTGTTTTAATTAAGGAGCTTCTCAAGCAACAGTGGTATTAAAATAGTAAAATTACATACATGAATTCAATATAGATGTAATTGCAAATGTTAAAGTCCTAATTTGTAATACAGTTCTTATTTCACTGGGATTTTTGTAAAAATTTTAGTGAATGGATAACCAAGTGTCTTGTTTTATGGAGGGGTCTGTGACCCCTGGGCTGTAGACTGTTACTGGTCTGGTCTGTGACCTGTTAGGAACTGGGCCGCACAGCATGAGGTGAGCAGCAGGCCAGCAGGCTTCATCTGTATTTGCAGCCCCTCTCCAGCACTAGCATCACCGCCTCAGCTTCACCTAAGATCATCAAGAATTAGATTGTCATAGGAGCACCAGTCATTGGTGCCAGAAAAGTTGCGTACCACTCCTTTTAGGAATATACCTTTTTTTAAATGTTGCTCTATGTTGGTTAGTTCAGAGGACAGCACATAGAATAGTTTAGTAACCCCCTCAATTATCCTATAGCCCATTGATTGAACAGTCTGAATCAGTACCAGAAGTTAGCTATGAAGACACCTAAGCAAGAAAAATAGATCCTTCAGCAAACAAAACATCCAAAAGATCTACCCTTCCAGCTTCTTTATGCAGTTGTTTCTCTATTTATTTGTAGTAGGCTTTTTAAAATAACGTCTTTGGTAAGAACTGCTAAATTTTTACACTGGCTACCATCCTAATAATTATTTGTATTAAATGAAAGTGTGTGTGAAAGGGCTTGCAGGCAAGGCTTTAGTAAATGTTATGTGAGTCAGAAGCTTGATTGTTTTTTTTTTAACCCCATAACAAAGTAAAAGGTGGGTCAGTTTAGATAGAGGAAGGATCATTGACGGAAGATTTGAAAGTTAAGAGTGATGAAATAGAGAATTATAAACATAACCTCTAGGTTCATTTAGTGTAAGGGCTGATGCCTTATACACCTAAAACCTCTGAAGCCATCTAGTCATAGTTCTGTAGCTGACTCCCATGATAGCCTGAGTCATCAAGTAAAAGTTACATTATATTTTATTTAAAAAATGTGCAAAGCATTTTAGATTTTTAAAACTTGAAAATGACCAGGCTTTGGTGCTTACAGAGGCTGAAGAGTTCACAGACCATTTTTCTGGAGGACGGGATAAATTACTGAAAATGGTGCATATGGAATTATATTGTAACAACAGCAGAACACTTTATTAGATAGCAAAATAACCTTAACTGATTCCAGTAACCAGTAAAACTTGCATAGATCTAATTTTTGTTGGTGTCTGCTTTGCATTTATTATTTTTTTATTTCCTTTAGAATGATTCGATGAACTGTCCCAAGGCAAAGCCAAGGCATTTCACTGAATTTTTGCGTTGAGTGTGTAGTTACAAAATTTAACCTTAATGAAAATAGAGGCTTTGCTTAGAAGTGAATAATTTGAGGTATAAATATCAGTGATTTTAAAGGGGTAGATGTTCAAAGATTTTTCAAACTAGACTTTCCCCCATCTTTCTAATATTGTTATTTCACAATTTTACATTAAATTCATACTCAGAGTTATCATTATGACCAGATATTTGTCACTGCTGGGATAGTTTACTGTGATTTCATTTTCTTGTGTAATCTTTTGTTTTTCATGCATTGTTTTTTCATTTGGTTAGTTTTGTCTGGCAAAGCCTTTTTGTACCCTCCAGCAGCTTTATAAAATGATTCTCAGTACAATTTTCCACATGGTCAGATCTGTCAGATAAACTTAACAGTTCCATTTTTTTCCTGTAGTCATCCATACCTTATATAGCTGTCCTTCCTGCTTTACTCTTTCCTTTTAGGCCTGCTGCAAAGCTGTCATCATGGGACTTCCCTTAGCTGACGTTCTGAGAATTTCTTTCACTTTTGTAGTCCGTTTTTCTGGATCCCATGCCTGCCTTTTGGTTTATTCTTCATATTACATTCCTTTACTATTACTGTGAAACAGTGAATGGGAATGTTTTATGGGAGTTCGTTTTTACTCTTACACTTGACTTTGGCTGTTGAGAGATTTCTATATTGGAAATCATTTTCCGTCAGAAGTTTGGAGGTGTCCCCTTATTGCCAGGCTTCCAGTGTTGCTGTTGGAAAATTTGATCTCCAAACATTTGTCTTTCGTTCTATCTAGATTTTAACCCTTTCAGTGGATTTTAAAATATCAAGTGCCTTTTAAGAAAATGTCCTGTGAGCTTGTTCTTGTTCATTGTTCCTGTATGTTGTTCCTTTTTCATTGGTGCAACATAATTTCTTTGACATGTTCTTCTGTTCCTTGTGTCGGTTTTGGTTCCTCTAACTTTTTTTCTGTTTGTTATGGTCTTTGTTTCTTTCTGCTGGAGGCCTTCTTCAGATCTGTGTGATCCTCAACAGTTCTTTCATATTAAGTAGAAAGTTCCAGAGGTAATAGAAAGCTCACTGGGCATGCATGAGCATGGCTTAGTGACTAATGAACTCCCATGTTTTTACCTTTATTTCTTTTCTCTGAGTGGTGGATAAGAAGGTTTTTGTTTTCTTCTGATAAAAGTCCTTCATTTTTCTGTCTGTGTAAGGAAATAATGGAGAGAGGAGGGCATTGGCACAGGTAATGCCTTTAGATGGGAGGGTTCTGGTGCTGAGTAGGGGAAGACAGAAAGCTACAAGTCCCACCATTTTGTTTAGAGATTTTTACTTAGTCCCTGTGTTTTCATACCAACATTTCACTTCTTTGTGAGACACCCCTGAGCCTGGAACCACTCTGATTCAGTTTTGCTGGAGGCCATAACCTCTCATTCCCTTAGGACTGTGTGCCTGTATGTGTGCATTGGCAGGGGAAGGGGGTGTGGTTTTGGTTCTCTCCTCTTGCCTCTCAGCTCCTCCAGTTTCTAAGTCTTTATGAGAACTTCAGGATTGTCTATTGTTATCTCCTTCTGTAGGAACTTATATTAACCTATTGCTAAGTTACCATTCCACCATCAGCTTTCTGTAATTATACATTGTATTCTAGGTTACTGTGTTTCCTATGAAATTTGTTTGTTTCTTTTTCTTTCTATTTGAGTATGTTTTTCAAGAAGAGATCTTAAATTTTAGGCTTATTTTGATTTGTTCCTATCTGTCTGACATTGGTGAAGTCACTTAATCTTTTTGTGTCCACACTCATGCGTTGCAAAGGGATACTTTTTTCCACAGCATGGTTAGAATTATATGAACCTGGCATATTGTAGACATTCAAACTCTGTTTTCCTGCTGAACACTGGAAACATTTAGTTTCACTGAATTCATGGATAGGTATAAAACCTGTGCAGTTTTCCTTTTGGTATCCTGGTTTCTCGGAATTCCTGTTGCGTATTAGTATGAACCATACTAACTTTTTGAAAGAAATGTATATTTCAGATGTTTAGTTATTATAGTAAATGGCATTAGTTTTTCACTACCTTCAAATGAATTAAAGTTCAAATTATGGATGAACTATTTAAAATAGACTTGAAAAAATAGTGATAATTTGTGTTAGAGCAAAAAGAATTATGACAAAATATTATGGCTTATATAAAATCTTTTTGTATGTGATTAAGGAGAATCAGTAATAACAATGCATTCTTACCAATCAAACTAATGTTTTTTAAAACTAGTATTTTTTATCATTTCAAATATTTTTCTGTGTGAAGGTACATTAAACTTTATGTTATACCTGTTATTTTTTCTTAAATCGTAGATTGAAAATATTTAACTTTTTATCATGAAAATTTTTAATTAAAAATAAAACCAAAATAGTATAATGAATTTTGGGTCTACCCATTATTCTTCTTCAACAATTATCAACATTTTATAATTCATGTTTTGTTTCCCCTCCACTTATTTCTATTTTTTGCTCTAATATTTTAAAGCATATTTCCAACATTTTCACCCCCAATTACTAGGATTGAACTAAATTACAGAACTAAAAATGCCTTTAAAATTTCAATAACACATGTGTATCCTTTAAAGAGTGAAATTCTCCCTCACTTCCAAACTGTCATTAACATTTTGGCATATCTCTTCTGGAATAGATGTACTTGTATATTTTTTAGGTTGAGTTTTTATTTAAAAATTATTTTTTACATTTTTGATAAAATACATAAATTTTACTGTTTTAGCTATTTTAAACGTATAGTTTAGTGGCATTAACTGCATTCACATTGTTGTGCAACCATCACCACTATCCATCTCTGGAACTTTTTTCATCTTCCCAAACTGAAACTTCATACCTATAAAAGAATAACTCCTCTTTTTCTCTCCCTCCAACCTCCCAGCTTCTGATAATGACCACTCTACTTTCAGCCTCTATGAATTTGACTACTCAAAGTACCTCATTGAATGGAATCATAAAGTATTTGTCCTTTTGTGACAGGCTTATTTCACTTAACATAAGTGAAATTTCATCCATATTCTAGCATGTGTCACAATTTCCTTTTTAAGGTTGACTAATACTCCTTTGTATGTATATGCCCATTTTGTTTATCCATTCATCCCTTGATGAATACTTGGGTTCTTCTGCCTTTTGGGTATTGTGAATAATTCTGCTATGAACGTGGGTGTGCAAATAACTGTTTAGTATTAGAAAAATAAGTAAGCAAACAAACAAAAAAAAAACCCATAATAGGTAAGTGAAGCGGATGCTTGTGAAGTCTGTGTGCTGTTCAGCCACATCAGCATAGTAAATAAAATATTGGGGTTTGGTAGGAGAAAGAAAAGGTATTTATTAAGTGTTTGCTGTGTCATGGTATTATCTAAATATTTTTAGATTAAAATTCTGAAGTTTTCTAGCTTGCTTAGAGTTACATAGCTAATTTGTGAAGAATTTGGATCAACTACCATCTCTGCCAGGGTCTGAGCCTGACTTCACAATGCTAAGTTAACATTTTTTTTTCTCTTTAGACTGTGATAAACAGGACGAAGAGGGTAAAGATGAACCTAAAAATTTTCCTGTTAGTTTTGTAAAACTGTTTATCATCATTTTAAGCATACAGAAAAGTTGAAAGAATAATACAGTGATCATATATAGATTTTCCTTCTAGATTCAACAGCTGTTCATATTTTATTATAGATATGCACTGAATCATTTGAAAGTAAATAGTGGATATCACGATATTGCATTCTTATTTCATTCTTCATTTCCTAAAAGTAATCACATAACCACAATAACATTAAAACATTTAGGAAAATAACCATTTTGCCTGTCCCAATGCAGATTCTTCTAGTTCCCCCCAATTTTCCCATTGTATCCCAACCACACTACAATTCGTTATTTTAATCTAGAGCTTTTTTTAAAATCTAGAGCTTTTTTAAACATGACATTGACTTTTTGAAGATAACAGTTTAATAAAACTTATCTTGTAGATTTTCCAGTATTCATGATTTTTAAACAGTTGTGTTATTGTGGTGGTATTTAACTTGATTCTTTGTATTTCTTATAAACTAGAGTTTGGTATGAACCTTGGTTAAATTCTGTTTAAATAGTTTTGGTAAGATTATTTTATAGGTGTACATCATATTACATTCCATCAAGAGGTGTATAATATTAATAGTGCCATTAGTAATTATGCTAAATTTGACCTCTTGGTTGAACTGACCATTATCAACATTGTGATAGTTCATTTTCTATTTGAATTTAGTAGTATATAGTCTTTGGTGTTCTGTGGTGCTTTGTGAATATCCAGTTCCCCTACCATCTTTCGCCTCATTGCTTTAGTATCAGTTAATAATCCTTGCCTTAGTCACCCTTTTCACTGGGGGTTAAAGAATGATGCCAAACTACTTCTAAAAAAATTGAATTAGTTTTGAGGATGGGGAATTCAAAATAAATTGTTACTCATATCTAGATTAAAATATGGCAATCTGTTTTGATTTTGATATTAAAGTAAATGCTATAAATTTGTCAGTGTGACTAGAATCTTATGATAAGCACTTTTCTTCAATTCTTAATTAATCATAGTTTGATAGTTTATTCACAGTAGTTTGAATTTTGGAAAGCTGCTTGTAGAATGCTGGTAGTTAAAAGGTTGATTGTATTAGATCAGTTACAATTGATAATTATTACAATATTGGCAACATGCCAAAAATAAAAAAACCCTATTTTTAAAAAAATATAGTAAATATACGTTAGTATAGTGTGTTAAATACTACACAGAGATCAAAATTATCTCTATTCCACCGTGCCCTTTGTTGACTAATATAAATTAACTGTATACCTATATGAATTCCATTTAACTAGATTATATTAGTTCCCTGTTTAGCCATTTTATGATCTTTGCCATGTACTTGATTGATATGAAGAAAAAAGCGATACATTTTTATTAAAAAATCAATTTTATCTGTCCTCTTTGCATTACAAATTTAAGCAGCTTTTCTTTTTAGCCTTTTTATAGAAAGGGTATACATTTCTTTAGATATAATTTAATTCAGAGCCATTTTTACTGGTTTGCCATGTGCAACAATATTCTGGAAGACAGGGTTCATTCTCTGGCTGAATCATTGATGAATTTTATATCTTAAAATATAAATATTCACCATTTTTTCAGTTTTCTCCTTTGAGGATAATGAAAATATCAGAATTACAAATTCTGTCAAGCTTTTTTGAGATGCATGACAGGCTAATGCAGTGAGCACAATTACATGGGTGCAACTTGAGCTAGAATATGAGCTTTTTGAGGACAGATGCAACAATAGTTAATTTTCATAGAACTGTACTCCACTTTATGTATTTTTATATAATTTTCACAACTTTTTAAGAGTTCAGTTAGGTATTAACCTTTTATAAGTGCTGTATGGAAGCTCAGAAGATTTAATTTACTTGCACAAGGCTATACAATAAGTAGTAAATCTAGGTTTCAGTTCTTTAGATAATTTGACTTCATAGCTCTCTAGCTCTAAGCTACAATGCAAATAGTGTTAATGTTTTAAATCTCCTTCCAGAAATGTCACCTTTCATTGTGAGACAGTTTGCCAAATAAATTAATTGGGTTTTGATGGAAAAGTAAGACAGGTAAATGGAGATGATGGAGACTGGCTTGTTAGGCAAGGGGCTGATATGAGCAAATTTGTGGAGTCTGAATTGTGCATGGTATGTACAGTGGTCAGTGAATCAAATCATTTGGCTGGGTTGGTGATTTTGTAGAAAGTTGGGATAGGACAGCATGGCATTTGAAAGTCTTCTACAATCTACCTTTTATTCGCCTGGAAAAGGAGTTCAGACTTTGTTCTGTGGGCAGAACAGCAAGGCACAGTTGTTTTAGTAAGGCGATAGTATATTCAGATTGGTATTTTTGATAGCATTGTGTAAGATGAATTGTCAGAGAAAAATTAGAGACAGGCTGTTTGAAACTACTATAGTAGTAAAATTGAGCGATTTTATTGATAAAATGATTGGTACTCCTAGACACAAAAAGGAAAAGGTTTTGAATGGGAGTATGTGATAGGGCATCATGATTATTGAATATTCATATAACAAGAAAGGAGGGTTTATAATTCTATGGTTTCAGATGGATGAAGTAAGCATATAATTGAAAAAGTGTGAGTAGGCCTTTAGGAGAACTGGTTCTAAAAGATGGCTGTGCATTTGAGATGAAGGCAGGTACCTTATATGAGAGTTCTGTTACCAGATGCATGTCAAATTAGTGGTGAGTCAGTGTAGGTAAGGTTTAAAAATATTCTGTTCAGTTAAGTGTATGTGTGTTTCAATATATATGTGTTGAGGAGAAGTCTCCTTGCAGTGGCAGATAGCAATGGTTGCTTTTTTCTCTGAGGAGAAAATAGTCTTGTATTTTCTTAGTTTTTAGGTAACTGCTGTTCACAGCTGTTAAAAGGACTATAAAAAAAGACTCATAATGAGACAAGGACCCCTAACCTTTACTCTGGTCTAACAGTTTAACAATTTATCTTTCATTTGTCCTCCCTCTCCTGAACTCCCTTGTCATTTTCCTTATCTCTGCTTCTACTTATTTTAGCATTTGGTTTAAGTTTAGGCCCATTTAGTACTCTTCTCATCTGGGTTTGCTAATTGCTTTGTTATTTTCTAGGGTCTGTTGTTAGCACTCCCAAAATCTTAGCTTAGTCCAGAGTTTTAGATATGCTTGTTTAACAGCCTCCTTGACATAACCCCTTTTAGTTATCCCTTAGAACTGTAAAATTAACCTTCAAAACTCATAGTCTTCCTTACCCAAATTTGTCTTGCTGTGTGTGTTCCTTATCTCAGTGCCATTGTATATCCAGTGGCTCAAGCTTAGAAACTGGATTCTATACTTTACCTTCATCCAACCCGTAGCCAGGTCTTGTCACTATCTTTCATGTGTATCTACTTTCACTGTATTCTTTCTACTAGTCTTAGTTCAAATTACTATTACCTCTAGCTTGATTATTGTATAATTGCCTCCCTGTTGGGCTCCCTGCTTCAATTCAGATCTGTGGTCTTTCAGTTCCTTCTTCATACCAAAACATAAGTAATAACTAGAGATCTAAATGTATATTTGATAATGTCACTTTTCTGTTAATGTGATGATACTGAAATTTAAAATGTCTAACAGAGCTCTGGCAAACATTTCCTTGTTCAGCTTTTCAGCTTCTCAGTGCTTCTTGCTGCCTAGAACATTTCTGTACCCGTTATCTTTCCATCCCTAGTTCCATACTTCTGCTACACCTAGCTAATGGCTACTCACCTTTTAGGATTCAGCTTGAAGGGTAGGCCTTTGCTACTCTTTGGATTAGGTTAGGTCCTCTTACTGTTTCTTCGCATATCACTTTGCATTTCTATCTTGACTTTCTTTATTTTATTTTAATCACGTTTGTCTTTAATCACTTTGTTGTCTTCACTAGACTGTAAGCTCTGTAAACGCTGGATTTATGATAATTTTGTTTCAGCTTAGATCCCCATCCTCTAGCTCAGGGGTTCCCAACCCCCAGGCTGCAGACCACTACCATCAGTGGCTAGTTAGGCAGGTATCAGGCTACACAGCAGGAGGTGAGCAGCAGGTCAGTGAGTAAAGCTTCATCTGTATTTGTAGCTGCGCTAGCATCAGCTAGCTTCACGGCCTCAGCTCCACCTCAGATCATCAGGTATTAGATTCTCATAGAACTTGTCCCTGGTACCAGAAAGGTTGAGGACTTCTGCTCTAGGTACTCACTTGATAACTATTTGGAAAATGTATGAGTTGTACTGTATTTCAGCCCTTTTTGCCTTCTCAGAAAGTGATTATTATTCAGGAAAATTTTTGCAGATATCTGAGTGAGAACCCCAGAAAGGTAATAATGAGATGAGAAGTTGATCAATAGCTCACAGACAACGGGTAAATTGTCAAGTAAGCAAAAGAGGCAGGTATTAATGGGATGAGAACTAGAAAGAAAATGAACTGTGTGGATAATGCTAATTGAATTATGTTTGACCAACCTTGAGTTATCAAATTGCCATTTTGTATATTCTTAACCTCAAAAAAAGGGAGAGGGGAGAAGAAATTTACTGGTGCATTGCACAAAGAGGATATTTTGTGTTTTTAATCTGAGTTTTCTGTTACCTCAGAAATTTCCCTCTTGCCACTCAGTGCTCTCCCACTTCTTCCAGTCTCAGGGGGTGAGTTTTTTCCTGTCCCAATAGTTTTGCCTTTACCAGAATGTTATATGTCAGATATACTCTCTAGCTTTTTCAGGTTTGGTTTCTTTCACAGCATATTGCTTTTGAGATTCATCTGTGTTGTTGCATTAATCCATTAATCAATTTTTTTTTTTTTCCTGAGAGGTAGTTTATATGGTATGGAGATACCACAATTTGTTTTTCCATTTGCTGATTGGTGGACATATGGATTGTTTCTAGTGTTTGGTGGTTATAATAAGCCTGCTACAGACATTCACATACAAATCCTAGGGTACACATATGTTTTCATTTCTCTTGAGTGAAGATTTCCAAGTGGAATTGCTGGGTTATATGTTTAAGTTTATGTTTAACTTCATAATAAACTGCTAAACTTTTCTTCAGTGGCTGTACCAGTTTTCATTCTCACCAGCCCTTTATGTTGTGTTTACTAAATTTTAGTCATCCTACTGGATATATAGTAGTATTTCATTGTGGTTTTTAATGTGCAGTTCCCTAATAACTGGTTATGTTGAGCATCTTTTCATGTATTTATTTTCCATGCCTCTCTTCTTTGGCAAAGTGTCTATTCAAGTCTCTGTTATTGGGTGTGTTATTAAATTGTGGTAATTCTATAAATATTGTATGCACAAGTTCTTTATCAGATATGTATTTTATAAATTATTCTCACATTCTGTTGCTTCTCTTAATATGGCCCTTCACGCTTTTACATAGTAGAAACTGTGTAATTTTGATGAAGTCTACTTTATAATTTCTGTTATGGTTTGTGCTTTTTATGTCTTAACCAAGAGAGTTTTGCCTAACTCAAGGCCACACACAGGTTTTTCTCTTATATTTACTTTTAGATACTATATAGTTTTAGATTTTACAAATAGGTCTGTGGTGCACTTTGAAAATTTTTGTATGTGAGATTTGGATTAAGTTTCCCTTACTCTTTTCCTTTTTGATTAATTTGAGAATTATTTTGTAAAGTTATTTCACCCTCCACAATCCCATAGGGGATTTTTATTAAATTTATTGATTAAAATTAGGGGCAGATTTTAATCTTTACAGAATTATCTTTATACTTAAAAGCTACAGGTATCTCTACCTATTCTTTTATATCTGCAAAATTTTTTGGTATTTATTACAGATGATCAGTTTTCTTCTGGTATTTTGTTTTATTTTGGGGAGGTTTTTTTTTTGAGATTATTACTGATATATAAGAAAGCTTTTGGTTTTTGTACATATGCTTGATTATTGGTATATAATTTTATAACAGTGAAAGGTTATCAATTATTTTTAATCAGGAACAAAGTGAATTATGGTAAGATACTTATTAATCTTCAGGAAGTGATTTCTTTTTTTTTTTTTTTTTTTAAGGAAAAGCAAGATTTAAGGAAAAGCAAGATGGGCTACACCAGAGAGGACTGTAGAAAGTGATTTCTTTGTAGTACTTCAAGCATGTTTGTCTTTGAAATCTGAAGTCTCTATTAGCAGAGTTTACATCTTTAACTTGACATTTTTAGTACTTAGATGCTCTGGTAGATTTGAACAAAAATGCAATCATTAAATACAGTTGCTGTCTTCATGTAGCTTAGACATACTGGATATTGGAAAAGTAATTATAACATTTATTGCAGTAAGTTAAATATAAGACAAATGGAAAGTACTGATGGTTCTACTGGGAGTAGGGGCAGGCAGATATTAAGGGAGAAGGGATGGAGGGAGGAGGGGATGTTTGAGAGAAACTTCAAAGGATAGTGTAGTAGGATTTCAATAAAGATAGAGGAAGGAGTTCTAGGTATAGAGGTCATATGACATGTAACATTCGTGGGAACTAGATAGGAAAACAGCTATGCAATGTCACAGAAGCTAAGGGAGTATATCATTTTGAGATCTTTGATTCTCTATAGGTCTGACAATATTATATATTGCTAAGCATCTTAATTCTAGCCCTTCACTCTTAGATTTTCAAATATCAGCGTTTTTAATAAGACAGATTGTATTTTAACATTTCTCTGAAGTTGTTGCATGTCTTGTATGTACATAACTTGCCCAAAACAACTTTTTCATTAACTGTAAGAAGACTTTGTAAAGGTTTTCTTATCTGCTGCTATGTAACAAAGTATCTTAAAATGTGGTGGCTTAAAACTACACCATTTTATTTATATCTGATGATTTTGTGGGTCAGGAATTCCAGCAGGATTGGCTAGGTGACTCTGCTTCATTTGGAGTTGCTCAGTAATGTTCACTTGGTGGTTTGTCTTGTCTGATAGGTCCAAGATAACTTTACTCAGGTGTGTGTTGTCTTGTAAGGGATGACTAGATGTTGAGGTGAGTCCTTCTCTCTTAATGTAGTTTCAGAGCTCTTCCATATGATCTCTTCATCAGGATGGTTAGATAACTTACATGGCAGCTCAGGACTCCAAGAGACCTGGGTGAGAACAGCAAGGATTCTTATAACCTAGCTTTGGCAGTCTTAACCAGTTCCTTCCTTTGCACATATCAGGCTTAGGCCTTAATAGATATATTTGTTTTACAAAATTTCATTTAGAGCATATTCTAAATTGAATTAAAATAAAGCATCTATAGGAGAGTTATTTGGTGATATTAGCCAAATACATAACTTTTTTCATTTACAACTTTAATTGGTTGTGTGAAAAAATATAATTAGAGGTATAAAACAAGAGCAGTGGTACCCACATATGTTATCATTAACCAGAGAGAACTATATATTTACTATTTCCTTTATAGAGTATAATTTTAATTAAATTATATAATCATATAATGTTGATTTAGAGGTCTAGAATGCCCCAGGTTATATATGAGTCATGCTTTATATGACAGCTATAAGACTCAGTGACTAGAGTGATTTAATTCTGTAACCTGGATACTAAGAATAATGTCTCTCTACTTCATGTCTTGGTTTTACAATAAATTGAAAAGAGAGGGAGTAACTGTACACATTTTGGAGGCAAATCTTTCTTGATAGGTCAGTAAAAAAAACTTGACCTGAAATTTTTCATTATGGCAGGAGAGGGAGCCCAAACTGCTTTTTCATGTTATGCCTGGCTTGGCTTTCTTGTAGATATTTGTGTGTTTATTTATTTTGTTTTCCTGTTACTCTTCTTTCTGTGTTCATGTGACTACTATTGCTCTACTGTTTTGTCATTCTATGCATGTTACTAGATGCTTTTCTAATGTATTTAATAGTAATACCTACATTTGTCAAGTGCCTGTTATATACTGGGCATAGTATTGGAAATAATGCACATGTTGCCTTTAATTCTCACAAAAAATCTAAAGGATAAGTTCTGTTATTTTCGACAGATAAGAATACTGAGGCACAGCACATTTAAGTAACTTGTTTTTTGTCACTTGGTCAGTGGCGAAGGTGGAATTTGAACTTAAACATGTGTAACTACAAAGCCTCAGTTATTTCCACTGTATTGCAATACATTTAGGGTTTCTTAATTCACAGCACAGTCCCATTTTGAACTTTTTTTTTTTTGATTGTAGAGGGGTAGCCTTGAATATGTTAGCTGTAGCAATCTGTCTATTCCTGAATCGTAAAAGAGATAAGTATTTTACATTTTAAACTGTTACTGTATGAGTCATTGTATTAAATTTTCCTCTTTATAGAAAAATAGAAACATAGAATCAGGGAATATTAGGAAAGAAAGAGGGTCTTCAGAGATCAGTTAGTATAAGCCCTTCATTTTATAAGTAACTGGAGTGTAAGTACAAGCCCCCAGTATTGTAAGTACAAGCAGCAGAAGCTCCTCAACTCTCGCATGTCAGTAATTCTTAAGTCTTTATGTTCTTAGTTGATTAGATCTGCACAGGTCTTTTGGATCTCAAGGTTCTTAACATGTATCCATTTTTACAGTTCCATAAGGACCATTCACCCTTTTAGCAATTTTTCCCAATATGGATGGAGAAACAACTTTAGAGGGGGAGGAGTCAGGTATTTTAAATAACATCTGACTCCTGTTTGTCAGATCTCACCCATCCTTTAAAGAAAGGATTTTCTTCTTTTCCTTCCAAGTTTCAGGAACCCATTTCTCCATTATTCCTTTCCCTGTTAGAAAGCCATATTCACTGGGGAGGATTTGGTGTATAGAAGAGCTAGAAGTAGTGCTTATGGATGCAGGCTATAAGTTAGGAACTATTTTTAGCCAAGTACCATAAAACATTTGTGGTAAAAATAATTCTCATTCTATTTATTGATTTTCTTTCCTCAAGTGTGGTATAAGAGCTTTTACCTATAAACTGCCGGGGACCTGTTAGGAGTTAGTTGTCCTGGCTCTGTCTCTCCCTTGGAAAATCTTTTAAATGCTCTGGGCCCCAACTTTTTCCTTTTTAAGATGAGAGTAGGTGAAATCTCTCAGTTGCTGCTATGAAAAAAGTAATTCTGTGGGAACTTTTCTGGCAACTGTCCCACTCCAAACACTATCTTACGTATTCTTTTCTCATGCCTCACTATATCTTGTTTATTTCTAGAGTCTTTTGAAAGCATTTTCTTTCATGTATTACATCACGGTTTTTCTAATTTGTCCTCTGCTTGTTTTTTATGTGGATTCAACAAACATTTACTGAATGAATGCTATGTGCTTGTCACTGGGATGAATGCAAAGAGGAAAACTGTTTATATTTCTTGTCTTTAGAGGATTTATAATTTAATTGAAGAGATAATTAGCTGCAGTGTAAGAGACACTGTATTGATGCTTGTCTTTCATTTCTGCATATTGCTTTTTATTTATTTATTTGTTTGTTTGTTTATTTATTTATCTTCTGTGAGAGCTGGCCCTACACATGTTTATCACTGGTAATTTGTTTCTGTTTACTTTAACCCTTTTCTTCTTTTGCCCCCTTTAAACTATTCACATTGAGCATCAGTTATGTGCAAAACACTATTCTAGATTCTACAGAAGAAAGATGACTAAAATATGATAACTGCAAAAGAATTTATAATCCAGTAGGGCAGATAAAGCAGCTACACAAATAATCAGAATTTAAATCATAAGAAAGAGAGGAGGAGGCCATGATCATTTCTAGTTGTGGGGACCAAGGAATGCTTAATGGAAGAAGCTGAATTTCAGCTAGCTCTTGGAGGATGTGTAGGAGGTAGGTAGGCAGAATTGGGATGGACAAAGACATTCTAGCTAAATGATGTTAGCCAAATATTGGAGTAAGACATTTGAGTAATGCTGAATCAGACAATCTAGAATCTTGAGTATAAACACATTGTTTTGTAGTGGAAGAAATAAGGATAAGTGAGTCTTGACTCTTGAAGATTTTTGAATGGCATACTGTGTGAGTGTTCTTTTTATTCTTTATTTAAAGGAGAGGAGAGTGACGTGATAAGTTGTACTTTTAAGTAATGTTTATTGGTCACTCTATGCTTAGAGGATTGGTGGAGAGGAGAGAAATTATGGTTGTGGTTGTTGAAAGGGAAAGGAAGACAGATGAACCTATGTCAGTGGAAAAATAGACTAAACTGAGCAAGCAATTAAATGTTAAGGGAAAACATTATAAAGGAAGGAAGTATTATAAAGGATGTTGAGAATTTTTTGAATTGGGATGTTGAAGGTTGTTATGCCAACATAAATAGGGAATTAGAAGGAGAGCTTGAACTTTACATGAGAAAGGTGATAATTTTGGTCTTAAATGTTTCTTGAGATTAAGGTATGGAGCTTGGCAGAGAGGTTGGGTTGTTAGATTGGTCTGGGGATTCATTTGC
Source organism: Cynopterus sphinx (assembly GCA_030015415.1). NCBI lineage: Eukaryota > Metazoa > Chordata > Mammalia > Chiroptera > Pteropodidae > Cynopterus > Cynopterus sphinx. Next base: position 39,169,386 of record CM057391.1, on the reverse strand, counting down.
CTAAAGGTTATAGTTTAAACCATAGGAAAGCGTTTTTAGAGTCAGTACAGAGAGATAAGAGAGAAACGTGCCTAGGATAGATCCTAGGAGAATGTGCAAGTTTCAATGAGAGGATCATGAGTCAGTAGGTAGGGGAGTGCAGTTTTCCTGACCGTTAGGGAGAAGTTTTGAGGAAGAGGTCAGTGATGTCTGCTGCAGTGAGGACCAAGAAAAAAGGGCTGAGAAGACACTGGATTTGATAGTCATGGTTAGGTTTATTGGAGAGGGGCTATGATAAGTCTCTTCTTTCTCTATTCACTGTATGTGTAGTCCTTTCTCTTCTTCCTGTCTCCTTCACCTTTTACTTTCCATTTATATTCTTACCATTTTTGTAATGGTACTTTCCCTTCTGCCTCCTCATTTCTGTATTATTTCTCTTTCTCATGCTTCCTGCTAACTCTCAGACCTGTTTCCAGCCATACTTATTCCTGGATGTGGGGAGAAAGTAATGGGGAAGAAGATCAGTGGTGTTGCTCAGACCGGCTGATTTTATGGACTGCATTATTATAGTGTGAATTATGATACATATCCAAAGCAGGTAAAACTCTGATAGCATGAAGCCTATTTGAGGATTGTGCTACAAGAATGTGTTGTGGCTGAAAGCAGTAGCATGAAATTCTACCAGCATTTCTTAAGAACTGCCCGTGTGGACTTTTATGACACTTCTATTAAAAAATAAATTCTAATGAACTTAAATGAAAGTACGATTTTATATCAAAATTTGGGATTAAATGAGTCATGCTATAGAATGAGATTTGTCTTTTTCTTAAAAGCTTTTAAATCTAACAAATTCTGTATGTATGAATATTCAGAATATGTATGTAATTGAGTCATATTTTCTTTTGTTCCCTCTCTTTGTTAACTATAACATAACCTTGAGATAATATATATAAAGTAAGGTAGAAATGCACTTGAACAATTTTAATGAAGGGAGCACTTTGGAAAAAGATTATTTTTGTGTGTGTATGTGTGTTAGGTTATATATTAATTTGGCAATATATTTTGAAGTGTTTTCTTTTTTCTTATGATATACAATAAGTGATTCTAAATCTTTTAAAAAAATATTTATCTGATTCTAATTGTCAATTATCTTTTCAGGAAAGAGATTTAGACTAACAACTTAATTACACAAGTAATATGTAAATATAAATTCCTTCTGCTGTAGAAATTTCAAATAATTTAGAAGTACATGAAACAAAAAATTTGTTCTTACCCCAGAAGTAAACTCTTGTTAAATATTTGTATTTGTCCTTCCAGAACTTTCTCTTTGCATTAACATATATACATATCTACACATACACATTCACAAAAACTATATTTTTAAAAACTTAAAAACTGCACATTTTTCTATAACTTGCTTTTTACTTAACAGTGTACCTTGGAGCTCTATTACATAGTGTTAAATTTATACACATATGTATGCACCTGTGAGTCTGTGTGTATTTCTTTTAAGTTTTGCCTTTATAAACATAAATATAAAATTTACTAAGGTTTTAATTTTAGAGTAGTAATAGATTTACAGAAAAACTTCAAAGAGTACTGAGCTCCCATTTATACTCAGTTTCTCCTATTAAAATCTTTAATTTGTATGGTATATTTGGCACAATTAATGAACCAATATTGATACATTATCATTAATTTGAAGTCCATATTTTACTCAGATTTCCTTAGTTTTTACCTAAAGTTCTGTTTTTGGTTCAAGGATCCCTTTCAGGACACCGTATTACATTTTGTCAACCGGTCTATTTAGGCTGCTCTTGGCTGTGGCAGTTTCTTAGACCTGTCTTGCTTTTGGTGACTTCGACAGTTTGATGAGTTAGGTATTTTGAAAATGTTCCTCAATTGGGATTTGTCTAATGTTTTTTTCTTGTGATTCAACTGGGATTATAGGTTTTTGAGAGGAAGACCATGACTTTGTAAATTTCTAAAATATATATATATATATATATATATATATGATTTAATTTTAAAAAATCAGTACTGAAAGGTTCGTAATGAGAAATGGACTTAACTCTCTCCATTCCCTGCCCCTCTTTTAGTTCTCATCTTTTAATTCCAAATTTCTGAGTAACATGCTCATACTACCTTTTATTTTTTGATCAATTGGTTCTAGACTTAGGTATTGCATTCTTAACATAAATAAAAGTTTAGCACTTTTATAACCTAGCTTTTCTCTGATAATTTCACAAACTTCAGTTGAAGCAATAATCAGTGCTTACTATGACGTTGCAAATACTGTTCAATGCAAATCAGAGATGCTTTTCTGTATGGCTGCCTTGGTTTTCATGTAGTTAAACATGTCTCTTTTTCATTTACCATATATACCTATTTCTTCATTTTCTGCCCTGTTCTCTGTGTTCTGTGGTAAGAGTTGATCTCATAGTTCTCTGTATTCCTGGAATTCTTGTTTCTACAGTGATCCATTCCTGTGCATTGACCTGAACTGGTCACCATTTGAACCAGCTACACAGTTATCATACTAGTGTGCTTTCCTATGTTTGCCATATTTCCTGGGTCCCACGTCATGTTCCTTTTTTGTTTACTCAGTTTACTTGAGAACACCTTCAAGTAACTTCCTAAGAAAGGATGTGTGTGTGGTGAAAATTTTTAAACTTTTGCTTGTCTGAAAATGTCTTCCTTCATACTTTATAGTTTGGCAGATTTTAGAATTCTAGGTTAAAAATTATTTTCATTCAGAATTTTGAAGGCCCTACTTAACTGTACTGCTTTCTAACATCTACTGTTGTGTTGAAGAGTCCAGTTCCACACTGTTGCTTGATATTTTATATATGATGTTTTGGTCCCCGTCCCCTGGAGGATTTTAAATTTTTTTGTGTATTTCCAATATAGTGAGATTTCATAATGGCGTGTCTGGTGTGTGTGTGGGAAGGGGGCCTATGTTGTTGAATTCCATTCTTTGTACTCATTTTTTTGAAGGAATATTTATTTTGGAGACTGATCTCTGAGAAAACTTACTTATTTTTAATATTTTTTCTTCCCTATAAAATTCTATTCTTTTTCTGAAATTTCAGTTAATTTGATATTGGATCTCCTTAGTAGATCCTTTAGGTCATCTTATTTTCTGCTATTTTCCACTTTAACTTGTTGCTCTGTCTTTTGAGAGATTAACTTTATCTTCCAAACTTTTAATTAAGCCTTTTGAATTTGCCATTATATTTTTGCATTTTTTTAAAAAACACCTACAGCACCTGGTATCCGTAGATGGTCTCCCATCCAAATACTAACCATGCCTGACCTTGCTTCACTTCTGAGATCAGACAGGGTGGCGTGGCTATAGATTGCCATTGTATTTTTAATTTCTAAAAGTTCTCTTTTTTAAATTTCCTTATTCAGTTTGGTTTAAACCTTTTCAGGAAATACAGTCAGCTTGTTTTTAGCTCCACCCTTTGCCTTGCCTGGGGTATCTGAGCCTTGAAGCCTATTCAGTTTCTTCAGAAAATGAAAATTCAATGTTTGTTTTAAGGTTTGAGATTAGAATGACTCCTAGATTGTTTGGGGTGGGGGTGGGAGTGGGAGGACTGGGACGTCCTACTTTTTTTTATATAAACTTTTGAACAATTTCCTTTGTTTTAATATTCCCTCTGCGTGTGTGTGTGCGTGCACACACACACACACACACACACAGGTATGCATATACACACATATATATGACAGACTTGGGACTCTTACAGATTTACATTTATATATATTAACTTGCAGTTTTCCTCTAACAAAAATTTTCTCCAAGTTAACTTATTCAAATATGATTTTTAATAACTTCATAATTTTCCATTCATGAATATACCCAAATTTATTTAACTGACCTTCATATTAAACATTTAAGTTTTACAGTTTTTCCCTACCATGAATAATATGAAGCAAGGACCCTTGTTCATGTATATTCATACAGGCCTAGTTATTTCCTTTTTATGAAATCGTAGCAGTGGAATAGCAGCATCAGAGGAATGATTAGTTTTAACGATTTTTCAACATATTGTTAAATTGTCCTCTAGTAAGACTTTCAGTTTATGTTCCTTATATTTGTGCAGAAGTGCCTGTTTCACTTCACCTTTGCCAGCACTGGTTATTATTTTTTTAAGAAAAATGATCAATTTGATAGGTGAAAGATGGTTTCACATTGTTTTAATTTGTATTATTTTGAATGCTGATAAGGTTGAATTTTTTTTTCATGTTTATGTGACATGAACAGTCTGAAATTTTCATCTTTCTATTTTCTTTTTAAAATTTTTATTTTTTTAAATTCTTTTTTAGGTATTAAATCATGAGTGCTTTATATAAAAAGAGCTCTACATAAAAAGGATTAGCACCTTGTCTTATGGGGACATTATCTGTCTGTATTGAGATTTATCCAGAAAAATAGTGGTCCCTAACATTATTGGAGGAGTAACTTCAATAAATCTTAGAGCTTTTTGACAAAAATGACCAGGCCGTTAGAAAAGGGAAATACATTTGAGGAACTACTTCTGGAAGGTTTTAAGGACTAAGAATTCTCTTTTTTGCTGTGGCCTGGTGGAAGAAAAGAAAGGATTAACAGAGGTCAACCTAGAGCATCTTATAGGAAAGAAAGTTATGATGTATACTATTACTGGACCTATTTCATGTATCAAACAAGCATTAATTGAGGGAGAGCCTTCTCTGACTTCAAAGATCATATACAGGTTGGGGCAGGAATGATGATAAGGAGAATGATATGTTTGTAACTAACTAGAATGCCGTGTGAAATTTGCTATAATAGAGCTAGAGAACCTGCTTATTGTATTACACGGTATAATACTGATGAACCTGGTCTAGTGTCTTAGCACAGAACAAATGAGAATGAGCTGGCTGCCAGAAGTTACAGCTGTCACCTCTCTGGAATGAAAAATGACAGCTAGACAATAAAAATGAAATGACACTCAATTACTGTTTTTTAGTTTTGAACAATTAAAAATATTTTTCTTTGTTTTTAATGTCATCAAATATGAGTATTTTTGTCATAATAAAAAGACTATATTTTTATAGCAGTATATAGTACATTTTAAAAATTTATTAGAATAGTTTAAAAAAATGACAGTCTTTTGTTATTTGGAAGTCTGTGAATTATTCTGAAAATTCCAGATAAGTGAGTTGTTGATGTATTATTAAATAAATCTCTTAAAAGGATTCTTAATGTTTTTTATGTTTTACTATAGTGATTCATCTAATATTTTTATGTTTTTATTTATGTGTGTATTTTTATCTCTACATTATTATAACAACTTTAATATTGGTGGAGACTAGTGAATTTTATTATAATCAGATAAAAAAAAGCTTTTATTATTTAAGAACTGGTTTTCCAAAGTGGTATTTATAATGAGAATGAACTAATAGCCTATTGATTATAATATTCTTTAGTACAGCAATATTATTTATTTTTATCTTTTGTGCATAAGTGCTCAATAGAAATTTATTTGGTAAATAAAAAACATATTACACTGATGATGTACTGCTAAATCATAACTTGACCATGTATTTGAAAATCCCATTTAAATTTTGTTTTAAAGTATATATTTTTTAATTTTATTTTTTTTGGTAACACTGGTTAATGAAATCCAGTACGTTTCAAGTGTACAGTTTAATACTAAGGCATATATATTGCATTGTATCTTCACCTCCTATAGTTAGTTTTCTTTCTGTCACCACATATTTGACCCCCTTTTCTTCATCTAACTCCCCTGCGCCTCCTGGCTGTCCCCTCTGGTAACCACTAGTCTATTGTCTATGTCTATAAGTTTGTTCGTCCTATTCATTTGTTGCTTTTAGGATTTTATCCCACATATAAGTGATATGTGATTTTCACCTTTTTCTGTTTGGCTTCTTTTACTTAGCATGATTATCTCGAGGTCCAACCATGTTGTTGCAAATGGCAATATTTCATCTCTTCTTATGGCTGAGTAATATTCCATTGTATATATGTGCTACAGCTTCTTTAGCCAGTTGACATTTTGGTTGCTTCCATGTCCTGGTCACTGTGAATAATGCTGCTATGAACATCGGTGTGCAAATATCTTTTTGGAGATGAGTTTTCAAGTCTTTGGGGTAAATGCCTAGTAGAGGGATTGCTGGATCATATGGTAGATCAATTTTTAGTTTTCTGAGGAACCTCCATACTGTTTTCCACAGTGGCTGTACCAATTTGCAGTCCCACCTGCAGTGTATGAGGGTCCCTTTTTCTCCACATCCTCTCCAACATTTGTTATTACTTGTCCTGTTGATTATAGCTATTCTAACAGGTGTGAGATAGTACCTCATTCTGGTTTCGATATGCATTTCCCTAATAGCCATGTTGAGCATCTTTTCATATATTTGTTGGCCATTTGTATGTCCTCTAGGGAGAAGTGTCTGTTCAGGTCCTCTGCCCATTTTTTGATTGGATCATTTGTTTTTTTTGTTGTTGTTGTGTTATATGAGTTCTTTGTATATTTTGGATATTAGGCCCTTATTGGAGGCGTTGCTTACAAATATATTTCCCATACAGATAGCTGTCTCTTTACCTCATTGACAGGTTTTTTTTGCTGTGCAGAAGCTTTTTAGTTTGATGTAGTCCCATTCATTTATTTTAGCTTTTACTTCCCTTGCGTTAAGGTCATAAAATCCTTTTTAAGTCCAAAGTCCTTGAGTTTAGTTCCTATTTTTTCTTCTATGCATTTTCTTGTTTCAAGCCTTATGTTTAGGTCCTTAATCCATTTTGAGTTAATTTTGGTGTGTGGTGATAGACAACAATCTAGTTTTGTTCTTTTGCAGGTAGCTTTCCCGTTTTCCCAGTACCATTTACTGAAGGGGCTTTCCTTTCTCCATTGTATGCTTTTGGCTTTTTTGTTGAAAATTATTTGCCCATTTAAACATGGGTTTATTTCTGGACTCTTAATTCTGTTCCACTCATCTGTATGTCTGTTTTTCTGCCAGTACCATGCCATTTTGATTATTGTTGCTTTGTAGTATAATTTGAAGTCGGGCAGAGTGATGCCTACAGCCTCGTTCTTTTTTCTCAGGCTAGGTTTGGCAATTTAGGGTCTTTCATGCTTCCATACAAACCTGATGATTTTTTTGTTTTGTTTTGTTTTGTTTTTTAAATGCTGATGGGATTTTATGGGAATTGCATTAAATCTGTATAATGCTTTAGGTAAAAAGGTCATTTTAACTATATTGATTCTTCCAGTCCAAGAACACGGAACATCTTTCCATTTTTTTGTATCTTTGATTTCTTTTAATAGGATCTTATAGTTTTCATTATATAGGTCCTTCACATGTTTCATTAGATGTATTCCTAGGTATTTTACTCTTTTTCTTGCAGTTACAAAAGGAATTATTTTTTCCACTTTTCTGACACTTCATTATTAGAATATAGGAATGCTATGGATTTTTAAATGTTGATTTATATCCAGAAACTTTACTGTATTTGCTTATTGTTTCTGGTAGTGTTCTTGTGGAGTCTTTAGGGTTTTCTGTATAGAGAATTACGTCATCTGACCCACTCATTCTTCAATAGCTTGTTTAATCTCCATGTATTTGTAGTTCTTCCCGCTTTCGTTTTGCAGTTGATCTCCAGCTTCAAAGCATATATGGTTGGTGTCATTTCAACCTTATATTTGTTGAGGCTATCTCTGTGTCCTAGTATGTAGTCAGTCCTTGAGAATGTTCCATGTGTACTAGAGAAGAATGTATAAGCAACTGTTTTGGGATGTATGTAATGTCAGTTATGTCCAGTTGGTTAATGTGTCATTTAAGGATGTCATTTCCTTACTGATTTTCTGTTTGGATGATCTGTCCATATCAGACAATGGGGTATTTAGGTCCCCTACTATGATATTGCTTTGGTCTTTTCTCCCTTTAGTTCTGTTAGTAATTGCTTTACATATTTCAAGGCTACCTGATTGGGAGCATAGATATTAGTAAGTTTATGTCTTCTTGGTGTATGATTCCCTTTATCATTATGAAGTGTCCTCCAGTATCTTTCTTTACCTTTTTTATTTTGAAGTCTCTTTTGTCCGTTATTAGTATCACTATTCCCACATTTCTCTGAATGCCATTTGCTTGACGTACCATTTTCCGTTCTTTCACCTTTAGTCAATATTTGTCTTTTGAACTGAGATGTGTCTCTTGGAGGCAGCATATAGGTTTTATTTTTTGATCCAGTTTGCCACTCTGTGCCTTTTTATTGGTGAGTTCAGTCCATTTGCATTTAGAATGATTATTGAAATATGAAGTTTTCGTATGACCATCTAATGTTTTTCTTTCTCTTAATTCAGTGTTTCCATTGCTTCCTTGTCCTTCTGTGTTTTTTTTGGGGGGGGGTGGCTTTTGTTGGTTTTCCTTCTGTTCCTTTTGTTTTATGTTATATACCTCAGTTCTGAATCTTTGGTGTGTGGTTACCATTATGAATATGTAGAGGACACACACACAAACATATAGTGTGTGTGTGTGTGTGTGTGTGTGTGTATTCCATTTTCTTCTGCGTTAATTCCATTCCTCTTTGAGAATTTGGATCTTTGAATCTTTCCCTTTTCAGTCATTGTTGTCTCAGTTTGTCCCTATGTATACAGAACATTCATTACTATCTTGCTATAGCAAATCTCTCTTTATTGTTTAAGCTTGTAATGCCTCATTTTAGTAAGGGTTGCACTCCTCTGTTTCTACCTGCCTGATAGTTGCCTTACTCTTAGTTTTATACACACACACACACACACACACACACACACACACACACACACACACATATGTATATATATACACGTATATACATATGTGTGTGTGTGTGTGTGTGTGTGTGTATTTTGTCATTTTGTTCTAGATTTGCTGACTCCTTTTAGTATTTCTTGTTGTACAGGCCTCATAGTGGAGGGATTCCCTCAATTTTTGTGTCTGGAAAGGTCTTTATTTCTCCTTCATATCTAAAGGGGTGCTTAGCTGGATACATTATTCTTGGCTGGTAGTTCCTTTCATTTAATAGTTTTTGTATTTGATTCCACTCCTTTCTGGCTTGTGCTGAGAAGTCCGATGATAATCTAATGGGTTTTCCTTTTTAAGTTACCATCTTCTTTTCCCTGGCTGCCCTGAGAATTTTTTCTTTGTCATGATTTTTGAGAATTTTAATACAGTGTGTCTTGGAGAAAGCCTTTTTGGGTTGAGATAATCGGGTGTTCTGTTGACTTCTTGAATTCCTGACTCCAGTTCATTAGATTTGGTAAATTCTTGTCAACTATTTGTCTGAAAATGCTTTCTAATCCCTGCTCCTTTTCATCCCCTTCGAGAATGCCCATTATTCTTATGTTTCCTTGTGATGGTATCAGCTAGTTCTTGAATTTCTCTTTTGTTATTTTTTATTCTTCTGTTTCTTCTTCTGATTTATTTCTAGATTTATGCCTTCATTATCACTGAGCCTTTCCTCCATTTGGTCGACTCTATTTCTCAAGCTTGCTATTTCATTTTTCTTCTCTTTCAGTGTGTTCTTCATCTCCAGAAGTTCTATTTGGTTCTTTTTGAGAGTTTCAGTCTCTTTGCTCTGTTCATCTAGTTGTCTTTTCAATTCCTAAAATTGTTGATATAAGTTGTTTTGGATCTCACTGAGGTTTTTCAGAAGTACCATCCTCAATTCTCTTCATTTAAGTCACATATTTTAATGTGTTTTTACATATTTTGAGTTTGTTTTCAGGAGATTTTTTTCTCTCTTGTTGAGCTGCCTTGTCACCTTAGTTGTTCATGATATTTAATGGACTGTTTCTCTGCCTGAGCAGTAATGGTGATGTATTCTGCTCCCCCCCTCACCCCGGAAAGATTTATTATATAAAAGCCTCTCTCTAGCCTGTTACAAAGAGGTGTTTTTATTTTGGTTTTCTGTGCGTGGCATGTAATCCTCTTGGATCCCTGCTTAATATAAAGTCTTTGAAATGCCTTTTTTTTCCTTATAGATATTCAGTCACGCTCACTACCCTGAGTCTCAGCCCCTTTCAGTATTAGTGATGGTTTGAGTAGCTTTGGCTCAGATTCCCCTGGGCCTCTGCGGAGTTCGTTCTTGGAGGAAATGGGGAGAGGTGCCCTCTGGGTTGAGGTGTAGGGGCTGCAACTCAGCCTTGTGTTTTGCAACCATGGCTGGTAATAATCACCTGTTGTTTTTCTGCCATCCCCACTTCTCTGCTGTCCTCATTTTTCTGCTTTCTGCCATGATCCCTGGGCAGTGCTATGGGCCACATGGAGCTCGCAGCTCTCCCAGGTAGCATTGTTCGAGGAACCTGTGGCACTTTCTTTCCTCCCCCTTCCTGCAGAAAGCTCCAGCTGTAAGAGGCATCTTCTTTATTCTGCCAAACTCAGGCATTCTGACCTGTGGTAGCTCTTATGTGTAGATCCCATGCTCAGACGTGCTGGTGTGAAGTTTGGGTATTTTTTGTTGAGTTTTAGGTGTTCAACCTATTGTTATTTCAAGGGAAGACATCTGGGGATGTCTCTTACTCTCTCATGTTTCTGACATCCTTTGTTTTAAAGTATTTTAAGTAACTTTCTTTTTTATAGATTAACTTTATGTATATGGTATATTTTTGGCCCATGTGTATTTTACCACATGGGCTATATAACTTACATAGTTTATATATAACTTTATAACTTATAGTTCTGTGTTGTTAATGACTTAGTCATTTATTTATTTTGCCTCTTCAGATTCAAACTATTGTGTTTCTGTTTGCATTTGTTCTCCCTCTGTGCCCCTTTTTATTTTTAAATAAAGCCTTTGCTCCTTAAGTTGGACTTTTCAAAATACATATTTTTTGTTCTTGTGGTGAAATCTTTTATTCTAAGAATTGTGATGGAAGGCAAGCTAGAAATTCTTTCCAAGCCTTTGATTAGAACGTGAAGGATACTATACAAATTCTTGGTTATGAAAATAAATGAATAAAATCTAAGAATGACAGATTTTAGAAGAATAATGTATTATAGTAAACATTCCAGGTAGCCATTTTTCTTGTGAAAAGATCTAGAAGTGATGCTTATAAATATGAATGCATTACAGTGTGATAGTAGCAGCTTGAGATTTTTTGGACAGTGAGTGGTGTTCTGAGTTCTTATGGCCAAAAATGTTTATTATGTTTTACTTTTACGGGTATCATCTTTTTTCATTCTGATATCCTTGGTGTATTATAATTCTAGACACTGCACTATATAGTTCGTGGGAAAAAAAATAAAATCGTAAAATAGGTTAAAACATTTTCTTTATTTTGTCTTTTAGATAAACTCAAAGACAAAGTTAAAGAGAGAGATAAGGAAAAAGAGAGAGAAAAAAAGAAGCATAAAGTAATGAATGAGATCAAGAAAGAAAATGGTGAAGTAAAGATTTTGCTGAAAAGTAAGTTTATAAAATTCAGTGATTTTAGTTGTACTATATTCAGTATACTCGTTGGCTTAGTGATTAAAATAAGAAATGTTGGTGATTAAAGTAAGAAATAAGGTGTTGAATTTTGCTGAGAATAAATATTAATGGTCAGGATACAAAAAGTAAATGTAATAGTGGGGAGTTGGAATTCGAATAGTAACATCTACATTTAGTTATTAAAAAGTAGTAAAGGTTAAGTTTCATTGAATGGTTAGGTTCCTTAAATTATTTAAAAATAGGTGTCTAATTCTGTGTTTGTATTACTAGTCTTCATATTTAGATAATCTAAAATAAAAGGCTAAAGCAATTTTTATCATGATAAGAGATAGTGGAGGAAGTGATCTTACAAATATTTGACAGTAATTGTATCATTGTCTGGGATGCAAAGGGAACATTTTACTCAGCTAAATTATCTTTTATTGTTTCTTAAATGCTTAAGAATATCTCCTTTTTGTTTCCTGTTTTTTCTCTATTGTTACTGTTGGTTTTAGTTGTTGATTATACATGAGGGTAGGCCCTTGGGTAATAATACAAATCCTATCAGTAAATCTGAACTATTTCAGAGAGAATTTTTGGTAAAAGTAAAGGCAGTCTTAAATTCACTCAGCAAGATAAGAACAATCAATGGCATTTGGTTGCTTGACAGCTAAAAAATTCATTAGCTTGACCTATTAAGTTGACAATTTGCGGAGCAGAACATGTTGACTTTGATTAATTTCATATTGAATTTGTGTTGATAAGCCTTTGTATCTCCATAAGGGAGAAAAGGCCTAGCACCGCATTTGCAACAAAACAGCTGGTTGAATTATATTATTTTGGATAAACAGAGTTTCAGATTCTGTATTTTCATGTCATTTTCTGTCATGTTTCCAGATGTTCTTTGGTAGCAGTTTATTTAAACTGTTTTATACTTGTCAGAGCTTTATTTTCTATAAAATTGTTTTGACCTTGAAGAAACATGTCAGGGGTTAAATTGATGGCCACTTAGTTAATGCTCATGTTCCTTTTGTTCCCTTTTGCCAGTGTGTGTTATCTGTATTGTTTAATTAGATTGTAAGCCTTTGAGGCAGGAACTGAATCTAACCACACCAGTACTGTACAGCGGCTAATGATTAATGCTTGAAATGAGTACTCAATTTTTTACTAGTTTAGTCATTTTCTTATCCATTTGAATGTACAGTGATGTAAGTTGCTGTCACTTGGTTAAATGTTAGATTCCTACCAAACCATTACTGTAAAATGTGTGTGTGAACTTAGAGATTACAAATGCAAACAAAATTTAAAATAGCCTAAAAAATGGAAATTTTAAAAAGTAATATTCAGTGGTAACCTTGACTTTATAAAGTAGATGAAAAATTTAGAATCGAGTTAAACTGAAACCTGGTGATAAGGAAAAGAAAACGAGGTGGATTTGGAAATGAATTGGTGACTTTTGGGATGACAATGGGAAAATGTATTTACTGTAAAGTGGAGGTAAATAATAATGTAATTACTGCCTTACAGGGTTGTGAACATCAAATGAGATAAGGTATGTGGGAAGTGCCAACTACAGTGTCTGGCCCACAGGTATTCAATAAGTAGATGAGAATCTTTCTTGTATACATGTATGAAAGATTCTCTTGTGATTAAAAAACAACAAAACTCAGTGTGTAGTGTATAGATAATTACATGATTAAAAACATGATTCATTTTGGGAAATAGTGCCTGTCGCATTTTGAGCACTGTGTTAGCTGTTGTTAATATCCAGCAAAAATAATTTGCTTGCTCTGCTGTGGCCATTTCCCAAGTGAGCCTATATGATAGAGAAAGGCATCCTTCACTATTGGTATCTTGGAGCAACACCAAAATCAATTTGTTGGGGCAGATCACTGTTATTTACTACTGTATGCCCTGTTTTCCTTTATGGCCTTAGACTTTGATTCTCTTCTTACAGTCTTCTTTTTGATAATGCTAATGTCACAAGCCATGGCACACGCAAGCATTGATTGATTGATGATGGCACTTGAATATCTAAAATAGATGCTAACTCTTACTTTGCAACAGTCTCATTTATTACAGGTTTTCATTCAAAACTGCATCAAGTTGAATATGATCAGAGGTATATATACACACATAATTATATATATGCTAAAAGTTTTTGTTAAAGAAATCTTGTAAATGTTTATCACTGATAAAATAGGATTATTTGCTTTATTAAAAATAATTTGAAGGAACAGATTTGAAACATAAGCTGATTTAGCTCATCCTTTTGTGCCTAATGTCTACCAGTTCCTTTTTTCTGAGCATACTTATATGTTCTAGCCATTTTTTTGTTATTAATAAGTTTTAAGAACATAGATGTTATTTATGATAATAGTATGTTTAAGAATACATTTTATAGTTACAGCATATCAGAGAAGCTTGCCAGTGAGCAGGTGGAATGAGGTTTAAAGAAGCTAATGTCCAAGGTTATTGGTAGTGTACTTAAAGGTCACAGGTAGGTATTTCATGGCAGGAAGAATGAAAATATTGTGATGCGAAAAAAGCAGTCATTCTCCAGAGACCAAAGGTTAAAAATAGCTAAGCTAATTGCTCCTTTTTTTCTATTTATGATAATAGAGTTATATGTATTAATTCCCATATTAGATATGAAATCAGATCCAGTTTTTTTTTTATTGATACAAAGTATAAAAACTTTTATTTTTTTTATTGATACAAAGTATACTAAGGTTAATAGTGGAAATTAATGCCAGTGAATTTGTGATTTTTTAAGTTGTTTGTTTTTAATATAATTAGTCATTAATAACATATGCTGTTTTGTACCTTTGTGTGTGTGATTGTTTTTTTCCTGTTTCTGTGTCTGTTTTTGGCTGCATGTGTGTCTGCATCTCTCTATGTCCAGTTCTCTCTCCGGCTCTCTCTGTGTGTGTCCATGGTGCTCTGTGTATGTGTATCTGGGATCCACTGTGTGCCTGTGTCTGGCTCTGTGAGAGGAAGGTTCCCCATCAACATTTTACATTTATATTTTTTGAAGGTCCAAATTACTTAGCAATTCTATTCCTTCTGTTATGGATACTTATCAGGATATTTAAAAAAAAAAAAAAAACAAAACAAAACCATAGGTCTAGTTTATTTGGCTCTGTTTGAAGGATTATAAATTTAGGATAATATGTACTTGAAATATCTTTTAGTATAAGAGAAGACCATTGATATTCAAATGGTCATATTTTTAAAGTATTTAATAATTTCCTATATATATATTTTCACTCTGTATGTTATTCCAAGACAGGAAATGAAAGAGGTTATGTAGAACTTTAAAAAGTTTTCCAGTGAATACTGGTGCCTTTGTTTAGTTTAAATACAAAGAATGAATTTTACCTGTGTTCATCAGGGGTCTTTGAGACTACCCCAGTTTTGATGACTTGCTAGGATTCACAGGACTCACACTATATAGTTGACTTGTGGCTATGATTTATTATAGTGGAGGATGCAAAGTAAAATCATTAAAGAGAAAAAGCACATGGGGCAATGTCTGGAGGAAACCGGGCAAAAGCTTCTGAGTCCTCCCTCTGCTAGTAGAGTCACACAGGATGCTCTTAATTCTTGTGTGAAATATTGTCTACCAGGGAAGCTCATTAGAGACTAAATGCCCAGGATTTTTATTGGGATTGGTCACAAAGGCTCCCTCTCTATAGCACATAACAAAATTCCAGACTCCCAGAAGGAAAACAAGTGTTCTAAATAAATCACGTTGTTTGCACAAACAATTTAGGTACAGTGAGCCACTCTTATCAGGATGGTGGGTAACCCTTTCTAACATACAAGTTCTCAGATACCTGCTAAGGGCCCACCTTGCAAGTAGTTCTTTCTAAAAGGATAGCAGTCTCAGGAATGTTATGAAACTCTTTCTATGTACTGTGTTCACTTTAGTATTTAATTACAGAGTAGTTTGTCATGGGAATTTGATTCCTTGATGCTCAGTATAAGAATCTCTTGACTGATTTATTAGTTTGCATTTTTCAATTTCTGACTATTATATTACCTTTTCCATCCATTCTTATGATTAAGAAATACACTGTTGTGCGTATTTTATTTCAGAGTAACATGTAGTAATGACTGGGTATTTTCAAACCTCAAAAAATGTGTTAGGCATATATGTAATAGGATGTTAAGCTTATATTTTTATTCAAGTGAAATTCTGTTTATTTTGGCAAACCATTTAATTTATACAATATTACATGTATTTTTAATTTAGTAATTATACCTAAATCCTTTAAATTTTTTTTCTGTTAATTGACCATTGTCTTTTGTCTTTAACTCATTTGGATTTTGCTTACATATATAAACCTCTTTTATCTTTCATTTTTAATTAACTCCTTGTTTTATTTTTTTTCATTATTTGTTATGAAGATATTAACCTGACTGATGTTTTAATAGTTCATACTAAGGTGGAAGTATGAATTTGTTAATATATTTCTTAACTTGTTGCATATAAACCTATTAGAGAATTCACACTTAGCATTTTATGACTTTACAAACTTATATAATCAGTAATGACAGATTTTTATTTTTGCTGTTTATGATGATACCAATTTTGTCTTTATTGCATACTAACCTATTTTTGGAAGTTGTAATTTATCACTAACATTAAACCTCCCTTTTTTAGAATTGCCGTCAACTTGAATTTTGTGGTAGTGGTTTTCAGGGTTAGGATTTAGTGGCATTCATATGGTAGAAACTGACTGAAAAGGAGACATGGGAAAGTATAAGTATCTCAGGTAGTCTATTGGTGAGGGAAATCTTTTCATTCATAGATTCATTAACTATTCATTTGTAGCAAAATTCTAGATGCATGATTGGGGGGGAAAGTATCATTTCACTCTGAATTTATTTAAATGTTATTTGTTCCACCCATACAGTATCCCAAAGGACATATGATATACAGGTATCCTATGAGTGAAAAAATAATAACTATGTGACTATATCACATATTCATATGCGTGGAATATGTAACAACTTAGTATGAATTTAGAGTGAAGTGATTTCAGTTCTAGCCAGAAAGAGGAAGGAAAGCAAAATGAAGGAAATGACATAGAATTATTTTATAGGATGGGCAAGAAAGAGTTCAATAGTAAGTATTGGACAGGGCAGGCATATTTTAGGGACAGGAAATGCCTTTGTCAGTAGTAGAAAGATAAAATTGAATTAGGTATATCATAAGAAATCACAAGTAGTGCAGATTGACCAGAGTTTTAGGTACTAAAGGGCATTGTTTTTGGATTCCATACTAGAGAGGTTATATTTTATTTAGTAGGCATTGAGAGCCCTTGAAAGCAGTTGAATCAAGGGATGAATGTGATCAAAACAATATGTAAAATTTATAGAAAGATTTAATATGGCTCTAGCATTCAGTATGAGAGACAATCTTGAGGCAGTTAACCAAAAATTAAGGCAATAGTGTTAAGGAAGTTGGAAGTCAAAAATAATCAGGGATGAGCTGAATAATTTTGTCAAACCTTCTGAAGATCAGGAAGAATAATTTGAGAGAATGTCATTGATTTTTGAACATTCTGGGAAAGAAAATTTTAGTAGGCTAGAAGTAGACTCAGAACTTAAATAAGAATGGTAAGGTACTGTTTCTTAATAAGTTTGATGGTCTAAGAAGAGAAGAGGAAAGTGTTTTTGGAGTTGGTGGCAGGGACTTATTTTTGGAAAGTAGGCAGGACATCTCACTGGAGACAAAGAAATGAAAGAAATACGTGGAGATGGAAAGAAGAAGTAGGTTGGGAAGATTTAATTCATAAAAGTAAAATAACAGGCGAAAACAGTGAATGCTTCATTTTCTTAACTGTTAGTTTAATGGCTTTTTTATATTATCTTAGGAAGCATAATTTCTTATGAGAATGTTTACTTTTTTCTACTTTATAGAAATATACTATGATAATGTTAAGTGTTTATATATGCACTTAGATTCTATAGCTATAGAGTCTCTCTGGATTAATCTTTTATTCTTTGGAGTTCTTAATTTCTGAGTCCAGAATCTACTTTCCTTTGATTACAGAAGGTCATTAATATATAAGCTAATAATGCCCCATATAATTTTTTCCGTTTTACTTTTTAATTCACTCCTTTATCAGTACGTGGTTATCACTTGTGCTTAAGAAATGAGAAATTATTCTAATTTTATCATCTCCTTTATGGTCTCTTGTGAGGTCTTTATTGGGAACTTTGTAAACTCTAGTGGTCTTAAAACAGCCAATTTTAGATGCAAGAATAGTTTTCTAAGGAGGAAATATGGTAAAAAGCTAAGGAATTGCTGTGTTTGTTGCTGCTTATTATGCAAATATTATCCCCCTTTATGATTTATAAATCTTGATGTTATATGCCATTTTTAAGAACTGAGATAAATGAAAAAAGATGATACCTATCTATATCTATCTATATATATCAGCAGAAAACATCTGGAGGCCATTGTTCATATTGACCTTTGTTCAGCTTTTCATTTCTGATTTTCTACATTTAAAATTTGAAGACGATGCTTTCAGAAATATTTATTACTTCAATAAACACTGAATGAGCATCTGCTGCATGTCAGAAAGGCATAACTTTGTCTTAAGCCTCTGTGTGTGTGTCTGTGTGTGTGTAGAAAAGACAAAGAGACTGACTAAATTATGATTAACAATACTGTGTAAAATGGGCCCCAAATATAAACTTGATTCTGGGTAAACTTTATCATAAAACAGTTCCTAAAGCATGTTTTTTTAAATAACCAAAATAAGTAGTTTCAAAAAAATTTTTTCTCAACAGGTGGAAAGGAGAAGCCAAAAACAAATGTAGAAGACTTACAAATTAAAAAGGTAAAGAAGAAAAAGAAAAAGAAACACAAAGAGAATGAAAAACGGAAGCGTCCAAAAATGTATAGCAAATCTATTCAAACCATCTGCTCAGGATTGCTATCTGATGTTGAAGATCATGAAACCAAAGGCATCCTCAATGATAACATAAAGGATTACAGTGGAAAGAATTTGGATACCAAGAACTATGATTCCAAAATTCCAGAGAACAGTGAGTTTCCATTTGTCTCATTAAAGGAGCCACGGGTTCAGAATAACCTCAAAAGGTTGGACACTTTGGAGTTCAGACAGCTCATTCATATTGAGCACCAGCCTAATGGAGGTGCATCAGTTATCCATGCCTACAGTAATGAACTCTCCCACCTGTCTCCTATGGAGATGGAGAGGTTTGCAGAAGAGTTTGTGGGTCTAGTATTCAGTGAAAATGAAAACTCAGCAGCTTTTTATGTAATGGGTATTGTTCATGGGGCAGCTACCTATTTACCTGACTTTTTAGACTACTTTTCACTTAACTTTCCCAATTCACCAGTGAAAATGGAGATATTGGGAAAGAAGGATATAGAGACAACGACTATGTCCAATTTTCATGCTCAGGTAAGAGGATTTTAGTTTTTCTAAAAAGAAACTTTTTAGTTATACATTTTAGACAAGCTTCTGTTCTTTGTTTCTCATTTCGCTACAGGTTTGATATAAAAAGGTAAGACTATAATGAAGCCTCTTGGGAATATTAAGAATAAATTACATTCTTGATGCGAACATCATAATTTAAATGTTTCTATTTATTTTTTTCCTTAAAGGTAATTAAGATTCTGTTGTTCTTTGTTGTAAGGATTTATCTTGAAATTGAATGAGATGAATTTAGCCATGTATTTTCCGGTTCTTACAATAGTTCTCTTACCTAAAAATCACCTAAAATTATCTTCTTGGTTTATGTGATAATGCCTTAAAAGTGCTTAGCATTGGATCCATCACACAGTAGATGCTGAATAAATGCTGGCTATTAAATATATGTTACAAGGGAATTAGTTAATTGTCTGACTGTGAGAAAGTTTACATGTCAGTGTATATATTGAGCTAATTTCCATTACCAGTCTTTCTCCATGGTGTAGAATAGATATTATTTTAGAAAGCAGAGGTAGAATCAGGTCTGCTGGATTTTGAAAGTGAATGCGGGCCCACCTAAATGGCTGGTGCTGTTGTCACCCATTTCAGCTCAGGGACTGCTTAGGTCAGGAGATTAGCTAAGTTTTCACATTTGTTGTTGCTAAAATGTCTGATTTCCTAAATAATAATTGACATCATTCTAGTTTGGAGGGAGGAAAAAAGTAAAATTTTCAAAGGGATCTTGGTGATCATCTATTCAACCTTTCTCAACTTACAGTTAAGCAAACAAACAGAGGTAGGAGTAACTTTCTGTTTAAAGGTTGGCAGCAGTGCCAGGAGTAGAATAAAATCTTAATCTTTATCCAGGAATCTTTTCCTTATTATAAGTGTGTGTGTGTGTGTGTGTGTGTGTCGGGGGAGTGGGTGTGGGTGCATGTGCACACCTATTATTTGATGTATTCAAGATAGTTTCCACCTTAAGTGATAGTCTAGATGTCCATCACATCCACACATACCAAACCTCCCTTTAATACAGTAGTATTGAAGTTTTAATGTATTGAGGTATTATTCCCTAATATAACATATTTGAAAATTGGAATTTAAATCGTTAGCCCTATTTTCTAGGATTCCAGAATGGTTAGTAATTTGTCAGAGGTTATACCTGAGTTTAGTGGTAGAACCAGACTGACATTTAGTAATAGTGTCTGCTATTTATTGAGTACTGACTGTGTCAAGAACTGCTCTAAGCACTTTATAATTAATAACTCATTTAATTTTCATTACAATTTAACTTTAGCAATGAGGAAGCAGATACAGTGAAAGAAAAATAACTTGTCCACAGTCCTTTTGTACTAGACTATTTGTCATTTATTAGGTCTGCTAAGTGCCAGGTTTTGCGGTAGGGCTCTTGACTTCCAATCCCATTCTTTCCACTATATCTTACTTTCTCAGTATCATACTATGCAAGTTTATTTTAGCCATCTTTCAAGTGTTATAATTCTTATATTTGCTTTTATTTTAATTTATTTTTTACATTTTATTTTTTATATTTTTAATTACTTTTATTTTTCTCTATATGCTTTTTTATTTTATTTTTATTAAATTTATTGGGTTAACATTTACTTTTCAAATAGCTTTTAAGGTTAAGAATTGTTAATTTTTATTAAATGATAAAACTTTTCATCTTAACTATGTAATAAGTACAACATGAAAACCATGCTTTTGTTATTAAATGAAACGACATGGTGGGACTCCTTAATCGTGCCAGGATGTGGATAGGTGGGTCTCAGGCCCTTCCGAGAGCTGCTGACCCTGGTTGCTATAACATGTTCAGGGTGCTTGCCTAATGCGTACTGTATCACAGAGGAAAACCTAGGCAGATGTATAGTCTTTGTTACCAGCTGTAGCTCTGGCCCACTTCTATGCCACCTGTTAGCTGTAAGGACTGCTCTTATTTCTTTAGCTTTAGACCAAATGGTAGGAAGTTGCCCTGCAAGGTCCATGTTCCTTTATTCCAAGACCCTTCATACCCATTCATTCATATAGTGTGGGGAAGAATACCTAATGAAAAGCTGTCGTGAACAGCTCATTTGATATTTACCTCATACTAGATTCTTGATTTTTGTTTTGTTTTGTTATCTTGCTCTTCATTTATTTTGTAATTTATTTAAATTAGTTTCAGGTATACAGTACATTGGTTAGACATCTATATAGTTCGTAAAGTGATTCCCCCAATTGCTCCTTCCTTCCCCTGGCCCTCCACCTAGCCATCATATTAATGTAATGTTAACTACATTCCCTGTGTTGTGCTCCCCATCCCTGTGACCATCCATCAGCTACTAATTTGTATTTCTTTAACCCTTCACAACATTCTTCCATCCCCCCAACTGCTCCCCACTGTCTGTCACCAAATTATCCACTATATTTGTGAGTCTGTTTTTGATTAGTTTGTTCTTTTTATTCCTTAGATTTCACATATAGTGAAATCATATAGTGTTTATCGTTCTCTGTCTGACTTAAATGCCTTTGAAGTCCATCAAAAGCAATATCTTTCCATTCCCTTCCTTTTAGTTTGTGTGTGTCTTTTAATCTGAAGTGAGTCTTTTGTAGGCAGCTAATGTAGGGGTCTTGTTTTCTTATCGTTCAGCCACTCTGTCTTTTGGTTAGAGCCAATTAACTTGCTTTTTTTTCTTGTCCTTAATTCTTATCCATTTGAGGTACTTACTGATAGGAATGTAGTTGTTATCATTCTTTATTCCTGTTTTTGATACATATTTTTCCTTCTTCAAGAAGTCCCTCTAATATATTCTGTAATACTGGCTTGGTAGTGATAAATTCCTTCAGCTTATTTTTGTCTGGGAAGCTCTTTATCTGTCCTTTAACTCTAATTGATAGCTTTGCTGGATAAAGTATTCTTGGTTGTAGATCCTGGGTCTTCATGTCAAATGTTTTGTGCCAAGTCCTTCGGTTCTGTATAGTTTCTGTTGAGAAATCAGCTGCCAGTCTTATGGGTGTTCTCTTGTAGGTAACTATCTGCTTCTGTCTTGCTGCTTTTAATATTCTTTCTTTGTATTTAAACTTTGGTTTTTTAATTATGACATGTCTTGGTGTGGGCCTCTTTGGATCTCTGATTTTTGGAATTCTCTGAGCTTCCTGGGATTTGATGTCCATTTCATTCACCAGGTTAGGGAAGTTTTCTATCATTATTTCTTCAAACAGCTGTTCAACATCTTGATTTTTCTTCAGGTACTCTGATCGGATAGATATTTGGACCCTTAATAGTGTCCCATATGCTCTTTAAATTATTTTTATAGTCTTGGCATCTTATCTCTTGCCATTATTATTGAGTATCCTTGGCTTTCCTGCCTTCTAGATAGGATGTTTGATCCTTTTCTTTATTCACTTTGTTTATTCCTTTGTTTATTCCATTTAACATACTTTTCATCCTAGATACTGTGTCTTCATTTCAGACTGGTTCCCTTTTATATTTTCCATTTCCATTTTTATGTTTTTTATCTCTTTGTTGAAGTTCTCACTGAATTTATCTA
This sequence comes from Cynopterus sphinx, assembly GCA_030015415.1. Classification (NCBI taxonomy): domain Eukaryota; kingdom Metazoa; phylum Chordata; class Mammalia; order Chiroptera; family Pteropodidae; genus Cynopterus; species Cynopterus sphinx. Next base: position 39,146,965 of record CM057391.1, on the reverse strand, counting down.
CATTTCTCAAAAGTTCATTGAGCATCTTTATAACCAGTGTTTTGAACTCTGCACCTGTTAGATTACTTGACTCCATTGTATCTGGATCTCTGTTCTGTTCTCATGGTTTCTGCTTCTTTGTCTTCCCATTTTGGCTGCCTTTCATTGTCTATTTCCATGTACTAAACAAAGCTCCTAACTCTCCCAGTCTTATTAGTGTGGATTTGTGAAGAAGGTGTCCAGTGGTACAATCCTGAGAGGGGTTCAGCTGCATGACAAATTTAGGCCAAGCTTTGCCCCTCTGGGGCCACCTGTTGAGATTCAGCAAGCAATCCATAGATGCTATACTTGTTGCCTCAAAAGGCCACACCAGAAACCGAGGCCAGCTGCCTCCAGTGTGATTCTAGGTGCTGCTCAGCAAGGAACACCTGACTCACTGAGGGTGAATGTGGCTTGGGTGAGGCTACATGTTGAGGGAGGCGGGGTTTCAGGGAATCCTCTGGCCAGAGTGACCTCTGTTATCCAGTTTGTTGATGTCAGGACTATGGCAGCACTGTGTTTGCGCACTGGGAAGGGGGAAGGCTTCACAGAGAACTATGGATGCCCCTGGCACTTGTGTACAGACCAAGTCTTGCCATGGCCCTCACTTTGATGTCTCCCTGTATATCCCTGGTGCCCCCTGTGCGCAGCCAAACCAGTACTGGTGCTCAGAGCGAGCAGGTCTGTGTCACCAGGAAAATCCGCTCATGGACATGGCCCCTTTAAGAGGCTTCTGCTGTTGCCGCTGCCTCCACAGCCGTGAGTCCCTGCCCTGTCCTACCTGTCCTGTCTTCTATGTTGCTGGGTGATTTGGATTTCTCCCTAGGTGTATGGCTTGTTCATCTAGATCCCAGAAGGATGAACAGAGCCTCTATCATCTACACCATTTTTTCCCACTCTCTTGCTCTTCATTTTTTTTTTAACTTCAACAACAGTATAAGTCAAAGTGATTTTGAAAATTATATAATTTTCTGTTTGGGAAATTATATAATTTTCTGTTTGGGAAAATAGATATTTAGAGATAAACTACTTTATAACTTGCTTTTTTTTCTTGTCCTGAATGTGAGAACCTTTCTTCCCAATTTAATTTGTAGAATAATTTTACAATTAAAAAAAAGTGAGTTGTGACTGGGCTAGTTTGGTAGCAGAATGAACTCTGATATGGGATGGATGATAAGGGGAAGGGGTCTACTCCTAGTTCTGCCATTTACCAGCTGTGACATTGAATGGCTGCTTAAGCCCTTTATCAGTTTCCTCATCTACAAAATAATGATGACAATAGTACTCAGTCACAGGATGGTGGTTATAGTTGCTTGATGAAATATAACAGGTTATACACAGAGCATTGTTATACTGGCTTAGTGCAATATTACAATAGCTCAACAGTTTTTCATTTTGTCAAAGATGATAACTAGTTTCTGACTGATGATCCTTAAGAGTAGGGATGGTAGGGAGTTAATTGATGGTAGGGAGTTGAGCAAGTATTAAAGATCAGAAATTGCCATAAATACTTCATATATGGATAAAGAGTTGATTAAATTGTCATATATACACAAAATGGAATATCATTCAGCCATAAAAAGGTCATATTTTGTAAGATTCTTTTTCTATATGAGATAGTCACAATTGGTAAACCTATAGAAACAAAGCAGATTAGTGGTTGCCAGGGGCTGGGGGAAGGGAGAAATGAGGAGTAACTGCTTAATAAGTATTGGGGTTTGTTTTTTTTTTTTTTAAATCAAGATTATTTGAGATAATTGATATACAATACTGTATTAGTTCTAGGTGTGCAGCATAATGATTTGAGACATGTATGTATTGAGAAATCATTGCCATGTAAGTATGGTTAATATCCATCACCACACATAGTTGCAAATTTTTTTCCTTGTAATGAGAACTTTTAAGCTCTACTTTCTTAGCAACTTTCAAACATACAACACAATATTATTAACTGCAGTCACCATGCTGAACGTTATATTCTCATGACATATTTATCTTATAACAAGTTTATACCTTTTGACCACCTTTACCCTTTTATTCCCCCACCTGACAATTACCAATCTGTTGAATTTGTTCCTCACCCCCAAGATATTGCATGCAAATGAGATCATACAGTATCTGTTATATTTTGCTTAGCATTAATACCCTCATGGTCCATCCATATTGTTGCAAACATCAGGATTTCCTCCTTTTGATGGCTGAATAATATTACTGTGTGTGTGTGTGTGTGTGTGTGTGTGTGTGTTTATCCATTCAACCAACAGTGGATACTTGGATTGTTTCTATTTATGTGTCTTGGCTATTATAAATAATGTTGCAGTGAACGTGGAGGTTACATATATTTTTAAGATAATAATTTTGTTTTCTTTGGAGAAATACCCAGAAATAGAATTGCTGGATCATATGGCAGTTCTATTTTTTATTATCTTCTAAACTGATTTTTATGTAATCTTTTTCTTGAAGTATAATATGTACACAGAATGTACACATTATAGTTGTATAGCTTAATGAATCTTTACAAATTGAACACACTCATGATTTTTAAAAGTAGAAAATTACTAGTAGCCCTCCCCAACCCTGTCTTCATCACTACTCAGTTTACCCCCACCACCACATGCATACACAGATACCCAGGTTACCACTTCCTGACTCTGAAAAACAGAACAGATAAATTTTGCTTGTTTTAAACTTTTATATAATAGAATGAAATAGTATGTACATTGTCATGTATGACTCATTTCCTTCAGTACAATATGAGTGTCATCCATCTTGTGTGTAGCAACTATATATTTTCTTATTGCTGTATGCCATTCCATTTTATGAATATACCACAATTTATCTTGTTTACTATTTGGGTAGCTATCTGGATTCTTTCCAGTTTGTAGCTGTTATAAAGTGCTATGAATAGTTTTGTACATATATTTTGGTGAGCATATGTATTTGTTTCCGTTGTGCATATACATGAGATTGGAATTTCAGGATCAAAAGATATGCAGATGTTTAGGTTTACCAGATACTGCAGGTTTTCCAAAGTTATTGTACTAGTTTACATTCCCACCAGCAGTTTTCTACATCCTTGGCCACACTTAGTAGCATCTGTCTTTTTCATTTTGGCCATTCTGGTGTCCATGTGGTTTTAAATTACATTTCCCTGAAGACTAAGGGAGTCAGGCACCTTTTTATATAATCACTGGTCTATTCTTTTGCCCATTTTTCTATTGTTTTTTTCCCCCCTAATTTATTGAAATTCTTTACATATTGATAAGAATCTTGTCAGCTATATGTGTTGCCAATACTTCCTTTCAGTTAGTGACTTATCTTTTCACCCTTAAGAGTGTCTTTTGATGACTAGATGTTAAGTTTGATGTAATCTAATTTTTAGGTTTTTTTGTCCCCCCTCCACTTATGGTTAGTGCTTTTTGTGTCCTATTTCAGAAATTTTTGCCTGCCCCAGGGTAATTAATATATTTGCCAAAGTTTTCTTCTGGAAACTTGTTGTTTTACTTTGCACATTTAAATCTACAGTTCTTCTGGAATTAATTTTTATATATGATATTCAGTAAACATAATCATTTATCAAAAAGACATTCGTTTCCTATTCATTGCATTGCATTGCCTCCTTAGCCATAAATCAGTTGATCAGGTATGTGTGGATTCCTGGACCCTCTTTATTTTCATTGTTCTATTTGTTTTAATTGCTGTAGCTTTATAATAATGCTTGATGTCTAGTAGAATAAGTTTTTCAATTATGCTGTTCTTTAAGATTTTCTTGATTCTTTATATTTTAATATAAATTTTATGGCTAACATGTTAGATTCCACAGAAAAATCTACTAGGATATTGATTGAGATTACATAGAATCTATAGATGTTTGGGTAGAACTGCTATCTGTGATCATGGTGTTTCCCTTCACTTGCCTTTTTTATTTTTTCTCAATATATTTTGGTTTTCAGCCTACATATCTTATACATCTTTTATTAGACCTATTCTTAGGTATTTGAGAATTTCATTTTGTTACTCACTCTCTGAAAACTGGGAAGCTCGGAGCTCCTCCTGGAGTCTGATGTTAACACCTTCAGAAATTGAGACTGTACGTTGTACTTCATTTCTCATCCAGCATCCCTTTTTCCTCTTATCTATGTATGCTTGTTAGTAGAAACTCATGGTGAAGCTGTATATTTTGGTGACGTCAAATGAATTAGACTACCTACTACCATGTGAATTTGTCTTCAAAGAATTGGTTGAGATGATAATATTATTTGAGCTAATGTGTGTTAATATGCTAGGGGAAGAAAGGGAGTTATCAATATTGGAATGTAGTTTGACTTAATATCAACTATAACAGACAAGTCGTGAGTAAAATAAAGCCAAATTTATGTTCCAGTGGTTGCCCAGAAGCTTGATGATTTCATGACTTCTCATTAACTAAGTTCAATAGAACCTGTTTGGTAGAACCTGCTCTAGTTGTAGAGGAAAGCAGACCTGTAGCAAAAAGCTTCAAATTTAAAAATTTTGTAATTTTGTAACTATCCGTTAATTTCTTTTTTTGCCTTCTATATTATGAAATACCTTTGATCCAGTCCAATAAGAAGTATATAAAGATCCTGAAACGTGAGAAGAGTTAATAGAGTCGATAGAGAAGCTTACGAATCTGACCTTTATTCTTTTTATTTAATCTTACTTTGGAAAATACGTTTAGCAGGATCAAAGAAAGAATTCATGATAACAGTAATGATTATATGTAATTAACACTTTTTAATGGATAAAATAGAGTATATAATGTTAAAATATGTATTTTTATGTTTTTTTGTATTCTAATATTGTGAACTGTGCAAATAATGAACCTTGTAATGTTGTAAATAAAAACCCATTAGTTTGAATTTTAAGACAGATCCTTATTTGTCCAGATTTAAATCAAACTCAAAAGAATCAATACGAAAAGCATGGCCACTGTAATATATATGATGGCATAAGTTGTCACTGCAACCTTTTACAATAATGTGAATAGCATTCCCCAGATTATGTAACCCAGTGGTCCTGACTACCAGTGGCTTGTGAAACCCAAACTTAGTTCATGCTGGATTTGCATCCCGAGGATACTAGTTTTTTTTCTCTTTTTTCTTTTTAATATTAAGATTAGAGCAACAAAAATAATCTGCCATAAATTCTGTGGAAACAAAAAACATGACAAATTATGTAGCTATTTCTATCATCTTTATAGTAATGGTGTTTACCTCTGTACTGTTACTCTGTACATAGTTTTTAGAAAAATTTATTTTGTACCCGTTCATCCTTTATTCTTGAAACATGTTGAGTTTCATGTGTGTACACACACAGACACACACACGAGATAGTAATCGAGGATCAGGATATCCTGTTCTTTAGCTTTCCATCTTTATCTATATCCATGTTGGTTGCATGAAAATTTTGAAGACAGTGTGGAATTATATATTGTGTTAATAGGTCATGTCATTTTTCTAATGTTGTGGCCCTGTGGTGAGTGGTATAATGTCTGTCAAACTGTATGATAAAAGTCTGTTTGAGAATAGAAACATATATAATTTTTGCGGAAAGTCTGTACATATCTGTATCAGTTCTTTTGCTGCAGAACAGAAACAAACAGAAACCTCCAAAGTATAGTAGGTGGCTTAAAGTTATTTCTCACCATTTTTAGGGCTGAATGGGCACTTCTTTTGTCTTTCTCAGTTCTGCTGGGCCTTGAAGGCCTCATTCTCATGTTTGGTGGTTGGTGCAGTGTCAACTGGGGTGATGATCACTTTTCTCTCATCATCTGACAGGTTAACCTGGGCTCATCCACATGGTGGTAGTTGCAGGGTTCCATAGAGTAGAAAGAGAGCAATCCCCAGTCTGTAAGCCTTTGTTTCTGTCATATAATGTCCCATTGGTCAAAGGGAGCACATGGCCAAACCCAATGTTCTTGATGATCAGTGGCACACAGTCACACATTGCTCAGCATACATAACTTGAGAAGAATTTTTGGCCAAGAATTTTGCAATTTCCTAACACACATCCTAGTTTTTGTACCATGTTTATTTTGTTCAAATATTGATTCAGACATATATTATTCTATTTCTTTGATAGTAGAGAAACAAAGGCAAGTTAGACAAGAATTTTATCTGTTAAGGAATAAGTACGATTTCTATCTTATCACTCAGTATTTAATCAGCACATTCCTGAATTAAGAGCTGTGAGAATATGAAAACTGGAGCAGTTCTCTTCTGATTATCCTTCCTTCCTCCCCAAACTCTAAATATTTATATTTTAAACTGGTTCTAAGTTGTTTGTATCAAATAACATGTCAGGGTGTTGATTCATAATTAAAGGGCTAATGTATTAATAGTGAAACAATTATTAAACCTGATCTCATTTGTTAGCCTTGCCTCTCTGCAGAATGAGAAGAGAGGAGTAAATTTATTGAATTTATGCTTAAGTCATTCACTGTGCTAGGCCAATAAAGATGATTTGATATGCTATCTTTGAACCATTGCCTACCTTTGCAGTGAATTTTCATTTTGACCATTTGTGTGCCTGTTACATCCTTGAATGCTTATGAGCTGATCTATACAAAATATTATGGCAGGTACCAGATGATCTAATTGAGAAAGGAAAAATTTTCCTTTATTGTACTAATTTTAAAATGAGTAACTTTCTTATTTTAGTTGAGGTTATGTGGATATTTTTTAAATAAACTGTTGATTAAATGCCATTGCCTCTTTTTTTTTTTTTTTGATTCTAAAAGATATACCAGATGTGATGGGGAATGGCTCCCCCTTGTGGCACTCATTATTTAGACTGCCTCTCAGAAAGGATATGACGAGCTGGCCTAGTTTTTAAAATGAGACTCTCTTCTCTCATCTTCCCACTCCCACCACATCACCCCCAAAACTAACAAGCAGAATTGAACTAACAGCCTCTTCTGCCCTTATCCCCTGAAAATTTTTGGCTCTGATAACTATCCTATTTTTGTATTATTAGATTAATGCTGATACTAGCTAGAAACATCTATGATATCTTCTGTATTTATTATGGATCACTATTAAAGTATTCTGTGGAACTTTTAATATCGTGAATGTTGATAGCTATATTGAAACTACCATAAGAAAAATCGGTTTTAAAGTCAAAATTGTTTGTGTAATGCTGGGCCAAATAAGTTATGTTTATTTACTGTGATATATCACAGAAACTTAAATAGCCAGTGTGTGTGGTAAATTTCCTAAATAGGAAGAGTTTTCCAAACTTACTGAACTATAGCATCCCCTCTTCAGGGACTGACATATCAGGGAATACATTTTAGGAAACAGCAAGTTGTTTTAAGTGAGTCATTCTTCGTGGTTTTTGAATTTTTACCATATTTGTTTCTTCTGTTTCAGCAATTTTTATAAGTAAAATAAGAGAAAGCAGTATTAAGTTTTATAGATTTATATGTGGCAATCTATTTCCTGTCAGGAAGGCTACCTTTGTTTGTTTTTGAGCATGCTGACCTCAGAATCATAAGATTTTTTTCTTTTTAAAGATCACATGAAGAGTAATAAATAGGCTTTAGTTTAAACATAATTCATTTCTGTTAACTAAAACTTATGAGATTTTGTTATTGACACTCCTGGCAGTGGGTGCAAGAAGTCTCCTATTTTCTGCTTTTTCCTTTCCTTTTATAACATTTATAGAGAACATAGGGGAAAGGTGAAAATGCAGTCACAATGGTGGCTGGTTTTTTGAGGGTACAGGGCCTAAAGGGAGGAGATTTAGATAAAAAAAGTTACATCTGTTCTAAAAGGCACAATCTAAATATAAACTTACTATTGAAATATATGCTTTTGTAAATGTATAAATATCATTCCCATCTTATTTTGTCATTTTGAGAGTGCTATGCCTCTTGGGAGGAATAATATGTGTACTCCTTATAACTGCATTTCTCTTATAGGAAGCATATAGGTCATATTTTAAAGCAGTGACATTTTTTGATATTTTCAGGTTAATTTTTAACTGCATTAGAAAACTGATATTTCAATTAATGTTTATTGAACTGAGTAGAAGCAATTATAGTAATCTTGTGTCATGTAATGGAGATGTGAAGTTTTCTAGATAAGTGATTTTTCTAGACAAAGGAAGCATATAATTTTAAATACCAAGATTTTAATGAAGATATCCTTTTAACTGAGCATATACAACTTAGTTTAACTCTTTATTTTCAGTCTAGGTTTGTCATTATTATGTTATAATGCTGATGTCTTAGGGGAGCTGAAACTGTGCTTGCCTCTTGCCTCTCTCCCTCTTCAAATTTGTAGGTTTTTATCCTTTATCATTTTAGAGACTAGAATTATGCCTAATGTGGAAACAGACATATGTAAGAAGAGTACCCTTTTAGGAGTCACTGTTTTTGTAGAGTGTGGGAGAGTTTGCTGTAGCAGGGGTCCCCAACCCCTGGGCTGCACATTCTTACGTCTGTGGCCTGTCAGGAATACGGCCGCATAGCAGGAAGTGAGCAGCAAGCTTGCTTCCCAGCACTAGTATCACCACCTCAGCTCCATCTCAGATTATCAGGAATTCGATTGTCATAAGAACACTGGTCTCTGGTGCCAAAAAGGGTGGGGACGACTGCTATATAATATTGTAATAAAGTAGTCACCTAAATCAACAAGTGAAAAGTGTGTGGATTGTATTCTTATATTTGTTTTAACTGTTTCAGTTCCATCTCAGTATTTTATTAAGAGCTATGTACTTTTTGAATTTGAATACATTGTTAATGTAATTTGCCATGTTTAAAATATTAATGGTTCCAACCGATTTAGTATATGTTTGAAATACTGGGTTATTACACTAGAAAATTGTGTTAAGTGGTATGTAATGAAAAGTTATATTACAATGTATTTAAAAATTCAAATTAGTTTTATAAACTAAGATTTAATGACTTCAATTTAATTTATAAAATTTAGCTTTAAATTTAAATTATTTATATTCATATTATTGGTTTATCATAGTATTACCTTGGATATCTAGAGAATAAGTGTTTTAGAAGGTTGTTATCTATCTTGTTTTAAACATGATAGTTAAGTATGTGTAGTTTTCATAAACACCATATGTTTTAGTGAAATTTAGCTGCAGTTTTAATAGTGGACAAATAAGATGTACTTTACAGTTTTAGCACATATTGGTGAAAAGGGAGAGAGACCTGTACTTTTATTATAGCAAAGTATGTGTGTAAATGAATTTTACATATAACATGTAAATATTTTGCCATGAAGTGACAAGAACTAACTATAAAGATTCAAGTACAATATTTAAGATTATAATGCAAGTAGTAGAGTCTATGTTACTTTACTCTTTAAAGTTCAGTTTCTCCCAAATATCCTCTGAAGTATTTATGAGTTTTAAAAGGAATATATTTAAAAAAAAAATCAAAAGATATAGTCTCTTTTTAGGTAGCCCCAACATAGAATAGGAGAGAGGGAAAAATCAAGTTTGTCTCTAAAGTATTTAATGTATTATGTTAAAGTTTTTAGTATTTGGGTCTGTACTAATTTAGACATGAGTTTCATTTTATTTTTAAACAAAGAACAACATTTGTAAATTTGGAAATTAATGTAAAGGTGTAATTTGAATGAGATGACATGGCTAAATTAGTAATATTCTCTTCAATCAATAAAATGATCATTCTAACCTAAGATAACATCTGGTTAAATCAAAGTACTTAATCTATAAGTGAAGTACTTAATTTATAAGATGAAACATGTCTTAAATATTACCACCCAAGGAGCTTTACTCATTTTTTGTTATTAAATGATACATGATTTTATTTAACCTTTAAACAGAGATTTTACTCTGAGAGCTGAATGTTAAATTTGTTAATAATTAGTTTTGGTTTTCTGATTATTGATTGTATTTATTCCTTCTCTGTAGTTTAATAATGTTATAGTAGGGTTTTTGTTTTGTTTTTTAAAACTGATACAGGCCTAGGTAAACTGAGACATTTTGATCTCTCTAAATTTAGTGACCACAATTAAGTTTTCTTCAGCAATCTGAGGTAAATAGTTCCAGTAAAGGAAACTAAACCTCAGGGAATTTGAGTGATTTCTGGTGGTCACTCTGCTGGTAGATAGCAAAAGAAGATTTGGGATCTAGGACACCTTGTTCTCAATCTCTAGTGGTTTTTCATCTGAGTTAGAAATGTGAACTGGGTCCTGATTAATGGTAAGATCTAGAAGGGAAGGTCATTTCTGATGACCTTTTAGAAATAAACCACTAACAATGGTTTAATGGAACTTTTTCAGTGTGTACTTGTGAAAATTCTGATTAAAAGATATGAACTATTTAGGAAAATGTATGTATACCTATTTTGAATATAATTTCAATGATCAAATAACGAACTCGTATTATAAGAAGTTATAGTCAGTTGTCTAGAATTATACTGTTTATCTCAATTGTTTTCATAAGCCTGGTGTAGGAATAACTAAAGGTAAAATAGCTTGATTTAGTACAGATTATTTTTAATATCTTATTTTTTTACTGCTTGTAAAGATTTTTATTTTGCTTGCTTTACATTGTTATGATATTCTGGTATAATCTAATTTAGTGTTATACAGTGATAGCAAGCATTATCTTATGTATAACTTTTAATCAATTCCATATCCTTCAGGTAAAAAGAACATATTCTCATGGTACTTACAGAGCTGGCCCAATGCGACAGATCAGCTTGGTAGGAGCGGTTGATGAAGAAGTGGGAGATTACTTCCCTGAGTTCCTTGATATGTTGGAGGATTCGCCATTTTTAAAAGTAAGAGAAAACATCAAGCAGTCTAACCTGTGGGTATTACTTCCATACTACAGGTGATACAGGTGGCTGTTTCAGAACTATGAACTTTTTATTTCATTTGAATTGGAAGGAAAGAAAGGAAGATATGAAAAGCTAAAAGTAAATTTTATTGTAGTGTGTGCGTATGACTTCGGTACCAATTATAATGGCAAAGCTAAGTGGTGCACCAGAAAATAAGCCTGTTGCTGTCACTTTAGGAAATTAGGTTTCATCTGTTTAGTAGCTTTTTATAAACTGAGTACCAGAGGATTTAAGAAGTACAGGAAGGAAGTCTACTAAATTGAAGTGCTTAGGAGAAGGGAATGGCAATTTGGCATTGTGGAAAACTGGCAAGGGAAGTTGCACATTTGTTTTTCATTCTTGGCTGGCTTGGGCAAGCTATTTAAACTTTCTGGGCTTCAGTTTCATCATACATAAAAGAAGGCATTTAAACTATGTAATTTTAAGGCCCATTAAATCTCTAAATGATTTCTAGATAGGTTTCTTAATTTTTTTCTATAGTCTCTGAATTTCAGAAAATATTTATTTCTTGTGGGCTGCTGGGGCTGCCCCATAAGAGAGAAATCTCTGAGCTATGTAGTCAGGTTAATTAATTAGTAATTCAAAGGTCAGAATGCAACAAGATCAGTTTGTCACTAGTATTTACCATTTAATCTGTTGAGATTTTTTTTTTCTTTTTGCTTGTTCAGTTTTCTAACCTTGGTGTGTATCTTTTTCTTCCTTTTTTATCCCATTCCATTCCCCTTTCTTTTCTTCTTTTTATTATTTTATTTTTTAAATTTTTAATTTAATTTATTTTTTTTTAATGCCTACAGCAACTGGTATTCTTAGGTGGTCTCTCGTCTAAGTACTATCCAGGCCCAACCCTGCTTAGCCTCTGAGATCAGATGAGATCAAGCACATTCAGGGGGGCATAGCCGTATCTTTTTTTATTCTTTTAAACTTTTTTTTCCTTTTCTATTTTTCCTAACTAGTGACAACATGGAATTTGGTTGCATTTATTTTGAATGGTATTTAAAAAGTACCCTTAATTCAGATATTTATGTTTCAGATTTTAATTTTAAAAGCAAATGAGGTAAATTAAATGCATTCTTTCTGGAGAAATTTGACAGTTTTCCTCTTTTTGAAAAGGGGATATGGGATGAATGCTTTTTAAAAATATGATTCTCACCATTCCATGGACCCTTAGTCATTTCTCTTTTCAAGGAATTATTCTCTGCTTTTAGACCAGCAATCTCTTCAAGCAACTACTAAACAAATAAATTTTGGTTTTGGTTTGGTTTTCCTTTTTTATTAGATTTTCATTATAACTAATTGAAGAGGTATCTTTTTTTTTTCTTGGTAGCCATTTTTTATAACTTAATTGATCATTTTTATAGATTCTCATGGATAACACTTGCTTATTTTACCAAATTATTAATATCATGTATTTGGTAGAAGGAAGGAATAACAAGTAATGAATATAGTGAATCAACTGTGGCAGGGGTTGGGGGAGGTAATCATTCAAGAATAATTTTTCTCTTCATGTTTAAAATAGAAGTTTTTGATGGAGAATGTGTGAATATATAGGTATATATATATTCAATACAGGTATATATTTCAAATGTATAAGTATAAAGATACAGATAAAAGATTGTCAAAGGGGAGTATTATTTAATGTATATTTAAAGATACATTTTGAATATAATTGATTTCTATATAATTATTTGCCTCCAGTGTACACTGCCATGGGGGACACTATCTAGTCTAAAATTAGAGAATCGAAAAGATAGTGATGATGGACCCATCATGTGGGTACGCCCAGGAGAACAAATGATCCCTGTGGCTGATATGCCAAAGTCACCTTTCAAAAGAAAAAGGTATGTTGGATACACATTTTTCTTGTGGAGGACGGGTGTTTGTATGTTGGGTTATGTGTGTGTTGAAAATTAGTGGAATGGGGAGAAAATTTAGATCATAATCAGAATACAAATTCAAAAATGGCCACACATGCTGATAAAATTTTTGAAAAAACGTCAAATATGAATAAGACACAAAAAGTGTAGGCAAATAACTAATTAGGAATGGAAAAAATTTCATTCACAACAGAAACATTATAAACTGATATAATTTAATAAGAAATATTCAGAACCCATATTAAGAAAACAAACATAGAGGATATAAAATAAGATCTAAATAAATGGAAAACCGTACAGTGTTCTGGATTGGATAGAAATGATAGTCCTTTGAAGCTCAGCATTTCAATTAGACTCACAGTTCTAGCACTGGATAAAATGATTTTAAAGTTCATACAGAAGAATAAAGCTGGCAACTAGCCAAGAAAATTGTGAAAAAGAAGATAAGTGAAGGGGACCTTGTTTAATTAGTAAAAATTATTATAAAGCTCAAAAAGATCAGTGGAATAGGATGGAGCATACAAATAGATCTAAGTATATTGGGAACTTAATATATGAGATAGGAAAAGGAAGATTTACTTAATAATGCTGGCATAATTGGCAGTCCATCTGAAAGAAAAAGCCATAGCCACTATCTCATATAAGAAGTTTGAGATTTAATAAGATAAAAAATAAAAATATTAGAATAAAATTTTTAAGTCTAGGAGAGACCTTCCTTGGCAATGTAAAAAATAATAATAGTATGTGAGAGAAAAAACAACAAAGTTAAAAACTATGAAAATCTTGACTAAAACATTTGTAGCATGTGACAGACTGAAGACAAAGAGGACTCCCAAATTGACAAAAAAAGGTAAAACAATCCAGTATAAACATAGGCCTCAGTCAGATGTATATTAAAATAAGGTTTTATTTTTACTTATTACATTGACAAAAATTCTTAATAGAGCAGTAGTATTACCGACTGTTAGGTATGTGAGAAAACAGGTCATTTATATATTGTTGGTAGAAAGGTAAGCTGCTGAAATTATTTTATGAAAGAAATCCAGCAGTAGCTCGTAAAGTTTAACACACATATTCTTTGATTTAAACCCTACTTTTGGAATCTGTCCCCAAAATAAAAGTGCCAAGGCACTACAAAGATGAGAATGTTAATTGCAGCATTATTTGTAGTGAGAAATAGTTTAAAATGGTCTGAATGCCCATTAATGGGAATGGTTGACTATATTTTAATACATTTCTATTTAAGAATACAGTGAAATAGTTAAAATAAATGAATATCATATATTTGTCCATCTGGAAGGCTATCCATGACACTTAAAAGAGCAGAATGTAAATATGTCCACTATGATTCTTTTTTATGATAAATGAAAAACATATGCATAAATGTATAAATGTGTACATAAGCACAGAAAAAAGTGAAATGATGTACACTAGGTTAACATTAGTGAGGATGGAGTGGATAATCCTTGGGGAGATGATACCTTTTCTTAGATACCTAAAGATAGTTTTAATGGGTCTAGTGATTATTAATTAAAAAAAAAAAAAAAACAGGGAAAAATGGTCCTTGAGTAAACTGTAGGTTGCATGAGGGTGGGGACTATGTTGTGCTTATCACTTTTGTGTCTCCAGTGCCTAAAAGGAGTGCCTGGTGCTTAATAAATTTTAATTGGTTGAATGAAAAAATTTTAAGTGAATTTATAAGTTGGTAATAAATGGTAAAATTGGTGTTTTTTCAGTGGTTCTTAATTAGGATTTATAAATCATTTTGAGAATCTGAAAGCCTTTCCCTCAGAACAATGCAGATATATACAAACTTTTATATGAAATTTAAGGGAGTTCAGCAGCCCCTTAAAGATTTGCCTACACCTCAGGAATTATAAGCCATGGGATACTTTCACAACACGTTATAGTCTGACCAAACTAATAACACTACCCAGGCACTATGCCAAGTGCTTTATATAAGAGGCTTGAAAGTCTCTTAGTTTTCCAGAGGAAGCAACATCATCATCTAGCTTTCTGACACCTGTAAAACCTTAATCACAAAGAGCAAAATCGTATGTTACAACATCATGTTTTTGTAAGTGTGTAATGAGACTGTAATGCTGGAGTGCACAAAGAACAATAGTAGAGACTAAGGGTGGGAAATTAGCAAATTTATAAAGAAGAGTGGTTAGGGGATAGACTAGGATGAGAGGAGAAAATTATGGAGCAGTCTGGATTTGGCTTTGAAAATAACAGAAAAACCATACTGGAAGATGAATAAGATTATGCTTCCCAATCAAAAAATTATTCTCACCCTTTTCCCTTCTACAGCAAAATTGGAGAGGGTTTTTGCCATGAGTGAGGCTAAGTATTCAGCAACTTCTGTATGCATATGGATTCTAGACAGTGAGCTGTGGAGGAGAGGGCCAGTGGGAGATGACTGTACTCTAAGAGGGAGCTAAGGTTTAACTTTGTACCTCCAATAAACCATGCCTGTTGTATAGAAGCACTTATGTCTAGTGTTTTCTTGCTATTTAATAATACAAATATTTGAGGGCAATTAAACCTTAATATATAAGCCTCTCTCTTACCCCTGCCCTCTCCTTGCTCTCTAAAATATATATAAAATATAAATGTATATATAAAATATATATAAAAATGTGTGTGTGTGTGTGTGTGTGTGTGTGTGTGTGTGTGTGTGTGTGTGTGTGTAAAATATATAAATGTAATTTTTTAAAACAGAACTACCAATGAAATAAAAAACCTGCAGTACCTACCTCGGACTAGTGAGCCACGTGAGATGCTCTTTGAAGACAGGACCAGAGCTCATGCCGATCACATAGGACAAGGTTTTGAACGACAGACGACAGCTGCTGTTGGAGTGTTGAAGGCTGTGCACTGTGGAGAGTGGTATATATTAACTTACTATTTTAATGAAAGGTTTTCTTGGCCTCTGAAATTTTTCTTGGGAAGTTGCTCAGTACTTCTTACTGTGGGTAAAAAAGTTTCATTTTTCCCTGTATTTGGATAATGTAATTATATCACTGCACTAAGGATTTTCAGTTGCTGAAATCTAGTTTTTGTCTTTTGGGTTTGACTGAAATAATTTCATTTTCTGAGTGACTAGAGGAGACAATAATTGCCGTATCTAAGGTAAAAGAAAAACTAAGATTCACTTGGTGCTTACTGTATGCCCATTTACAAATGTTCATTTAATTTTCTCATCTACTTTTAGGTTCATATACATCTCACAAGGAAACTGAGGCTCAGGGTTGTTAGAGAACATTATCATAATTGTATAGTTAATAATTGGTAGAACTGAGTTTAATTTCAGATCTTATGTTTTTTCTTTATACTGTTTGGCCTTGCTGCTGTCTATGTATGACTTGTATCGAAGTCATACATATATAAAGAACTCTTAACAAGACTAAGAAAACAAACAATCCAGTTAAAATTGGGCAAAATATTTAAACAGGCATTTTACAAAGGATACACAAATGGCCAATTAGCATATTAAAATTTGTTCAGTATAATTGTACCACAATGGAAATGGTAAATTAAAACCATTATGAAATAGCACTATTTACCCACTAAAATTGCTAATAATTTTTTAAAAGAACATACCAATAACTAGTGAAGATGTGGATTAACCAGAATGTATATACAGTGCTCTGGAAACTAGAAAAGTCTGGCAGTTTTTTATAAAATTAAACATAACTTATCCGAAATCTTGTACTTCCATAATTCTATTCCTGTTCTTGGGATTAAAAAGTTCTCTCGATTATTCTGTACTATCATACATATCACAACTGTATATATGATTATATACATATATGACTATGGAATACCAAGAAAAATATGTGTGTATATCTGAAATATACATAGTTTTATACGTGATTATATGTAATATATAATACAGGTGATAATATTTATGATAACACTAGTGCTGGATTCAGTTTGCTAATATTGTTAATGATTTTTGTATTTATATTAATGTATTGCCAGAATTTATTAATTTTATTTTTTTAATGAATTATCCATTTCATTGATTTTTTTTCCGTATTTTTCTGTATTCTATTTTATTATTTCTGCTCTTTATTTGTTCTTTTAAGGAAAGAATTTACTCTTTCTAGCTTAAATTAGAAACTTAAATTATTGATTTGAGACCTTTCATCTTTTGATATTATATTTAAAACTAAACTTTTAAGCACTCTTTTAGGTATATTCCACAAATGTTGATACTGTATTTTCATTATTACACAGTTCAGAACTTTTCTAATTTCTTTTTATCCCCCAATCAACAGAATATTGAGCAGACTGTTGTTTACTTTTCATTATTTGAGAATTTTTTCCAGATTTTCTTGGAATGTTTTTTATTTAAAATTTAATTTCCTTGTAGTCAGAGAATCTACTGTGATATTTCTCTTTCTTAATTTCTGGGGGTTCGTTTTGTGGACTAACTTGAAGAAGGTTCTATGTGTACTTAAAAGAATGTATATTCTTTTGTTGGAGGATATAAGCGCTTTCTTAATGCCAATGAAGTCACCTTTATTGATAGTATGGTACAAGGCTTCTATAGTCTTACGTATTTGTGTCTGTTTACTAATCTCTAACTGTAACATTGGATTTGTTTCTCCTTTCAGATTTGCTAGTTGTTTTTTTTTTTTCTTCATGAATTTTTCTTTTGGTAACAGCTTTTTTGGGATATAATTCACATGACATACAATTCACCCATTTAAAGGGTATATAATTCAGTGGTTTTTAGTATATTTACAGAGTTGTGCAACTATCAGCACAATTATAGAATATTTTCATCACCTTGAAAAGAGATACACCTTGTTTATGGATTGGACTTTTTAGCTATTACTCCCCAATTCTACATTCTCCAGCTCTTGGTAACCATTAATCTACTTCCTATATCTCTATATTTGTCTATTCTAGATATTTCATATAAATGGAATGATAGGATTTTTTGTGATTAGCTCCTTTCATTTGGCATAATGTTTTAATGTTCATATATTTTGATTTACTGTTAATAGGTGACTATACATTTTAGAATTATTATTTCTTGGTGATGAATTGACCTCTTTATCATTATAAAATACTCTTTTTATCCTTGGTGTTCCTTGTCCTGAAATCTACTTTGTCTGATTTAATATAGCCAGTCTACTTTCTTATGATTAGTGTTTGCATGTAATATCTTTTTCCATTCTCTGGCTTTTCACTTGTATCTATATTATTGTTTCATGTGGATACCATATATCTTCCAATTCCAGTGATAATCTGTCTTTTAACTAGAGTATTTAGACCGTTTACATATAATGTAACTGTCAATTAATTTGGACTTAAATTTACTATCTTTTACCCATTTGCCTCGTTTTTTTTTTGTTCCTTTTTCCCTCATCTTTTATAGCATTCCATTATACCTCTACTATTTGCTTATTAATAGTTATCTGCAGTTATCACAGTCTCCCTTCAAATAATATTATACTTCTTTATGTGATGTGTAAAAACCTTTCAATAGTATACTGCCATTTATACCTGTCCCCCTATGCCCCAGTTCTAGCCTTGGTACTAATTATTATCATACATTTTACTTTATATATGCTATAAATGCCCCAGTATGCTACTTTTGCTATAAGGAATTATTTCTAAAGAGATTTTTTAAATGATGATAAAGTACCTTTCATATTTCCCACTGTGTTCTACAATTCTTTGAACAGACTACATTTTCATCTAAGTATCATTTTCAGTCTGAAGATGTTCATTTAGCCTTTTTTGTTATGCCAGTCTTTTGGCACAACAAAAAGCTGATTTTCTCAGCTTTTCTTTTGTCTGAAAATGTTTATTTCACATTTTTGTAAGGTATTTTTGGTGGATATAGAATTCTAGATTGATTTTTTCTTCCATTTTTTTTTTAAAGATGGTTTGTTTTCTCCTGGCTTGCATTATCTCTCATGAGATAATCATTCTTATTCTTCTTTCTCTGTATATTAATATAATGCATGAGTTTTAGGTTTTTCTCTCTATCACTGGTTTTTAAGAAATTGGTTACAGTTTGTCTTGGTATGTTTTTTTTTTTTTTTTTGTATTTAGTTGCTTGTAATTTCATTCCAAAATACATTTTAGCGCATCTGTAAAAAATATATGTTCTTAATTAACTGAAGAATCAGAGATTTTTTAGAATTATATTTAAAGACAAGCAAATAGAGTGGTAACAGTTTTTATTTTAGTACTTTTTTATTAACTCCAGCAAATAGAGTGGTAATAGTTTATTTAATTAGTACTTTTTAAATCAATGTCTCTTAGTTTATTAAGAATTATTTAAGGGAGTTAGGTACCATTGCTGTTACATATTCCCTCATATTTAACTCTAATTTTTATGTAGTGTTTTCAGCTTTAACACTTAATTTGTTGAAGTAGTGACCTTAACTTTAAGACAGACACTTCAGTTCTTTTTGGTTTGCAAATTTACCATTTCAAATCATTTTAACTTCTCAAAATATGTTTATCACATGGCTATAATAAAATGAGGTGAATTGTTTTTATCTGTTTAGGTCAAAACTCATGGCATTATCCCTTTATTAAATACTTAAAGTGGTCTTCTAATTACAATTTAACTTTATTTCTAAGACAGTACTTTGGTTTTGACTGTAAACTATTTTTGCTTTGACTGTAATAGAATAACACAATGAGAGATTAATGGCAGATTTTTTCCTTATCGCATATTCTTTTTTAGGCCTAATCAACCCCGAATAACCAAAGATGTGATTTGTTTTCATGCTGAAGATTTTTTAGAAGTAGTTCAACGAATGCAGTTAGATTTACATGAACCTCCACTGTCCCAGGTATATTTTATTTTTTTCTGATGGTTAATACCAGGTATATTTTAAACCATTAACTGTCTTCACTTTAACTTTTATTTTGGAAAAGATTTATTGGTATTCCTTGTTTCCTTTTTCAGTGTGTCCAATGGGTTGATGATGCAAAACTTAATCAACTGAGGAGAGAAGGCATTCGCTATGCCAGGATTCAGCTGTATGATAATGACATTTATTTTATTCCACGGAATGTTGTTCATCAGTTCAAGACAGTTTCAGCTGTATGCAGTTTAGCATGGCACGTTCGGCTCAAGTTATATCATTCAGAGGAGGACACTGCTCAGAATACAGCTGCTCATGAAACAGGCACATCACCAGATTCCATATCATCAGTTCTTAGATCTCATACGGACATGATTTGTGCTGTAAGCAAAACCTCCTTGGAGTCTGATTTTTCAGACAAATTTCAATCTAAATATGAAGTACAGCAGATTAAACATGAACCTATTTCATCTGTAAGAATCAATGAAGAACCTATGAATGTTTATGTTCCGGAAAAGACTAGAGCACCGAATAATATGGATGGCAAGAATGTTAAAGCAAAATTGGATCATGTTCAATTTACAGAATTTGAGATTGATGTGGACTCCAAATTTGAAAATATCAACAAAGATTTAAAGGAAGAATTGTGTCCTGGAAGTCTCAGAAGTCTAGTTGATACCAGGCAACACAGTTCAGCACATTCAAATCAAGATAGAAAAGATGACATTTTGTGCTAAATTTGTACATACCATCTAAAAATCCTTAAAAAATACACACACACACACACACACACACAACCACAACAATGTCATAAAGATTTATGAATTCTGAAAGCAAGCCAAGGACTTGCTCCCAAGTCTGTTACAAAATATAATTTATGTAGCTTTGTAACATTCCTCAGTGCCTGTCCATAACTGTGAATTATCAAAGCACTTAAGGCCAGATGCACTGTAAACATTGCAGGTTTAAACAAATGGAGTCTTTCAAAAGTCACTAGAGTTGGAGTTGTAGGTTTTAGAATAGAGCTGACATTAACATATATATATCTATATATTTTGTAATATGAGCCAGAATTCTTTTTTGACAATTTAAGGCTTTTCCATAGAGCTTATTTATACCAATTTTTTTTTCATTATAAATGTGTCAGCACTGTCGTGTAAATAGCTTTAAAATTTTTTTTTAGTGTGATTTATACTGAAATGTGAGCCACTTAATAAAGGTTCATAATAAATGTTTTTTGTTGAGTCTGCAAAAGACAAACTGACAGTTCAGTTAAATCATTTATTTGATCTATTATGTGTATATCCATTTAGAGTGGTAAAGGAGTGCAAATGTACATATTCAAATCTAGTGAATATTTAAATTCCTCACATTGTGCAAGCATTTTTAAAACCAAGATTCAGTTATGAAAGCATATATTTATATGTGTGTGTGTGTATGTATGGGAATATATATGTATGTCATATTTTATATAACTTCTTAAATTGCTGAATAAGATGAATATGTGAAGTTTCCTAGCCCTGTTTCTGGAATACATTTTAAAATATTTATATTCAACATTAAGAAAGCTGTTTAGGTAATAGAAATAATTTTGTAAAGTTGGGAGGAACAAGATCTGTTAGTGATATCTAACCCTTCTAATTATGAAATTTGTGGCCAGATTACCAAACCCTAACATAAATTTTCTTTATAGTGTACAGAATGATAGGTTGAGATTTTCTTACTAATAGGTACCTATGCTATACTTAATGGTAGCTGACTTTAGTTACAGAAAGTTTAATTGTGCGCAGTTAAAATGTTTTTACATTTTTCTTGCAGAACAGGAAGGAAATATGGCAAATATAAAATCTTTAAGGGCAAGGCAATGACTCAGCTGCCATATAAAGAGATATTTTTAACAAAATAAGATGTTACCTGTTTTTTCTAAGGACCCCTCTCCCTACCCTACCAAGGTAAATAAGTTAGAGTATAGTTGACCTTTGAACAACATGAGTTTCAACTGCACAGGTTAATTGAAAAATCCCCAAGTGGACCTGTGCATGCAGTCAAACTCTTGTTCAGGGGTCAACTGTGTTCTAGAAAGTAAAATTGGAGTAGGAAACAGGATTGCCAGTGCCTAGCTAAAGATGATTAAAATCAATCTGTTCAATGATGGACTTCACTATTTCAGACTGCTTCCACTATTGTAATTAAAGGTCAAACAAATGTCTTTAATGTATGCTTTTGATATAAGGAACTCTGCTCATTGCAAATCTGTTTTATCTGTCTTTGATATTTTTCTGGGCTTATACTTTGATGACTTTCAACTGATGATTGCTGCTGTTTGGGCTAGAGTTGCTATTCCTATTTCAGTAGTTTCTGCTTCAGTCTCATTTGTGATAACCATGAAACTTATTTTTCTGGTTAGGGAGAAGCTACTTAGAAAGGCATTTCACCAGAAAAAAATTGTAGCTGTGATATCATTTCTAGCCCCCAGTTTAAAAGAGTAGACAAATATTGTAGGAAATCTCGATGGTTTGTTGGAAATCAGTATATTTGCAGCATAGGAATTTTCATGGGATAAGGAAGGTATAAAGCATGATAATGTAAATAGGGTCTTTGTTTTATATGTTACCATCTTATCCTACTCCTCATCACTTTAATCTTCTCTTTTTAACTAAATTTATGTATTTGCATCTACCATTCTGGGAGACACAATTCATAACCAGTATTGAGAAATAGAAGAGAATGCTTTTCTTTTTTTAATTGAAGGGTGATATATTTAACAAAATTTGTTTTAGTTCCAATTTCCAGTAGCATACACATAGATAGATGATACTATAATAAAATATTTTTAGAGTATCCCTCCAAAATATATAAGCCTTAATCTTTTAAAGATATATCTAAAACAACAGTGGTTACTTTTAGGTATAGTTTCCTGTATAATCTATAGTCACACTTTTCCCTCTTTTGAAAATTTGTTTTGCACAATGCATACATCCTTCTGGAGGTGAAATATAAATCAGTGGGTTTAGATTTCCAGATACAGCCTTGTCACCCTGTCTTACAGGCTGTAATTTAAAAACTTCAGATGCAGTCTGAGAACTTGTTAACTACCTTTGGTACACACAAATAATTTCTATTTCGGTAACTGCATTATATTAATGGTTTCCTGGTTAGTACATTCCAGTTCTTTATTTGAACACAAGTTTTTTGCTGTTACTTCCAATTACTTGGACCAGAACAATAAAGCACTTGAGATGTAGTTTCTGTATGATCTTATACTATATAGGATAGTTGTTATGTAAATTATTAAATTGATATACAGACCTTTACAAAAAACTAAGGTACCTCAGTGGTGTCTGCTACAGTGCTTTTTTTTTTTTTTTTTTAATTTTGTTCATACCCTTTGAGCTATCTAAGTAATAAATATTCCATACTCAGGTTAGCTGATTAGCAACAGAATTAAACATTTGTGATAATTAGTTGAAAACTTTACAAAAGCCATATTCATTATCTTCCTTGTCACTTAAGACTGTTGACCTAAAATAAAGATTAGGTTGATCTAGCACAACACTGTGTTAGCATACATGCACATGTGTGTGTACAAGATTATTGGAAATATCTGTTTCCACATATATTCATTTTTAATCCATTCTATAACTGGCGGGAAAGGGGTCTTGTAGGGTAGGAAAGATTTTATTTTTGGGTTAAGTCTTCAAGTATTTCATTAGTGTTCCAGAGTGTAAAATTATTTTTTTCTCAAACATATGGCAGAAAGATCATTTTTGTAAATAATAGATTAGCACTATTTTCATAAATTTGCATTCAGTTATTTTTTGGACAAGTTCATTGTCATGTAAAGCAAATCTAAAAATTCATTTTACATTTAGCAAAGGTGCAAGATTTGTTTTTGAAATTTGAGAGGAATTTTCCTTGTCTTCCACCTTTCAATAAATACTAAAATTGATAACCATAGTCTATTTACCTTTGTTTTGTAATTTCTCACATTTGACATTTTCATCTCGTCATCTTAAAAAGTTCTCGTTTCTCTCTTCAACAGGAGCCATAAGGTCTTGAAAGTGATTCCAATCAGAAAATCTTTTTCTCTCTCAACTATCAAAAGTTGACATGGCAACATAGAATATTGAGGATTACCTTAAACAAGATGGCTAAACTAGTTAGGCGTGCTTGGATGGCACAGTAAGTCACCTTCCTTCTAGACATGAGTATTAGGAGGAGAAGACAAAAGTCCCATTGTTTTCAGAATACTTTTATGTTGGTGAAAAGTGACATGAAGGATTTTACATTTTTAGAGTAGCAGAATAGCTCTTCCACCTGATGTAACTACAATATGTAAACAGAATTTTACTGGTTTTAGACTGCATTGTCTTGTTTCATGAGTTATGTTTGATCTGTTTGGCAGAAAGAACATTAAGAAGGTGACTCAGGAAAGGTATAAATCTCTTTTTTTCTGTCCTGGCTTTTCTGTTCAGTTCTTCATGTAAACCCACTGCATACTGAAAATGGAAGTGATCATTTTTTACAATGTCAAGTACAAGGAGCTTACATAAAGTGGAGATATCTTGCTCTTTTCAACAGCAGGTCTTTTTATTTACTTATTTTTAACATGTTTTCATGCCATAAATTCATAGGGAATGGGTTCCTGCAGCTCAGGCCCTTTTCCATTGGTTCTCACAGTGTGCTTCTCCCGGTGGAGCAGGCTGGCACTTCAGTTGAATCCAGGTACTTTTCTCTTCGGCTTCCTTTTATTTGATTATTTTCCTTCACATGTTTCAAGAAGCTGTTCTGGCTCTTAGCATACTTAATATGCTCAATATGTACACTAATTTTCTTGGCAAGAATCTTATCCTTTGTTTACAACAATGCCAGACGTGCTAGGTGACACTGTAGACTTCCAGTTTTGCCATAGAAACATTTGTGGGGCATTCCTTTTTGAAAAGTGCCCATTCCCTTGATGTCTGTAATATGCATGTGGCCAAAGGAACAACTCCATGTTCTCTAAAAGGCCTAGAGCAGGTGCCTCTTCTTTACCTTTGTGTTGGTCATTTGGAGAATTACTGAAAGATGGTGGTTCTGGCTAAAAGGCAATATCCTTCCTTTTTAAGTTTATGACATTGTATATCATATCTAAATGGGAGAGTGGGGAAAGGAGAAGAAATTGGCTGCATTTTAGCTTATCTTCCTCTCCAGGACTTCAGACCCAGTCAGGGAATGTAAATGAACTCGATAAAATATGAGCAAACAATATAAGTAGAAATTAAAAGTAAAATGTGCTAGTATGCTTTATTTTTGCCTTCTGATGACTGCACTATTGAAATATGAGACATTCTATACTTTGAAATTTAGAATTCATGCATCCATGATTTTAAAATGTTAAGTGCTTACACTTTCCTGTAAAGTGCATTGGTATTGTACTACTGAACACTAAAGTATGCAGAATCAGAACCAAAGCAATTTAGTTGCAAATATTTTAGGTAATACAGGGTTTAAAATTTTTTAAAATTTATTTATGGTGACATTGGCTAATGAAATCCAGTAACTTTCAGCTGTACACTTTAGCAGTAAGACACACACACACACACACACACACACACACACACACACACACACACACACACACACACACACACACACACACACACACACACACTGTGTATTCACCTCCCATAGCTAGATTTTGTTCTGTCACCACATATTTGACCTCCTAGAACCTATCTACCTCCCATGCCCGGTAACCACTAGTCTTTTGTTCATGTCCATGAGTCTCTGTCCTCTTCTTTTTTTGCATTTAGGTTTATATCCCATGTATGTGATAATTGTGATTTTCAACTTTTTCTGTCTGGCTTATTTTGCTTAGCATGATTGATTATCTTGAGGTTTATTTATGTTGTTGCAATGACAATACTTCATCTCTTATGGCTGAGTAATGTTCCATTGTATATATGTACCACAGCTTCATTATTCAATCATCTATCATAGGACACTTCAGTTGCTTCCTGTCCTGGCCACTGTGAATAATTCTGCTATGAACATCAGTGTGCAAATATCTTTTCGGATATAAGTTTTCAAATCTTTGGGGTAAATGCCCAGTAGAGGGATTGCTGGATCATATGGTAGATCAACTCTTAGTTTTTTGAGGAATCTCCATACGGTTTTCCATAGTGGCTGTACCAGTTTGCAGCTTCACCAGCAGTGTATGAGGGTTCCTTTTTCTTCGCATCCTCTCTAACATTTGTTACTACTTGTTCTGTTGAGTATAGCTATTCTAACAGGTTAGAGAAGGTATCTCAATGTGATTTTGATTTGCATTTCCCTAATAGGTAGCAATGTTAAGCATCTTTTCAAATATTTGTTGGTCATTTGTATGTCCTCTAGGGAGAAGTGTCTGTTCAAGTCCTCTGCCCGTTTTTTGACTGCATCATTTGTATTTTTGTTGTTACTGAATTGTATGAGTTCTTTGTATATTTTGGATATTGGGCCCTTATCAGAGGCATTGCTTACAAATATATTTTCCCATTTGGATGGTCAACTCTTTACCTTAGTAATGGTTTCTTTTGCTGAGCAGAAACTTTTTAGTTTGATGTAGTCCCATTCATTCATTTTAGCTTTTATTTCCCTTGCCTATGAGGTCAAATTCATAAAATCCTCTTTAAGTCGAAGGTCCCTGAGTTTAGTTCCTATGTTTTCTTCTATGCACTTTTATCATTTCATGCCTTATCTTCAGGTCCTTAATCCATTTTGAGTTAATTTTGGTGTGTGGTGATAGAAAACAGTCAAGTTTCATCCTTTTGCAGGTGGCTTTCCAGTTTCCCCAAAACCATTTATTGAAGAGACTTTCCTTTCTCCACTGTATGTTTTAGGCTCCTTTGTTGAAAACTATTTGCCCACATAAATATGGGTTTACTTTTGGAGACTCAGTTCTGTTCCACTGGTCTGTATGTCTGTTTTTCTGCCAGTACCATGCCGGTTTGATTATTGTCACTTTATAGCATAGTTTGAAGTCAGGGGGAGTGATGCCTCCAGCCTTAATTTTTTTCTTCTGGATAGCTTTGGCAATTCAGGGTCTCTTTGCTTCCATATAAATCTGATGATTTTTTTATTCTATTTCTTTAAAAAATGCCAATGGGATTTTGATGGGGATTTCATTGAATCTGTATAATGTTTTAAGTAATATGGTCATTTTAACTATGTTGATTCTTCCAATCTAAGAATACAGAATAGCTTTCCATTTCTTTGTATCTTCTTCAATTTCTTTTAACAGGGTCTTACTGTTTTCATTACTGTTAGACTTATTCCTACATATTTTATTCTTTTTCTTGCAATTGATAAAGGAATTATTTTTTACACTTTTTCTGACATTTCATTATTATTATTAGAGTATAGGAACACTATGGGTATTTGAACGTTGATTTTGTATCCAGAGACTTTACTGTATTTGCTTATTGTTTCTAGTAGTGTTCTTGTGGAGTCTTTAGGGTTTTCTATATAGAAAATCATGTCATCCGCAAATAGTGACAATTTGACTTTTTCATTTCCTATTTGGATGCCTTTTGTATCTTTCTCTTGTCTGATTGCACTTGCGAGGACCTCCAGTGTTATACTGAATAACAGTGGTGACAGTGGACAGCCTTACTTTGTTCTTGATCTTAAAGGGAAAATTTTTAGTTTTTCACCATTAAGTATAATGTTGGCTGAGGATTTATGTTACATATGGCCTTTATTATGTTAAGGTACTTTCCTTGCGTATCGATTTTGTTAAGTTGTTTTTGATCATAAATGGATGCTGTATCTTCGAAGGCTTTTTCTGCATCTATTGATATGATCATATGATTATTTTTTAATGTAATGTGTATTACATTAATCAATTTGCATATGTTGAAACGTCCCTGTGCCTTTGGGATGAAGCCCACTTGATTGTAGTGTATAATTTTTTTAATATGTTGCTGTATTCAGTTCTTTAGTATCTAAGTTTTTTGCATCTGTGTTCATGAAAGCTATAGGTCTATAGTTCTCTTTTTTGTTAGATTTACTAGGTTTTGGTATCAGGCTAGTAATAGCCTCATAAAATGAGAAGTACTGCCTCCTCTTTGATTTTTTGGAAGAGTTTGAGAATAGGTATTAAATCTCCTTTGAATGTTTGGTAGAATTCACTGGTGAAGCCACATGGTCCTGGACTTTTACTTTTTGGTAGGTTTTTAATGATTGTTTCAATTTCCATACAGCTGATCAGTCTAATTAGATTTTCCAGTTCTTGATTCAGTCTAGATAAGGTATATTCCTAAACACTGGTCCATTTCTTCTAGGTTATTGAATTTGGTGTTATATACTTTTTCATAGTATTCTTTATGATCCTTTGTATTTCTGCATGTCAGTCATAATTTTTCCTCTTTCATCCCTGATTTTGTTTGTGTCCTCTTTTTTCTTTAGTGAGTCTACCCAGGGGTTTGTCAGTTTTATTAACCTCAAAGAACCAGCTCTTTGTTGCATTTATTTTTTCTGTTGCATATTTTGTTTTCAATTTCATTTGTTTCTGCTCTAATTTTAATTCTTTCCTTCTGCTGATTTTAGGCTTCCTTTATTCTTTTTTTTTTTTTATGATGAAGCGTTAGGTTGTTTATTTGGGCTCGTTCTTATTTTTGGAGATAGGCAAATAATATGAACTTTCCTCTTATGACTGCTTTTGCCATTTCCCAAAAGTTTTGATATGTTTTCCTATTATCATTCATTTCTTTGTATCTCTTGATCTCTTTATTTGTTCTCTGACCCAGTCATTCTTCAGTAGCATGTTGTTTAATCTCCATGTATTTGTGGTTCTTCTCGTTTTAGTTTTACAGTTTATCTCCAGCTTCAAAGCATTGTGATTAGAGACTATAGTTGGTATGATTTCAACCCTCATATTTTTTGAGGCTGTTTCTCTGTCCCAGTATATGTTCAATCCTTGAGAATGATCCATGTGATCTAGAGAAAATGTATAAGCAGCTGTTTTGGGATGGAAGGCTCTGTAAATGTCCATTATGTCCAGTTGGTCTAATGTGTCATTTAAGGATGTTATTTCCTTATTGATTACCTGTTTGGATGATCTGTCCATATTCAACAGTGAGGTATTTAGGTCTCCCACTATGAAGGTGTTTTGGTCTGTTAGTAATTGTTTGTATATTTTGGTGCTCCCTGATTGGGAGCATAGTTATTAATAAGTGTTATGTCTTCTTGGTGCATTATTCCCTTTATCATCATGAAGTGTCCCTCAGTATCTTTACCTTTTTTATTTTGAAGTCTTTTTCATCCGATATAGTACCTCTGCTCCTGCTTTTCTCAGAATGCCATTTGTTTGAAATACCATTTTCCACTCTTTCACTTTGAATATATATTTGTCTTTGGAACTGAGATGTGTCTCCTGGAGGCAGCATATGGTTGGGTTTTGTTTTTTGATCCATTCTGCCACTCTGTGCCTTTTTATTGGTGAGTTCACTCCATTTACATTTAGGGTGATTACTGAAATATGAGGTTTTATAGCCATTTTCTCTTTGGCTTTCTGGTAGCTCAGCATTTCCATTGCTTCCTTGTCCTTGTGTTTGTTTTATTTTGTTTGTCTTTTGTTGGTTTTGCCTCTGGTTCTTCTTGTTATATACTTAAGTTCTGAGTCTTTTGTGTGTGGTTATCACTATGAATATGTAAAGGACGGGCATGGATGGACACACACACACACACACACACACACAGATTAATCCATTTTCTTCTGTATGTGCCTTATCTTTGTTCCCGTTTGCAAATCAGGGTCTTCAATTCCTTTTCAGTCATTGCTGTCTCAATTTGTTCCTATGTATGCTGAATATTCATTACTGTCTTGCTATATCAGTTTTCTTTTTATTGTTTAAAAGCTGTTAATGCCCTGTTCTTAGTAAGAAAAAAAAGCTTCTATTTGCCTGATAGTTACTTTACTCCTAATTATGTAGATACTTTTTTGTCATTTTGTTTTAGGTGAGCTGACCCCTTTCAGTATTTCCTATAGTGCAGGTCTTGTAGTGGAGAATTCCCTCAATTTTTTATGTCTGAAAAGGACATACAAAAGGAGAGTTTAGCTGGATATATTATTCTTGGCTGGTAGTTCCTTTCACTTAATAGTTTGAATATTTGATTCCCCTCCTTTTCCGGGTTGTAAGGCTTGTGCTGAGAAGTCTGATGATAATCTAAAGGGTTTTCCTTTATAGGTTTCCATTTTCCTCTCCCTGGCTGCTCTGAGAATTTTGTCCTTGTTGTGGATTTTTGATAATTTTAATACAATGTGTCTTGGTGAAGGACTTTTCGGGTTGAGATAATTTGGTGTCTGTTGACTTCTTGAATTCCCAGCTCCAACTCCATCTTTAGATTTGAGAAATTTTCAACTGTTTGTCTGAAAATGCTTTCTAGTCCCTGCTCCTTTTCCTCCCCTTTGAGAATACCCATTATTGTTTCCTCTCCTGATGGTATCAACTAGTTCTTGAATTTCTATTTTATTATTTTTCATTCTTCAGTTTCTCTCTTCTTCCTTCTGATTTATTTCTAGATTTTCTGTCTTTGATGTCACTGATCTTTCCCTCCATTTGGTTGATTCTATTTCCCAAGCTTGCTATTTCATTTTTCATCTCTTGCAGTGTGTTCTTTATCTCCAAAAGTTCTATTCTGTTCTTTTTGAGGGTTTCAGTGTCCTAGCTAAAGAATTCATTCTGCTCATCTAGTTTTTCAATTCCTGAAATTGTTGATATGAATTGTTTTGGATCTGAGTTTTTTTCAGAAGTACCATCCTGAATTCTGTCATTTAAGTCACATATTTCTATGTCTTTAAGCTTATTTTCTGAAGATTTTTTTCTTTCTTCCTGAGATGCCTTGTCACCTTGGTTGTTCATAGTGTTTAATGGCCTAATTCTCCACCTGAGCATTAATGGAAGTGTATTTGCTTTTCTTTCAGGAAGATTTATTATATAAAGTTCTCTTCTTTAGCCTGTTACAAAGAAAGTATTTTTCTTTTGGTTTCCAGTAGGTGGTGTATAAGTTTCTTGGATCTGTGCTTTATATAAAATCTTAATAATGCCTTTTTTCCCTTATATTCAGTCACACTCGGTAACCTCAGTATCGTATCAGTCTCTGTCAGTGTTAGTGATAGTTTTGGTAATGTTTGCTCAGATTCCCCGGGGATCTGCGCTGTTCGGTCTTGGAGGATATGGGGGGAGGGGCCCTCTGGGTTGGGAGTTGGGGGCTGCATCTCAGCCTTGGTTTAGCAACTGTGGCTGATAAAAACAGTTGTTTCTCTGCCGTCCCTGCTTCTCTGCCATCCCCACTTCTCTGCTTTCTGCCTTGATGACTTGTCAGTGTTGGCTGGCCATGTGGAGCACCCAGCTCTCTCAGGCAGGGCTGTTCAGGAATCTCGCCACACTTTCTCTCTTCCTTTCTCTTTTAGGGAGTTCTGGCTGCGAGAGGCATTTTATTTGTTTCTCCCAATCCACCATCCTACGCCCAGGGTTCTGACCTGTGGTAACTCTTATGCGCAGATCCCACGCACAGAAGTGCTGGTGTGCAGTTTGGGTGTTTTTTGCTGAGTTTTAGACATTCAAGTTTTTGTTTCAAGGGGAGAGATTTGGGGACGTGTCTCACTCTGCCACGTCTGACATCACTTGCCAGGGTTTATAATTCTATCTAGATAGTTTGAGTTCTTCCCCAACCAAGTTTCTTTTTTTCTTCAAATTTTTTTTTAAGTTAGATTTTTATGTGAAAAATTTCAGATCTGTCACCTTTAAAAAACAAAACAAAACCCTTTCCTCTAGTTTTGCTTTTGTTTATGCTGTTCTTCCATCTCTCTTCCTGATTAAACAACGTTCTTGGAAATCTGTCTGCCTTCACTTCCTCACATTCCTAAAATTTTATTTTAGTCCTCAAATTTAATCACTTAGCTGAAAGGGTTCTCTCCAGGTCAGTGTTTTGACTGCCAAATCCAGGGGCTGATATTTTTTAATACTTCTGTTTAATCCTTTCAATACTTGTTATAAATCATTCTCTCCTTACAACTCTATATGACTTACCTACCTGTTCTTTTTTTGTTGTTTTTCCATTTCTTTGCACAGTTTCTTTTGTCTATTCACTATTTAAAGCAGTTTCCATGGTTCTTTCCTTTAGGTCTCTGCAGTCTTCATGGCCCCATTACTTTAGTCAGCCTTCTCACTTAAGCTCTAATGACCCTTGTAATCAAATCTAAACTGTTCTCTCTTGCCCCAAGCATTAGCTATTCCTTTTTCTCCTAATTTGGTAATTGGCATCACAATCTCTATACAGTCATCTCATAGGAAGCAATTTTTCAATCTTTTCCTCTGTGTATAGTGTATCATGAGATTGTCTTGAGTTGACTCCAGAAATGTTAATAATTTTTCTGCTCTTCTTATAGAAGTTCATCTCACCTAGGCTTTTAGGATAGCCTAAAATGTTCTAGGCTGCTTGCACACCTCTGCCCCTATACCCATTCCAAGCCATTCTTTAAAAAAAATTATAGTTAACATATATTAGTTTCAGGTATACAATATAGTGATTCAACATTTATATACCTTATGAACTGATCACCACAATAAGTGTAGTAATTCATAACTCATCTCAATCCATTCTTTATGTTAACACTACATTAACTTTCCTAAGACATAATGATTAGTTACTCTTAGAAATTTCCATGGCTCCTTTCCTGATGAGTAAAGATCAAATGCTCAGAACAGCACTGAAGAGCCTTCATGATATGGCCCTTCTTTTTCATTTGATGTGCCCAATTTTCGGCTTTACTAGATGTCAGTACTTGCCATTCCCTTTGTGTACCTTAAAAACTTTTTGCTTTTGCTGGGGAAATCTCTCTCTGGAATACAATATAGTGAAATCTTCAAAACTCAAGTTAAACATCATCTCTTCTGTGTATCCTTTACTGATCTCATCCTCTCCAACTGGAACTGGTGTAGAACCAATTCTTCTCGTTGCTTCTTTGTCTCTTACATCATTTAGCATACATATTAAATACATGCTGAGCTCTAGCTAACCCATGAGTTAGATGTTATGGATTTTCTTTATCATTCTGTATCCCCAACACCTAATATGCAGTACACTTGACGTTCAACAAATATTTGAAGGAACAAAGGTCGAACCTCAACTTTATTGGGAGAGGAAAAAATAAATTACATAGGTTTCTGTAATTTAAAAAGTCCACATCTGACATGAATGCATAATGTAATTCTAGAATGTGACAGATGGAAAAGTGGAGAAAATTAGAACAGTGGGCACTATAAAGAAAATTTTTTATCTTGTACCTACTGTAGCCTTATGGATAAAGCTTAAGATATCTATTTGCTATCTAGGCCCATTGAGCAATGTGGAGACAGTAAGTATTGTAAAGATAATTAAACCTGTAAAACTTAACGAACTTTTCCCCATTCAACTAGAGACACACTGAAAATTGCTACAAATTAAGGATAAAATTTAACTATATACCTAAAATGATTTTAATGGCGATTATATAAGTACCTCCTTACTATCTCAAAATCTGAAGTAGAGTTTAATTATTCCTAAGTCTTATAGGCAAGACAGAGTGTGGTTATCTGGTTAACAGATTTACTCTAAGCTTGTGTAATTTTCCCTATTGATATAATACAAGTTAACTAATGAATCAGATAACTAGTCTATAGTATCTATTCTGTTACAGGAGTGGGACAAGGACATAAAGGTGACAGATTTTCAGCCATCTTTCTGTAAAGCCTCTTCACTGGAATGATACGCTTGAAGGCATTTTTAGCAGTATAGCCATGGGTCACTGAAGGGGAATAATACACTTGAATAATGTTGAGAAATTACTTCACTTAGTCTGCATTTCTCATGTAAAGTGGGGGTAATACCTGTTCTGTTAATTGGTGGTGGAAATTAAATAATAGAACACGCTTACTTACATTGCTTTGCATATCGCAGACACTACAAATGTTAGCTTATCCTGGAATCGATGTAGTAAAAAGAATAGATATGTGCTGAGTCACCCTAATTTTCACATCTTCCTCACTGTCTCTTCTATGTATTCCTCTCTCAAATTTTGGGCAGAGGATAGGCATCTGATAGGAGAAAAAAAGTTTTATCAATGGTCAAGGTGAAGTATGGAGACAAGGGGACATCAAAACAAACAACCTCCTAGTTCACTACTTTGCCCAGATCTGGCAATTCAAAATCATGTCACAGACTGCATCTCCCTGATACAAGTGAACTATAAATTTGTAGTGTAAAGATAATAATGGTAGTAAATTTGCTTTGTGGAATAAGATTCCAATCTGATTGAGCTAACTTGAATACAAGCCAAGCAAAATGAGAGAAAAACAATGAATGTGTAAGGTAGATCCCTCTCATAAAAGCTTTTAATCAAGTGTTATCTTTATCTAGCATTTGATAAGTGGTATCTCTTGTTGAGGCTTTCTTGTTTGTTTCTTCAATAGGAAACCTGTTTATAGAAATAGCATTTGGAGTTAAACAACTCCATTTATTGTTGACCATGAGCTAATTTCATTTATCTGGGCTTTAGTTTCTCCATCATTGTAATGAGATTTTTTCCCCTTGGTTCTAACATTCTATAATTCTGTTTATCTTTACTGTCTATGTCATGAATTATAAGGACACCAGTAATACTTTTGAGGAAGAGTGATGTTTACTGCGCAAACATGATCAATCAAGATTAAAAGAAACTCTTTTGGTAATTTTTGTCTGTTTTGTAATGTAATACTAAAAGGACTCTGATAATTTTCCTCTCAAAAGAGAACTACACTTTTAAAGATACAGGTATACCTGGTGAGATGCCTGCTCCTATGTGAAAAATGGTTCTATGGCTTCCTTTCCTTTTTTGCCATCACTTCTGTTCATCAGTCAACATCAGTTCTACTTATTTGCTGCACTGTAAAAAAGCAAAGTGGAAACTAGATGACCAAATCTGTAAGGTTAATAACTTAAAATTACAGTAAGCTTTATATTTACTAAATACCTATTTAGGTATACATTTATGATTCTTTACTTTTCATATTTTCAAGTCTTAGAAGTCATTTTGTTCACAAGTTGCTTTTACTCAGAATTTCTGATAAATCTTTTGCCCAAACTAGATTCTTACCCATGCTAATCGGCAAAATAATGGCTTCACTAAGAACCTTTCATTTTTCAAGTTTCTTTCTTAAGGCAGAGTATATTAGTTCTTTTCATAAACACCATTAGTGAACATCTTTGTATCCTAAAGTACTCTATAACTAAAAACAAACCTAGGAAGGTATTTATCTACAATACTAATTGTTTACATATTATTCCATTAGTTTTGCTTTTTCTTCTGTGAGCATAGTTTATGTCTTTCATTACTTAATGTTTTAAATGTATTCCGACTACTGAGGCTGTAAATTTGTGATTTATAATAAGGAATATATTGGTTTTCATCCCTATTCCTGGCACAAGAATCTAACACCCTTGGAATTTCATAGTGGTAAATGTAATAAAGGTGTCCTTTGAATTCATGTTAATGAGGTGACTTTTGGAAAGCTCCTAGGTATCTAAGGATAGGAGCTGGTTTCTAGGGGAACCAACCCTGTGATGAAAGGGCTGTAACTTTTCAGTACGCCTTTAACTCCCCAGGGTAGAGGGGCTGGAGATTGAGTTCAGTCACCAATGGCCAACGATTTAATGACTCCTCAATGAAGCCTCCATAAAATCCCCAAAGGACAGGGTTTGGCTTGCTTTCAAGTTGGTGAACACAAGACAGAGGAAGAGTGGTGATCCAGAGACATGGATGCTCCATGCCCTTTCCCCATACCTTGGCCTATGTATCTCTTCTATATGGCTGTTCCTGAATTATATCCTTTTATAATTAACTGCTAATCAAGTAAGTAAAATGTTTCTGAATTCCAGAGCTGCTCTA
Source organism: Cynopterus sphinx (assembly GCA_030015415.1). Classification (NCBI taxonomy): domain Eukaryota; kingdom Metazoa; phylum Chordata; class Mammalia; order Chiroptera; family Pteropodidae; genus Cynopterus; species Cynopterus sphinx. The sequence continues at coordinate 39,111,445 of CM057391.1, read as the reverse complement.
GCAAATTAACTTGAGTAGGGGGTCGTGGGAACCTCCCACCTATAGCTGGTCAGAAGCACAAGTGACAACCTGCATGTGTAACTGGCATCTGAAGTTTGGGGTGGGAATTAGTCTTCTGGAACTGCACCGTTAACTTATGAATGTGAATGCTACATCCAGGTAGTGTCAGAACTGAGATAATTCCTTGGTGGTGAGGGAAAAAATACCCATCTAAATTGGTGTCATAATCAAAAGCACACATCAGTAACTCACTGTGCTGCTTCAAGTTTAAGTGTGGCATTATACTAAACTAAGAAAAAGATTTCTACTTTCTGGAAACTTTGGGATACTATTTTAAGTGACTGATCCTCACATGTGAACAGGCTGGTTTTTCTGTGCCTTTTATATCCAACTCTTACCCAATTTCCCTTCTTTCCTTGGAGACCTGTCCCACCTTTCATTTTAGCAATCTCATACAGAATTTCTGCTTTTGCTTGTTTTATGACCACGCTCAGGGGTCAGCAAACTACTGCCCACAGGCCTACCTTTTCTTTGTATGGACTGTGAGGCAAGAATGTTTCAAATGGTTGAAACAAAATCAAAAGAATATTCTTTCATATGTGGAAATTATATGAAATTTACATTTCACTGTCCATAAAGTTTTATTGGAACATACCCACGGTCTATGGCTGCTTTTTCGCCATAAGACCAGAGTTGCAACAGCTTAAAATATTTACTATATAGCCCTTTACAGAACAACTTTGCTGATTCCTGGCCTAGCTGTTTGCACATGGGCTGTCCCTTCTTTTCCCTTTGAGACGATACTTAGATAACAGTTGCATGAAAATGCCTGCACAAATACAGCTTTTACTGAATTACAAAATCCTCCTGTCTGGTTTCTCAGAGATGAAACTTTTCTTCTACTTTGAATAATGATAGATTCCAGAGATTAAATAGCTTTGAGTCTCTCAACTGAATTCAGAATAGCTGATCAAGTCTGGAACATTATGTTCCCCATATTAGCTATCCTTTTCAGTCCTATTTTTAGAAACCCAAAATACTGATATATACCAATTATAAGAAAACATATAATTGGTCAATTTTTATTTACCCTATCTCTGTAGTTTCAAACAAGGAGTTAAGATGTATTAATTTCTGGTGCTGTGGTTGAAACTTTGTCATGTTACCTGTCTTTACAAAGGGATGCTATACCACAATGGTATATTCAAGCAATCCTTTCAAGTATTAGCAGCCAGGAATCACTTTCCTGTTCATTAGATATTTTTAAATTGAATAAAATACTTAGATTCTTCCCAAAGCTAAAAGGGAGGGCTATATAGGGTAAGAACAATCATCCTGCTTTAGGGTTGTAAGATACTTAAGACTTCATTGAAAGTGCTTAAGAACTTTGGTACGGTGATCTCGAATTTCTCAAGCCAGGGCACTTCTAAGAGTAAAAGGGGCACTAACTCACTGTGAACCCAAGAACAACAGGCATGAACTGGGTCTATCTTGACTTAACCAGGATGTATGGTTCTCCTAACTTTTGGAAGAGGCAAGCTTCTGCTCTGTTTTAAAATGCCACCTCCAACTCATTTGTCCCAAAGAGAAGGCAGAGGTAACAAAGAACTTAGCCTAGATAAAAATTTGTCAAATTCTCAGATTCTTTCTGAATGTAAACATGAAGTGGTACCCTATTTCAGTAACTAGTTTTTCCTTGATATTTATTTAGAAGCACAAATGACCATTTGGTTGTAATGGGGCCACGATGTATTAAACTTCTACCCAAATATGTAGATTAAACCGTTTATATTTACTTACTTTAAATATTAACCTATACTTACAACAGATCACTTAAGAGTCAAGTAGAAATATAAGGTCCAAAACAAACTTTATTTAAATAGGGATAATAAGATATAAATCAAATACTGAATAATTGCTTTGAGTTGACGATTCACCAAGGACTATTTTACGGAAGCAGTATAAAACTACATTTGGTATTTTTCTCAGTTTTCTGGTATTCTTCAATCTTGCAAGGATTCAGAATGCTTTAATGATAGTTTGTTGAACAGCAATATAATGAGATGATGTCCTTAGAAATCAGTCTCTCACAAAAAAGACGTTATAACCAAGCTCTATTAAAGCCCCAGCAAGTAATGCCCACAAAGGAATGAAGACATAGGACAGATTCATGGTAGTAAACTGTTCCAGTTTAGCACAGAGTGCAAGGCAGAAGGCTAACTTAAGTAACATTGCGATGAGGTACCAGGCTTTTTTTTTAATATTGTGTGATCCATGTCGAGGGTCAAAGCCAGATTTACACCGCCCAGCCATTTTCACAATCAGCATGACAAGAAGAATAGTATCAAATATCCATACTGGAATAAATATGAGGAACCAGTTCCAAGGTGCTTTCTCATCCAGTTTCAACACCAACATAATCAAGAAGAGTAACGTGAAAAGCCAGGTGAGTAGTACTCTCTGAGCCAAGGACATTCTCATTTAAACAGTTTAAAGAGGCTGTTGCAGAGTCGAAAAATGGGAAATAAACCCTAAGAAAAGGAAAAAAAGTCAAGATTGTTTTGATAACAGAAAAAAAAATCACTTCCATTCCTGGTGAACAAAGCTGGCTCCTTCCCAATCACAGATTTCCTAATTTTGAAAATATTCTACCATTCTTCCTTTCAAAACCTGTAAAACTCATTGCCATCTTTAATGACATTATATCCATCATTCCTTTTAGCACATGACAAAATACAATAAAATGTTTAGTATGCCAACTGAGTATAAGCTCTATTCAAAATGTCTCAAAAACAGTCTGGTCCTCTTCATTGCTATCTCTCAAATCCAGGCACTCATGACTTTATTCCTGCACCTCAGGGATGTTCTTAATCATCATCATCATCATCATCATCACCATTATTATTATTATTATTATTATTTTAACGCCTGCAGCACCTGGTATTCCTAAGTGGTCTCCCATCCAAGTACTAACCAGGGATGACCCTGCTTAGTTAGCTTCTGAGATAAGATGAGATCCAGCACATTCAGCGTGGCATGGCTGTAGTCTTTAACTTCTTTTTATATATTTGCACACCTACAAATTTTCATTCAATTTCAAGAAGTACGTAACAAATGGTAGTGAAAAAGGAGGAGGTGATATCAAGCCAAGAAAGTTTTAGTAAGGAGGGAATGGTTAATAAAAATTAGACATTAAGTAGAATTAAGATCATAAAGAGGTCGTAGAGCTAAATAATATAGAATACAATGATAATACTATATTTTCACATAGTTTGACCTGTGGATCTTATATTTTTAAGTTAAACTTTTTCATTTAAATTATTATAAATGCCTATTTTACCCCAATTTTTAAATATAATACTTTCATCATTTATTTTGGTTTGTGGTATTTTTTTTTACTACTTTTCAATAATCAAAGCCTCTCAAACCTTCGACATTTTGTGATTAGTAGATGCTAAATTATTCAATAATTGGTGTTATTTCTTATATCCCTGTTCTTTCTGATCTATATTTCATTTTTGCACTAATACTACATAATTGTTACTGGATATGGTCTGATATCTAGAAGGCCTGGTACCTAACCTACTCACTGTCTTCTTTTCTAGAATATTTTCTACTATTTGTTCTTTAATTTTTTTTTCACTAATTCTTAAAAACTCTGACTTTTGTTTGAGAATGCATTAACCTATAAAATTTAGGTATGAGCATTTAATAGGTTTACGATATGTTATATACTTATTCAAGCTTTTTATAGTAATCTGTGACCATCTGGAAAAAAGGGTAAATACGATGGGAAAATCAGAAGCCAAACTACATACAGTTGGGTAAGGAGTTAACAAAGGATAATACCAGCTGATAAAATTTGATTCCCCTTGAAACATCTGGAGAAAATGAAAGACCTATAATGAGATTGAGAAAGGGTCAAGAAATTTTCAGTAAAGGAGGAATGGAATCTAAGTATGATTATGAACTGAGATTAAAGTGATCAACTGAAGATGAGAAGAGACCTGATGGAAAGAGGAAAAGATGTGAAGGTGGTTGTGATGGTAATAGAAGAATGGGTGGTAGAAATAAAAATGCAGAAATATAAAAAACAAGGAAAAGGTAAAGAAACTGGCTAGAGGAATAAAATGCCTTAGACCAGCATGTTTAATAAATTATATTTTAGAATTAACTTTGTTTGCTCCTATATCTCTACTACTTTAAACAGTGGGTGGTTGTCATTGTTCAAGAGTATATATCTGTTTTATTTCAATAGTGACTTATGAATCGTATAATTCCTCTCTTTCTCCATATACCCATCTGCTTTGTACTCAACTTTCTTACTTAGCTGGCAGATGCCTCATACTGTAGTATGAAAAGTGGAAGCTTTTCCTCCCAGGAAGGCATTTTCTGTGCTGGTCTCCTTCCTGGGCAGAGGCTGCCATAGTGGGATGTGGGGCTGAATTTGGAAGGTTTGGAGGGTGTGTACTGATTAATAACTACAGAAGGATTTCATCCTGTAGATTAAGTTTGCTCAATCCCCATCTCCAATCTATCTGGCCATTTTGTGAATCTTTAAAAAGTTTACAATAATATACTTGCTTACACATAATTTTTCCATTAGTCATTGGATGCGTATAGCTTCATTATTTTCAGGTAGGACTGAGTAGCAATTAGTCACCGGAAGGGAAGCTGCACTCAACACAGGTACTTTAGGACTGGAATGGAAAGGATGCAAAGAACAGTCTTGTGGCTACAAGTTTTATAATATAGGATGCAACAAAGTTCTGTATGTATTTGTACTAAAATACCCTCAAACGGGAAGCTGATATTTAAAATGGCACTTGAAGGATTGTGGATGCTGGGCTACAATGATTACATAAGACCCAGTTTTGTTTAGTAATAAATCTTTATTAATCTAAGCAGTTCTATTTTTCCTACTACTACTCTTCTTTTATAAGGGAGGGGTAAAAGAAGAGTACTTTTTAAACAAAAATCTACTCAACTTAAGTATTTCCCATTTAAAATATTTTTTTCTGGTAATTTGAACATAGTTAAGTATTAGTTTATACGCTTCCTTATCCATTGTTAAAACTTCGTCTTGCCCCAAAATGAAAAAATAAAGGGCCCTGCCCACAGTTCCAACGTCTTGGTGCCAGCTGTGTGGGGATTCATTAATTTGTTCCTGCTGATTCTCACACCACTCCCATTTTCCTTCTCTCCCTACTGTAGGTGGCTCTTCCAAGTGAATTTGCCTCATGCCAAAGGCAGTTTTGCTTAATGAGCAGCACAACACAAAATTCCTCTAAATAACTAGTCGCTTTCAAAAGACGCCTGCTGCTCCAGCCTTGGCCAACTTCATCATCCTTTGAAGGAAATGCGTTCTGCTTATAACGGATCTGATTTTCGGGTCTACGTGTCTCTACAACGTAGGACGTTCCTGAACTATCCTTGCCTTCCGTTTTCAAAAGGCGAAGCCCGGCCCGCGGCGCCCTCTCCGGACCCCTCTCCCCACATTCTGCGCCGTAGGCCCAGGACATTTTGGAGTTAAATGCGTTTCTCGCACGACATGATCCACAATGCACGCAGAAGCCTGGTGCCAAGCAGGGGTATGTATGTATGTTTTGGGCCGGGAGTCTGGGGGGTGAGGGCAGGGGCACCGCACAACCCACCGAGGAGGCATCCGGAGGCCGGCGCACCCGGGGCGACAGCGCTGCCGGAAGGATGCCTGCCCGTCGGAACCTCGGACTCACCTGGCAGCGCCGCTGGCCGGGGAGCGGAGAGGGGAACGAAGATCAGGAAATTCGCCAGTTTGGATCCTTGGCCTATTCCACACTTTTCCCCCCATTAAATAAAGCCCCCGTCACATGATAATCGAGGAAAACCTTTCAGTTCCGCCTCCTCAAACAACGCGGCGGAGGCCTCCTCGTTTCTACTTCAGGGCCTCGCCCACATCCGGGGCAGGGTCTCGCCGGCCCGGGGCCCACCCTATAGGTCGAGAGGCGGCCAATCCGGGTCCAGGGGCCCCTTTCCGTGCGGTAATTGGACCGTTTGGCCGCCAGTGCGAACCAACCGACCTTTCCGTATGTTCGGGGTTGCCAAAAGGGCGGCAAGAAAAGATGCCACTGGCCCCGCCTCTCTATTGCTACGGGCTAGAAGGAAAGTCAGTCGAAGGTCAGCCGGGCGTGTCCGTGGGTCCATTGGGCCCCCAGATGCCAATCAGAGGAGCCAGCGCTCGGGCCCGCCCCCGCGCGGCGCCTGCCCCGCCCCGCCTCTCGCGCTCCCCGCCAGCGCGCGGAGACTGCAGGCTCGGCGCACAATCCTGCGGGAGGAGGGGTGGGGCGACGGCCGTGGAGGCGGCGCGCCCGCCGGCAGCCTCGTTGTGAGTCCGAGGTCTCCCGCGGCGGTGGCGACGGTGCTCGCCTCGGCGTCTCCCGCGCACTCCAGCCGCCTCCCAGTGGTGCGGCGCCCGCTCGTACGGTAAGCGCTGGCATCACCTTCCCGCTCGGGCGGGCGGTGTGGAGGTCGTTGGCGTCTGACCCCGTCCGGAGGATGCAGCAGAACCTGAGAGGAGAGCGGCGGGCGGGATGGAGGGGGGCGCTCCGCGGCCAGTGCGTCGCCCTCTACCGCCGGTGCCTGCCTCGGCAGCCGCCGGCACCTGCGCGGCAGGTCCGTCGCGGTCCCCTCCCATGTCTTGGCCGGTGGCAGAGGCTCAGCCTTCCCCTCCCGAGTCGTAGCGGTCTTCAGTCCCTGATGCTGAGGGGCGGAAGCCCAGCGCTGCCTCGCGTCCCTCCGGCCCCTCCCGCGGCCCCTCGCCTTCGCTTCCTCCCCTGGCGCTGTGCTGGGGGCGCGTCGGGTCCTGGAGGACATGCAGGGGCGTCAGGTTTCGGAGCCCAGGCCTGCGGGGAGAGGTCAGCTAGCGGCCGGAGGAGCGGGCTCGGGAGGAGGGGGCGTCTCTGCGCGCTGGAAGGAGGGTCGCTGCCCTGCACCCACGGAGCAGGCAACAGTTTGGTTTTCTGATCCCAGCACCCACTGACTACCAAGCGGGTGCTGAAATCCTTTGCACCCGCGTTAAGGAATTTTTCTCGTCTGGAAGCCATACGGTGGTTCATCAGGGTGCTTCACCTTTTATTTTTATCTGCCTGATGTTGACAGTGTTCTGGTATTGTTCCTCCTAGGCGTGGCTTTCTAACTCAACGCCTTCTTTATAACTTAGAGGAATCATTCTGTCACTATTCTGTCATCCTCTTTATTTTTAACCTGGCAAGAAAAAAAGGAACTGCTTTATAGCCACATATACTGACTAGGAAAGTACAAAATCTGGAGCAGTTTATTAATTTCAATATCTACATACCAAATAATTTTTAAATTTATTGAGTCATTAATTATTTTGTAATTTACACTTGTTCTTTTTGTTAGTGGTATCCCCTGGTTACTTTGAGATATTTTTGTTGTTATTCACGGTGCTTTGATTTTATGGTTTTTGATTAGCTTTAGCCAACTGGACATTTTAATGTTTTCTTTCTTTTTTCCCCTCCCTTTGCGACTTTAGCTATACCCTTAGTATTTGCTCTTGTTTTTAGAGATTTTGTGTTTTTGAAAAATTTGTTTTCTCCCAAACTGGACGTTTCCATAACATTTTTAAAAATTGGAAATGAGAATTCTGAGAATTTGGAAACTAAGCACTTTAGCCTAGGGTGCCTTAAAATAGCATAACAATTTGAAATCGTAACTTTTTGGAGTAAGGGTGGTTAAGTTTAGGAAATGGAAATGAGTATCCTCTGTCAGATGTAGTGGCTCAACTTCCAGATTCCAGAGGAAAGGAATATGAGGTCTAGGGAGAAAGAGCCATGCCTGAGATCAGACACAAGCTCGTTCCAGGAAAGTTTCTTGCTGGGGAAATAGCCTGCCTCTCACACAGGTTAGTTGTCTGCCTGCATCAGATAGTATTAAGTTAGGTGTTAGTAAGGTAGGAAGTATCTGTGTTCTCATTTTTACCACATTTGGTAAATGAAAATGTCGTAAGCAAATGCAGATCAAGTATAGTGTACAATGGGGTCACTCCTGCATAGTCAAGCTTCTAAGAGTAAACTTTTATTGAGTCTAAACTGAGACTGGACAGTTGGCTCTAAAAATCAAGTAGGTGGCCTAAGCAATTTTTAAACCATGAACTTTTTTGGCTGGTCCATTTAATGCAAAATTGCAAGGAAGTTGTAAAACAAAAGGCTTCACTAGCCTGAAGTAAAGAAAATTCAGGGTGACATGTCAAAAAAAAAAGGATCAAGAAATAGAGTCACATATGTGGTGGCAGAAATCTAATGATGGGAGGTGAACACACACAATGCAATATATGTATGCCTTACTGGTAAATTGTACACATGAAATTACTGGATTTCATTAATCAATATCACCATAAAAAATAATAAAAATATTTTTGAAATAAAAATAAATGGAAAAAAATAGTTGGAGTGCTTCCATTTTATTATTTAATTCTTATAATCCTGTGTTGTAGGTACTGTGATTACTGTTCTCTCTATTTTATAGATGAGTTAACCAAAATTTAGATTAATTTATTTGTTCAAGATTTCTCAGCTAATAAATTGGTGGGATTGTGAGTCACATCCAGGCAGTCTGATTACTAACCCTACATTCCAAGCTATTAAGTAAAAGTGATTTCTTAGAGACTTGATAGGAGACTAATAAGTGGAAAATAATGCTGCAAAACTATATAAACTGAATAGGAGTATTGTACATATTCAGTAACACTTTGAGATTATTGTATAATAGCCATTGTTGAGTGTTTCTGGGATTATAAAGGTGGAGTCAGCTTCCCTGTCTTTGAGGAACTTTCATTTAGTGGGAGGTAGATATTGAACAAATAATGATAATGTATACTATAAGAGAGTGCTACTGAATGTGGTTTCATAGAAAGAGAATTCAATTAAAATTGAGACAGATAAGCGTTTTAATTCCTGCTTGACTTGTGCCCTTAAACTTGATAGGGACCCTTTTTCAGCTTCAGTTTCCTTATCTGTTATGTGAACAGGATAATACTTCAAAGGAAAGTATTAAGCATTAGACAAAATAGGTAAAGAACTAGCACATTCATGGGTAAGCCCTGAATAAAGAAGAATGAATAATTAGAGAGAAGAGAAGGAGTTGGAGATTTAGCAGGGAGCTATCACTGGAGCCTTAAACCATGAGTGGTAGTGTTTATTTAAGGAGGAGGGCATTTTATACAGATAGAACAGGAGGCAGGGTCTCTGAACAGGAATATGGATGATTGAAGAAATGGCAGTGGTTTTATATAAAAACTATTTGTGAAGGCCAAATTTAAATATAATTGAATATTCAAAGTGTGGTTGGCCAAAGTGAGTACTACCTAATTTTGGAGGTTGGAAATTTCATACATATATAGTAAAATTATAGGAAAATCTTAACAATTTGTGCATTGCTATATTTTAATTTAATATTTACCTTTTAATATTTATTTTCCCCAGTGTCAGTTAAAACTTCATTTCCAAACCTGTCTAGCTAAGCAACTATTTCATTATTTCACTGTGATATTTTATTCTATGCTGTAAAAGAAAACTCATACGCTGAAGGCATTTGCATCTAATTTCTAAAATGTGTTTTGGGATTATTTTAAAAAGAAGAAAAATCTTTTTTTTTTTTTTTAAAGAATCTTCAAGTGACTGTTGCGTTCTCTTAACCCATTTTTCTAGTCTGTAGCCACGTAGTACAAAATACCCTTTAAATTTATGTTGACTTTCTTTTCTGAACCCAAACTTGAGACGTGATAGTAGGACAGAATGTTTTAAACTAGGACTGTCCTTCAAATTCCAAGAAAAAGTCCCATGCTTATATCTTCTCCTCAGGTTAGCACACAACCATAAATACTCAGATTTATAAATGTGGATTACTTGATGACCAGAATCATGATTAATTTGAAAATATTTAGTGACATTTAGGAAAGCTGCATTTGTGGTCCAATTTGTTAGCCTTTTGCTAAAATGACACAAAATATAGAGATAAGTTTTCACATGAGAAAAATCAACTGCTTCCTAAAATAGGTAGTTTCAGAAAATATGCTAGACTTAGTTCTGTATAGTGAATAGGTAATGGGGCAGGAAATGGCTGTGGCTGAACCACTACCTGATAATAATCATAACATGATTAAATTTGACATTTAATGAGAGGAAGTAAAGGGGGAAAATGTGCACTGTTTGCAGCTTGCTAGTTTTAGAAACAGTAGAGGAAAGGGGCTGTTAAAAGTATATCTACAGAAATTTTGAAGACATTTAGTAGGCACTCATATTTGTTGTATTAATGAAAGCACCTTAATAAAACATTTGGTAAAAGGTATGTTAACAGATGGTAACAAATTTATGAAATTTATGTGGCACAAGTTTTGGTGCTCTTACAGACCTAGGTTCAACTCTCAATTCTGCAGTCTAGCAGTTGTGTGACTTTGGGCTCATGATATAATATTTTTGAGGTTCAGTTGTAGTTAATCATAAACTGGGGGAAGGTATTTTGCAAGATTTTGAAAATTAAATGAGCTAATGTATGGAAAGAACTTGACGCATTGCCTGGTTTATAAGACTTGCTCAAAAAATGGTCGCTGATTCTCTGGTGGTCTGCCCAAGACCTCCTGAGCACCAACCCTAGTCTCCCGCTTGGGCCCTGTTTTCCACTCCAACAAGATGAAAAACTATCAAAAACCAGAAGAAACACCAAACTACAGGCACAAGTGTGCACTGGTGGGAAAGGAACTCAGAAAGAAGGTGGTTCACAGAACAGCTACAGCAGATGATAAACTTCAGTTCTCCTTAAAGAAGTTGGGGTAAACAATATCTCTGTTCCTGAAGAAGTGCATATGTTCACAATCCAAGGAACAGTGATCCACTTTAATAACCCTAAAGTTTGGACATCTCTGGCAGCAAACACTTTCACTGTTAGAGGCCATGCTGAGACAAAGCAGCTGACAGAAATGCTACCCAGCCTCTTAAACGAGCTTAGTACAGAGAGTCTGACTAGTTTGAGGAGACTGGCTGAAGTTCTGCCCAGTATGTGGATGGAAAAGCATCACTTGCTACCAGAGAGGAGGAGGATGATGAAGTTCCAGATTTTGTGGAGAATTTTAACGAGGCTTCCAATAATGAAGCCAACTGAATGAATCAAGTCAACTTCTGAAGAAGATAAAACTTGAAGAAGTTACTAGGAACTGCTATTTTATGTTATAACTGCTTTTTAAAAATTTGTTCAGATTTCTGATAAAATCTCAGTCTATAATATTTTCAAGCTCAAGCCCCTTGGATACTGCAGCTCTCTTCAGTTTTTGCTTATATACAAATCATTCTTTGCAGGTAATTACCATGAAGAAGCCTGGAAATAAGGTTTTAAAGAAAGGTTAATAAAATTCTCTGCCTACTAAAATAAAGAAAAAAGTTGCTACAATTGTTTGACTAAGTTGAACAGATATATATGTGTGTGTGTATATGTATATATTTATACACACACATACATGCATACCTCTGTATTTAAATGCCATTCTGAAATAGAGTGAGGAAAGCCAGAAAGTAGCAAACAAAACCTTAAAAAGAGACAATAAGATGTTACATAGGTTACTGGTAGAGTTGAATGAAGAACTGAATTATTGTGACCACATACAAAAGAAGAGAAGAGATAGGGAGAAAGCTTCACATTCTCAAAGTGTTTCTGAAGAAAGTAGGTCAGGCTCATTAAAACCCGATAGAGTAAATAAATAGCATTTTGCTTTTCTAAATGACAATAAAAATATCACCGAAATTGGGTCTTTTGTACTCCAAGTATAGGGAAAGGGACTTAACTTTCTCAAATCTCTCAACTACCTTCTTATCCCTAAAATTCTTTTAATCAAGAAAAGGCATTGTTTATGCAGTTATAAACAAGGCTTTCATTGTAAGTAATCCTGGGATATAACAAATTAATTTAAAAACACAGATTTTCTAAGTGTTGATTCTATATAATCCATTGCCTACTGTGTATCTTTTGAGCACTGAATGTCTAAAGGTGCCATATGTTGAAAACATCTTCTTGTCCCCTAATCTGTTTCTTCTCTTGTATTTCCTGTCTTAGTAAATGGTTCTAGTGTTCAAGCCAAGAATTATGCAGCATCTTTGTCTTTTATTTCCCATACCTTTTATGTCTAGTCAGTCACTACATCTGGTCATTTGCTCTACTAGTTAGTTATCTTTTAGTCATTCCTGTCTCAACACCCACTCCAATTAAAAAAATCCTCATTGCCATTGATTTATTTCAGACCTTCATTATGTCTTCCCTAGATTATTGTCATTAGTATCCTTACTTTTAACGAAGCCTCATACCCATCAGTTCTTCACAGAGCTTACTTCCAGAATGATTTTGCCAAAATGTTAACAGAATTATTTCAAAATTATATCCTTTGAACATTATAGTTAATATGTATTTGATCCCTCCATGGATTTTAAACTTAAAACACTATTAAATGACTTGTATACCTATGCCTGGGTTTGTGTGTGGGTCGGGGGTAGAGGAAAACTACAAAGAAATTTTGACTACAAATCAATTTCTTTAATAGAGGGCTATTTGTTTCTTTTTGAGTGAGCATTGATAGGTGATACCTTTCAAGAAATTTATCAATTTAAGTTGTTAAATTCATTGGCATAAAATTTATAGTATCTTCTTATACTTGTAATGTCTGTAATATCTATAGCATTGTCCCCTCTCTTACTCCTAATAAATTTTATTTTTTCAGTTTTTCCTGTCTAGTATGGCTAGAGGTTTCTCTTTTTAAAGAGTCAGCATTTGGTTTTTCTTTATTGATTTTCTGGTCCTCTGTTTCATTGATTTATATTCTTTGTTATTTCTTTTTGCTGTTTTACTTTGCAGTTTATTTGCTTTTGATTGGGCTAGAATCTTAAAATGGAAACGAAGCTCATTAATTTATTGTATTATGTAAACATTTAGTGCTATAAAATTCCCCTCTGGTGCATTGGCTGCATCCACAAATTTTTATATGTCATGTTTTCATTTTTATTCAGTTGAGCAATCCTTTCTGATTTTCTTCATGATTTCTCCTTTGACACCAATGGTCATATAGAAGTATATACCCAAGTTTCTGAATATTTGAGGATTTTTTCAGATAATAATTTCTGATTTAATTTCACTGTGGTCAGAGAACATACATTGTTTGATTCGAATCATTTTAAATTTATTGAGATGGTTTTATAGCCCAGATGTGGTCTGTCTTGGTAAATGGTTCATATGCACTTGAAAAGAATGTTGTATGTTCTATAAATGTCAGTCAGAGCATTGTTCACGTCTTCTTTATCCTTACTGACTTTATGTTTGCTTGTTCTATCAATTTTTGAGAGAGGAGTATTGAAATTTCTGATTATAAATAAGGACTTGCAAATATCTCTTTACGACCATAATTTCACTTTTGGATATATACCCAGGAGTGGGAGTGTTGGATCTTACTGTAGTTCTATTTTTAAGTTTTTGAGGACTAGCCATACTGTTTTCCATATTGGTTGCTCTGGTTCACCATTCCACCAATAGTGGATAAGGATTCCAATTTTTTTACATCATTGCCCAAACATGTTATTTTCTGTTTCAATGATAGTAGTCATAGTAATAGGTGTGAAGTGATATCTCATGATGGTTTTGATTTGCATTTCCTGAATCTTAGTGATTTTGAGAATGTTTTTATATGCTTGTTGGCCATTTGTACATTATCTTGAGAGAAACGTCTGTTCAAGTCCTTTGCTCATTTCTTGGAGTTATCTGATTTTTTTTTGTTTTTAAGTTGTAGTTCTTTATGTATTCTGGATATTAACTCTTTATCAGATATATAACTTGCAAATATTTTCTCATTTCATAGGTTGCTTTTTCATTTTGTTGATTATATTCTTTGATGTACAAAAGTTTTTAAGTTTGATATAGTCCCATTTCTCTATTCTTGCTTTTTGTGTCATATCCAAGAAATCTTTGTGAAGTTCAATGTCATGAAGTTTTTTGCTGTTTTCTTGTAGGAGTTTTAGGTCTCACGTTTAGGTTTTTAATCCATTATGAGTTATTTTTGTACAAGGTCTGAGATAAGTGCCTTTGTTCTTTTACATGTGGATATCTAATTTTCCTAGAATCACTGATTGAAGAGGCTGCCCTTTCCCCATTGAGTAGTTTTGGCATTCTTGTCAAAGGTCATTTGACTCTACATGTGAGAGTTTATTTCTGGACTCCATTCTGTTCCATCAATCTATTTGTCTTTATGCCAGTACTACATTGTTTTGATTACTATAGCTTTGTAATATGTTTTGAAATCAGAAGGTATGACTCCTTCAACTTTGTTTATCTTTTTAAAAATTATTTTGGCTATTCGTGTCCCTTGAGATTCCATGAGTTTCAGGATGGGTTTTTCTGTTTCTGCACAAAATGCTGTGGAATTTTGATAGGGATTGCGTTTAATCTGTAGATTGTTTTGGGTAGTGTGGACATCTTAATAATATTAAGTTTTTCAACCCATAAACACAACATTTCTTTCCTTTTATTTTTGTCTCTTTAATTCCTTTCATCAATGTTTTGTATACAATAGCTATTTTAATGTCTTTGCTTACTAATCCTATCATCTTTGTCATTTCTGAATAACTAACTTTTCTCATTATGGATCATATTTTCGTGTGTGTGTGTGTGTGTGTGTGTGTGTGTGTGTGTGTGTGTGTGTTCATGCCTAATCATTTTTCTTTGGATGCCAGACACTGTAAATTTTGTTGTTTGGAGCTGGCTTTTCTCTCTATTAAACATTTTGAGCTTTGTTCCAGGACACAGCTAAGTCACTTAGAAACAGTTTAACCCCCCACAGCTTACTTTTTAAGCTTTGTTAGGTGAAACCTGAGCATCTTTCAGTACAAGGCTAATAAGACTTTACTACTTTAGGCAATGCACTTCTGAATATTCTAGCTATTGCCCATTATTACAAGATTTCTCTACTCTGGTTAATCATTCTGCCTGCTTTTTTTTTTTTATGGTTTTTCTACTGGGCTAGGTAGTTTTCTTACGTATACATGCTGTCAGCTGAAAACTCGGAGAGTCCTGCAAAGCTCCAGCCTCTTTTTGTGCCACTTTCTCCTCTCTGATTCTTTGCTGTGGGACCTCCACCTGCCTTAGTGTACCAAACACTCAACTCTGTTTTCTCAACTTGTGATTCTTAACCAGGCTCTGATTTTCCTCTCCTAGCACTGCATCATGGAAACTGTATAAGCAGTACACTTGGGAAGTCATAGGGCTTACTTTTTGTTGCCTCTTTCAGAGATTAGTGCCTTGCATTGCTGTTGCCCAGTGCATTTCCCATATTTTGTCCATTGTTTTAGTTTTTCAGGTGGGAGGATTAATCTGGTTTCTGATACCCTATCAGCTAGAAGTGAAATGTATGGTAAGTTTTAAAGTAATAATTTAAATAAAAAATGCATAAAGTGCTGTTTTTAGTATTTTTTAGTTTAAATCTCATGATTTTAGAATGTTTACTTTTGCATAGACGGAACCAAAGTATTCTTTATGTTTTGACTGGATGACCCTGTTTTTGTTCATCTTTCTCAACATTCTTATTTCCTTTGAAACAAATGTTTTTGCATTTTCTTCTTTTGTAAATCCACTTTTTCTTGACAAAAAGAGTGAGTGTCACAAACATGACTAGATTATTACTAGGGGAAATTAATGAGAAGTGTTTATTTCTCTAAGGGTATAATAATTTAGTTTTTATCATCATTGGAAAATAGAACAATGACTAAGACTACAGCTGTCATCCATTTAGGAACACTAGACAGCACTTCAGTACTACTCTTGGTGGGCATAATAAACAAAAGGTAAACAAAAGGCCAAAAAAAAAAAGGCAAAAAAGTGTTACTAAGTAGACCACAAAATGAACACTTGTTTCAAGTTTGAGAGCTGCTTTAAGAAGACATCACCTTGTTGGACCTTAGCTGGAAACATGTACTTGAAGCAACTCAAATTTTTTTTACTCTGTACGTGTCTATAAAATATGAGGAAAGTGTTGTGAGTATTAATTTTGAGCTTACAAATAAAGTTTTGTTAGTTTGCATATTTACAGATAACAAAGTGCAAATAATGAAAATGAACTGCATTAGATAAGTGGTCCAATATATTAAATGAATTTTTTTGAATACATTTACATAATTGAAACATTTATGGATGTTAGGATTCCATATTACTGAAGCTATAACTATGTGGAAGTTGAAAATTAAAACTTGTTTCAGGTTGTAATTTTTATCAAAGTTCTACAGATACATGTTTTAAGAGTACAGTTCCGGTAACAGTTCTATGTGTATGTTTTTTCCACACCACCAAGTAATTCTTGAACACCAGCTGGGAGTCCTTTAATTCAACTCAGTTCCAGCACTGCCTGGAGAAAGCATCATATCCCACAGGTGAAGGACTTAGTTCCACAAGACTGCCCCTTACCCTCTTCAGATGTCCCAATTTGTCACCTGTGCTTCTTACCAACCTATAGTTCAGAGGTTCTCACAACCCCCTCCTTGGGATTTTTGAAATCTAGAGCTACTCATAAAACTCAGAGAAACATTTTACTTACTAGATTACCACTTTATTATAAAAAGATATAACGGAGGGACAGACAGATGGAAGAGATGTAAAGGGCAAGATAGGAAGAGATGTGGCACTACCATGCCACTCTTCTGGAATCTCCACATGTTCATCAACTTGGAAGCTCAACAAACCCTGTACTTTTGGGTTTTTATGGTGGCTCAATTACATAAGCATGATTGATTATATCATTGGTCATTGGTGATTGAATGCAGTCTCCACCTCCTTACCCCTTTCTCCTGAGCCTTTGAGGAGCCTTTGGTGAGACCAAAAGTCTCAACTCTCTAATCACATGATTAGCTCCACTGGGTACCAACTTCCCTGTTTCTGCACTTTCCAAAAGTCACCTCATTAACATAACAAAAGACCTGTGCCAGTCTCATCACAGGAAATTTCCAAGGGTTTTTAGGAGCTCTGTACCAGGAATAGAGACTGATACCAAATACTATTTTTTTACTGTAAATCAAAATATCAGAAAGAGATTGTTAATTACACAAAGTTTAGGAAAAATAGAAGCCATAGAGCACCTTCTTTACATTTTTCCTTTCCCAGATGCAAATACTTTCAACTTTTATTTGATATTTTACTTATTTGCATTTGTAGAGATACATGTGATTTCTAGTATCTTTACATCTCTTCTAGTCATATAGAGGGGTATGAGGAAATAGTTACACAGTTGCATGGAGTGAGAATAGCTTTCAGCCTTACTTTCACTTTCTATAGTGCCTAAGCCACAGTCCCTGAAACTTGATTTTTATGAAATAAATTGGGTTCATAGTGTCCTCTGTTTTCCCAGATCTGCTAAGTCAGTTACTAGTCATATACCTTCTTTCAAGCTTCATTTTTGTTTTTTCTGTTCTCCTGCCCTTGTGTGTATATACCTTTGCTATAGTTTCAAGTACATATTGTAAGGGAGTGCCTGGGTTTAGTCTAACTTTTTTTTTTTACCTGGCAGTTTGAAATATTTAAATCTTACCCTTTGAGTAATTAAGTAATCTGAACACCATTGCTTAGATGTTCTCAGAGCTTAATTTCCTGTGATGATCTGGGCTTAGAAGAATCTGAAGTAACTTGTCAGGTAGCTCAGAACAAGGAGAAAGTTATTTTTGATAGAGAAAATATCACCAGGAGTAGAGGGCAAGCATGAGAGTATATGGAATATTTGGGATAGTAAGATGGATATGTATATGGAAGACACATTGGAGTGGGTAGGTAAGAGGGTCTTGTGTGGAAGAAGGCAGAAATGATGAGTGCTACTAATTATAAAGGCAATAAATCTATGATCAGGTTGTAAAAGAATGACCTTTTGTATACTGTGCTGATTTAAACCTGTTTCTTGGGCAACGAAAAATCATTAGAGATTTTTGAGGAGAGAAACTTGATAAGGTCAGTATTTTAACAGGTAAATGGTGAAAGTGAAGAAATGATTAGAAACTTTTAAGAATAGTTCTGATAATAAGGTGATATGGGTTTGTATCAAGTCTGTGGTAGTGAGACCAAGAAGGGGTTATAAGAGAGATCTTTTTGTCAGTATAACAGATAGACTATATTAATTTGTTCCTTCATATTTACTGAGTGGTTCTTGTGTGCCAGGTATAGAATTGGTGGTGGTGGGAAAGGTAAGGAGATAAGAAAGATTCTAGGATTCATTGCTTGAGTACTGAATTGAATAGATAGTAAAGAAGAATATATCTGAGAGCGGAAAATGCATCTTATTTTTTTGGAGGGATGTTAGGTTCGCTGAAGGAGGAATGCACAAGGTTGAAGGGGTTAAGCAAGATTTATTATAGCAGAGTGACAGACTGGCTGAGCCAAAGACGGCATCAGCCCCGAATGTGAGGGGATGGGAAACTTGTATGGGGCTTGAGGTGGGCCTTTCGGCAGGAATATTTTGGGTGGGTAAATTGGTAGGGAAGGGAGGAAAGCCCAGGAAAGCCCAGTGAAGTGGGAGGCCAGCCTGGATGCAAGGTCTGGTTCCCACACAAAGGTAAGGGAGAAGTCAGTTTCCTACACCATGGGGATAGGGATAGGGTGCTCCTGGACCTAACAGTCCAACCTTTTTGTTTTATGGAATAAGGATGGCAATGTGGTCTTCTGTAGCTGCTTCCTGCTGAATAGGGGCATCAGGAGGAGTTGGAAAGGGGTTCGGTAGTGGATAGTCAACTGGAGTGTGGTTGGTTCACTGGCTGGAGGGCTTGATAGTGTGGTGTAGATTGAAGTAGCATGACTTCTGCTATAGACCGGTTGGTAAACGCGTGAAAACGGTTTTGGAGGAGGGAAGAAGTCTGGCGCAGAATGCAAGGCCCAAAGCCCAAAATGAGAAAAATGAAGATTAGAGGCCCTATGAAGGGTAAGAGCCAGGTAACCCAGTTGTTTTTTAGCCATGTGTTTCAAGAATTTACTTGGCATGCTCTTATTTTTTGGCTTTGTTCTTTAGATTTTTAGTTGCATCTCTTACTAGTCCTGATTGGTCAACATAAAAGCAACATTCTTCTAGAAGAAGGCAGAGACCTCTTTTCAGGTGTCAGTACATCTACCTCTCATCAGTTTTGTAAGGTGACAGCTGGTAGGAAGTCAATTTGATCCTGTTATTTAGCTGTATTTTTTTCAGTCTCATCTAGGCTTTCTTGGAGATCATTGGACAATGCTTTGAAATAGGGTAGAATAGTCGCAAGTCCCCCTATGCCTGTGCCTAGTCCAGTTGTGACCCCCAGTGTAAACCAACAGTGGGATGACTTGAATAGCTCTTTTTAATGTTTTATGTAGTGTGTGATAGGAATTGGTAAGGACTGGTTATTGGGATCTATATCTATATTTTGAGAGAGATAGACTAGAGTACAAGTTGCAGTCCAGTTAGTGGGAAGGCAGAGATAAGTGCTAGTTCTGTATAGATAGAAGACCCCTTTGTCAGGTATACAGGTGGAAACATGTATGGAGAACAAATCAGTTAGAGCATAGATTGTTTCAGTGTGTCCTCTCTGAGGCTCAGAACTCCAGGCCATGATTTGTAACTATAGAAGCTCCAATCAAGGGGGATAGATGAGAAGGGGGACTAGTAGGTCTGCAATGAAAGTATTGGGGAACTGCAGAGACAGTTGTAATTCAAGGAAAGAAGGAGAGGGTGGTATGGAATAGTTGGAAGAGATTGCAAGGACTGTAGGGTAACTCATGAAGTGAGAAAGGTAGAAAGAGGCCATTAACCTCAGAAGAAACTTGGTAGTCATTCATTGAGTCCAGTGGCCATCGGGTAGTTGAATTCTGACTGAGATTGCCTAGACTGGAGGGTAGGTGTCCTATAGCTATGTTCCCACCAGTTCTTGTGAAACAAAGGGGAGCTTTGGAAATCAAGGGGTATATGAAGGGTAGTGGGTCCTATTACTAGTATGGAGGGATGTGCTACCTTTGCAAGGGATTGGGTATAGGTGTGAAAGAAAGTAGAAGCTTGATAAGCCTGTGCTGTAGAGTGACTTCTAAGGACAGCATCTGCTCTTTCAAGGAAAATGGAGCCCTTTTCAATACTAAAGGGTCATTCGTACGTGGTCCCATTTTGGCGAGGGGAATGGGGAGGCAGAGCATGCTGAGGAATAGAGGAAAAAGCAGAGCCAGTAGTCTGTGGCTAATGTAGAGCTGGACTTATTGAGGAGAGAATGGGTGAGACTGAGAGAATGCTCAAGATGAATGGTAGTGAGAAAGCTCTGCTGGGAAGCAGAAGAGAAAGTAGGTGGTTGAGGGGAAATATAAATAAGTAGAATTAATAGGATGAAAATGGGAGGTCTTCGTGATCTACATAATAAGGAACCTCGCCCCATGGATCTAACAGGTAAATGATACTGATCTATGAGAAATCAAAGTGTCCCTGTAAAAGTGAGTCCCATAAAGTTAAAATCTCAAGACAGAGAGGAAGAGGAGATTGTGCTAAGTTTGAAAGCATTCATTGGGGTGGTGTCTGTTCTGGAAGAAGAGAGTCTGAACCTGAACAAAAGGGACAGGGGCAGTAAAGTTTACTCATTTATCCTCTTCTTCAGGATTTCAGGTTAGCCAAAGCTTTGTAGGTCTGATGAAATAGCTGTGGTATATTGGGATTTCTGGCCAAACTTTGTCCCTTGGTGAACTATTGGAGACTTGTTTTACCCTTGAAAGATGGAACGAAGTTGGGTGTCCAGTAATCTTAGCAGTAGTGGGGGTCATTAAAAATACCTGGTAAGGGGCCTTGCCATCTAGGTTTAACGTTATCCGAGATTCTTAAGTAGGATGCTATCCTGAGGGATTACAGGAGTGGGTGGAAGACCTCCTGTGAAGGACTTTGGCTTGAAGCAATCTGCATGTTCTTTTAGTATTTGTCTAACTAGATTTAGTATGGGTAAGTAATCTCCTAAGAGGGAGGTCTTGGTTGGGAAGTTTTGTAGAAGGTAAGGCCTTTTGTACTTGAGTTCAAAGGGGCTGAGGAAAAAGGGGGCCCTAGGAAGCCCTAGTGCACCTGAGGGTAAGGGGTAAGAGTGAAGTCCAGGGTTCCTTAATCTCTAGATTAAGCTTAAATAACTGGGTTTTTATTAAAGAGTTAGCTTTTTCAACTTTTCCTGAGGACTGAGGTCAATAAGGAGTGTGTTGGTTCCCTTGAATACTTGAGGTGTAGCTGACTCCTTGCATTACTTGAGATATGAAGGCTGGGCCATTATCTGACTATAATGAGGTAGGCAATCCAAAGCAAGGGATACTGTCTTTGAGCAGTGCCTGGGTAACTTCAGAAGACTTCTCAGAAGTGGTGGGGAAAAGCTTCAACTCATCCAGAGAAGGTGTCTAAAAGGGTTAGTAAGTATCAGGTTTTCCTGATGGGGGAATGTGTGTAAAATCAATTTGTTGGTCCTGTCCAGAGATGCTGCCCATAGCTTGATGGGTAGAAAAGGAAGGAGGACGTATAGATCCCTGGGGAGAGACTGTGGTGCAGATAGAGCAAGTTTTCATAACATTTGAAGGAGAGAATTAAAGTTATTACAGGTAGTGAGGGGTTTAAGGACTTGTAAAAGTGGTTTAAATCCAGTGTGTAAGGAGTTATGAATATTTTACAGGATATTTTGAGCTTGGCCCTGTGGTAAAATATATCTTTCCTTGCATATTTAGCCAAGGATCTTCCCTATCTGCTCCAAACTTGAGGAGAGAATGAGACTCTTTAGGAGAGTATTGTGGTGTGAAATGAGGAATAACTAAGAGTTGGGAGGAAGGGGGTGGTTGCTGCACTGCCCTTTTGTCCTCTGTGTCTGCTTTATTATTGCCCTGTATGGTGGGGTCATTTCCTGCTTGGTGCTCCTTACAGTGAACTACTCCTGCTGTCTTGGGAAGACGAGCAGCCTGAAGAAGTTTAAGAATTAAGGGGGCATTGGTAATAGGAGAGCCTTTTGTAGTGAGAAATCCTCTTCTCAAATTGAGGCATGTGAGTGGAGAATATGAAAGGCATTTTGGATCTGTATAGATGTTAACCTCTTATCCAGATGCTAAAGTTAATACTCTGGTGAAGGCAATTAATTGTCTTTAAAGAGGTAGTTCCTACTGGAACGAGACTAGATTCTATGACCTCTGTGAGAGAGACTATTGTGTAGCCTGCCAACCTTTTCCCATCTTGGGAGAAAGAACTACTGTCAATAAACCAAGTGCGTAAGGCATTGGGTGAAGAGGAGTCTGTTATATTTGGGAATTAGGGAGTCTTAAGGTTGATGATTTCTATACAGGAGTGTGAAGCCTCTTTGTTGGGGTTGGGTAAAAGAGTGGTGGGATTGAGTGGAGGGCATCTACCTAGGGTAACATAAAGAGATTCAATAAAGAATACGTGAAAAGTTTGTATTCTAGAGGGAGAGAGATTTGGGGTAGCTTTGTGTGTTATGAGGTCGGAAATGTTATGTGAACAGTAAACCATGATGGGTTGTCTAAATGTGTTTCTGACTTTCAAGAGTTAGAAGAGCGGCTGCTGCCAGGGCTCTTAGGCTGACCAACCCCTAACTATAGTATCTAACTGTTTTGATAGATAGGCAACTAACTACCTGAGTGTTGGGTCCCTGGACTTGTCCTAAGAGTTCAAGTGCTATTCTTTCCTTTTCTGTAGTATAAAGTGTAAAAAGTTTGGAGAGGTTGGGAAGAGAAAGATCCGGGGCCGATAAGGGCCTGCTGTAACTTTCAGAAGTAAGGGCTAATATTGATGGTGGGATCTAGTGGTTCAGTCAAAGGATCTTTAGAAGCCAGGTAGGTGTAGAGGATGAGCTAGAATGCTGAAGTTAGGGATCCAAATATGGATAAATCCTGCTAAACCGAGGCAAGATCAGAGCTCTTGTTTTGAGGTGTGAGGTGAGAGGGAAGTGGTGAGGTCTTTTCTTTTTAAAGTAATGGAGCGATGTTGTGGGGGTAATAAAGAGACTGAGATAAATGACTTGAGGGGAAGAAAGTTGGGCCTTCTTGGGAGAGACACAATACCCCTTTTTAGCCACATGATTCAGGAGACTATCTGTGTGTTCATAAGAAAGAGAATAAAACAGCTACAAAGGAGGATATCATCCACATATTGGAGAAGAGTGCTGGGATGGAGATCTAGTTTTGCTAGATCTGATGCTCATGCTTGTCCAAAGAAGTGGGGACTATCCCAGAAATCTTTGGGGAAGGACAGTCCAGGTAAGTTGTTGGGACTGATGGATGGATGACAGGATCTGTCCAGGTAAAAGCAGAGAGATTTTGGGAGTCCGGGTGTAGAAGAATGGTGAAGAATGTATCTTTTAGGTCAATTACAGTGAAATGGGAAGTATCTGGAGAAAAAAAGGGATAGGAGGGTATAGGCGCTGGGTACTAATGGGTAGGTTGGGAGAACTACCTGAACTACCTGGTTTACAATGTAGAGGTCCTGGACTAAGCGATATGAGCCATCCGACTTCTTAACAGGCAGGATTGAGGTGTTGAATGGGGAGTGTGTGAGTCTGAGGAGGTTTGGGGATAGAAGGTGTTGTATAATGGGTTGGAAGCTTTGTCTGCTTTCTAAGGATAAGGGGTATTGGGGTTGATAGGGGTATATTGAAAGGGGTTTTTAGTTTTATGTGGATAGAGAGTAGAGTTACGCTATGGAAGGGGTACATGTAACCCAGACCTTGGGTGTGACCAGAGAAGTTGGGAGGGTGAATTTATCTGATTCTGGTTTAGTGAAAAGGAGAAGGAGATATGGGTCTGGAATAGTGGTTAGAGAGAAGCTTAAGGGAGGCTCTGAGTTTTAACAAAATGTCTCTACCAAGGATTGGGGTTGTGCACTTAGGAAGGACTAGGAACAAGTGACTGAGGGTTTTCCAAGTAAGAGACAATTTAAGGAGAGTGTGGCTAAAGGCTTGGAGATGAGACTATCAACCCCCCCACCCCCCTCCGTCAAATGGAGACTTGAGAGGGGCAAGTTGGACTTGCAAATTCAGGTAAGGCGGGGTAAGTGGCCCCATATCAATAAGAAAGGAGATTGGCTTACCTGCTACTAGTAGAGTTACCCTGGGCTCCAAAGGAGTGATAGGCATGGGGGCCACGGGGCCCAAGCACCCTCAGTCTTCAGTGGTGAGGCCTAGAAGACTGGGCAGGCTGAGATCCAGTTGTTCCAACTTTTTGAAGGGAAGAGATGTGACCCTCCCTTGAGAGAGTAGGTCACAGTCGGCTTTCCAGTGATCTTTCTTACTGCAGTGTGGACAAGGGCCTGGAGGAGGACAAGGATTAGGGCGACCTTTGGCCCAGTGTCCCTCCTTGCCACACTTAAAGCAGGGGCCTGGAGGTGCCTTGAGGGTTCTGCCCTTTGGAGTTTGCTTATTTTTGTGGGATCCCTGGATAACTGCTGCCAGCATATGGCATTTAGCCTGATCTCTTTTAAGCTGTTCATTTTTTATTTCCTCACCTCTATTATTGAAAACTTTAAAGCATCATTTAAGAAGCCCCTTCATGGGATTTGAGGGCCATTCTCCAGCCTTTGTAATTTGCGTCTGAGGTCAGGGGCCAACTGAGAAATTAAATGAGAATGTGGGAAGAGGAGGCTGGATCTCTTTGAATTTTTTATAATGTCTTATGTGCTGCTTTTTGAAGCCCTGCTATGAGGCAAGTTACCATATGATTTCGGTATTGGTGGCCTGGGGTATCTATCTGATGGTTCCAGTTGGGATCCTGTCTGGGGATGGCATGGCTACTGCCCCAACTGGTTGTTGATTATCTTGCCAGTGAAGGATATCAGCCTGACCCTGAGCGGCTAGCCACTCTCTCTCTTTTTTTTTTTCTGGAGGAAAGGATTATGTAGAGGTCATGCCAGGTAAGATCACAGGATTGCGTTAGGTATTCAGATTACTTGACAAATGTTGGGGTCAATGGAGAAGGATCCTAACTTTTTTTCAATTAGAGATAGGCCAGAGAGAAAGGGACATGAACTTGGACTATACCCTCAGCGTGAGAGCGGGTTTGAGGCAGGAAGAAGGAGGGTTCTGAGAGATCTGAGCTGAACTCATTGGGAGTTGAGGGTTTAAAGGAGAAAAGAGTGGGGGGAGTTGTGAGCTGAAGGGTTGTGGGGGGAGAAGTAAGGGAGTCATCTGGGAGGTTGGCTGAAAGAAGAGCATACAGGGGTGGGGTTTTGTGGTCAGTGGGATCAAAAGAGGAAGTGCCAGTTTCAGAGTCAAGGGAAGCAAACTGGAGTGAAGAAGTAAAATCTGATAAGTAGAGCAGGATTTACAGAGAGGGTCTGGAGTGGGACCCCCTAAAGAAGGCCTGGATATAGGGAACTTCAGACCACTTTCCATTGTGGTGACAGAAGTTGTCAGAGTCTCTTAATGTGTTATAATCAAAGGTACCATTCTTAGGCCACTCAGATCCATTATTCAATTTATATTTTGGCCAAGCAGTGTTATAATAGAAAATGAGACACTTAGGTCTGATATCACCCTCGAGGCTGAGATTGTCTAGGTTTCTTAAAAGACAGCCAAGGGAGTTGGTTTTGGAGGGTGTAGAGGGTGTGTTCCCCAAGATGAAGAGGGTAAGTGGCAAACCACAAGGAAGGGAGCGGCTCTTTGTGTGGGTGTACCCACTGACAAATGAGTCCATCCACTAGAGCAGAGGAGTCCTTTCTGAGCCAGATGGTCCCAGTACAGAAGGACTTGGGGCCAGGAGGCCAAGGAGTCTTCTGATCTAGCTCTAGGATTTGTCAGAGAATGAGAGAGAAAGAAGACCCAAGAAGAGCTAGATAACCACTCAACCAAAAATTAAGTGACCAGTGTGGACTGGCAGGTCAGCAATGAAAAGGTGAAGCTCCCAGTCTAGTGTCCTCAGTAGCTGGGTTCAGGGAGTATTTGGGAGGTTAGGGTTAAACCCCTTAGAGCCTGAGAAAAAGATAGGATTCAGAGGTTAGTCTGGGTGAGCTGCCATAACCCACTGCTCTCCAGTTTGCAAACTCGGGGTGGGTTCAGAGGAGTGGCCACTGAACCTGCACCAAACCTTCCCCAGTTTTGGCACCAGATGTTAGGTTCCCTGAAGGAGGAAAGCACAAGGCCAAAGGGGTTAAGCAAGATCTATTGTAGCAGAGTGACAGCCTGGCTGAGCTGAAGATGATGTCAGCCCTGAATGTGAGAGGACTTGAAACTCATACGGGGCTTGAGGTGGGCCTTTTGGCGGGAATATTTTGTGCAGGTAAATTGGTAGGGAAGGGAGGAGAGCCCAGTGAAGCGGGAGGCTAGCATATAGCATTGCCAGCCCAGATACAAGATCTGTCTCCCACACAAGGTAAGGGAGAAGTCCAGTTCCCACCTGGATGCAAGGTCTGGTTCCTACACAGTGATAAGGGAGAAGTCAGGTTCCCACACTGTGGGGGTAGGGATAGGGCCCTCCTGAATCTAACGGGGTAGTTGTAAAGTTCACAGAACAATTTTATTTGTGGTCTTGTATTTTCTGTTTAGTTTATTGAATATATAAAAAGAATTGAAACTGGTTGTCTTTACGTCCTTCTGTTCAAAATAACAAGTAAAAATGCAGCCATTGTTACTCAAAAGATTACATTTGATACTTAAAAAATAAATATTAAAAAATAAGTGTAGGGGTTTATGAGTAAAAGTAAAGTACGGTCACAGAATTTTCCTCCACTAAACCAAATGAAAGCAAAAGTGGGTGGTGAAGGAGAGGGAAAAAAAAAAGGAATAGAAATGGATAAAAAAGGGGTATATGCAACTTTATGCCAAATATTTCAAAAAGTAGAGGCCAAGAAAAGAATGGTGAGATGCAGGGTGTATATGACAAGGCTTATAATTATAGTCCAACATCCCAGAAGCTAGACTAAGGAAAGATGAGGCCTAGAAAACATTAATCTCTCCCTTCCCCCATTTTCTGCATCTCTGGGTTATAGAGAAATAGAATAAAATCAGTATCCAGTACTCAAACTGAATTGGGTGTGTCAGTGTGCACAAAAGTAAAAATGGTGAGAAGGGTATTGAGGTTGTTAAGAAGAACCTGTTGGATATCAGAATCAGTAGGACCTCAGTTTAGCACTTTCCATGTTAAAAATAATCAGGATTTTTTTTTTAAAAAATGGCATGACAACTTTTGCAAATATGCTACAGGAAACAAAATAAAGAAATGACCATGAAAAGACTGTTCTGTATAAGGATATCTTGTATTCCTGGAATAGAGACTCCAACAAATGGAACAAAAACAATATTCAGAAATACAATACAGACAAAAATTTCTGAAATATAAAGTACATTTGTAGGTTGAAAAGCACTAAGTACCAGGAAAAAAAAAATTATGAAATGATTAAAATTGACTGTACCTTAAGTTACTAAAGAAATGAAAGAAATTTTTTGGCATCTTGGCCAAAAGAGAACATGACCTATATAAAGAGTGGGAGGAAGGGGCATGAAATCTAGTGGCTACAAACTTCTCAGTTATGGTCAGTCCAGAAAATAATAAAACAATTCTTACAAAGTTTAAGTGGGGAAAAAAAGTGTGAAATAAAAGTATTCTATGTGGGTAATGTCAACATAAGAACGTGTCCAAATGTATAGAAAAAAATTGTAAGAGTTTATTAGAGCCAAACTGAGGACATGCTTGGAAACAAGATCTCAAAGGACTGGAATGATTCTTTATATGCATTTGGAATCATTTATGCATTGGAGAGATTAAGGAAAGTTATATGTAATCCCTTGGTTGTAGATTAAGGAGACAGGAGAAAAAGTAAGGCGGAGAAATCTCTCTGGATAAAAAGTAAAGTGGAGAGATACATCTTTTACATTGGTAGGTACCGAATAGTCAACATTTAACAGTTACAGTAAATCGAGATGGTATGGTATATGGGCAACAAGATCATGTGCTCCCATGGAGGTGGTTACAACGTACTCCAGGGGGTCTGGAAAAGAACATTGCTCTCACATTTCAAATGTATGTTTTACTAGATGTACAAGACAATGGACAGGGAACATTTAAGACAAAGATTAACTTTTTACTAAGAAAATTGCAGGCTTAGTGTGTGACTACCCATCATGACCTGCTGAGTTAAGAATTTATGATCAGATCCTCCTGTGAGTTTACTTTGGGGTCACTGAGCTTGTCAGGCTTGACATGTGGGGGCATTAGCTTGTCAGACTTACTACGTAGACCCTCTTTCATTCACAGGGAGGAGTAAGCTTTACCCTCAAGATTCTTTCAGGAGCTAATAAATAAACCTGAGACAGATTAGCAAGGGAAAATGACTACATTTAATTACAGACATTGTGCGAACCCCATATGCACAAGAGAGTCAGAGATCCCAGATACATGAGAGATTCAAAAACAGAAAGGGAAAAATGAAGTATATATGACATTTTGGCTTCAGAGCGAAGGTCAGGAAGTTACAGGAAGTTGAGAGCAGTTCAGTAATTAGAAGTTTGCCCTGTTCTGTAGATAGGTCAAAAAAGATTATCTCTGATAATCTTTTATTATGGACAGGACTCTTAATTAAAATTCTTCTAGGTATTTAAGAGGAAGCAGAAGTTCCTTTTGAGCCCCAGGGTCTTGGTTGCCTTTAGCACAAAAATCTGCATACCGCAGAGGCACTTCTTGGGAATAAAACTGTAAAGATTTATAGGATATAAGAAGTTGAGATAGGCAGACCAGAACTGGTATGGTAGCTTTTCCAAAGTCAGCCTAAGCAGGTACTTTTCTATGAATACACCTGGCTTCTGATCTCAGTGTCACTGTCCATGGTGGCTGCTGGAGCTTCAGCCATTAAAACAGCATCCCAGGGATCAGGAAATGGGAAGGGAGGGAAGAACAAAAGGGCTTTCTCTAACTAAGTCAGATTTTTTTAAGGGGCCTAACTGGAATTTCCACCTAATACTTCTGTTTGGGACCAGAACATAGTCACAGCCACACCTAGATGCAAGAAAGGCCTGCACTTTCTCTTGGGTAACTATGTACCTAGCAAAATTTTTGCAAAAGGAAGATGGTAGAGTATTGGGAATAAATTAACAATTCCCAGTAATTTTTTTACACATGTCCTTGTCTTAGTCAACCATTTCTTCTCATTCCACTCTGACTTCCATGTCTACACCAGTGAAATTGTTCCTACCAAAGTCATTTCTAACTCCTGTTTTGTTAAATCCAGTGACCTCTTAGCAGCCTACTTAATCATTTGTGAAAGACTCTTTTCTGGGATTTTATAACATTTCATTACATTTCTTTCTGATGCAGAACAATGCAGATTTTCCCCAAGTGACAGGGAGACCAATCCTGTACCAAGAGAAGAGGGTCCTTTATCAGAGAGTGTAGAAAGAATTCAACACACACCAAGGTTAGAGTCAAAGGAAAGTTTATTAGAAAAGGAGTAACACTCCACAGACACTGTGGTCTCCTCTCAGAGACAGAGTGAGAGGAACAGTGTGGGGCACCGTGAGAGTGAGACAGAGTGAAAGCACTGAGAGGGACCCTGAGTGTTCAGGGAATTCAGTTTATATGTTATTCTTTAGTTCCCATTCCCTTGATATGGACATATAGTGAGGAAGAGGAAGAGTATGTAGCATGAAAAGGTAATATGTGGAGTGAAAGGCCTGCTGGCAGTTCCTAGCCTTTAATCCATAAATTCCCCCATGGTTTTAGCCATAGGGAATGACACACAGGTGTGGAGAATGAGTTGCTAGTAATCCAGCAGACATCTTCCTTTGTTCTGAAAGTGTCCTCCTGGCCTGGCTACAGCGCTGATCAGCACATTGCAGTCTGAATAGGGCTTGATTAACATTTTAAATTCTCTTGCCTCCTCCCTACATTATTTCTATTCTCTTTCTATTTTTGTCCTCTCTTTCCACTTCCTCTGAATAGTAGGAAACTTGGGACTGGACCCTTTTCTTCTTTAATTATACTCTTCTTGGGTGACATAATTCAGTGGTTTTATTGATGTGACCTGTGAAAGCCACACATCTTAAGTGTTCAGTTGTGAGGAACGCATATACATATGTAACCCACCTCTGATTTTAAATATTGACTATGTGCTTTTGGCTCCCAAACTCATGTCTCCATCCCCTATCTTTATCTTCAGACTCATATATCTAATTGCCTGTTTGACTTACTTATTTTTATGTCTAGTAGGTATTGTTAGCTTAACAGATCTAAAACTGAATTTTGTATTTACTCTCATAAACCATTTTTTATGTGTGTCCATCTCAGAAGATGGTTCAAGCCAAAAATCTAGGTTCCTGGTTCAAGCCAAAACCCAAATTTCTCTCCCTGATTCTTCCCTTCAACCTGCCCCATCCTAGTCAATTCCAAGATCTTGTTGATTTCATCTATAAATAAAACTCAAAACTGCCCACTTATTGCTATCTCTGCTGCTTGCTCCTGAGCTTATTAAACTGTCAGCTTCTACATGGGACTAGGACTTGCTTAACTAGCCTTATTACCATTCCACTCAGACCTCTTCAGTTCAGTCTCTTCTCTTTATAGCTGTTAGAGTGGTCTTTGCAAATTTGATCATTACTGCTTTGCTGGAATCACTGCAGTGACTTATCTTTATAATAAAATTATTTGCTATGGCTTCTATGGCCCCTATCTCCCTTTCATACTTCATGAACCATTGTCACCTGTGTCTGTTTACTTGTGTCTCACTGGCTTTCTTTCTGTTCCTTAAAAACCTAAGCCCATTTGCACTCAGTGCCTTTGTGTTTACTATTTCCTCTATTTAGGATGTCCTCCCTCAGTTCTTGGCATAGCTGGCTGTGCTTATCTTTCAGATCTCAATTCACATTTCATCTGAGAGGGGACTTCTGTGGCCATCCTTTTCAAAAATACTCCACCCTATCCCAATCATATCTCCTTGTTTACTTCCTTTATGTACTTCCTCAACACAAAATTATCTTATTTGATGTTCATTTTCTATCTTCTCTCTTTGCAATGTAAGTTTCATCAGGGCAAGGCCTTTGTTTCTTAATCACTGTTGTATCCTCATGCCTAGAACAGTGCATTATTAGTAATGCACAGTAAATAAATATTTTTATTAAATGATCAGATACTGTCTGAAACACCTCTAAAATAATGTTTTTCAGATTTTATTCATAGCATTTTTGATGATAAGCATAGTTATCAATTTTTACCATCTCTATATCATTTTTAAAATCTATTAAAGTTTTAAGGTATTTGAATATCGTTTAGTGAATTTTTATCTTGATGAAGAGTACCTAAAACACTTAATTAAAGTTTCTATTAGAGGCCAGTAATAACATATCCATATACGAATGCCAGCTGATTGGTTGACGGTAAAAATTTTTGTGAGTTAATCCAATAGTTAAACCATTTAAATAGATTTATGTCATTGTTGAGTTTTCCACAAGGCACAACAGTCAAATAAGACAAGAAGCACTTAGCAAATACACTGTCAACTAAGTATTTAAAGGAGCTTTTAAATATATATTTTTTTTGAGCCCAAAAGAATGCTCAAGAAATAGTAGAGATTTTATGGGTACATGATATATTTAAGAAACCCTAGATTTTGAAAAGTTGCATTAAAGGACATGCAAGGTAGGCTGGTTCTACCTTTCAGGAAGTTCTACAGTGGGATTCATATGTAGTATTAAGATTATAACTAGGAATTCTGTTAGATTTCACAGTAGCACAATTGTTTTTGTAAATACAGGTTTCAAGAGAAGTTACTTGCCTATAATTTTTCTTCTTAGATTATTTGTAATCTTCTCACCCAAAATACACAGACTACGCACTGGTTCCATGAAGGAAAATAATTACAAATATTCCTTTTATGAACTGATATAATAGAAAATGTATAGCTCTGTTTATTTTGCATTTCATTTTTCTATTCTAAGATTGAAAACAACTTAAACATATAGTGTGTGGTATTTATTCTTCACAACATTTTTATGAAATAATATTCTTATTCCAAATGAAGAATTAAAAAACTTGCCAAGAATTGTAACTAGTTATAGGTCACACGATTAGAAAGTAGTGGCCCTGAAACTAGTGAAGTTGTCCCCCCTTATCCATAATTTAGCTTCCCATGGTTTTAGTGACGTTTGGTCAACTGCTTCATGAAAATATTAAATGGAAAATTTCAGAAATAAACAATTCATAAGTTTTAAATTGCTTATCTGGGTAGCATGATAAACTCATATCTTTCAGCTGTGTTCAGCTGAAATCATCCCTTTGTTTTAATGTGTTTATGCTCCCCTCCTCTTAGTCATGTGGTAGCCATCTCAGTTATCAGGTGTACTGCTGTGCTATCAGTACCTGTGTTCAAGAAACCCTTTTTTACTTTCTAATAACCTGAAAGCCAGGCATATAACTTATTTTATATATTATAATTTTTCTGGTTTTTTTTATTCGTTACTGTTGTTAATCTCCTACTTTGCCTAATTATAAATTAGACTTTATGAAAGGTATGTATATTTAGAAAAAAACATAGTGGGGGTAAGGTTTAGTACTGTCCATGGTTTCAGAACCCCACTTGGTCTGGAACATGTCTTCTGTGGATGAGGAGAGACTGCTGTAGAAGATTTCCCTCTATGAGAGTTTAACTTCAATATCAGTATGAAAAATTTGATTTGAACCTTAGCATTTATTACCTTATTAAGGGCAGAACAGCTTCATTCCCAGTTTCTGAAGTCTAAACATTGCCAATTTTAGCTGTGGAGGAAGGAGGGAGCTGGGTTATATTTAACTTTAGCATTTAGGAATGGAGTTAGACTAGTCTTGGCAGGTTGTACCTTAACTCCTTTTCATTGTACTTTTTAGGCCTGCAAATTGTTATATGTTGGTTGATTAAATCATATTTCAGTAAATAGCCATATTTATAATACTTCACAATATTATTGTACCTTTTTGTGTTAGGAAAGAGAATGGTGTCTGTGTTTATGCTCATGTTGGAATAGTGCAGGAGTTGTACCAGTGGAATTTTCGATTCTGGTCCTTAAATTCATTTACCTGTGATGGTGCTTTGGCTGGCAACTTTTTTATTTGCTTTGTAAACATTGTGTTTAATACAAGTGACCCTTGAACAACTTGGGTTTGAATTGCATGGGTCCACTTATAAGCATTTTTTTTTTTCAGTAAATACACAGATGTCTATATTGGTGGGTTTCATATCCACAGATTTGAAAAGCCTCAGATCCATTAGCAGTTGGGCATCTGCAGATACAGAGGGTCAGTTGTATGCATTGTTCTGTGCCATTTTATGTAAGGGACTTGAGCATACGTGGATTTGGGTATTTGTGGGGGTCCTGTCCTTTGCAGATGCAGAAGGAAGAGTGAAGTTTTGAGGGAATCATGCTATATGCAGATTTTCAGCTGCACTGGGGTCAGCACCCTAAATCCCACCTTGTTCAGTGGTCAGCTGTATATACAGAAAGCTATAGGAGAATGCAGAGAAAATGAAGACCTTGGGCTTGTTCTTTAAGTAACTATGGATAGGTATGGGGACAAATATAGACAAGTACCCCCAAATCTATACAGAATGGAATATAGTAATTGTAATAGCACATAGGATGAGAAATCTTTAATGGAGGAATTTTGGAGAAACTTGTAGAGATTATGAAATTAAGAAGTTTTCTTGAAATCCTCCTTGCTTTGGAAAGTTTAGAAGTGTTAATTTTGGCACAGAGATAGAAATGTATGTTTGAAACATAGATATATGAGAAGACAGAGAGCATAAGTAGGTTAGGGTGAGATTTTAGAGGGTCTAAATGCAATTCTAAAGGATAGAATCTAAATTTGATATTAAGGGCAGTAGAGAGTGTTATAAGGTTATTGACTGGGATTACTAGTTTAGGGCCTGAAGGGGTTCACATAAATTACCTTTTAAAAATAACATGTTTTCCATTTTGTCTAACAGTTTCTCCTGTGTTAAATTCCATGTATGTAATACTGGTATAAAATTAATATTAATGTTTTTGGGTGTATTAGTAAAGGAATTCAGAGAACACCTGTGCATTATTCAAATTGCCATTTGTTTAACCTTTATTGAGTTTTGGAATTTTTGGCTAGATGGCACTGATGATAAGCAGGCCCAGAGAACTCAGCAATTTATTTAAAAGCACATAGCTCTTAATGTCAGAACTTGGAACTAGAACTTAATTCTCCTTAGGCTAGTCATTGATTTTTCTCTGCTCTACTTCCTCTACTGCATGTGATAATTTACTGGGTCCTTAGTGAGACACAAAGGATGAAAGATGCCTCTTTTTTTTTTTCTTTAAGAGTGTTTACAAGTGATCAAATGCCATCTTTGGCTATACTACTTTGCATTTTTATTTATTTGTTTATTTTTAAATTTTATTTATTTATTTTTATTATGGTGACATTTGTTAAACAAAATCCAGTAAGTTTCAGGTGTACAATTCAACAGTAAAGCACATATATACATTGCACTCTATATTCATTGCTCACAGTTAGATTTCTTTCTATCACCACATATTTGATCCCTTTTACCCCATTTTCCTCCCCCTGCCATTTTTATTTAAAAGCCAGATTTTTTAGTATAGATCAGTAGTGGAAGAGACATCAATTTTCAACATTTTTTAGTCTATATACTTATAGGAAACTTCATCTTTGAGGAAGTAGGATTTGAGCTGATTTATAAGGATGAATGAATGAGTGGAAAAAAGGAATATGAATAATGTCACAAGCAAAGTGTCAGTGTGGGCATAAATTGTTTTCTGAGCATTATGTGAGTCATGCTAGAACAGAGAAATTTGTCTCAAAATAATAAGATAAATACATTGTAACATTATGTAGTGTTTGATAGAGTAATTTCTTTCTTTTTTTAATGGAATGGTTAAAAACCTGACAATTACTTTGGCTACATCTGTACAAAGAGTACTTCTGAGCATTACTATATTCAATAGTGAAATTCTTTAAGAGAGACTTAACATACTATATACTATTTCTTAGTAGTCATCTTTTTCTTCCACCCTGGTCTCTGAAATCATAAATGCATTTTGTGTGGACCTTTACATAGTAAAGAATAATTTCAGATGTTTTGACAAGGTATAAAGATTAAAGCAGTGTCAAAGAGAATTACCTCAGAGTAACTAGAGTAAAATTGAAATCTTATGCTTTATGGTTTTATAATTGGGTAATTTCCATATCTTAATACCCATCCTTCTATCAGATCCGTTGATCAAAAAAAGATTAAGATCTTATATTCAAGGTACCCAATAAGCTTTCTATGCTTTTTTCTTTTAAATTAACTTTAATGTCATAATTTAGCATTAGAAGTTATTTAACATAAACTATCATGAAACAGAGACTATAAACCTGTATACCTGGACTGTCAGAATCAAAGAAGTTGGAAAGGCTTTAAAATAATCTTTATTCATGAAATCATTTATTTATTTATTTATTTATTTTTGTTGTTTATACTTGTGAAATTTTATGTGTCTTCTAGTACACTTTGTCAGATGTCTGATTCAGAAATCTGTCTCAACATGCTGTGAAACCTGTTGTAAAAATAGATATGAGCCACCCAGTGTCACTGAAATGTTGTTGACACAGTGGAATAGCTATTAAATGAGTTTGCAGAGCAAAGTTAACCATTACTAAAGAATGGTGTTTTTTTTTTTTAAACTGAATTTTTATTTCTGTAAATTCAACTATAATTGAAATATTTAGAACATTTTATGTACTGTTTAGTAGATTTTTTGAAATCTGTTTTTAAGTGTAACTTGGTATCAACCAAAGTATATAAAAAATTGTATTTCAGATTATTATATTTGAAGCATGCAACATTTTCTTCATTTTCATTGAAGCTTTTAAAAAAATTATTACTCTTTCTTTGTGACCATTTAAGTATTCCCAAAATATATTAAGTGTCTTATACATTTAATAGATTGGGTAAATAAAAAACCTTTTAACATTTTGTATATGAAATGCATGTTATTTACACTTCTGGGAAATTAGGAGAGAGGATCTTCATAGATAATCTGGAATTTTTGTCAATTAAGATTGGGTAAAGTGAGAGGAAGTTGAAGTGGAGTTTAATGTATCATTTTTTGTACTATTTTTTTGTAGTTTGCATTTGTCAAGGCAAGGCCCAGAGTGGGGAGGAAAGATATAACCAGTTTAGAAGACATACACGACTCTGTTGACAAATATAATGAAGGTGTAATATTGTACCGAATAGTCAGTTCCCTAGCAGAAACAGTGGAGAAAACCTCTAGGATGAAATGTGGTTAAAGCTAATGAATCACCCCTAGAAGCCTCTAGGACAGGAAAACCGAAATGGGAGATTTAAGTCAATTAGGGAAAACTTCCAAAAAAAGAAAAACAAAAACCTTTTGTGAGAGAAATGGAGGTAGCCTTACCTGACTGAGAAACTCTTAGTGGAGATGAACTTTGAAATCTAAATAATTCATATGTATGTAGTTGAGAATTGACATTGTGATTTTATGGTAATAAGGTGACTTTTAATATTTTAAATGTTAACAAAAACTGATGGCATGTATTTCTTCTCTAAACTGCTTTCCATGTTTAAAAAGAAAATATAAAAACTTACCAGTTCTTGGATCGTAGAATTTTTTAATATAAAACTTAATGATAAGAGTAATTATAATTGAACATCTACTGTATAAACTGGACTGGTGGGCATTTATGTGTATTATGTTACTTATTAGTCACAATACCCCTATAAGGGTGTTAAATAAAAAATTTTAATTTCCATGGCTGAAATTCTTTTTAAAAGAAAGCATTTACTAGGCCATTGTTAGTAAAAAAAAAAAAAAGAAGAAGAAGAAGAAAGACAACTACGACGAAGACCAGTTTTGGTTATAGAGTGTAAACCATGGACAGCATGGCTAGGTAGGAAAGACAACATGTCCATCTTTCTGGAGCTCTGCAGGTGTTTTTTTATGCATCGGTAGTGGGGAGAAAGATATAAGCTGTTATGAAAGGGTTTACATTAGCTGTAGACTAAGAGGATGAAAGAAGGTGAAGCGGGGCTAGTTCTGGGTTTGGCACAGCAGAGTCCTCATAGAGTTAAGTGCCCACTGCTCCTGAGGATTGGCTGTAAACAGCAGATTGGAAAGTTCATGTGTAAATAAGAAGTAGAGGCACCTGGGTGGGGTTCTATGGTGCCTGGCTCTTCTCTCTTTTTGGTAATTGTGGGAATAACCACCTAGAAATTAATCCTAAATTCCAGCAGATATACAGGAATGTGAGCATCTTTTGTCAGCTGGTCCACAGCTATTAACAGGCTAACTTTTCTGTCACTTTCTCTCATCCTCTGGCAGCTGTAAGTTTAATTATGAACATCTCAGAATTTTTTTTTTTTTTTTTTTGTTAAGGAAGGGATAGGTACAGTTATTCCTATCATAGAAGTGAAAGAAACTGAGATAAAAGAAATTAAGTGACTCCTTTAATATTACATATTAGAGGAAGACAATATTTGAATCCAGGTCCTTTGATTCTATGCTGATCCTGTGCTTTGATTCAAATGCTGGGGCATTTGTCAGGAATTTCAAAACATAGTTTGCTTGAATTTGATCAGATAAAGATGGAATCAGTATCTTAATAAAATAATCTGATCTATAACTATCAAAAATACAGGCATTAGGTAAATTCTGCCTTAAATTTTAGAGGTTAATCATCTGAACATTTGAACTTGTCAATAATAATTTTTATTATATTTGAATCTTAAGTATTTTGTTTACTGTGGGCAATCTATGTAGTGGTAGCATCTGTACAGTTGCAGATCTGCATGTACTCAGATCAACTCAGCAAGGTGCTTTACTCCCAGGATCTTCCTGAGATCCTGGTGGCCTTCAATTGATACTGGTTAATTATGAGTTGTATCTGATTTTGAACCTGTTTAGGCTCATCCTTAACACTATACCAGAGATGTCCTTCATCCAGCCTAGTCTTAAACTAGAAAAGTACTCCAAACTTAACTGGAGTCAGTCTGTAATTAATTCTTTCTAGGAAGTGATTCTTCTCTAAAAAACTATTTTAGACAAACAAATAGTCTGATAAATTTCTAAATAGCAAACTGTAATATCTTTCATATTAATTATTTCTATGTAACTAACTCTAATATTGGCTTAGTTTTTAATATAAATTCATCAGGTTTCTCCAGTTATTTGATTTTAGTTCAATTTTGTGTTTATTTACTGATAATCAGGGAAAATATAATTATAAATTTTGGCATCTCTATCAAGCCATCCTTTAGAAACAGTAATTGACACTAGTTTCTAGACAGCAAAACTGATCTGTTGCTGAATGAATTGATTCCTATCATATGTGAATTTGTAAATGAAAAATTTTCAGTATAACATGGGAAATCTGGTATTTAAGAGGCTAATTAAAAGAAATCAACTGTTTTGTAAGAAAATTTAAGTGTTATATTCACATAGATTCTTTTATGGCAACCGATTTTGTTTACTTAAGAGAATCTGTTGCTAAAATAATAATGAGGAAGAGTGTAATATAAGTGTAGTCATACACCCTTTGCTCAAGTAACCAGAGTGCTGTATATGCATGTTGTTCAGTTTCCTGTTGGAAGGGGGAAGTAAAGTCGTTTTTATGTTTTTCTCTCTTGCACAGCTTAAAATGACTAGTATGTGATTTCAGTGGAATAAATGGCGTCCAAAGTCACTGATGCTATAGTCTGGTATCAAAAAAAGGTAAGTTGATAGTCAAAACTTTTAACCTTTTAAATGTTTTTATTCTAAAACTTTTGTGTGTATGCATGCGTACGCGCGTGTGTGCGTGAGTGCTATGGATTGATGTCAAATATTACCTAAAATATAACAAATAGATTTATGGAGTTTTGAGTGGAAGGGGAAGAATGTTTTGGTTTTCTTTGTGCCAGTTTTACTTATAAGTTAGAAAGATGATGCTTAAAAGTATTTTTTCTCCACTTTTTACTCCACATTTTCACAGTAGCTAAATTATTTTGAGTTATAATGTAAACCAAATTTCCAGGATTATGAATATGATTAGCATTATATAAAAGCATTAAAATTTTCTTTGTATTAAGTTTTTTGAAAAGAAAGCTGGGTTAATAGAGCTCTTATAATTTTATAACTATTTAATATCAAAAGAAACAATTTTAATCTGTTTCTTATAAGTTACAATGCAACAGCTGAGTCTTTTTAGTAAAATAAAACTTTTGAGAACTGTATTTTCCAAAACTGAAATAGTAAAATGTTTGTTTTGATGTTTTAAGATTATCTAGCTCTGTCATTCTATACATTTCAAAGTAGCTTTCCAATGTAATGTTTTCTCTATAAAGTACAAGGGAATAAATGCTTTTTTGAAAATATAGTATACTATTTACTACTAAAGAGTGTTGTTTACACTCTTTAAAATGTATATTATATATGTAGTATCTTAGATTTCGGTGTAGTGAATTATTTTTGTTTTTACATTTTCAAACATTCTTGATTCTTATTCTTCATATCCTTATTAGTAACTGTAAGGTAAACCCATGACACGCTGAGAGAAGTTTTAAAAGAAAGCATTTATTGGGAGAGTATTCCCGGGCAAGGTTCTCTGGTCACAAGAGGAGAATTGCCAGAGAAGTTGTGCCCTGGGGTGGGAGGGCTCAGTTTTTATGGGGTTATGTGGGGGTAGGAATATAGGGTGGGGAATGTTGATCAGATGCTAATTGAGCATCTGGATTAGGGTGGTGGCGTCTAGGCCTTCAGGATGGGCCCTATTCAAAAGGTCTGGATTCTGGTATCAAGCTGGGGAGTCTCCAGGCAGGCATCTGGCTGGCCTATCCCGTCCCCCCGCCCCCCAGACCTAACATTAACATATGTATTTAAAGCTTTTCCTATGTATGGGAAAATCATACAATTTAAAATTTAGTTGAATCAGAAATAAGTGATAATTAGAATGCTTAAAGATTAGACAAACCTAAGACTACTGTCTTTGGATGTGTTTTTTCTTTTCTGGGTAGAATGTACCACAGATACACAATATCACATTTTTCATATAAGGTACTGAATTGGAAATGTTGATCATACTATTAATTCAGTCTTTTGTGGTTCTATATTAATGCCATCTTTACTTTTACTCTTCTAGTCAACTTAAAAGAAAATTGAATTAACACTAAAACAAAATTTTTTTATTTGCTACATGTATTTTTGAAAACTTTTCTTTTTAATTTCTTCTTAAGAGAGTTGGTAATGTTTATTAAACATTTTATCTACTTGGCTTTTTATGTTAAACATTTTGAACTTCACTGAAGGTCATTTGTAGCAAATACCAGATTGACGTTTCTTGGGATTCATAGGTTTGAAATGTTATGTTCACATTCAGTTAGCACAATGATACCCTTCTTATCTGAGGGTTGTTGACCTAGCAACTTTGGATGTGTGCAACAAAAAAATTCTCCATAGCAAGTTGAACAGATGTTATAAATTACATATATCTAACAGATGTACTCACACATTTTATATTAGTCACCAGAATCATTAACCAGATTTGATTTGTTCTTTTGCTTTTAAATTTAATTTTCTTGTGACTACTTTGAAAGATTAATTAGTGTTTCAAGTCCTCTTGGAGGGAAAAAAGCGTACTTACTCTCCCTGTCCTTACCTGATCTCCAAGTTCTCTCCAGAGACAGTCATTTTAAATTCTTTATAGTTCAGTGCTTCTGAAACCAAAGGTTTACTCCTCATCACTGGTAAGGAGTTGGGGAGGAGGGAGAGTTGCCAATGTGGGGTATGAAGTTTTGGTTTTCATAATTACTTTTGGGGGAATACTGACATTTGTGGGTAAGAATGAGAGATGCTAAATGTCATGCTGTACAGTAAATTAGAGTTAGCAAACTTTTTCTATGA
This sequence comes from Cynopterus sphinx, assembly GCA_030015415.1. NCBI lineage: Eukaryota > Metazoa > Chordata > Mammalia > Chiroptera > Pteropodidae > Cynopterus > Cynopterus sphinx. Next base: position 39,070,544 of record CM057391.1, on the reverse strand, counting down.
AGTGCCAGATAGTAAATATTTTTGGCTTTCAGGCCCGTAAGGTCTCAGCGGCAACTACTCCCTGCTCTCAGAGTACTAAAGCAGCCATAGATAATGTGTAAATAAATGCAAAGAACAGGCATGTCCAATAAAACTTGATTTACAAAAACAGGTCTGGGGCTAGATTTGGCTCACAGGCCTCAGTTTGCTGACCTGTTCTTTAAGACAGCCCCACAAAACAAAGAATTGCCCTGCTTAGAATGCAATAGTGCCCTGTTGAATAACACTGGTTTTATCATTATTTTATTATTATTATTAATCTTTGTTTTTAAAGATACCCACTTTGCCTTTATTTGATTATTTTGTTGTAGATGTTACTTGTTGATTTATGACTGCATGATGAAGATTTAGTTTCTCTATGAGTTCCCCCAGTCCGTCTCTCTCACCCCATCTTCTCAGTCACTACAAGTTTTAGTTAAATCAGTATTCAGGGCTTATGTTTGTGTTTGCATTGTTTAGAACTGCATTCTATAATGTGCTGTGATAATATATCCTGTCTGTACAACCTTTTCCCCCCTTTGCTTGGTTTTTCTAATTCTCTAAAGACTCTGTTATCTGTTAGAACCATAAAACTCCTTTTGTTGCATCATTCACATTCAAGTACACCATCAGTTCCTTTTTTTTTCTTTCTTGGGAATGACCCTCCTAGAACTCTCTGTCCTTCTGCTTCATTATAGATGAATTGCTCTGTGGTGATGCCTCTCATCTGCCATTCTTGGTATTTTTTTTTATCATTAGCCTAAGGGTTCCCTTCACTGCTCTTAGGTCATTCGGGTTTGTTTTTCTCTTAAAAATCTGTTTACAAAAAAAGTTCTTTTAGAGATGTTTATGCTAAAGTGAAAAGAGGGCAGAAAAGTGTATGTAACATTACATACACACAATACACACATGTATACAGACTTTCACATCTGATTCCCCAGGCTTAGAAGTCCTGGATTAGATGATTTAAAAAGGTTTAATATTTTAACATTCTTTGATTTTGTTAGTATCATTCAGTAGTATACAGGTTATACTAGGAGGTATTGCTATAAATAAAAACCAAGAAGTGTTCACATTCATTTTCCTAAATATTTCTTTATTTGGTCATTACTCACTTTAGAGTCACCTTTCCCACCTGAAAATGGTGACATTTTCATATTTTTGTTTTGAGTACTGAACACTAGTTCTAAAGACCGTTACTTGATTTGGACTGTTGTAAACATGATCTCTAACATCAAATGTGAAAATTCTAAAAGAAAATAAAAAATTGTTTTAAAGTATTAAAATATGTGTAGATCTAATTAAATATTAAATATCAGGTACTTTTTAATAGATTATTCTTTATATAGTTTATTTTGAGATTTTTAAAAGTCTTAATGTCTAATTATACTTATTTTTAAGAGGATATTAATTTGTTTATTGATTACACATGATAATAGATGATATACAAGCTTAATTCTCATCTATAATTATTCTGGTACCATACTTCAATTTAGATATATTGCATGGGATGTGCTGACCATCATTAATAATCAAGTAAACTCCATGGCTCTTCTTGGGTGACCGTTTTAACGTCAACGGTGAACTCCAGGACACAACACAGTAATTGTCAATTCATCTAACTAAGGTTTCTGAAGACAATGGCTTCTATGCCAAAGCAGGTTATAAATAAATTTCAAATGAAACCTGGCATCATCCTGAAGGAATTCTAATTTCACACTGTTGAGTTAATTTCCCAAGATGTCTTCAGAGTAGGTTTAACTTTACACACCACAGTTTTTTGAAAGACATATTTATTCAGTGTCATGATCAGGCTATTAACATTTAGCACTCAATAGCATGGGTGCAAAAAATAAAAAATTTATGTTAAACCCCTTTGTTGGAATGCTTTATACTTTTCACAGAACATAAACTATAATAACCTGTTATTCAATTAGTCACAAATACAGCCCTCGAGTTTTTTGCCCATACACATGAGTATTGTCTAAAACATACATGTCTTCTTTGTAGCAGCTAGATCCTGCCACCATTGTGCTTGGCTGAGTTCGCAAATCTGTTGTAACCTGTAGCTTCCTTGTTACTTCTTTGGCTCTCCTCTCCTGCTAAGCTTTTTTCCTGGTAGCAATTCAAACCTTCTGCCACTGTCATTGATACCACTTGTGCTGGAACTGAGATAGCTGACTTGGTTTCTTGATTTGACAACGTATTGCCCTCCACCACCATAGAGGCCAGAGCTTCTGCCTCCAAAGTCTCCTTTTGTGAGTCCAGAATTTGAAGAATGATTGTTGTAATTGCCAAAATCATGTAATTTCTACCACCTCCAAGATTGCTTCCATAATTACCAAATCCATTATAGACATTCCCAGTGCCACCATATTCTCCACCAGCACAGCTGCCACCAAAGACACCTTGACTACTGAAGTTTTCTCTATGACCAGAGTTGTCATTCACACCAAAACCACCTCTACGACCATCACCAAAGTTTCCAGAACCCCTTTGATCTCTTTGGCTGGATGAAGCACTAGCCATTTCTTTACTTACTTCATAGTCATGGCCATTCCAGTATGGCAGCTTTGTCTGCAGAATCATGGTCATCAAAGGTTACAAAACCAAAGCCTCCCTTCTTGCCATTTTCTTAGTCAGTCATGGTTTCAATCACTTCAGTTTCCCCATACTGTTCAAAATAATATCTTAGTTGATGTTCTTCAGTGTATTCTTTAATACCACCAACAAAAATATTGTTTATGGCTTAGTGGGCACCAAGTATTCAAGATTCTTCTCTTGAGATAGCCATCTTTGGTTCTGTAACTCTTCCACCCACCTCGTGTGGCCTTGGCATTCATGGCTGCATCTACCTCCTGCGCAGTGGCATATGTGACAAAACCAAAGCCTCTGGAGCTCTTGGTGTTTGGATGTCTCATCACCACACAGTCTTGAGCATTTCCCATGGCTCAGAATGGCTCCTCAGACTCTCATCAGTTGTTTCAAAGCTTAAACCTCCAGTGAAGAGCTCCTGCAGCTGTTCAGGCTCTTTGGGAGACTCGGAGACATGGTGGCTGTAGGTGGGGAGACTTTAAAGATGCTTACCTGGTGGCATCCACTGATAGGAAGTCTTTGATATCTAATTTTAAACTTTATTTTGTACTTGTAGTCATCTACAGTCATGATTAATTTGAATGTTCTTGTTGAAACAAATTTACAGTCATTAATTTAGAACAATTAATGCCTCAAGAATGGTGACAGGAGAAACCTGAATAATTTTTGGTTAATATTGGGCCATTGAATGTTTTTTTTATAACACAGTACTCTGCTGTCATATCTCTGGCTTTTTGCTTCCGAGGAGAGAGCATTATTTACCATTTGGAAGGCATCCTAAATAGGGGCCTGAAGTTATACGGATGCAGATAATTGACACACTAAGTATTCCTTTAAAAAAAGTAATGACTCCTAGGATTTTATTGTAAATATACATGTCAAATTATGAGAGAATGAGGTTGTATTTTCAGGAGTTGAATATATAAGAGGAGATGGCCCAGAAAAAAGACCCAAATTTTAAAGAGAAGGAAAGCATTAGCAACACTGTATTGAGATAGTAAAATAGTGAACTTAGTTTGCAGAACTGAGGAAGAACTATATGATATAGATCTTGGTCATTGCCTTTATGGAGTTAATAGTCAGCAAGAAAACTTGAATAAATATGTTTAATGGCTTCTACATATGAGCCAACAGTGGAATTTATTTAGTAATATAAATGAGAAACTAGCCTGAGTTTCTTGAACATGACTGATAACTACTGTCAACTATAAATAGTTGGGAACTTTAAATTCTCTCCCTTTTATGTAAAGTTCAGTTTTATGGGTATATGTGTGTGTGTGCATGTGTACACTAAGTACATAAGTAGGACATTTCAGAGCAATACCTTGCCCATGGTCATACAGATGGTTCAGAAGTATTAAATCTCAGCTTTCAACTCCAAAACTGCGCTGTTACTTTTATGATTTTCTATTCTGTACCATTCAGGGTTCTTTGGCAAGTAAGACAGAATCAACTCAGATTATCTTTAGCAAAACAGAGACATTTACTGGTTTTCAAACAAAACCATGCAAAGTAATGAAGCTTATCTCAGAATTGATAGAATCCCAAGACCAGAGCACAGTCAGATGTATCAGTCTGCCTCTTTTTCCTTTATTGCTTTCCTGAAGCTGGTTTGTTTCTTCCTCCAAATGTTCACCATTTTGGGGGAACTTGCCTTGAGGCACCTCCAGACTCCTTTTTTAGCTCTGTAGGAAGAAAGGATATGTGGAGTGGAATAAAGTAGGTTTCTTATCCAAAACTATTCCGTACCTTTTTCCCTGCTGGAAGAACTACTTTGTGATGGAATTCATTATCCTCCGCAGAGCCTTATGACCAGGGAGTATGAAGTCTCAGAGGGGATGAATCCAGTTCTTTTAGCCAATTATGGAATTCTGTTTCCTTTGAATAAATAAATTCCCTTATTTTTTCACTTGAAGTTGAGTTTTATTTCCTTGCAGCTGAAAGCATTCTAAGCGGTACACAAGAAATGCTGTCCTTTTCTGCTTTTGGATAGTTATAATCATAGATGGAAAATTAAGATCTACCAAAATAGAGGAACTTACCTCAGACAAGTGGATTTATTACATTTCCTCTGTTAAGTTTTTTTTTTTTCTTAAACCACATTCTCATATGTACCATTAAATCTTCGGTGTGATTTTAAACTACTGTGCCTTATAGTATGGTGTGGTTGAAAGAGCACTTTTATTTGATTTTTTGTGGTCTTTACCAACTTGTATTATTGAATGTTTTACTTAATCTCTCTGAACCTCAGTTCTTTTATAAACTAAGGATACATAAACTTATTTTACAAACTAATCCTTCCCCATGTGCCTCACAGTGTTGTGCAGAAGTAAACCAACTTTAAGTACTATTTTTAAAAAGTTTTTAAAGTGATTTATGAATTGTTCAAATAAATATGAAGTATCACTTTAAAATAATGTTGGTGATGTATCTTATGAATTGGAATATAATAAGAAGTTAGAGTAGCTTTCAGTACTCAGCAATTTCTTTAATGACCACGAGTCTGTGCTGCACATAATCCTTCTTCCATCTGGCCAAAGACGTAGGTATTGAGGCCAAGGCAAGACCAGAGCTGGTACTTCATTTCCTTGGCCACAGTGGTTAGTCCAGTTTGGGTATGTCATGACCCAAACTGACCTTCTACAGACCTTTTTTTTTTTTTTTTTTTAGTTGAGGCAACTCTCTATTGACCTCACAGATGGCAAGGACCTTCCTTGTCAGCTTACAATCCTTTATTTTTTTATTTTTTATGCCTATAGCACCTGGTCTTCCTAAGTGGTCTCCCATCCAAGAGCTAACCAGGCCCAACCCTGCTTAGCTTCTGAGATCAGACGGGATCCGACTTGTTCAGGGTAGCATAGCCATGGACATAAACTTTTTGTTTTGTTTTGTTTTTAATTAGAACTGATAGAAAAGACTCTGCTTCTTTCATTGAGGAGCTGGACGGATGAAAGTCTGGAGCGGCCTATAGGATTGTTACCAAAACTTAGAGAAAGTTGTAGACAGAAGAAGAGAGCGAGACAGCAGCAGATTGGGTTTTCTGGATTCACTCCACCCTGAGATTACCTTCATTTTTTCTGTTATTTAGCCATGTCAGCAGTAAATATCCTCTATTTGTTGAAGCTAGTTTGAATGGGATTTTACCTACAAAAGAGAGAGTCTTAACTAATGCATAGAAGCTACATTTTATTATAAATTTTATTGAGGTATAATATATATTCAGAAAACCACACATATTTTAAGTGTTCAGCTTGATGAATTTTACAAACCAAACACCTGTTTGTGTTCAGGATAGTTTGTGTCCTGTTGCAAAACAAGACTCAGATCAAGAAAGAGAATGTTACCAGCTTTACAAAAGCTTTCATACTTCCTTTCAGTCACAACATGCCCCCTTGGAGGGTGATTGCCATACGAGGCAGTATACGTTTATGGGTTTAGGGGTTGGAAAGCAAGAGATTTGAATCCTTATTCTTGAAAGCCTTTTATGATTTTGGACAAGTTGCTTAACTTCTCTGAATTTTCACTTTCTTTATGTATATAAATACTCATATTTATTTGAGGATTAATTGATGATATATGTAAGTGCTCTTCAATAAATACTTATTTCTACTATTATTATTATTTCATATTACCCACACTTATCAGAGAAATTATTCCCAAACTTATCAGAGTGCTTTATTTCATGCATTCTAAAAGTTTTCATGACTCTAAAATGATTCTTATAAATGAAAAACCTAAAATGTCAGACTTCTAATTTCCAGTTTTAGAGCAGTGGGGATTTAGTTGATGTATGTTATCTAATAGCCATAGAGCAAAGTCATGATTAAGTGTAATTTATAAACCTCAACTTTCTTTGCTTCAGTCATTGATCAGATTTCCACCTCTTTCTTTTCAATGTCACTTACTTGCCAAAAAGTTAGATTATTTTAGTAAAAATAGACTGGTTAGTTTAGTTGCTGAAATATATATATTTTCACTTAAGATTTTTTTTTTCTACTTTGGTCAAGAATTTCTTAATTTTCCACCCTCACACTCTCTCCACTTTGGATATCTTAGCATAAATAATTTAAGTTTTAGTTTTATTTATAAGAAACTATGCTATGCAGTAGTCAAGATAGTTTGATTTTAGAGATCATCTAGTTCTTGTTAAACTTTTTGCTTTATAGGTAAGAAACCTGATGCCCATAGACCTAATACCTTGATCATAGTCATGAAAAAAAATAAATAAATAACTTTGTAAAATTCATTAGTTTAATTTGAGAGTTTTGTTTTGTTTTTTTCAGATGACTTCTGATGTGAAAGTGTTTGGGGAGGTGTACATCTTTGAAAATAGATAGGATTAAGTAATGTGTGTGTGTGTGTGTGTGTGTGTGTGTGTGTGTGTTGACTAACAGTAATGGTAGTGATGATGATGATGATGTTATAGTATCACGACACATTTAAATAACATTTGTTTTTCAGTGTGCTATATTTTTATGGTTTGATGTATTGTGATAATGGAATGGATTAACTCAGTGGTTATATCAAGATATTTTAAAAAGTTATATGAGTTTCCTAGGACTTTTGTAGTAAATGACCACAAACTAGATGGCTTACAATAACAAAAGTTTATTTTTTTTCACAGTTCAGGAGGCCGGAAGTCCAAAATCAGTGTCATTAGGGTTGGTTTCTTCCATAGGGAGAGTCTGAGATAGAAACTGTCCCATGTGCCCCTCTCCGAGCTTCTGGTGAACACAATCTTTAGTGTTCCTTACCTTGTTAGGTGTATCATTCCACTCTCTGCCTCTGTCTTCACATTACTTTCTTCATTTTGTTTTGGTGTCCTCTCCTCTTCCTTTTAGGATACCAGTCTTTGGACTTGGGGTCCACTCTAAATCTAGGGCCATCTTATCTTGAGATCCTTAACTAATTACACTTGCAAATACCCTGTTTCCAAATGAAGTAACATTTCAAGGTTCTGGGCAGACATGAATTTTTGTGGGACACTATTCTCCCCATTACAGAAGTATAACTAAAGAACGTGACTGGTTTTAGTACATTCCATGTGGAGATGTGTAGCTTAATTCCCTTCTGTGTAGCTGTATCCTGGACTACCAGTATTGAACTGAGTAAAAGAGGACCAGGATCTGTAATATTTTCTTCATGTTCTTAAAAGTTGAAGTTGTTGATCACTTAACCTCTTCTCTGTGAAATGTTAAGGAATAAATTTATGCAGAATTAAGCACAATTTTCTGCTTCCAGTTCTTATTAAATGCATAGATATTTAGGTTCTCTAATCCAACTATTATGAGGTTTAATGTCTTTAATTATATAACATTCTTTCTCCTTTAAAAAAGTACGTGTAAGTTAAACCACATATTTCTCAATGTTCTAGTCTTGAAAGGTTGTCAAGTCTGCTTTTTGATAAATTATTAACTATCTCTTAAAATACCAATTTTTTTTAAGGACCAAACAGTATTTTATATAAAACTATATATTTCAAGGTGTATGTGATATTAATCTGCTGTTTTAGTTATAAAATTGTAACAGTTAAGTTGAAGTATGAAGTTTTAAACATTCAAACTCTTAATGAATTAAGTATATGTGTTTTTTCCATAATTGTCACAGGCTATTGAACAACAATTCATTTCTTTGATGCTGCAGGATTTTGTGTTTGGAGCTAATTCTGTAGAAAACTATAGACTGATTATGTGCTGGAGGGCATATTTGGCTTCCCTAAATGACCTTAGATTAGCTGATTTTATTTTTATTTACTAAGCTTCATTAGTTTCTTACTTTTGTAAGCCTTAGTTTCTTTATAATATTGAGATGAGAATTCTTTTAAGATTGCTATGAGATAACATGTAAACACCAAGTATAATGTTGGCATATGATAGGTGTTCGATGAATACTGCTATAGCAATTTCTCTGCCTTCTTTTCCCTTTTGCTAAATATGTAGTCTCATTAATGATATATTTTGATAATTAAAGGTGTAGGTTACTAGTTCTTTTAAATTGAACATTTCAGTATCATTAAAAGAGAAAAACACGATTAGAAGAAGTGGTCAGGTTTCTTTGGTATTTTTGAGAATTCTATACTTACATTTAATTGCTCTCTCCCTTATCATTTGCTTTAATTTCTAGCACAAATAGTTTTTTCTCAGCATATGTATGTCATTCTTTATCTGGGATCATTTGAAGTATTTTTTTTCATGGTAAGGAGAAGTGTTTTAGGAAGGAACAAAACAAATGATACATTGAAAAATGGTTAGAATACAGAGAAAGATAGATACAGTTTTTTTAAGTTTAATATCTAATTTTACATGGTAATTTGGAGAAACCCTCTGAATCACTGCAAAATCAGTTCCTTGAAGTACAAGAATTTTTACCAAGGAGAAATTTCTGTGAGCCTTCCCTGATATACAGTGACAGAAGAGACTAGACTGAGTGGTGAGCAGACAGTGTAATATACTGATGGTATAGAATTGTACAGCTGCCACTTAAACAATGCTATGAATAGTAAAGAAAAGAGAAACCTCATTTCTTTCTGTTTTTGTTTGTTTGTTTGTTTGTTTGTTTTGCCAGAGGTTGTCAATAAGGTTACCAGTGCTAGAATCTTAACTTCTTGCTAAAGCATCAGAAATGTAGAGAGGGAAAGATACCTTAGAAATTAACCTTTATAGTATGTTTATTTTACAGATGAGGAGACACTGAGAGATAAGGAACTCAATGAGGTCTTATTTTTGTTTTTGTTTTTGTTTTACCTAATTTAGAGATCTTGAGTTACAGAATTTCACTTTGTGAACAAGCAGTACCTGTACTTAATTGGAATAACAGATTCAGCTACTATGGGTAAAGAAAATGGAAAATAAAAAAGTATACCTTGTACTGTTCCCTAGCAATATCCTGATCGGCTGCTACACAGTAACTTTTATGGATTCCAAAGAGATCTATAGTCAGTACTCCTACGTGTGAAAGTACTGGATTTACAAAAACAATATCAGATAAATTCTTTATCTGATTTGAGATTTTTGAGACATCTTTTCACCATGTTCAGAATAGATAAACACTCAAATGCTTTGTATTTATTTTGTTTGTCCTCTTTAGAAGTCGAGTATTTTGATGATAGAAGGTTTTTGTATTTCTTTTGCAGATACTTTGGTATAGCAGAACTAGGAATTTCTACATAGTACATAACCTCTTTAAAATGCTGCAGTTCTATTAATTTGTTTATGACTTTTTTCTTTGATAAATGGAAGTTATTCCATTGAAAGGAAACATTGATTTGCCTATAGCAGCTGCCAAATACAGTGCCTAAAAATTAAAGTAGTTGTTTACACAGGTATAAGGAGATCCAGGAAACAATGTTATTTGAATAGAGTTGAAGTTCTTTAATGAATAGAGCTTCTTATTCCTGTTGGGAGTTAGGAAAAAAAAATATTTTATGGCATACTACTGGAAACTAGTCTCTAACTTTTTTATTTTCTGATGAATAGGTTGAAAATAGAAATATTAGCCAAGGATGTAACATTTGCCAGTTATTTTCCAAATATCTTGCAATCAGTTTATCTTTAACCATGGTAACAGACATGGTGGTGAAACAAATTAGTAGGTTGCCATTGGCAGCCTAAAATTAGGCAAATATACCAACTTTGAAAAGGCCTGAGAATGTCTAAAACACTGGTGTTAACCTGCTATGTTTATAGTTCCACAGAGAATGACATTTATAAATGCTACATAACAGGGTAGCTTAGAAGCTAAATTACTCTTTGTCAAATGGCCCATAGAGTTTATTCAATGAAAGTTGTTAATTCAGTACCAAGAATTGATTCACAAGAATAAAAATGCTGGAGAAGGTATACAACCTAAAAATTTCTTATTCAAGTGAAGCCTCACTACATTGACTTTATATAGGAAAAATTCAACATATTTAGTTTTACCAATACAGTATAACTTTTAGGATTAAAGATTTTTATTACCAAGACTTTGTTTCTCTCTCTAAAAAATAATTTTCCGGTAGAATTTGCACCCATTTGCATTTAAATATTATCTATAATAAACATTCTATGTGTCAGGCACTGAGAGTACTTATCTTAAAACAACCTTGCATCGTTGTCCCCAGTGCTGCACTAGAATTATCTTTAAAGCACTATGGAACTCCCGTAAAGTCCCTTCTAAATTTCTTCTTCCAGTTACCCTTCTGTTACTATGATCTCCTAAATGTTGCTCAGATTTGCTCTGATCTACCTTCCTTTATTGTTTTTTCATTCTTGTCCCAGTTAAATATTTTTCCCTCACAGCCACTTTAGTGACTTGTCTTAATTAAAAATTTGACCTTGCACTTAACTATTTAATAACACTCTTCAAAGACTTCCTTTTGCTTATGGTATAAACGCTAAGTTTCTTCACAAGGCCTGTAAGAATTTTTCTGATCTTAGTTCAGTTAGATTTCTAGCTTCTTCCTGCTCTCAACTTTTACTCACTAACTCTATCCACCCCAACAAATACAACTTTTTGAAGTGTCCCCATACTGTTTCACCTTACTGCTTGGGATGCCCACTTCTGTTCTTTTTGAAAACTAATTCAAATTAGTCCTTAAAACTCAAAGTTAGAATCTTCCCTTCAAGGATGTCTTTCATAATCCCAGGGAGACTGGATTAGGCACCCCCTACCATGCTTCTACAGACAAATTATATGTACTCCTTTCATGGCAGTAGTATTCTGCTTATTTTTCTTGTCTTGATTCTTTCTCTCTTTATGCATTTGCAGAGTGATGTGGTAGTTACCTAGTATCCTCCAAAGTCACTGCTTTTGTTGTTTGTTGTATATTTGTGAGCTCTTGGCTTTAAAGATTTTTTATGTATTTCACCCTGTTGCTCAGGTGTTCTGTTTTGCCAATAAGAGCTTATTCTGGTTGGCTTCTGAGTCTCTTTGACAGTCTCTCGTAGTATTTGACTGTATTCTATGAGGATACAAATTTGAAATGGGAGCAGTCCTTTCTATGTAGGGTTGGGGAAAACTACAGAGAGATCTTGACCCTTTTTTTTTTTTTTATCATCCTAGATATATACATTCTGAAATGTTTATGGTATAGTTATAAACAAAACTCATTCTATTCCATCTAATAGCAATTAAAGGGGAATCTCTTTAATAAATTCAGTTACCTTTCTGCCTCTGGGGTACAATGACATTTTGTTTATTCAAGCATTTAGCACAACTTGATTTTCAATATAATCAATAAGGATAGAAATCATTATCTTTGTATCTTCATTATTTCAGTGCCTTACCTTATAGTTGGCGCTTGGTAGGTGTTTGGTGCTTTGACAAAAGTGCTGTTAAGAGATAATGTTTACATTACATTTTTAGTACATGTAGTTCTTCATTATTGTATTGAGTTCCTGTGAGGTGGCATGCACCAACATATATGTTTACTTCAGGTGACTTCATTTAACTCATTTAGTTGTAATATGTGAAATAATCTCTGCTGGATATCTGTTACATTAAGTACTAAACATGATACTTTAGCTTATGGCAACTGTCCAGCAGTGGAGCAAAGGTGTAATGGTCACTACAATGAGAATGTATATTCAGACCAAAACACAAAGCAGGCAACTCCATAGAATATAACAGAATTTATTATAGGGGTGATTTACTTATGGGGAGATTGGGCCAGAACAGACAGGGGCCCTAGCAGTTTTGCACAAATTATTCTCCGCTGAAAACTTCTGCTACTGTACTGTTTTTATAATATAACTCAGGTAATAATGATGGAAAAAACAAAGGGACGAAGAGTGCAGTAACTCCGCGGGCCATAACTCCTGGTGGTTGATATCATTACCAGTTTGATGTTCATCTTGGTTGTCATCCTAGGCCATTACTAACAGAAGTATTAAGGTTACATTTTAAGGAACACAGATAATTATTAACTGGAAGGCTTCGATATGCTTACTAAGGACGGTAAGGTTGAGCAAAGGTCACAGCACAAAAGGACACAAAGATGGAGATGGTTTTTGTTCACATCTACGTCTATTTCAAGGAACATTTTCTAAAGTATGTTCTGTGTGATATTAATATGTATTAGGAGGATAGAGGGATTTTGTGGTAAAATAAGTTTGTGGAATACTGAGTTAGACAAAGGTAAACAAGTTTTATGGTAACAGGATTTCATAGTGCGAATAACATGCAGTGTTCCAGACTGCATAAGAGACAGGTAGAGAAGATATCATTTCTCAATTTATTTGACTTAATTTTTTTTCTTTGAATGTCTGTGGAACATACTTAAGAAAATGCTGGCCAAGTTATATAAGTGAATATGGTTCAGTGGAAAGGACGTGTAGAGTTGTAAATCAAAACTTGGGTTCCTTCCCCCAAATACTAGATGTGGAACCTTCTCACAACTCTTAAAGGCTCAGTTGCCCATTAGTGCAGAAGGTTAATAATGGTCTGTACAGCATAAGATTGCAAACTCTTTATAAAGCACTTGACAAAGATTAGTACTTTAGCAGTCTTATTACCTACATAAGTGGTTCATTATAAATTTAAAAAAATACTGTAAGTGAATATTTTATTTCTTCCTCTGCACAGTTTTTCCTAATGCTATAGTGAAGATTAAAGGTGTAACCAGCAAGACCTACCTGTAGTTGTTCTCAGTAGCAAGTTTGTAGCCATCTGGATTCTTGCAATTACAACAAGCCTTTTCTTGCCCATTGATGACCATGGTCCAGGTCCCTTCAATACTAATTCTGAGGAATCCGGACTAAGCACCCAGGAACAATTTATCTTAACTGTTTCTTCACTTTAATTTTACCCTATCCAGGTAAGGAGAAGAAAGCTAAACAATGTATTCAGATTTGAATAATTTAGATCTGTTTTATATTCTCATTTTTTGTTTCACATTATTGAATGAACAGCAATAATATGTTAGGTATTTTTCTAAAATAAGATATATTATAGTCTTGGTGTTTAAATTGCTTTAAAAGTATATAGCTTTTAATGCTATTTATAGTAAATGGTTAGAAATATGTAAACAAGAAAGGTGCTGTAGACTTGAGTCATATTATGTACACATGGTTTAGTCAGGGGTATGTTATAGAATAACAAACCAGAGTATATCCCATGATAAATTCTAAAGGAATGCAAATAAGACACCTGCAGTTCTTGTCTTATGCTACAGTATGAAAAAGGAAGCATTAAGTAATTCATCAAAATGACATAGTAGCTAACACTAAGCTCTTATGTGTGCGTTAGCTCATTAGCACGTTAATCCTTATAGTTACCCTATGATTACTAATAATATATTAAGTGTTTTACATATTTTTAGGGCTGAGTATGTTGGACTTTATGAAAAAGTTTTATGTATTCTCATTTGCTTTCTTAACAGAGCCTGAGAGCTTTCCTCCTGGCAAGGCAGCCGTGGAGTCAGTAGAGGCAGAAGTATCTGGCAATGACTAGGGGTTAGATGCTACCCCTCGTCTGGTGATCAGAGCCAAGGCGAGAGCACGTAGTGTGGTTTTTGTAAGGATGTGAATTAAATTACTAGTTGGTAAGGGCTCAGCTGTGGAGCTAGATTTGAATTCTTATATTCTACTTAACTTTAATTTTGTACAACTTAAGTTTTCCTAACTATAAAATAGGGATAGCAGTAATACCTACTTCATAGAATTGTGAGGATTAAATGAGTTAATACGTGAAAAGTGTATATGACACTTGATAAATAATAAGTACTATTATTATTATTATTATTATTATTAACAGTATTAACTGCCTTTTTTTGGCAAAGGGGAGTAGAACCAGAGAACCTAATATATATCAGTAACCAGGGGTAGGACCTTCCATCCAAGTCAGATCACAGTCAGTTCATATTGCAGTGTTTAGGTGGTTATTTTAATGATAGACAACGTGTTATTGCCATCTTGGGTGGCTTAAATGTTATTTTTCTGTTTTGTTTTTTTTTTTTCAATAAATATTACCCAGAACCAATACTTTTTTTACTATCAAGTTGCCCATAATTTTTATACATATTATTTCTCAAATAAAACTCCTTAAGTAAATGTTATCATTACATGATTTCCTGAATAAAAGGATTGAGAGAGAGATTTCTGAAAAATGGAAAAATTTTCAGAAACCCTTTTCTACTGCAATGAATGAGAACTCTCAGAGAGGTCAAAGTAATTTGACTAAAGTCATAGAGTTAGTAAGTGGCAAGTCTGGAGTTTAAATCCAAGAATTTAGTTCTGTGCCCTTAGCACTTAGTTCCCCTGCTTTTAAAAAACAAACAATAAAACATTTTAGAGTGAATATAGATTTTCTGATTTAATTTTCTTTATAAATAGGGTAATGTCCTAAGTTAGTCATAGGACTACGTTTCGTTTTTTTAGTTGCTTCCATTTCTAAGTATAGAAGGATTCTTAAAGGCATCTTGGAGACAGTAAAGCCAATACTGTGGTATAAATAAACTATAGTCTAATATTGTTAGATTTAAAAAATCAAATCAAAATGGACTTAAATATTCAATCTGATGTGTAGAGTATCCTATGTATTGATGTCTATGGTTGATCTATGTATGATGCAAGTTAGTATAAGACTCCTTTTTCATTCACTTGGGTATAAGAAGTTTCTGTGAATGAGGAAAATTCTCAATTGAAAGTGACTGCACAGAAAATGCAGACCATTGTGAAATAAGAAGTTGAGAAATTCTTAGAGTACATGAAAGAACGTTCATGTAACAGTTACTCAGATTAATTTGTTTCTCTGTGTGTCCTGTCTCCTGATACTTTTGTTCCTTGGAAAGTTTCCTTAACTGAAATTGATTTTGTACCTTTGATGTTTAGAAAAATGCTCTGATATGCTTTGATTTATTGAACAGAATAAGAATTGACGGCCAAGAGAGCTAGGTTTTCCAACAAATACTTCAATTTAAGGATTGTTTGTTGTCTAAGTGATTTATTATGAGCTTAAATTCATTCCTGGTTTAAACTGTTCTCAATATGAATATTTAATTACTTGTCATCTCTGTTTATAAGTTCCTACCAAAATACAATTTGTCTAAAGATCAGAAATTTATTTAGCTTTTCATTGTATTTGAAATATTATGTCATGGAATCAACTCATACTTTTTTTATAGTGTTGACCTAAAAATTCAAGAGAGATGATATCAATGAAGTTCAATTATACAGATTTTCTCTAATTACATATGATGTTATTTTTGTGTAATGCTAGACATAGCTAAGTTTAAAAACAAAAGATAAATGTCTACTAGATACTAATTGATTTATAGTCGCTGTCCAATTTCCAAAACATCACTGAGGAAACAGGCTCAGAGATTTTTCATTTGGTTTGTTTTGCCTAAAGTGCTCTAGTCACTGAGTAAATGGCAGAATCTTGTTCTGCCCAGGTCTTGTCTTTAAAGCCCTGCCCTTTGAAAAAAATCTCATCACTATTGACTGTCAGCTGTTACCTGGTCATTCAAACAAAAATTATCTATTTAATAATTTAAAGCAAATTTTATATACATATTTTTAAGTAAATCCTAAAATTCAGAATAATGCAAATTTAGCAGCTATTATATACAGCATAGACAGTTTCTTTACATTAACATGTTTTTCTCAGTTTCAGTGAACTATAATTTGTACTGATAATGTCTAAATATCTCAAACCTTGGGAAGTAGAGCCTATAAATATGCAAGTTAGTGTTAGGCCAGTATTTAAATTAATTAAATAGCCCATTCTCCCCACCACGACCCCCACCCCCGCAAAAAAAAAAAAAGAAAAGAAAAAGAAAAAAAAGACTCAGGTTTCTGGAGTCAACTTGGTAGAAAAAAAATTTTTTTATTCCAAATTACCATAAGATTCAAGGCCTTCTTAATATATTTATATTTTTTCCCTTTAAATGCTTGTCATGCTATTTAAAGAAATCTTACAAAAATATAGCTATTTTTTATAAAATAGCTTTATTGGTGTATAATTACATGCCATAAAATTCACTTGTTTAAGTGTACAATTCAGTAATTCTTACTAAAAGTATAGTTTTGTATTCATCGTCACAGTTAATTTCAGAACATCTCCATCATTCCCCAAAGAAATTTCTTGCTCATTTGTAGTCACTCCTTTTTTATACCTCCACTACCAGGCAGCCTCTAATCTACTTATTGTCTCTATAAGATTTGCCTTTTCTTTATATTTCATATAAATACAGTTACATAACATGTGGCTTTTTGTATCTGGCTTTCTCTGCTTAATGTAATGTTTCTGAGTTACACATGAAGCGTGTGTGAGTACCTCCTTTTTATTGCTGAGTAGAATCCCATTGTGTAGATGTATCATTTTTATCTATTCACAGTTGATGTACATTTGAATTGTTTCCACTTTTTGACTATTATGAATAATATAGGTATAAACATTAATGTAAAGACATTTCTATGGACATATGTTTTCATTTCTTTTGAGTAGGTAATTAGGAGTAGAATTACCAGGTCATAACTGCCAGACTGTTTTCCATAGTTGTTGCTTCATTTTACAATCATGAGTATAAAGAAAAAGTGGTATTCTTGGGAAGATGATTAATTAAAAACAAATCTTGGCAAGTCAGAAATGGATATATCTGAAGTAGGTGATATGCTTACTTAATTCTTAACTAAATTTAAAATGGTATTTTTGCTACTAAAACATAGCTATTTCCACAGATTGCTATTATTTTGAGAAAAAACAATTAAGATTGTTGCTATTTTAGGAATATAGCGCTATGTGATGGAAAGCCAGCCTATTGGCATCTATACCTGTGAATGGGATCCAAATTCTGTACCTTAAAAACTTTCTGACCATGGGCAAATTCTGTATCTTAAATGTTTTCTGATCATGGGCAAGTTATTTCAACCTCTCTGAGACTCAGTTTCCTCACTTTGAAAATGGAAGTGAAAATGTTGGCTTTTGAATTTCTTTTAGAAAGTTCTAACATGGTTCCTGAGAACCTTTAAAATAAACATTGCCTTTCATTTTGGCACAGTTTAAATTTGTACCACACATAAATATTCTATGAGTCTTAATAACTTAAACATCAACCGGGAAAACATACATAGGCCCTTGGGGTCAGAAATCTTGATTTGAATCTGTTTCTGTCATATTGCTATCTTGTAACTTTGAGCAACTTATTGAACTTATCTATGTCTGTTTCATTTTCTTTAAAATTGAGATAACACAGTCTACTTCAGAGATTATTACAGGATTAAATGACTTTGTGTAAGTAAAGTAGTGAGCCCAAAGCTTACATGTCATGGTTGTTGCACTAGTTGAAAATAACAAGTGACATTTATTGAACTCTTGCTGTGTGCTATTAACTGTCTTAAGTGCTTGACATGCATTTAATCATCACAACAACCCATTACTGCCATTATCCTGATTTTGTAACTGAGGAAACTAAGATTCAGAGAGTCTAGTAATTTTCTCACAGTGAGAGAATACATGGTGGAGTCAGAATTTAAACCCAGTTGGAATGGGCTATAGAATCTGCACTCCTAAACCAATTGTGATTCCACTCCCATCTTTGCATCCAAATCTGGCCTCCTTCTGCTTTTCCCATCCCTGGCCATTGACTCTCAGGTGGTTGTAGGTGGTGGCATTAAACATGTTCTTTGTGTCATGTCCCTGCTTGGGCTGCAGTCTGTGAATGAACAGCAATAAATGGAGCAGCAGCTATTGTTCATACAGCTATTATTTTAGCTTAAACATATTTGCTTAGTCTATTGGAAGTCTTGTACATTTGGCTTGGTTAGCTTGGTTTGTGTCATTATTATTTAACTGAGTAAATTAACCCTCATATGCATGCTTGGTGAAGAGAATTATGACCCATGTTATCCATGCCTTTTCTTCGACTAGGCAGGGAGATGAAGTTCATATTTTTTGGAGGTTTTTTTTCTTAAGTTTGATATATAAAATATGAGCAGCACTATTAGTGGTAAATGAAGACAAAGTTTTTTTGATCTTTTACTGTATTTTGATGATTTAGCTTAAGAAGTGAACCCTTAGTGTTTTTTTAACTAATCTGTTTATTTTAAGTAATAAATAGCTTTTTAAAAAGCTATTTTAAATAGTTTAATTTATATTAACTAATTTAAAAATAATTTTCACTCATTATTGAAATAACATTTATTGAAAAATCCAAATAATTATAGATTGAGTACTGTTAAATTTTATGCATTTGGCTCTAAAAGCTTAACACCTGGGAATTAATGTTATGGGTTTGCTAATAGAACTTTAGTATATACTCTGTATGCTCTTTTGACTGATTGATTAAGTAAGGCATGTTTGAATTATTTCATATGATTAATAAAAGAAAATAATGATCTTTTTTTCTCTCACAAGCAGGATCTTCACAATTCATGACACAAAATTAGGTTAAGGAGAAAGGAGAAGTTAAATTATCTTTGCCAAAATGACTTCTTAGGAAAGGCTATTAATAGGGCACAACCTTGATTAATAAATCCACTCAGAACATACTGCTGTGTATCAGCAGGTTGGAAAATAAACTTCATAAATTATGCAGAGTGGTGTTGGTTTGCATTAACAGCAACATTCTCATTAAAGTTGAGCCAGGAAAAAACGCCAGTGTGTTCTGTTTCTACTTTTCATTACACCTAAACTATGCCAACAGCAGACAGCCAAGACCTCAGAAAGAAAGGTGAACCAGGGCTGTGTTAGGCCTCTCAGTAGCAGAATCTCTAGAAACTTTTCTGTAAGGCTCTGTTGTTAATGTTAATTTTATTTCCCTCTATTAGCCATATCTGTTTCTCCTGTTTATCTGACATTTCGAATGAAGAGAGAATCTGATTGGCTCAGCTTGGGTCAGCTGCCTAGATCATTGTAGGGGAGGGGCATGTGCATGATCAGATATAGACATGGTCCTAGGGAGTCCCTGTCTTAATATGGGAGGCCATCAGTACTTTCTGCTTAGTGAGATAATGATTTTACTTAAGTATAAATGAAGGACAGGTGTTGAATCACCTAGATATTTGCTTTAAATCATTAAAAAAGATTCAGTTCCTTATTAAAGATCAGTGCTTGGGCATTTGGGGATGTCATGGAGGGACCCCTGAAATTATACCATATCTAGTAAGTACCACCAGCTTTGAGAATTTTTTTAATCTCTTGAGGACTGAAGGGGAATGGAAGAGAGGAGTCAGATGAGATAGTCATGGCTACATCTTTCTCTTATAAGGTTGCTCGTGATGGCCTTCTCTCCTTGGTTTCTTCCAGAACTTGGAGTTCTACCAGTTCTACCACAGGGCAGTTTGCCAGCCTCTCTTCCTTCCATTCCCTCCCTTTTCTGTGTGAACTAGTCGAATTCCTTCCATTACTTCGTAATGCAATTGAAGTTACCCTTCTGCCACAAGAGCTCCTATGGAGTATTATTGTTTTTATGGTATATTTTAGCATTTTGGTTCTTTAACTCACTTTTTCCCTTGATAAGCTGTGATGGAGGTATCTGTCTTTCTGCTCTTCTATAGTACTAGAATTTATGATAGTTTCGTTATTAAGATATAACTTTCTAGCTGCAAATTTCTATTATATAACTCATAGGAATAGGAAAAGCTTTATTTTCATAATAAGACTTAATTAAACTGATTTTGAGCGATGGCAGTTGTTTTGTTAACAACCTGCCCCCTGTACTCCTAGTACTTTTCCATGAGAAAATGTATTCAAAAGCACCTAGCCCAATGCCTAACACTTGATGCTGCTCAGATGTTATTCCTTTTTTCTTCATTTTTTAAAATGACATTTTAATCATAATTTAAAATTATTACATGTCTAACATAAGTGGAAAATTCAGATAAGCATAATAAAATGAAATGACACAATTACCCTACTGTTAACATTGTGAATTTTCCCCAGCAAAATTAGAATCATATTGTATTTAGTTTTTTTTATTATTGTTTTCATATACATAACAAAAGTTCTTTCTTACATTACTAAATATTCCTTTAAAACATAATTTTCAGACTCTTGAGACGTCAGGTCCCACATATGTAACCAGTTTCCCCTCTCAGTGGCCATCTTATCCTGTGTGTGGATACCTTCATGCCATTTAAGGTCTTTATTCTAGACCTTTTCATCTTTCTTGGGCTCTGCCACCCCACTAAAGGATATCCTCCAAGTGGATTTGCTTCTTACCCAGCTCAGTCTCTGACTTTCCTTATTCCACAAGGTGCCCCTCTACCCCACTGTGTGTGTGTATGTGCATGTGTGTTTCTTCCCCTCCCGATCCTGGGCTGTTGAGCCTTGGAAAAATACAAACATAACCCAGCTGACTGCTTCTAATACCAGCTCAAGTGTGTCTGCTCTTCCTGTTGCCCGTAATCTAACACTCTAGTTAACACTATATCCTGTCTCCCATAGTGGTTGTTTCTTCCCTTTTCTATTGTCCCCCATTCTCCAAACTCTCCAGATTCCATAGCTCAGCTAATGGTTTTGCCTAGTGTTTAAATGAGATCAAGATTATTTGACACAAACGTATTTAGCTACCTAATACCTCAAATGTTTGAACATTTTTGGCTCTCCCGACTTTACTGCTTTCTTGAAACACTTTCCTTGTTTGGCTTTTACTATAGTATATTGTTCTAGTTTTCTTCCTGTCTGACTCCTTACCTGACTTTGATACTTCTCCTCTCAAATTGAATATATATTTCTCTTAATATTTTATTCTTGATCTCAAGCCATTGTATTTCCCTAGATTATCAGATTGCCCCCATAATGTCCAAACTCCTAGTTTATCCTGCTATGTTCCAAATTTTGTACCTTCCCAACCCTCCAGAACTCTAGCCATATCTAGTTTTCATGTAGCTCCAACAGCCTTTTTTAAACCTGTTTTATTCCATGTTATGGTTAATGATACTGATGTAGTTCAGGTACTTGAGCCAGCAATTGTCATTTTAATTTGTTTTCCAAGCCCCCATATCTAGTAAATTTACTGTTCTTGTGCATTTTACCTCACAGATACTGCTCCTTCACACCATTTCTCACTCATGCAAAGTACAATAATGCCTATTTTATTCTGCTTTGAATTATAACTAACTCTCTTTGGATTTGAAACTTCTTAGAGGCTGATTATACCATAATCATCTCTCTTTGCTGAATTAAAGGATACTCTTTGAGGCTTTTTTTCTAAATGTGAGTCAGTGTCTTACTCTGTCATTAACTGGCTTTCCCTAGGCAATAGGAATTTGGTCATGATTCACATGATTTGATTATATGTGTGTGGCCTGTAATACACTATTCTTAGGTTAATGCAGGAAAAGGTGTGGTTTTAGTTTATGAATAACCTGACAGAATATGTGGGAAGGTTTTAGGTGGATTTAGCTGGCATTATGTATAATGAATGGCACCTTTGCTAATTAGCTATATATTAGTATCTACAGATGAGAACCTGTTTTCATGTTTTAATCCAAATGTCAGAGGTTAGTTACACATGTATTTAATTTCAAAATTGAATTCTAGAAATCTTTTCTTCCTTGAAAATTTATATTCTTCCCCAAAAAAGATTTTAATCTTTTAAAAATTTTTTATTTTTTATTGTCTTGCTATTCAAGCAGCTTGACTTTAGTAACACTTTTGGTTATGATAAAGTTCTGCCAGTAATTGATAGCAGAAGAAATTAATGACAGTTTAAGCAAAGATGTTGCTTATAATTTTCATATTTGTTTCATGGTTTAGATTTCTTTCCCTCATTAGGACATCTCAACTTTGAATACTTACCTATTTCATGTCTTTTCCTCTCTCGGATAACACTAGAATTATAGGGGAATGTTTTAATGATTAGATTATTAAAAAGCTTCCATGGTTTGGCTTCTCATATGTTTTTTAGAGTTCTAAGCAAGGACTGATTTAGAAGAGTTAAAGATTTGGTAAAATAATTTGGTAGTTTTATATTCGAGAGTTACTAGTTCTTGCCATGTCCTCAGACTACTTTTTGTCTGACATCATCATCTTCCATAGTTTGTAATGTGCTTCTTCATTTGATCCTCATCATTAAAGTCACCTGAGTGTTTGACTTCTGTAGCTGTGTATGAGTGAGGGGGAGGTAAAGGGCATTTAGAAATATTAGACTATATTTTGATTAAAATAGGACCTTGTGAAAAAAACAATAGAATAGGATAGATAAAAATGGAGACATAATTGGAAATTTTAGGCAAGAGAGTAGGGTAGAAACAAGGTATTTTAAGAGCAGTTATAAGGACTCAGATATTCCTGGGCATTCAGTAGACAAATTGGTTTGAGAGAAAGTAGTTATGAGCAAAAAACAGTTAAAACCTGTTTGATATTCAAAGCATTGAGAGTATTACTTTGGAATTAAATATTTTAAAAAAGTCAAAAGAATTAGTTTGTACTAATTCTGGATAGATATATATCTGAAGATTGATAAGTGACCCTAATGGTTTTAAGTGGTCCTAATTGTTTTTGTGGTATGTTTTAGCAATATGAACAGAAGTACTGGATATAATTTGAAGTGTACACCATAACAACATAATTTTGGGAATTATATATATGTTGTCTTTCATTGGTGATTAATATTTCATTATTTTGCTCAGTAACTTTAATTTTGTTATATTGTTCAGTCAGTTTCTCTATTTTCAATCAAATTTTTAGATAGTTCATGTAAGAATGAAAGTGTTGATGTCTGAGAAAATGAGATTTGGGGTGCTGACAGCTCTATTTTCATTTATAAATGGTTAACATTTCTTAGAAAGTATTATATTGTTTATAAATTAAGAGAAACACATTTATCTCCACATGATTGTTTTTGTTTTCTTCTTTGTGTCTTTTGCCTGAACGTTTCTAGCTATCCTTATTGGTTTTTCTTTTTTCATAGTACGTTGAATCTTTTTTTTTTCTCTATTTAAATAATATTTTATTTTATTTTTTTAATTAAGTTTATTGGGGTAACATTGGTTAATACAGTTATATAATTTTCAGGTATACATTATAATTTGACATCTATATATTTCATTGTATGTCCATCACCCAAAGTCCAGTTTCCTTCAGCTATCATATATTTGATCCCCTTTACCAACATAACCCTACACCTTTCTCTCTATATTTGACCCCCTTTAACTGTCTACCTACCCCATCCTCTCCCACCCGCTACCCTCTGGTAACCTCTAGTCTGTAGTCCATGTCCATGAGTCTCTGTTTATTTGTCCTGCTCATTTGTTACTTTTAGGTTTATATCCCACAAGTAAGTGATATCATGTGATTTTCAACTTTTCTGTCTGGCTTATTTCACTTAGCATGATTATCTCGAGGTCCATCCAGATTGTCACAAATGGCAGTATTTCACCTCCTATGGCTGAGTAATATTTTATTGTATATGTGTACCACAGCTTTTTTATTCAGTCATCTATTGTAGGACACTTCAGTTGCTTCCTTTGTGTATATGTACCATAGCTTCTTTATTTAATCATCTATTGTGAATAATGCTGCTATGAACATTGGTATGCAAATCTCTTTTTGGATATCGGTTTTCAAGTCTTGGGGTAAATACCCAGTAGAGGGATTGCTGGATCATATGGTAAATCAATTCTAAGTTTTTTGAGGAACTTCCATACTGTTTTCCATAGTGGCTGTACCAATTTGCACTCCCACCAGCAGAGTATGAGGTTTCCTTTTTCTCCACATCCTCGCCAACATTTGTTATTACTTGTTCTGTTGATTAGAGCTATTCTAACAGCTGTGAGAGGGTATCTCATTGTGGTTTTGATTTGCATTTCCCTAATAGCTAGAATACATTTGTTGGCCATTTGTATGTCCTTTAGGGAGAAGTATCTATTCAGATCCTCTGCCCATTTTTTGATTGGATCATTTGTTTTTTTATTGTTGTGTCATATGAGTTCTTTGTATATTTTGGATATTAGGCCCTTATTGGAGGCGTTGCTTACAAATATATTTCCCGGTCTTATATTCAGGTCCTTAATCCATTTTGAGCTAATTTTGGTGTGTGGTGATAGACAACAGTCTAGCTTCATTCTTCTGCAAGTGCCTTTGGCAATTCGGGGTGTTTGTGCTTCCATACAGATCTAATGATTTTTTGTTCTATTTCTCTAAAAAATGTCGATTTGGGATTTTGATGGTGATTGAAGTACATTGACTCTTTACTCTTTGCATATTGGTACATTAAAAAATTATGGCCATATTATCATTAATGTGTATAGATTAATTTAAATATAGTTTAACTTATCAATTTAAAATGAGGTGATTTTGCCTAGAGCGATTAAGATTTTACAAGATAGGAAAGAACTAATATTTAAAAGGAGGACTATGTACCGACACTGTCTTTTTACATTCCAGGTTTGTGAAGTAGGTTTCGTTGTCCTCTAACCTAGGCTCAGATGTCAAAAACTTTCCTAAGACCACAAGTTTAGTGAAGGCAGAATGAAAATCCATTTCTCTTGCCCAGCCCAGGTCTTTTCTACCCCTGTCAGCAAACATTAAGAACTAATCAACTAAGGCAATGGGGAAAAGAAAAGATAAAAAAATAACACTCCAAATACAACAAAGGGTATATTCTGATTCATAACTTTTCCTTTTATAAAAAGACTCAAAGATAAAAATGAATTATCTTTGCTTGTACAGCTGTTAAATCATTATTAAAATATAGAACTTGCCATAGCTATAAAAGCAACATGACCTTTGCCTAGGAGAGCTTACAGTTGTTAATGCATGTGCAAAAATATAGTCACAAAAATTGTAGAATATTTTACTATCAATCGAGAAATGAAAAGGATCATTAAGAACAAAGGCATCTCTTTTACTTTTACTTTTCTTTTTTTTAGAGAATTAGTCTCAAGATATTTTTTAACCTCTTGCCTGAGGGTATTCTTGTCATTCTTTTAACAGACATACTCTAATACAGGTAGAGTACATTTGTTTTGTTATGTGATTGGCCACCGAAGTTTGTTGATGGGCCAAGTTAGGGAGGAATTTAGGCTCTGTTAACTTTTTTAATTAAATTTGGTGTTTGTGAGGATTAATAGCTTGCTTTTCAGAGCTTCTCAAATGAGATTCCAAAAAATGAAACTGAGCATGCTAGCACTAGGAAATATTAAGACTTTGACATAGTATTATTGTATGTCTATTCGTTAGTTAAGGAAATTAAGTACTTAAAGTATGTGCATATCTGGGCCTCCATTTGCCCTGCTTATATTTATTTGTGAACTCAATCTTTTATCTAAGCACTTAAGCTAATTAAACTGTTGATAACTGTCTTTCTGAAGCAAGGCACCTTCTCTTTAGCCTTTTGATATCTGAGCCAGTGCTTTTCTGAGTGTGATGACCTCATGGGTAATCAGATTGCCTAAGACTAGCTTTTCAAATTATTTTTCAGAGATACTTTTCTAGAATTCCTAAGTGCTTCTTGTTTCCCATCTCACCATCTAATTATCTAGGTTTTAACATTCTTACTCTTGATACCATCATTTTGATTAACAAAAGTTGTTTTTTCTTAGAAGCTAGAGCTAACTGGCACATATACCTAGACAATCTTTTTCTCTATTTATAATCCTCACCCTCCCTCTGAATCCCTGAATTCCCCTTTTTCATCTTCCTCTCCTTATCCTCAACTCCTTTTCCCTTTCTCAATTTTGTCTCAATATAGAGATAGGTGGGGGTAGATGATTCCTTGTAAAGAAACTCTTCAATAACAGAAACATATTATTTTCTAAGATAACCAGTTTAAATAACTTTGGGGTCACCAAGCCTGGGTTAGAATCTTGCTGTATAAAAGTAGTATATATCCATTGTTGAGAGAGGGGAGCAGTAATATACCATTAATGATTATGAAGCAGAAAGAAAAGTGCTGTTCTCATCTATACTTCTTGGAGATAATCACTATTCATCGTTTTCAGGTATTCTTCTAAATGTTTGCTGTATATATTTACATATATATTTAATGTAGCATATAACAGTCTTTGGTACATCAGAAAGCATCTAGAGCAGGGGTCCTCAACCCCTGGGCCACAGACATATACCTGTCCATGGGCTGTTAGGATCCAGGCGAGCAAAAGAAGCTTCATCTGTATGTGCAACCACTCCCCAGCGCTAGCATCACCGCCTCAGCTCCACCTCAGATCATCAAGCATGAGATACTCATAGGAGTACCCATCCCTGGTACCAAAAGGTTTGGGGACTGCAGATCTGATGTGTTCATTTGGTTGAAGTTTAATCTAGTTTGTATTACTAAATTATAGTATCTCAATTTCTTCTCATTATGGGGAGCATGGTAAGAGGTCCATATAGGATTGGCAGACACGTTGAAGATGCAGGATGAATCTGTAGTTGGCAAAGTTTTGGTCTTCTGGGATTAGTTAGATAAAAAAAAAAAAAAAACTGCTGTCTTCTCTGGTAAGAGTACACCAGAAGCTTAAGGTGTTCAGGGTATCAGAGTAATAAACAGAATGTTGATAAAATTGCTTACCATAGCCGGGCACCAGTGAATGAACTTCTCTTTTAACATGTAAAACCATTGGCTGTACAGAAATGTAAATCCGGATTTCAGAGACTTATAATACAGTGGAAAAAATTTTTTTCCTCTTTGAAACAGATCACCACTTATGAAGAATATGGGTGGAAACCCGTAGAACTACTCACACAGTAATTACTTCAGTATTCCTAAGTCTGTCTAGCAATACAGCATTATTTGCATTGGTATCCATATTAATAATATTTTTTATCAGTTGATTTTTCACAGAGAACTTGGCTTTCTGATTAATTTGATGTAGAAAAAAATTTTTTTTTAAAGAGACAGCTATTAAGTTTAGGTGACTTAGTCAAGTCTACCAAGTATTTATGTGTTAGAGGTAGAATAGTGCCTTTGGAAAACTTGTCAAATTACTTTTTTTTAATTTTGTTAGCACAGCTCTGCAAATTATTCTTGATCCAAGATCTCAAGTCTTCAGATGATGATTTTCTCTTCTTCAGTCTAAGTTTTGCTTTTCTTGCTGTATGATAATTGACCATAAGATGACGTGTTTTTTGTTTGTTTGTTTGTTTGTTTGTTTTCAGGTGAAAAGCTTGACCACAGCCACAGGTGTTCTTTCTACTATCTTGCCAGATTTCAGTGTGAAATAAAGTGAGGTTTTAAGTCAGAAGGGGTCTTTAGAATTCTTTCTCTGTCTTTCCCAGTATCCTGCCACCACCCTGATTTCATGATGCCTCTAATGTACTACTCACATATTCTTAGAAACAAACAATTTTTAGAGACAATTCAGTCTAAATTCAGTTTAAGAGTAATTATTTTTTTAAAAAATGGCATATCATTCACTAAGCAGAACCCTAAACATCCCCTGAAGCACCTGCATTTGGGTTAATAGGCACCTTCACAGTCTTCTCAAAAAATGGCATATTCGCTTATGTAAGTAAAAGATTCATTCTGGTGGAATTTTCAAAACAAACAAAAAAAAAGTTTACTGTGAAGGAGTACTGAAGTTCACTTGTAGAGACATTTAATTGCTTGTAATTGAAAATAACACCTAGTTTTTAAAAAGTTAAGATCCCATAGATATTTAATCACAGTAAAAGTTGTCCTCCCTCTCACCCATCAAATCTTTGGGAAAAATTGGTTTTTCAGTTAAGCAAGCTATGTTTATCTTTTTTTTTTTTTTAAAGCTCTTTTATAGGAATATTCCCCTGCATCACTGCCCTTTTTGTAGGGTTGCATTCTGCTGTTTACAAGTACTTCAGTCTTCAAAAAGCTTTTCACCTTTCACCACAGCTTCACTGCAAAGGTTATAGGACTTTCTGCACCCTGTGCTCTTGAGTGCTATGCTGATGCTGCACTGAACCTGGTCCTGCAAGGACTGACATGCATTTCTGATTTGGTCTGTTACATAGGCAATATTTTATTTTCCCTCACTTTAGGATTGTGGGACATATATTTTCATGTCATAACTTTGAGTCACTTTGAATTAAAACCAGTTCTTTTAAAAGAGAATTTAGTGAGTCTTTTGTACATGAAAATAAGATATTGCCAAATAATCATTAGAACATACAGGTACCTATCAATTTTGGTTATTGTTTCACTAAAAAGCATGTAATACATTGAAATTGTTATACATTTTAAACATAAATTTTGATTTGAATGTGGGGAAACTTGGTGAAGTGAGAGACATCCTCAGATTTCTCCCCTTGAAACAACAATAAGCTGAACATCTAAAACTCAACAAAAAATACCCAGCTGCATACCAGCATGTCTGAATGTGAGATCTGTGCATAAGAGCTACCAGAACCCTGGAGTAATAAAGAAGCTGCCTCTCACAGCCGCCAGAGCTCCCTGCAGGAGGAGGGGTAGTGGGGAAGGTGCAGGGACTTGCCTGAATAGCCCTGACTGGAACTACCAGGATTCTATGCAGCTGGCAGCAAGGCTCAGTCGTCAGGGCAGAAAGCAGAGAAGCGAGATGGGACCACAGAGAAATAACAGTTGATTTTTACTGGCCCCGGTTGTAAAACCAAGGCTGAGCCATTGCCCCCCACTTCTAACACAGAGGGCCCCTCCTGCCATACCCTACAAGACCGATCACCACAGAGCCCCAGGGGAATCTGAGCAACCGCTACCAAAACTATTGCTAACACTGACAGGGACTGAAACTGAGAGTAGCAAGTGTGATTAAATATCTACAAGTAAATAGAAAAGGTATTTAGGCTTTATATAATGCAGGGATCCAAGAGGCTTAGACGCCACCTACTGGAAACCAAACACACACACACACACACACACCCACACACACTCACACACACCTTTGCATTAGGCTAAAGAGAGACTTTTATATAATAAATCTTCTTCCTGGAAAAACAGCAGGATGTATTTCCATTAATGCCCAGGTGGAGAAATAGTCCATTAAACACCATGAGCAACCAAGGCAACAAGGCATCTCAGAAAGAAAGAGAAAAATCTCCAGAAAATAAGCTTACACACATAGAAATATGCGACTTAAATGACAGAATTCAGGATGGTACTTTGGAATAAATTCAGTGAGATCTGAAATAACTCAAATCAGCAATTTCAGGATTTGTAAAAACAACTAGATGAGCAGAAAAAAGAGATTGAAACCCTCAAAAGGAACGAAACAGAACTACTGGAGATGAAGAACACACTGCAAGAGTTGAAAAATGAAATAGCAAGCTTGGGAAATAGAGTCAACCAAATGGAGGAAACGATCAGTGATATAGAAGACAGAAATCTAGAAATAAATCAGAAGGAAGAAGAGAGAAACCGAAGAATGAAAAATAATGAAAGAGAAATACTAGAACTAGTAGATACCATCAGGAGGGGAAACATAAGAATAATGGGCATTACCAGTGGCGAGGAAAAGGAGCAGGTACTAGAAAGTAGTTTTAGACAAATAGTAGACAAGAATTTTCCACATCTAAAGAATGAGCTGCAGACTGGAATTCAAGAAGTCAGCAGAACACCCAATTATCTCAACCCAAAAAGGTCTTCAGCAGGATACATTGTATTAAAGTTATCAAAAATCGACAACAAAGACAGAATTCTCAGGGCAGCCAGGGAAAAGAAGACAGTAACTTATAAAGAAAAACCCATTAGATTATCTTTGGACCTCTTCGCACAAACTTTAAAAGCCAGAAAGGAATGGAATCAAATATTTAAACTATTAAGTGAAAGGAACTACCAGCCTAGAATAATATATCCAACTAAGCTCTCCTTTAGATATGAAGGAAAAATTAAGACCTTTCCAGACATACAAAAATTGAGAGAATTCTCCACTACAAGGCCTGCACTGCAGGGAATACTGAAAGGCGTCAGCTCACCTAAAACAAAATAACAAGACCAAAAAAATAATACATAATTAGGAGTAAGGTGACTGTCAGACAAATAGAAGCAGAGGAGTGCAACCCTTACTAAGAACAGGGCATTATACGTTTAAATAAGAAGAGTATTACTATAGCAAGATAGTATTGAACGTTCAGCATACACAGAGACAAATAGAGGTAACAATGACTGAAAAGGGGAGGATTTAAAGATCCACAGGCAGAAGGAAATGGATGACTGTATATATAAATAACTATCCTTTTCATATTTGTAATGGTAACCACACACCAAAGATTCAGAACTGAAGTATATATCATGAAACAAGAAGAATCATAGGCAAAACCCCCAAAAGCCAACCAAAATAAAGAAAACAGAAACACAAGGGCAAGGAAGCAAGGGAAACACAAGCTACCGAAAAGCAAAGATAAAATGGCTGTAAGACCTCGTATTTCAATAATCACCCTAAATGTAAATGGACTGAACTCACCAATAAAAAGGCACAGAGTTTCAGGAATGGATCAAAAAAACGAAACGCAACCATATGCAGACATGTTAATCACTACCCTATGAAACCACGTCTGTGAGTTTTTTCTTGAATATCTCAGAAATGTAGCAATTATATTTATTTAAAATAAAGGATTCCGTAGGGCAGTGGCTTTCTGTCTTTAGTAATGTATCAGGATCTCTAGCAGAATTTTTAGAAGTTGGGTGCCACATTCCTATTTCTGATTGACAAACTCTAGAGTAGGGCTAGAGAGTTTGCATTTCTTTTCTAACAAGTTCCTAAGTGATGCTGAAACTGCTGGTCCTAAAACCATACTTTCAGAACTGCAGCAGCACTGATCACAGAAGTGTGAGAGTTGATGCTAATCTGTGCTGAAGGACTGCTGAGTTGCTAGTAATGCAAGAAGAGTTATACCAATTGGATGGGTCCTCACAATGATCATTTAACGTAGTGTTATCTTTTATTTGTTTTCGTAGATTGGAGCATATGATCAACAAATATGGGAAAAATCTGTTGAACAAAGAGAAATCAAGGTAATAAGTTTTATTTTGTATATTCTGAAATATAGTTCTATAAATTGATTATTCACCACATTTTATTTAATATCTTTCTACATGCTTTTAAGATATAGATTATTTTTATTCTAATCAAACTTTAAAGAAGATAGACTCTTTTCTGATGGCATAGTTCTTTGTTTTACCTCTTATTTTTTTCTCTGGTTTCCAGCATCTTTCTGTTCTTTTAAAATTTAATTTTTAATGATTATTTTTTGTCAGCTCTTTTCCCCTTTTACTTGTCACCTTATACTTCTAGTTTGCTTTTCCTCCCTTTTGATGCTGTCATTGTTCTGTACAGTTTATTAAACTGGTAAGTGTTTCAGGATTTTTTTCCTGCTTGAGTGGTCCTGTGCAAATGCTTCTCTGCTTAATTGAGATTTGCCTTTTGGTGCTACTAACAGAATGACTTGGGCACAAATAAAGTCTCTGAAAAGTTGGTCATTTACAAAGAGAATTTAGGAAAATAAAGCATTAATTTAAATGTGTTTGTAGTAGAGAGTTTGTTCTGGAACATATAATCACTTATGCTGATACATTCTCATAGGCTACCTTGCTAGCATGAAAACTTTTTAAACTGAATTTATTGTTTCTCAGCAATCACTTCTTTTTGATAGATTATACTAATTAGTGTGTTCCTGCACGAGCTAAATTTAATATGGGCCCAGAGAATGTTACGTTAGTTGCTTGACATTTTCGGTTTTGTACAGAAAGGTTTACATTAGATTAAAAACTAATGTCTCTAGTTACTTAAAAATCTGTCCAAAAACCTGTGTTTGGATAACATACACATCTGTAAGGAAGAATAAGATTCTTTGCCATTTGTTAGTTTTAATTTTTAAACTGTTTTCAGTAAGTACCTACTGTGTGTTAAATATAGGATTAAATCATGGGGACAAAAAATGAAATAGATTATAATTTTGTAGATGAGATACATAATTACAAATTAGAATAATCCATTTAAGAGAGGGATGTATAGGTTTCTTTGGGAGGAACAGCCTTGGGGAGGAGAAACAGCCTTTACAAGGAGAAACAGCCTTGGGGAGATTAGGAAAGATTTAACAAAGGAAATGACTCATGAGCTAAGTTTGAGAGACTTTAGGGAGAGTGAAGAAAACATTCCAGATAGATTGACAGGAATATGAAAATATACATAAAGGAAGGAGCATGGCTCCTCAAGAAGATGCTTGATTAGTAATAGGTTGGATAGAGGAAGGAGATTAAGGTGGTTAGGTGTAAAACGAGAAATGAAAATGAAAGTCAGATCATAAAAGGCCTTGACTGCCTTACCCAGGAGTCTAGACATAATCCGGAAAAATAATGAGAGAGACATTGAAGGATTTTAAGCAGAAAAAATTACCTGATTAAATTTATATTTGAACAACTTTACGCAAGCAGCATTAAGTATGATGAGAAATTAGAAGAGCAGATTAAGAGTTCTGTTTTAGAAATATCCAGGGTAGTACTTAGGTGAGAGGTTTAGGAGTCCTCACAATGTAAAGTGTGTGTATGTTGTATGTATTATATATTCTACACATCATATAGATACAACTATAGGAGTGAGTAGATTTACATTGAATGATGAAAGAAGAAAGTTGTGAATAAAATTTTGGGAAACATCAGTATTTAATGGATAGGTAAAGGAAAAGATGTAAGTGAAGTAGGAAAGAGAAGAAATCCATGAGACAATAGAGTGTCGTGAAGGGTTGGAATAGTCAAATAAAGAGCAGCAGAGAGGTCTAATAAGATGCCTTGAAATCTTTTATTTTTGACAGTCTAACTTGTTGGACAGGAAATATTAAATACGTTTAGAGGTCGTGTTACCAGTTGACACATTTGGAATTTTTTTTTAAATTTAAAAACCTCAAAATATATATATGATTTTTAAAAATTTTAAGCCACTCATCATAAATTGCTACTTTTAGCTATGTAATTTTCTCATTTTAAAAATAACTGTTTTAGTGCCTAAATAGTGGCTAGGGTAAGGAAGGATTATGTTAATCATTACCTGGTACACTGACTAGATGACGTTAGGGAAGGCTAAGTCCTGTAACTTATTTCTGAAATATGTCTGCCTTTAATGATAACACTTTGTAATAGTAATCGAAGAATTAAAAAACTTACTTTTTTTTAAATTAAAAGTGTTCATTTGTGACAAGCCTAAAACCATTCTTGCTAAACATTCTAGACATCTATTTATACTGTAAAATAATTTTGCATTTATTCTGAGGAAAGTAGACAGTTACATAACTGGTATAGTAATGTTAATATTTGTTGCAGAAAAAAACAAAAAACTCCATACCAGTTGCATAAGGAACATTGTACCAAATGTATTGAATTCATCCTTCTGTGTTATCAGTTGGCTCATTATCTGTCAAAGCAGTTAGCAACAACTAAAGAAATCAAAGAAAGCCATGAAACTGTATTTCTGGGAAATGCTTATTTTTTTTTAATTAAAGGCCTGGAGCTTATGTTGCTAGAGTATTATTTAAGACTTTCGTTAAGTTGCAAATTATTTTTTCTTTAACATTTTAAAAATTATAATTGAAAACTTTTATTTTCTGATCATCTTGACCCAAATTTAAAATTAAATGTAGAATTTCCCACTGTTTTAATACCTACAAGAGTTTTAAAGCTTCAGCGAAAAGAACTGTGCTTTAAAGTTATGATAGAAGAAAAAAGGGATGGGAGAACTAACCAGTATGTCGAGAAAGTGAAACTGACGGTTACATGCTTTAATGGAGTCTAAGTGTTATAATAGTTCCATGCACAGGAAGTCTGGATCATTGAACAGAAGTATTTACTAAACTTAAACAGCCCCTTTAAGATTTTCAGCTCAGCACTATCTGTATTTATAATTCCTTTCAATTCAAAACTTCATACTATTTGTGTCATTGAAATTTAGGAATTTACTCTAGGAATTTAAATGTAGAGTCAGTAAAGAATATATTATTTGAATTCTGAGAGATAAAGTATATTCATAGTACTTGATTATTTCTACTTTTTATAAATTAATTAATTAATTTTTTTATGGTGACTTTGGTAAACAAAATCCAAAAGGTTTCTGCTGTACACTTTAACAGTAAGGCATATATATACTTACAGTGTTTGTTCACCTCCCATAGCTAGATTTCTTTCTTTCACTACATATTTGACCCCCTTTACCCCATCTATCCCCCAACCTCCTGCCAGTTCTCTGGTAACCACTAGTCTATTGTCAATGTCCATGAGTCTCTTTTTGTTTGTCCTGTTCATTTGTTGCTTTCAGGTTTATATCCCACAAGTAAGTGATATCATGTGATTTTCAACTTTTTCTGTCTGGCTTATTTCACTTAGCATGATCATCTCGAGGTCCATCCAGATTGTCGCAAATGGCAGTATTTCATTTCGTCTTATGACTAATATTCCATTGTATATATGTACCGCAGCTTCTTTATCCAGTCATCTATTGTAGGACACTTCAGTTGCTTCCATGTCCTGGCCACTGTGAATAATGCTGCTATGATCATTGGTGTGCAAATATCTTTTTGGATATGGGTTTTCAAGTCTTGGGGTAAATACCCAGTAGAGGGATTGCTGGATCACATGGTAGATCAATTCTTAGTTTTTTGAGGAACCGCCATACTGTTTTCGATAGTGACTGTACCAATTTGCAGTCCCACCAGCAGTGTATGAGGGTTCCTTTTTCTCCACAGCCTCGCCAACATTTGTTATTACTTGTTCTGTTGATTAGAGCTATTCTAACAGGTGTGAGATGGTATCTCATTGTGGTTTTGATTTGCATTTCCCTAATAGGTAGCGATGTTGAGCATCTTTTCAGATATTTGTTGGCCATTTGTGTGTCCTTTAGGGAGAAGTGTCTATACAGGTCCTCTGCCCATTTTTTGATTGGATCGTTTGTTTTTTATTGTTATTGTGTCATATGAGTTCTTTGTATATTTTGGATATTAGGCCCTTATTGGAGGCGTTGCTTACAAATATATTTCCCATACAGATGGCTGTCTCTTTACCTCATTGACAGTTTCTTTTGCTGCTTTTTAGTTTGATGTAGTTCCATTCATTTATTTTAGCTGTTACTTCCCTTGCGTTTAAAGTCAAATTCATAAAATCCTTTAAGTCCAAGGTCCTTGAGCTTAGTTCTTATGTTTTCTTCTATGCATTTTATTGTTTCAGGTCTTATATTTAGGTCCTTAATTCATTTTGAGTTAATTTTGGTGTGTGGTGATAGACAACACTTTCATTCTTTTGTAGATGGCTTTCCCAATTTTCCCAGCACCATTTATTAAAGAGGCTTTCCTTTCTCCACCGTATATTTTTGGCATTTTTGTCAGAAATTATTTGTTCATACCAATATGGGTTTACTTCTGAACTCTCAATTCTGTTACACTGGTTTCTGTATGTGTTTTGCTGCCAGTACTATGCCGGTTTGATTACTGTGGCTTTGTAGTACAATTTGAAGTTGGGCAAAGTGATGCCTCTAGTCTCGTTCTTTTTTCTAAGGATGGCTTTGGCAATTCGGGGACTTTTGTGCTTCCATACAAATCTGATGATTTTTTGTTCTACTTCCTTAAAAAATGCTGATGGGATTTTGATGGGGATTGCATTAAATCTGTACAATGCTTCAGGTAATAAGGTCATTTTAGCTATGTTGATTCTTCCAATCCAAGAACACGGAGTATCTTTTCATTTATTGGTACCTTCTTTGATTTCTTTTAATAGCGTCCTATAGTTTTTATTAAACAGGTCCTTCACTTTTTGTTAAATTTACTCCTAGGTATTTTATACTTTTTGTTGCAATTGCAAAAAGAATTGTTTTTTCCACTTCTTTTTTTGACATTTCGTTATTAGAGTATAGGAATGCTATGAATTTTTGTACATTGATTTGGTATCCAGAAACTTTACTGTATTTACTTATTGTTTCTAGTAGTGTTCTTGTGGAGTCTAGGTTTTTCTATCTAGAGAATCATGTCATCTGCAAACAATAACAGTTCAATATCTTCGTTTCCTTTTGGATGCCTTTTGTATTTTTCTCTTGCATAATTGCACTTGCTAGGACCTCCAATGTTACATTAAATAACAGTGATGATAGTGGACAGCCTTGTCTGTTCCTGATCTTAGAGGGAGAAGTTTTAGTTTTTTACCATCAAGTGTATGTTGGCTGAGGGTTTGTCATATATGGCCTTTATTTTATTATGTTAAGGTGCTTTCCTTCTATACCATTTTTGTTGAGTGTTTTGATCCTAAATGGATGCTGTATCTTGTCGAGGGCTTTTTCTGCATCTATTGATGCAATCATATGATTCTTATTTTTTAATTTGTATATGTGGTGGATCACATTAATCGATTTGCATATGTTGAACCATCCCTGTGCCCCGTGGTGTATAGTCTTTTAAATATGTTGCTGTATTCAGTTAGCTAGTATGTTATTTAGGATTTTTGCATCTGTGTTTATGAGATATTGGTCTGTAGTTTTTTTGTGTGTGTGTGTTATCTTTACCAGGTTTTGGTATTAGGGTAGTATTCACCTCATAAAATGAGTTGGAAAGTATTGCCTCTTCTTCGACTTTTTCGAAGAGTTTGAGGAGAATAAGTATTAAATCTTCTTTGAATATTTGGTAAAATTCACTGGTGAAGCCTTCTGGTCCTGGACTTTTACTTTTTGGTAGGTTTTTAATGATTGTTTCAATTTCCATACTACTGATCGGTCTATTTAGATTTTCAGTATCTTCTTGATTCAGTCTAGGAAGGTTCTATTTTCATAAGTACTTGACCATTTCTTCTAGGTTATTGAATTTGGTGTTACATACTTTTTCATAGTATTCTTGGATGATCCTTTGTATTTCTACATTCTGTTTTAATTTATCCTTTTCATCCCTGACTTTTATTAATGATTGTTTCTACTTTCTAGTTAAATTAGTTATTTTTAAAATCATGTTTTTAAATTAACTTAGTGTTCTTTT
This sequence comes from Cynopterus sphinx, assembly GCA_030015415.1. Lineage (NCBI taxonomy): Eukaryota > Metazoa > Chordata > Mammalia > Chiroptera > Pteropodidae > Cynopterus > Cynopterus sphinx. The sequence continues at coordinate 39,033,125 of CM057391.1, read as the reverse complement.
TTGTTCATGCAAACTTTTTTTGTTACATTTTGTTTTTTATTTATTGAGGTAATATTGGTTAATAACATATTAGTTTCAGGAGTACAACATAATTCAATGTCTGTATATGCATGCTCACCAACTAGTGTATTTCTCCCATGTAAAATTTTTTATTAAAGTTCCATAATTATAGTTAGTACTGAAAGCTATGCTATTTTGTGCAAATGTAGTTTACTCTAAATGAATTAAGAAATTGCCAACTTAAAATATCTACTTAATAAAAATTAGATTTTATGAATGCTCACATCTTGGTGCTAATAATTTTTATTTTTGTGAATAAAATCATCAGTATTAGATTTCTTTTTATATTTTTTCATTTCTAATTTCTTTTTTAACCCTCAAATATTTTGAGGTTTTATCAAAACTGGCAATTATTATTTTTAAACCTTCAAATATTTTGATAGGCTTCCTTGAAAGGGAAATTTTATCAAAACTGGCAATTATGCTGTGAGTCTACAGTAGAACTCAAAATAAATGTTTTAATGAAATGTAAATAGGAAATGAGCCACATACAAAATGGTCAAGAGAATGAGCCTGGTGAAAAACAAGATAATTTACTGTTTCTCTGGTAAGGTCTTTAAATTCTTAAAACAATTGATTTTAGGCATACAGCAGTAAATTAAATTTTAGATTTATTGTAAAATAATAGCAAGAAGGTTATTTTAAAATTATTTTTAAAGAACATATAAAAGACAAGTAAATTAAAATATGTTACTGTTTTCAAATTCATTGGCACTTATAAAGATAAAATTTTGTAATAAACTTCACACCAAATCTAAGTAGTGCTTTATTAATGAAATTTTGTTTAAATATATGTATTATGAGAATTACCTTTCTAATTTGCAAAATATCAGGAATGATTTATAGTCTATCAGCCACTCTATCATGACATTAAAATGAGAAATGAAATATATAGTCGATTCTCATTCTCAGTAGTTATGTTCTGTAAAGTCACTTTGAACACTGAATTAATGAATAGTGACCATTGCTTTTAGGGGAAATACAGAGTTAAATTCTAGTCCAACCCTTTTGTCAGCTGATCAATACTTAGCCTTGTTTTATGTGTGTTTCTTTTGAAAGCCCTCTTATTTAATATATATTGTTGGTTCATTGACATTGAACTCATGGTCAACAACATGAAGACTCATGCCTGAACAGAGCTTATCTAACACACATTTCCCCAGAGGCATATCAGAGCCTTCTTGCACTTAGAAGTGCTAGATGGCACTTCAGCAGTATGCTATGGGGCCATTTTAAACAACAGAATTACAAAAAAAAAAAAAAGCAAAAAATGCAAATGAAAATTATGGCACTGAATAGACTGTGAAAAGGATACTTACAATATGAGAGCTGAGACAAGAAAGCAGACCATTGCCTTGTTTGACCTTAGCTGGGAACATGCACATTCGGTGATTTAAATTTTTTGCCATGGCCACTGTACATATCTGCAAATGATGACAGAAGCACTGTGAGTACTGATTTTGGAGTACAAATAAATTTTAGTGAGTGGATGATTTTGCAAATATAGAATCTATGAGTATGAGGATCAGCTGTATATAAATTTATCATGGCTGTATCTTCAACCCTGACTTGTTTTTGTTTTTGTATCTCTGGTTTGTTTGTAACTTCAGTTGGACAGAATATTTGCAACAGTTCAAAAGTTAATGGCATCTTGATTTTAGGGTACATTTTTGGCTTAAACATCTCAGTTAATTCTAAACTCTGATGGTGTGCTTAGTCAGATTTTTACTTATATGGTCATTGTCACTGGGATTAGAACCACATGAAGCACTGCATAATTTCTTGGTTAATTGAATGAATAATAAATCATCTAAACACTGTGTTATCTCTTCGCACTTGGCTCCTCAGGAGTTAAGCCTAGACTCTTCCAATTCTTAACATTCTACTCTTAAATGACAAAGTGTAATTTATTTTATAGTTATTTCAATGATTTTGATCTTCACCCCTACTCCCATTTTATACACTAATGGCAGAAATTTAGTAATTCTGAATTTAAACTAATTCATTTCACCATTCCTGCTTTCTCCACTCTCCCACCTCCTGTGCATGGCATCTAAGTTCTGAGGTGATTAGGTGGCATTGTGTTCTGGTTAGTGGTTGGCATGTGAACATAGTAGCAACCTTGTGATACGCATCATCCTCTCTGGTTCTCAGCTGATATTACCCTTACATGCTGACATCTGCTGGGAAATGTGCATCCCTGTCTGTCTTCAGCTCTGTGGTCTACTGCTTTCTGTGGCAATGCCTCCAGCATCACACCTTGAGGGCCCTTCAGAGCCACTGCTCCCTCAATCAGCCTCAACACTCTCCTATGCATATCTGGGGGCAACATATTCTCCTGGACCATCTCACGCTGTACATCCAAATGGATTGGTAGCAATAGTTCTTGTTTTAAAATTTTACCTTTAGTAATAAGCAGGTATCATATGTTAAACACATGCCTAAATTTATCTTTTTTGAAAGTAATAAAATTGATTACAATTATGTAATAAGTTATGTTCTATTTACAACAAATATACAACATGTTACATTTTGTCCACTGTTACTTGAAGGTTTTTCTTTAATTGAAATCTTTAGAAGTTGAATTTTTTCTGCTCTTCTGGATTTATGGTATATACACACACACACACACACACACACACACACACACATAAATAGAATTCCAATACTACTTTTTTATTAAGGTTTAATAGACATTATATTAGTTTAAGGTGTAACATAATGACTCGATATTTGTATATATTGAGAAGTGATCACCACAATAAGTCTAGTTAACATTTGTCTCCATACATAGTTATAAAAATGTTTTTTTCTTGCTATGAGGACTTTCAAGGTCTACTCTCTTACCAATACTACTTTTAATATATTATAGGGTTTAAGGAATAAACCAAAGAAAACAGCGCATGTGAAACCAGACCTCATAGATGTTGATCTTGTAAGAGGTGAGCCTTGGATAAATAAATGCTTAATGCAGTTAGAAATTGACCTTGAAGAAACAGAATTCCAAATGGATTAGATATATATGTTTATAGAAAAAAAACAATGTGAGCCTAAAAGAAGGCAGGAACTGTATAAGAGAGAATGGAAGCATTTAGATACCATCGACTAGTGTTTCTCCCACTAAATATCATTCCAAGAAATAATAAGTAGAAAAGAAAAACAGCTTGTGTTTGCTTAGCAACTGTAAGGTTTGGTTATAAAAATTAAAGTAATAACATTTTTAAAAATCTTTTTAAATGGTAGTTGATGTAATATATTAGTTTTAGGAGTTAAAGTGGTAATTTAAAATTCCTAATTGGAACTGACATTTGAATATTGTCTTATATTTATAAAATGTGTATGTGGGAGAAATTCTGTTATTTCAGTTAAAAAAAAAGTTTTTTCAAAGTACCCAAGTTAATATGATAGCATGAAGAATGTCTTTAGAAGTGTCTACTACCCGAAATTGGACATTTTTTATTCATAGTGTAGTACAAAATAAAATTGTACATGTTTTTTTTCAAATGTTGAAATCTTTTCTCTAAGGACATTAAAGAATAATAAATATACTCTGTCATTTTATTTTACTTTTCTCAGGGTCTGCATTTGCTAAGGCAAAACCTGAAAGTCCTTGGACTTCTCTGACTAGAAAGGGAATTGTTCGAGTTGTATTTTTCCCCTTTTTCTTCCGGTGGTGGTTACAAGTAACATCAAAAGTCATCTTTTTCTGGCTTCTTGTCCTTTATCTTCTTCAAGGTATAATTAAGTAATAGAAATAAGTATATTTTGATTTTAACTTTCAGGATATATTTCTTGTGTTACTAAGGCTTTATAAAAAACATATAGTACTACCAAGTATGAAGATCTACCATTGTACTATTTAATTACAATAGTTAATTACATAGTTAACAATATAACACTGGTTTGATATTAAAAATGTTTGAGAAAACAGCAGTTATTTTTCAATATATTTAAATAAAAAGGTGAATCTGTAGATGGCTAAAGAAAAATACAAAGTAAGAGAATTTTTAAAATTAAAACGTCTCTTCAAAATATACCCCCCACATATAGGTACCTCACCAGTCTTTTTTAAATAAGGGTTCATTTTTCCTGCCTCAGCTATGGTTTATTTTTTATTTTAATCACTGTGATCTGAGATTGTCATCATTCTGTATTGAAATTCTACGTACCATGAACTGTTGTGTTTCTCACAGATTTTTATTTAATTGTCACAACAACCCAATGAAGTATAGGTACTATTATCCCTAGCGTATAGACTTGAGACCCTGAAGGACCTGAGGACCCAAAGCCACATAATCACCAATATGGTAGAGCCGAGGTTCAAGTCTGAGCCACCTGACTTAGAGCCACATGCTCTGAACTCTGATATACTGCTTCCCAACACAGCAGCATTCTAATGCAAGTCATAGCAGCAGTGTACAATGCATAATATACAACACTCTCAAGTGTTTATGGTATTGAAGAACCCATTCACATTCAGTAAGACTTGGCTATAAAAAAAAAAGTGGTAATATTTTTTAATTTTTATTTTTAAATGATAGTCGACATGCAATATTATATTAGTTTCAGAGGTTAAAGTTGTAATTTAAAATTCCTGACTGAAACTAACATTTTAGTATTATATTTATAAAATGTGTGGGAGAAATTCTGTTGTTATTTCAGTTAAAAAATTTATTTTCAAAGCACCTGAGTTAGTATGATAGCATAAAGAATATCTATATAAATATCTAACAAAGCAGTGATCTTAATTTAGTTGGTACTCTTTCTGTCTTTTTAATATCTTTTTTAAAAACAAGATTGTAATTCTAAATGATTATTTAAATATGTTTTATCAACAAACTCTAAGTAAAAGAGAATTTCTTTTAAGTAAATGAAAATATAATAAAAACTGCATACCTTTATTTGGGTAAAGTTATTTTCTTTAAGATAGGTTATATCTTATGTACATAAAAGGTAGTGAGTGAACTATGAACATTTTGTGATTTTGTTAATAGACTGTGCTTTATAATTGAAGAAATTACACGTTTATTGCACAAAATTTGGAAAATGTAGGGAAACACTAAAGAAAAAAACCTACCCATAACCTTGCCTTTCAGTTTACTTTGTAACATTTTTAATGTAGTTGAGATTATTCTGTATAAAAAGTTGTATTTTTCTTGCCTTATGTCATAACAAGTATCAGTCACAGTCTTTTTTGCAGTAACTGATTTATTTTATTTTTTATTAAAAATTATTGCGGTGACATTGATCAACAAAATCCAGTAAGTTTTAGGGGATCAAATATATGGTAGCTGAAGGAAACTGGACTTTGGATGGTAAACACACAATAGATTTTATAGATGTTAAATTATAACGTACACCTGAAAATTACATAATTGTATTAACCAATGTTACCCCAATAAACTTAATTTTAAAAATATCCAATAATTTTCAAGTATATAATTCAGCTGTATGTTGTATATATATTGTGTTGTGTATTCACTACCCAGAGATAGATTTCCTTCTGTCACCAAATATATAATTTTCAAATATTTTATCCTACATCAATATCGTGCATTTAAGCTTTTTGCTGTCTTTTGCTATTATAATTAATGCTGGAGTGAACATAAGTTTTGTGGAGTATTTTTATATTTTGAATTATTTTCTAATGATAAATTTCTAGAATACCTACAATTAAGTTAATAACATTTCCAAGGATTTTCATACAGCTTATAATTGCTTTTAAGAAGTTGACCTTTGTTGTTGCTAAGTAATGCCATTCCATTTTATGGTAGTTCTTCTAAATGTAGTTTTATCTTAATTTTTATTGATTTACTTTCTTTTGTTTGCTTTGTTCCCAAAAGGATTTAAGAAAGCTTAATCTAACTAAGTATAGTTATCTGTAATGCTTTCTAGCTTACCTAAAGAGAAAACTATTCTAAATCAGTCAGAAATACAGTTGCTTATTAGAGTACTAATTGGTACCATTGATTGTAACCACTCTTGCTTTCTAGTATTTGAAGAAAATAAGTTTTCATTGTAACTAGAAGTTCACAAATTGTGTCTGAAATTCACTTACTTTTTTAAAATTTCAATTACATGTCTTTAAAGTATCACAACTTTATATTCTCAGCTCCATCTCTACTTTTTGCTTATATCATTTCTTGTCTAGATTACTGTCAATAGCCCTTTCGTATCTTCTACTTTCTAACTATGTATCTTTTATTTATTTTTATTGTTATTGTTATTTTTTTAATGCCTACAGCATCTGGTATTCCTAGGTGGTCTCCCATCCAAGTACTAACCAGGTCCGACCAACCCTACTTAGCTTCCAAGGTCAGACAAGACCGGGTGGTTCAGGGTGGCATGGCCATAGACTCCATTTACCTTTTAAATTACAAGTTCAAACCAGCCACTTAAGGACTAAATTGTTTCCTAGTTATTGACTTTAGGATATAAGCCAAGTTTTCAGCCAGATCCTTGTTATCTCTCTCCTTTGGCCTTACTAAATTAACTCTTTTCTGCTTTTTAAACATTCTCTGTTTGCTTTTATTTAGTTATTTTTTGGCAGAGGGGATGCTTGTATGCCTTTGGACATGGAATTCTTTGCCTAGGTAGTCTTTTGCCCTTTTATTACCTTGTCAAATTCTGTTTGTTCTCTTAAGGTTAGATTAGGCATCAGACATCACCTCCTTTTAAAACCTTTCATAACCTCCCAATTTACGTATATAATGGCATTTATCATAGGTATTCATTCTATTAGTCTGCTTGGGCCACCATAACAAAATACCACAGACTGGGTGTCTTAAACAACAGAAATTTATTTTCTCACACTTCTGGAGACTGGAAGTCCAAGATTAGTTGCCATCAGGGTTTAGGTCTAGTGAGGTTTCTGTTCCTAACTTGTAGATGACTGCCTTCTGACTGTGTCATCACCTGGCCTTTATTCTGTGTGTGAGTGGTATCTCTTCTTATAAGGACATTGGTCCTATTGGATTAAGGCCCCACCCTTATGATTTCATTCAACCCTTTTACATCCTTATAAGCTTTATCTGTACATGTAGTCACATTGGGGGGTTAGGGCTTCAACATATGAATTTGGAGGGTGGGAATATACAATACAATAGGTGTTTTCATTGTCTACCTTTTCTTCTAAACTGAGGAGGGGCAGGGAACATAGACTATGTCTTATTTGTCTTTCTACTCTCAGTGCCCAACACCTGCCACTAAATCCTCAAGATTGACATATCTAAAAATTAAACTTGAGAAATTTTATATTCCTCATGATTGTCTTTAGAGTTCTGCTTGGATAGTATATAAAACCCTGCCTTTAAACTACTTGTGCCTAAAAAATAACATTTTGTCTTAGTTGATTTCTTGGCGAAATCCCTGGAAGAATCGTCTAGCAGAAATCTTCAACAGGACTGTCTAGTTCACAGGACTTCATTAAATGATCAAAAAGTGTAACTTAGAGATGTGGACAGTTTCTCCCAATATCTTCTAACTCTTAACCCAAGCGGGGAACAAAAGGTGATACCAGAACCGCTGCCTCGGGAACTGAGGTCATGGAAGGGACATGACCACTTTGAGAAACATAGCAAGGAGAAAGAAGGAAAAAAAGAGTAATGAAGTGGCTTTTCTAGTGCTTCCTGTTGGCAAAATTTCACAGCCTCCTGTTGAGATAGAAAATACAATTTTTAGGTTCCCAGCCCTAGTCTTACAGAGAATGGTGGTCATAGGGCTGAAAGAGTACGGTTAAATAGCCAATAAGAGGTTATATCAAATCTGAAATTTTTTAAAGTGTTTTTGTGCCTAAAATTCTGAACCTCTTAAGCAGCATGTGCATCCCACTCCTATTAAAAGATAGTTAATGATAGCTAATAAAGTACCATTTACCAATGTTAGGTACACATTTACTATATGTAAGGAACTTTTCAAAGTGTTTTACATGTATTACCCTACTTGAAACCTATATACCTATTACTTTTTTTTTTTATACAGAAGAATAAACCAAGGCTCAGAAAAGTTAAGGAATTTAACAAAGGTTAGAGTTCATATTAAAAACAACAAAAACTGTATTGTTCCAAATTCCAGATTCTGTTATAAAACAAAATTTGAGTTATATTCCAAGATTCATAAAGATGACTGGCATTTAAAAAAATTAAATCTTTTTTCTTTTTAAAGAAACACTTGTTAATCAGGAGAAATAAAGCTGAAATTTGTTATATGATACTTCTTAAACATATTAGAAGATAAAGTGATGTTTCAACCTTAAATCTTAGTGTGCTAGACCAGGATTCTTTCAATTGTAGGTGGCAAAAACCAAATACAAACTAGCTTTTGCAAAATGTTTTTTTTTTAATTTGTACTGCTTATCTTTAAAGTTTTATTTAAAAAAATAAAAAAGACCCAGGAAACTAGATAGACTTGTGCAGTAACCAAAGTGACCATATATTCCAATTTGCCTGGGACTGTCCACCTATCCAAGCTTATGTGCTTTCCTCATGCTTTTATTAACAGCTCTCATCTTACTCTCAAAAGAGTCCTGATGTAAATGATCAGTTACATAGTCAGCCTATACACTCATGTATCCATCTTTTTGATTAAGTAGTTATTAACATTTTGGCATATTTGCTTAATGTTTTGTTAAAGTACATGATATTTTACCCCTGAATGTATCAATATGCATCTCTCCAAATATGTATATCACACAGTCACATTCCAATAATCACACCCAATAAAATGAACAAAAATCTGCTAATACTACAATTCTCCAATTGTCTCAACAGAATTAGTACTCCTAGGCCCTTGATTCAAGTTTTGCTAGATCTGGAGGCTCAGATGAAGTTTACACTTTTCATGCTTTCAACTCTGCTTTCCTCATGCTGATCTCATTCTTAGGGAGACTTTTTCTGAGTGGTGGCAGTTTCATATTTCCATAGAGTGTAGTATTTGTGAGCTAGAGAAGGGCTTCTTCAAGCACTGCCTCTATTAATCCTGGAAAAAAGATTCTGATTGGCCCTGCTTAGGTCACATACCCATCTTTTTATTAATTACTGTGCCCAGAGCTAAGGCTGTGGCAAGCCTAGATTATATGTCTATCCCTGAGGTGGGAGAAATAAGACCATTTGATTGACAGATAAAGGAGGTAGATTCCCAAAATATCAAGAGTTTATGTCTACAAAGCCTAAGGGATCCTAAGCAGGCAAAAAAATAATAATAATAATAAAATTTTTTTTCTTCTTCATGTGGTAACAGTTAGCATTAATGGGCGTTTTAGTGGTTTCCCTGAAAAATATGCCCAAGGAAATATATGTTATTAATTCTGAGTAGATTGACCTCTGTTGAATGGAAATATTTTATAGCTTTATCACCTACTTATTATAGACTTCCTTGTTTGTTAAACAAAGAAATAAGTGTGGTTCTGTTGATTGTCTGGGATCTCACCAAGAGTGGCCTTAGATTCATATGCACCTAGTTTTCATCGCAGGGTTAAGGTGTGGACTTTAGAGACTGTTCAGTGTTGTCTTGTTTCAAGAGTTTATTACTGAACAGTGTGGTTAGCCAATGGCAAACAATAAGATAGTCTGAAAGAGATTGTCTGAAGTAACATTTAAACTCATTTGATTTTAGAAAAATGATCTTGCAAGAAACAGTGTTAAGACAATTTTTAAAGTTTTGAAGAAGTGACTTTCAGATCTATAATTAAACGTATTTTCTTTCCCTTTTGTAGTTGCCGCAATAGTGTTATTCTGTTCCGCTTCTAGCCCACATAACATACCTCTGACGGAAGTGATTGGGCCAGTATGGCTGATGCTGCTCCTGGGAACTGTGCACTGTCAGATTGTTTCAACGAGAACACCCAAGCCTCCTTTAAGTACAGGGGGTAAAAGAAGAAGGTACATCTGTTTAAAAGTGATCTTTTTGTGGATTTCTGTAATTTGAATCCAGAGTTGTTCTTGACTTGAATAAAATGCGATCTTGTAAAGTTGCTCTTTCGAATAAAGCAGTTTTCAGAATCAGCTTCCAGATGATTTAGTTTCTGTTTTTGCTTCAAGGCCTGTTAGAGACTACATATCTGTTTTTGCTTTTGTTTTCATTTTGTTTGTTTGTTTTTCTTGAAGCTCATTTCTGAGGCACCTACTATCAATGTAAGGAATATATATATGTTAGGTGAAGTTGCTGATAATTCCCACTATTTACAAAATCTTGTGAGATGCTTTGGCAAAAACAAGAGCAAAGAAAAAATTTTAGCTAAATTCTATTTATTAAATACTATTTGAAGCTGATTAATATTGTCCCCTAGATTAAATAAACATAGCAATTCTCACTGGCAGCTCAGCACAATGGAGTTTTCTTTTAAGGGTCTTTTGGAACATTTTCTCTTGAATATTGTTGCTAAGAAATGGTGACATTTGCAGTTTGGGATGTTGAGATTTAAGCCCTTTTCATTTTGAAAAGATAATACCTATATTAGATAAATAGCATTGCTGAACAGTTAGGTTATAAATCTCTTCGATCTAAATTTTCTTCTTTCTTCATCAGCAGATAACTGGCGTTCAAATAGGGAAGAAATGCTTTTGTAAATATCTGTCCAATGCTATACTTACAACCCAGTATCTGCTAACCTGTCAGTATGAGCAAGGGACAATACCTTGACATTTATAGAAATTGGTTTTAAATATGTACTTTATATTTGGGTTACTTTTATCCAGTAAATATGAATTTTATTATGTATAAAAGTTCCTGTGTTTATGTTTACCAAAATTTTGAGCATACTACCAAGAAATTGGTTTGTTAAAATATTAAAGCTACCTTCCATTCTCAATCTCTTCTAATGAAGGAAATTAAGAAAAGCAGCCCATTTGGAAGTACATAGGGAAGGAGATGGTTCTAGTACCACAGATAATTCACAAGAGGGAGCAGTTCAGAACTTCAGTACAAGCACCTCCTCCAGCGTTGGCGCTGTCTTCAGAGATCTCTGGCATGCCGCCTTCTTTTTATCAGGGTTTGTATTTATTCAAGGCTTTATATGATATGGGGATGTGCTGTCCCTTTTCTGGTGCTTCAGTGTCCAGTGATGAATATTAATGACTTAAATAAAACAGCCCTATTACGTTTTTGTTTTTAAATTATAATGCTGTAGATAATGGGATAAAGTTTACTTTGGGATATGTGTAAATATATTTATATTTGAGCATGAATATATACCAGCAAAGTATAACTAGTTAGGATTTCTTGATTTTGGTTTCTTTTGTGATTTCTCAAGTACTCTTTTGCCTTTATTAAATTGGTTATTTTATTTTTGTCAGCACTGTAGATCAAATTGGCTTTATTAGTATATCATGTTAATATGTTAATTGAGTTGTATGATACTTTATTATTTAAGCCTTCCTCAGTTATCTAAAATTATCTGAAATAAAACATAAAGGCATTGTTGTTTAAAAGAATAAAACATATATCATAGTATGAAATTCTATTTTTATATAGAGGGCTTTTTGTATAGTTTGTACCACATTAAAGATTTACCATTTGAGGAAAGATAATTATGGCAGACTTCAAAAATAAATTAAATCTAACTCAACCTTGTGTCATTATTTCAAATAGTCAATTTAAAAAATTTAAAGGTTATATTACTAGTGTACATATACATATAATAAATTCAAAACAAGTTTAAAAATTATCAAAATTCTGAGTATAACTGATAAAAGTTGCTAAATTAATAAATCAAGAAAAGGAATACTGCAAGTAACTACTTTGGTTACTTGTTAACTCCTTTACTAATATTGTTTCATTGATTTGTGATTGTGCTCTTATGATAAAGTTTATCATGCATTATGTAATGAAGCAATTATGTCCTGAACATATTTTCATAGATTATAATTTTGGGGAAAATTCTCCATAATTTTAGTAATTTGCAGTAACATTGCATTAAGTTGCTTCCTCCAGAGAAGATATAGGTTCTGTTTGGTTTTTAACTTGCATTGGATTCTGTCTATATCTCTGTTAGTCTTTTTTTTTTTTTTAATGACTCTTTCAAACAGGAGACTGTGACAGTTTTATCACTGCAAAGTCAGTTTCTTAAACATTTCTCAAGACTTTTTGATAAGCAGTTGTAAATAATATAGTTGATATGTTTTGCTTTTGGGAAATCATTTAGTTGGGTTGTTTGGTTGCTCAGATGTGATATTGTATTCAGAATACCCCTAACTTAGTAGGTTGGTGCCTTTGGAATACTACTGCGTCTACCATGGTTCCCAAATGAGATTCAGACTTCACTTTCCCTTTTTTGGGCTGTAGTATGATCTTGACCACCAGTCACTGATATTATAATGGCTAAATCTCTTTGAATTCCTTTTATCATGATTCCTTTTAATCATGATAGCTATCATCTAAATGTTTTTAAAGATGCAGTTTTCAACTACCTCACTTTGGGTCTTGATTACCAATGTATAAATAAAACTTTTAAATTAAATATTAGGTACAAAAAGATTTTAAGAAAAATGTTAATTTTAGAAATTCTAAACTGAATTCTGAAATTTTGATTTTTTTTCTTTCAGGCTTTACTATGTCAGAAAGGGTTTAAACTGAAATATCAACTGAAACTTAAAATTGTTTCTGGTGATAAAAGATTGAAAAGCTGAATACTTCCATTAAGTTATCTGAATTAACATAATTGATGAAAAAATAAATGCATAACCACACAAATATCTAAGCTTTTTGTATGGTGTCTTGTTAGTTTTCTAGCTGTTAGGATGAAAATTATTTTTACAACCTGTATTTATAAGTTAGGAGGGCTTTATTTATCATCTCTAAGTTCATTTTATTTTCAAGATGAAACTATTCTTTCTAAAACAAGGCATACATAGTATTTCTCACAATAAATTAGGAATTATTGTAAAGGAGAAAACAAAGCCAAAGAAAGTATCAGTTTAAAATAATGTAGAAACCAACCATATTTCCTAAGGATTTAGTACTTTAATCTCTTCTAATGAAGGAAATTAAGAAAAGCAGCCCATTTGGAAGTACATAGGGAAGGAGATGGTTCTAGTACCACAGATAGTTCACAAGAGGGACCAGTTCAGAGCTTCAGTACAAGCACCTCCTCCAGCGTTGGCGCTGTCTTCAGAGATCAAATCTCAGTGAATTATAGTCTTAAATTAGATTAATTATAGTTTCTATTAAAAATACTAAAATTACTTCTAGATTGTATATCTCTTCAGCATAATACCTATTTCAGAATTCAGATAGATCCTAAATTTTCTTTAATGTCCTTTAAGATTTGTTTGACCGCCACAACACTGAAAAACAGTCAATAACAATTATACTTTTTGTGCAGAAAAAGTAACGTATAAATTGACTTGGTACATGAGACTCAGATACCAGATTAAAACCAAGTCATATGTTAACTCATATGCTCTAGTGACCTACCTTAGATTTCCATCTCATTTTGCTTTCATATTTACTATTTTTAACACTAACTAAAGTCAAAGATTTAACAGATTGATTTTCTTCACATAATGGAGTACACTGTATAATATAAAGTAGTAGGCAGTCCCACCAGAAATTTTTGGTACAAGGATTAAAATTTGTTTTTTAGTGACTTTAGTTTAAATAGTTCAGTCATTTAAGCTATAAATTAGATGAAGCTCTTTTGCCTGTCTTCCACAGATAAGGGTAAAGACCATGTAAATGCCAATATAACCTAGATTTTTAAAGACTGTCTTATGGCCCTAAATAAATAACTCCTTAAATTTGCTGAAGTCACTATACTTTAGGGTTGGATTGGTCCTAGAAAGAGTGCAGGTACCATAACTAAACCTATTTTAATACACACTTCTCAAACTTATGTGTTATAGAGGACACTTAAGAGCCCAAAAGTCTTTGAAGGTCTATGTTAGCACGTAATCAAGATGTATGGATAACTCCAGATAGCAGTTATGGTTATACATAGGCACCTATGTCATTTTCGTATATCTGAGATTTTCTACATTCTCTTACCTCCCCATCCCCTTGATGTCTAACCTTGTAGAAATGAGAGCAGAATGAGAGATTTTATACTGTGCTCTAGAACAAGAGTTATCTGCTACTGTCAACTTTACCTCCTAGCAACTCTCTAATGTCTTTTAATTCTGAAAGAATGATCCTCAGTTGCATCTATTTATATAACTGAATATTTTCGAGAGCACCAACAAATCCTTTTCAACATTTTTTTTCCTAAGGCAATACAGAGTACCATAAGTGTCTTCGATGACCTGATTAGGTTTTTGATATAGAAATACTGGTTTTCATGTTTGGTACAATAGATTTGAGGTTTTATAAGACAGTGAATTTTTTAAAAGTTGTGTTAACTTTTTGGTTAAAGTTTTTAATGTGAAAAACATGTTCAGTTTTATGATTTATTTATGGTGTAGAGTGTACATTTGTTTGCATTTTTTTCAGAAAAGGCCAAGATCATCATTTGTCTCACAGTGAAACTAAGGTGACTTTTACATGTATTTCTAAAGGTCATTCCCTCCTTAGAGTATTTTTGACATAAAGCTACCCCACTTGAATGTCAAACATAATACTTTAAAGAAAACTCTATACAGGTCATGCTATCCAAAAATTAAAGTGGTGATCTAGTTATAAAACTGTAAGCCTCAAACATGGCAATGAAATTGCACATTGTTTCTTTAAAAATGCTTTTTGTTCAAAATCTAGTGCAGGAAATACTGTTTCTATCATGGAATAGGTAAAATCAGTACACACTTGTGTGTCTCCTGTTTTCAAGATACTGCTAACCTCACTGCCCAGATGCCTGTGACTCATGGAATGCCATTACAAGATAAATATTTTGTGGATATTGCTAAAGTGTACCATTTCTTTCTATACTTTAATTCCTAATACCAACTTTTTTCTACTCTGCTTTTTTATTTTTGTTAGGGAATGATGATTTAGCTGTGTTTATTTTAAAATCAAAATGCTATTTACTTTGCTTTAGTTTATTTTTGTACATGTTTTAAAGTTCACTTAAATAGAAGTAGCTTCTCTTTAAAAAATACTCGTAAGTAGAAATTTGCAACATTTATTTTTTTTTTAAATAAATCTCTCCCACTGCCTTGCCCTAATATTTTTACCTCCTAAAACAAGTGAATGGGAGGACTTACTTAAACAGTAATTTTTGGTAACCTGTTACCAAGTAATTTTTGGTTACTTTTGAGAAGAAATTAATATTCTGTGAAGTTTTAATTTTCAGCTATTAATTACAATATGAATTATATAGTATAGTTAGAGGTAAAACTAAACTTCACCCGGAGCAGTCACAGTTTTTGACCCTTTTTACCTATATTAATTGGAATTTAGCTCTCCTACCACTTCTCCTTTCAGCATTTATTCTATGTTCACATCCCAATAATGCCCTAATCAGTTTGTACTTGTAAAAACAAGTTTCATGTTCTTCACAATTTTAAAGGCTATTTAGGATAGTCACTTTGTAGAATATTTCTTAATTTGGGTTTTTGCTGGTGATGTTCTGGATCTGGCAGCAAGTGACTTGCGAGAGAGTTTCACACCATAGAAAAAAGGAAATACTACAAACAGGATTCTTTACCCCTGGAGAGCTGGTTGTTTAACATTTAGCAGAACACTACTGGATTAGTAGTATGATGTTTCTTCATGAAGTTATGTATTTTTGGCAGAAATATCATAGAAGTAATACATTGTTCTTATTGCATTGTATCAGGTGGCAAATAGTGTTTGTTCTCTTATTAATGATATTTACATTAATCTCTTCATTAAGATAGATTTCTCCATTGTAAATTTATTTTTCTTTTTATAATCAGTAAGTGTCTTATTTAGGGGTACAAATACTATCAAAAGAAGTCATTTCTCCTCTCACCTTACCTTCTAGTTTTAACTTCTATTGATGATTCTTTCCTGAATTATTATAATGGTTGTCAGATGTTGATTTTTTTTTCACAATTGGTTAAGTTTGTTTGTTTTTAAACACCTACAACAACTGGTATTCTAAGGTGGTCTCCCATCAAAGTACTGACCAGGCCCAACCCTGCTTAGCTTCCAAGATCAGACAAGATTAGGCATGTTCAAGGTGGCATGGCCGTAGACAAATGGTGATTTTTGCAACTTCATTATTTCTTCTGCATTTATTAGTTGAGATCTACTTTAAGGAAAAGCATTTACTTATTTATTTATTCATGGATTTCTATTTTATTTAGTTTTTTACTATGATTTATTTTGATGATCAGGTTGTCCTAAATTTGGCCAGTGGAGCCCCTTTGAGCAATTTGTCTGTATCATTCTTTGAGTACTTTACCTCCTGGCACAACACAATGTCTCAGGTTCACCTTGTACTTCCTCTGCCTTAGCCCTGGAATTAGCTATTTCTTAAAGGAGAGTAGTATGTAGAAACCAAGATCTGAGTGCTAGGTGTGCTCGTTACTACTGGGATGCTGCTACCTCCAGGCCTTTTTCAGTAGGTACAGCTAATGTGTGTATGTATGTATCCCTTTAGATTTACATTTATTTCTATATCTATCTAGATATACTATAAACACATGAATTTGCAGTGATAGCTTTATTTTATCTTTCTCCTCTTTTTATTTATATTTATTTATGTTTTTCTACTCAGTCACTGAAAAACAAGTTCCCATTGTCCTCAACATATTTATTTATTTAATTAATCTTCTGTATGTAGCCCATCTCCCAAAACTGCTGGGCAGAACCTTGTACCCTGCCCTAAAATTGTCTTCTAATGGGCTGCCTCTGTGGTCCCTCTCCAACAGCACTCTAGCAGGTGCTATTATTACCACTTCCAAGCTGCATGATTTATATTTTGAGCTACTTCATAAACTCTCACAGTGGTACCTATATTTAGTATTTTTTTGTCATTTCAGCTTGGTTTGTAACTTATCTACATTTAGTTCATGAAAAACACCACATAGGTACTGTAGCTTAGTAATTTTTTGTTCATGTCTCCTGATAGTGTTACTCATACTTTGAGGAAAACAACTCAGAGAAGATTGGAAGGAGGCAGAGATAAGGAAGGGAGGAAATGAGAGCTGAAAGGTGTCGTATGGAATTGATGCTATTAATACTCTTTCCCCTCTGAACAGTCTTTATTCTGTCCTGGTAAGGAAAGGATAATCCTTAAAACATCAGTTATTACTAGTTCAAATCCCTTTTTACTGAGCTGTTATTTTTTTCCCCCTTGGGTTCTGTTTCATTCTGCAAGTTTTCAGCCACTTTTTCTACTTTGAATACTGGCCTCCCGGCCTGTTTTCAGCTGCCTACTGATCTTAGGATGTTCTGGGTGCTTCAGGTCCAAAGATTTCCATCTTCCCCCTCAAATTTTTCCTCTTGCATATCCTGTCTGTTTAATGGTTTTACTAACTTTCCAGTATTCCTTCACCTCCTTTTCCTCCCTCCCTTACCAGCCTAGTGTAATATCCATGAACCTTCTCACATTTTCAGGATATCAAGTAACTTCACTTCCTTTGGTCTTTTCCCACATGTTGCACAATGTTTACAGGAGAGATAAAAGGAATAGTTGATAACTGATGTTTCTATCACTTTCTTCCTCAAGCAGAGAAAGTCTCATGTTTTTCTGCACCTTTTATTTTGTTTTTGCCCTTCCTCTTCTCCTCTCCACTGTTATCCATTTTTCTCCTTCTCTCTGCTACTTGTAAGTGATCTTTGTTCTATGGCTCATTCCCTTAGTCTCTCCATGTTTCTTAGGGTCACTATAGAAAGAAAAAGTTCAGAAAATTGGGCTTTTGAGTCTTGCAACTCTGTGAAGATTTGTTCTGAATGACTCTATAGAGCTTATGGGAAGTATGGTTTGTCCCCTTCAGTATCCTTTCAGAAGGTCAGGAAAGGGAGGGAGGGGCCTGTCAGTATAAGACAGAAACTTTCCAGGCTTTGATGTGTGTGTTACGAAGAAATTCTGACAGGCAATTTCCCAAAGAGTAGGCGATCAGAGTTAATGCGGAGAACATAATTAACCTCCTCATCAGAAAGTCTGTAATCTAGTGCCATGTTTGCTTCTAACTGACTGTGTGACTTCGAATAAGTCATTTAGACCTCTTTTTCTTTCTGATTCTTTGTTTCCAAAATGAGCATTTAGAATAGGGGAATTCTAAGCCTGCATAGTCCTAAAAAATTCTAATAGAACTGAGTAACGTTAGTGTTAAAGATAACTTTTTGGAGCATTTTTAAATTTTGTTTTTTGACCTACATGTAGGCAATATGCTAGTTTTATTTTTCTTTTTCTGTAAAACTGATAACTCTGGAGAAAATTCAAGGGGATTTACTGAAATATAATTATCCATAATTGCTTTTTAATAATGTCTTATGATATACCTAATCCGTATTGAGCAATTTTAATTTTGTGTAGGACTTACATTATATTTCTACTAACCATTTCTTTTATATAGCCACTTTTTCACTCACTGGAGTCTCTGAAGAGAATGCCTCAAGCATTTATCTACTAATCAGGAATGTCTTCTGTATTATTTCTTATGTTGTATCTTATATATTGAGAACATTTTAGTTCCTATAAATAAAAAAACCTCAATTGTAGCCTTTTAGGTGTTTATAAGCTATATGCTTACTAATATTTTTTCAGAGTATTTCAGTGGGTGAAAAGTTACTTCTTTATATGTGTTTTTGTATCTACTTCTTCCATTATTTAGAACCTTGTATAAGGTTTTCCTTTTTTTCATATGTTTTTGTGTAACAAAGATCCTATGTCTCCATTGTATAATAAAATGAATTCATTAGACATATTTATGTATATATACTAATGGTAAAGTATTTGGGTAAATGAGAGTAATAAAACTAAGTTAAACCACTAACTGCAAATTAACCTGGTAATTACCGTATAGTTTTTTAAAATAAACCTTTAAAAATACATCACTAACCATAATAAAATGGGCAAAATTTTGATCCTAGATTTTGCTCAAAGACCTCAGAACCTATAAAATAAGCTGAACTAAAACATTGATTGACCTGTTTTTTTATATAATGGATACTATATTTGTAAATTAGTTGTTGTAAAAATAAGGTAGCTATTAAAATTCTGAGAAATAACTACCAGATTTTACTATTAACAGATCATAATTTCTATCAGTAATCCATCCAAAATAAATTAAATCTATGTAATGTGCTTCTGCATATATTTTCCTTTTTTAGATCAAAGAAAGCAAAGAATTCAATTGATAAATCAACTGAGACTGATAATGGCTATGTATCCCTTGATGGGAAAAAGACTGTTAAAAGCAGTGAAGATGGAGTACAAAGCCATGAACCTCAGTGTGAAACTATCCGACCAGAAGAGACAACCTGGAACCCAGGAACACTGAGGAACATTCCCAGCAAAGTCAGTGAGATTTGTTAAAACTAGTTTGCTTGTGTGATTTTTCCATTAACTAATGGGAGGTAACTTAGATATAATAGTTGCTTTTGAACTATGTATTTTCTCCAGAATTTATTCTGTGAACCTTTATAAATCACACAAATGAAACTGAAAATGAGATAAATTAGGTGAATAAATTTGATTGCCGCTATGACTTGGCACCTTCTTGAATTAATTAAAGACTCCAATTTTTCCAAACTGTTAAAGTGCTTCATAATTTATAGTTGATACTTATTAAACCTTACCTTTTCTTGCCCTATGTGTGAGAATTTGCTTTAAATGGAATATCTGAATTATTCTGGAAAGTGAACTAGGAAACTGATTTTCCATTGATGTTCTTCATAAGAAAATACTACCTTGTTTTCCTACCTTCATTACCTTTGATGTTAGCACATTTGTTTTTAATTTGAAAAAAATTTTTACTGAGGACAAATTTAAGATAATAATTGTTTGTTTACTTTTCCAAAATAATAAAGAAATCATGGGTTTGTCGTAACAAAGCCTGTGTAGTATCTTCTGTCTCTTTGTTTCATTGATTTTTTTTTTTGGTTAAAAATATTCTCTAAAAGCTGTTACAGTAAAAAATGTCATTAAATTAAAAGATGTTGCTTTTATTATATTTAGGAATGTAAGCATGAACATTTGTGTTAAGGAAAATAAATTTAAAAAAGAGGATTCTCTGATTTTGAAGTATGTGTTACTACTTTACAGTACATGTATTTTCAGCACCAGTAGTTACACAATAAATAGCATAGGGCTGCAGTGAAATATAGTCAGTCCCTTGCTTGATTTTAGATTTTTGAAGCATTAAGCTCTCTGATAATGTGAGCCTCACATCACTGTCATCACTCAACAAATAAGTTTTCGATCACGCAGATTTCAAACATTTTCAGTATGATCTAAAAAAACTAAAGTTATGTGAAAGGAACATGAAAGTGTCAATAAAACTAATGCTTTGGAGTCTATCAATTTCAGAATTTCTGAAATCTGGGTATCTCTTACAAATTGCTATGTACATAATGTTGTCTGTTATGTGCACACATTCACCTACGGTTCACCTCTTCTGGCCTCATAAGCCATTATTTAATCAGTGGTGGTCTTATACTTGATCACATTTTCAGCTTGCAAAAGTAGTGTATATAAGTAGTTCATCTCAGGTCTCAGCTTCTTTTAGATGGTGTCTGCTTTGCTTTTATCCTACTTTATATTTTTCAACTTGTAAGTTATTTCAGATCCTTTTGTGGACAGAAACATTATAGGACAATATTTGACAAATGGCTGTTAAATTACTCTTAAAATTAACACCCCAGTATGGTCACTGATTTAAGACTTTTTTCAGGTAATACTAATTAATCATTTTGAGGTTTTTGAAGATACTTGTATATGTGTGTACAATTTAAATTTTTGCATTTTTAAAACTACAAGGTAAGTTAGAAATTACCAATAATCCTCTCTGTGTACTCCCAATTTAGGATCCCCAAAGGACAATAACAAATGTCTCCGATGAAGTTTCCAGTGAGGAAGGTCCTGGAACAGGATACCCATTACGCCATCATGTTGACAGGACTTCTGAGAGCATTCTTCGGAATAGGAAGTCACACCATTATAAGAAGCATTACCCTAATGAGGTATATACTTTGGCCTTACGTGTGTGTGTGTGTATTTACATATTATTTACAACTTCTTTCAACAATTGAATGTAATTATTGAAATAACATTCCCATGATATTAATATCTTATTATATGATCTGGATTTAGAGAGTAGCAGTTTTAGATTTATGTGTTACACACTTGATAGCCACATTTATACTCATTTTGTACATTATCTCTGATGACTCATATTGTTTTTTGTTTACTTTTAAAGAAGACCATCCTGGAGAGACAATCTGTAGGCTCCTATGTTAGTCTTTCCACAATTTGAAAGGCTTTATAACTTCTTAATTATAGTGAAGTTATTCTAAGGGACTTCCTTTATGTTTCTGTCACCACCCTCATCATTTGCTGTACTGTCCCCTCTTCCTAAACCAAATAATCATGCTTATGAGATCCAGTCTTAGTCTATGTACAGTTGGTCCTGGAAGGAATTCAGGATCTCCTGTAGACAATCTCTACTTTCTACAGAATAAATTATTTGCTTTAGAGATACTTTTCTCACCCCATAATTTTTGCTCTTCTTGCTTTGCAGGTGTGTTTTGAACTATTGAGATTCTTGAAGGGCAGAACTAATCTTAACTTTTACCCACTACTTTTAATTTTTAAATAAGCTGTCCCTTAACATCTTTTAGATGTCATGCTAAGTAAGGATGATAATTAGCTAGTTGGCATTGGTTGTTTTAAATCTTTCTTTTAATGGCATAAATGATTATGTAAAGATAAAATCTGGTCTTCAAAATCTTCATTTGTAACGTGAGGGACTTTAGAAGATAACAAGTTGCATTTAGGTTCCAAAAATTTTGACTATCAAGTCGAACCAACTTCAAAGTGTATTTTTAAAAAGCAAAACAAAACCTCCTTTGAATTAATGGAATTGAAACAGAAGATTTGTAGTGTTGTTTTCCACCTTTATGTATATAGTACCATATCTCTTCAAATTACTGGTGATGTTTCTTTCTGCAAAGGGTAAGGCACAAATAAGTAATTTGAGGGAACACTTTGTAGGTGGGACTGGCTTTACTACATTATAAGCTTCCTAGATATCAGTAAATATAGATCTACTTTTGTAGGGAAATTTAGTTTTTCAGGAAGAATTATCCAGTCTTTGGTGTGTGGGAGTTGCAGATACTCTGTTAGGCTGCCATGGTGTTCAGCCCCAAGAGAATTGGCGATGAGGTGGTGATCTTGCCATTCAGTGCATAGACTTTCACTTAACCTCCTTTCTTCTGCGCCTACCCCAGTTTCTTGCCTTTTCTACTATCTGCTATATCTGGTTGGTTTCTTCTAGTCTCCTGTTAGGAAGATAGAATAACTTGATTATACTGGGTATAGAAGGTATCTTAGAAAGATAGCTCCTTTTAAGCACTCTGTCCTGCTTTGTTAACTCTACAAGTGTCTTTCAATTTTCATTCCCTATTGTAGATTAGCTTTACATCTAGCAATGGTAACATTTGGTGGAAAGCATAATAAAGAAACCATGAACTTGGAATCAAACTATTTAAATGACTTTGGTAAAATCATTTAACTTCTCTGAGTCTCATTTGCTGCCTGTACAATGAGAAGAGACAGAGAACAGCCTTATCATATCGTTAGGATTAAATAAGATGATGCATAATTGCCTGACACAAAGCATTCATGTTATATTGCTTTTTCTCTTCAAATAAATAATTTTCCTCCTCTTAATTGGATTATATGCTAAGTTTTAGCTATTTGTTTAAAGATTTGAAATGAGCAGAGCAAACCAAATTAAATGAGCTATTAACTTGAGCTATTTCTTCAATTCTAAAATCTCCTATTTTTAGTATTTATTCAGCAATTTGTAGTGAAATTCAAAGTGGCTATTTAATTCCCTACGTATTGCTGGTAAAATACTGTTTGAAATGTAAGCAATTCTAGGCAATAATTTTTCGGTTTTATATTTGTAAATGGCCCACTTATTAATCAGTATTTGACACAATACTTTTATAAGGAATTATAGATGTTTCCTTATCATTGAAATCACTCATTAGTTTCAGTTAAACAGTCATCAAGCCTTTAATCCTGTTACTTACTTCTGTATCTGATTAGCAAGACTGCATCAGAAATTAGTGATAGATAATAAGCTAGCTTTATCAAAAATTTAAAATTAACAGCTTGTTTAATTTAGTGCTTGTTTAATTTTCAGTATCTCTCTAGGTAGTTTTATTCCCCCCATTGATAAATGACTAAATTCTTTAATGCATTCTGTGCCTTGCTATCTAATGAAAATTGTTGTGATGAAAATTGTTTATGCCTCAAGTATTTTGCTTGTGACCTTAATGAATCTGAAATGTTTTTGCAGTGCTTTTTGTAAAAAAGAAATAGACTAATTTTCACCTTTTTTCTATAATTTTTTTCTCTCTCTATTTCTTTATTCAATTTTCTATTCAATTTTAAAATATTTTCATATCTTTCTCAAACAAACAATCCTCCTCAAACAGATACTCTATCATACCCTAAATATTGATGGTACCCTATTCTAATATCAATTAATTATCAATAATATATCTCATTCATTCAAGATATTTTGTTACCTGTGGTAAGGATGGCAAAAAAGTATATGATATTTGGTTTCTGTCTTTTGTGGACTTATATTTGAGAGTTTTGATTTATTTGAGAATATGATATACGTGTACATTTAATTAACTCAGACAATATTATAGATGCTGGTTAGGAAGGCAAAATTTATTGTCAAATAAATATAAATAATAACTCACTTCAGGGACAAGTGTTCACTCTAAAGAAGGATTAAGACCCCATTTTGTACAGGTTTGCATTAAAAACTATAGTGCTTGTTTAATTTTCAGTATCTCTTTAGGTAGTTTTATTCCCCCATTGATAAATGCCTAAATTAAGGTTCAGAAACAAGGTAAGCCAGCTAGAAAATGATGGAGATGGTAATTTCCTGACACTTTGTTGAGTAGGCTTTAAAGGAGAGTAGGATTGTTAATAAGAGGTAGGAACATAATCAGAGGCTGAGGCGGCAAAGAACAAGCTGTGTTTAGGGGCTAGGGAGTAGCCTTGTCCCTGGAGGAGAAGGTCGTGGTATGGAGAAGTGGAAAACAAGGTACAAAAGTAGCATTTTTGAAGACAAGTGTTGATAGGTAAAGGAATTTGAACTTTATCTGGGAGAGCAGTGAAAAGCTACAGAAGGATTTTAGTCAGAGGAGTGAAAGGACAGCTGTACTTTAGGAAGGTTAACCTTGAAAGAGAAAAGGCCTTTTACATAGTGGCGATTTAGGAAGCTCTTATAGCAACAAGTGTGAATGATAAGAGTCTAAACTCTGGTGGTAGTTTGGGAAAAAGGAAAGGGGTGATTATAAAACATTTTAAAGTTAGATTGACACATCTAGTGATGAGAAAGCTAAAAACAAATCTAAAAATTTCAGCATAGTTTGTTATAAGGATGGCTGTTACCATTCTTTATTCAGTAAGTTATTTTGCATTTATTTAAATTAAAATTTTACTCAAAATTATTTGTTTCTTATATTAAAAAGTCCTAGGAAAAATGTAAACTTATTAAAAATTTTTTAACTTGTGCCTTTTAGCTTTTCACTTTTTTACCATAGGTTGTCTCAGAAACATGAATTAGCAAATTATCTTCTTGATATAGGTTATTTGTGAATTTTATGTCAATTTATTGAACTTCTGTTTGAGAAACGAAAACAGTAGACACGTGAAATCTATTGTTGCTTAAAAAAACTAAGTAAAATAACCTTTGAATACATCAATTAAAGTGGGTTAATACTCACTGACTGTGCATTCCATATGAATTTAGGCTAATCTCTGCCTGCCTGATTTCTGAACTTTATGTGAAGTTTAAGAGAAAACATGCACAGCCTTTGCATACAAAATAATACTTGAGCTGAAATGTGAAATAAATTTTGATCTGAGGAAATTTTGTTACTCCTTAAAGACTAAAATGAATTTTTAATGTTTTGCTATTTCACTGTCATTTGACAGTGTATTTGTTGTTTTAGTAAAAAGCAGCAATATATCGTTCTAATAGAACCCTTTGAGATGGAAAGGGTACATAAAATTGTATTAATGTCAAAGAATATCTTGATTTCAGGATGCCCCTAAATCGGGTACTAGTTGCAGCTCTCGCTGTTCAAGTTCCAGACAGGATTCTGAGAGCACAAGGCCAGAATCTGAAACAGAAGATGTCTTATGGGAAGACTTGTTACATTGTGCAGAATGCCGATCATCTTGTACCAGTGAGACAGATGTGGAAAATCCTCAGATTAATCCATGTGTGAAAAAAGAATATAGAGACGATCCTTTTCATCAGGTTGGTTTACAGTCTTGGATTATGTGGGGCTATCAGTCCAGCTCCTTTAAATGTATGTACAGATTTTACAGAGGTGAAGAAAAAGCTTACACTAAATTAAAATAATATTCCTGTAATTTTTTTTTAATATGAGCTATAGTCTGGCTTCATTGGAACATAGAATTTCAGTATTTATGTTATAGTTATGTCTCTCACCTTGCAAACATATGTTCCTGAGAAATTGTTGGTAATTGGAGTTTTGTAAAGTCAAATTTTGTTTTAGGCCAATAGTCTTTTTCTCACTCAACATACTCATGGTCAGATTCATCTGCACATGTGGCCTTAACTCCAGCTATAAGATTATAATTCACAAATCTTTTTTTTATGAATATAAGATTTGTATCTCCCAGTAGTAGTGCTATTCAATAGAAATATAATGTTGCATGTGTAATTTAAAATTTTCTGATAGCCTCATTAAAAAATTTAAAAAGATGAAATTAATTGCAATGTTTTATGTAACCCAGTATATTAAAAATATTACCACTTCAAAATTTTTTTTTGATATTATCACTTCAATAGAAAAATATTAATGAAATACTTTACTTTTTTTATACTAAGTCTTCCATATCTATTCTGAACACTCAGCACATCTTATGTGGACTAGCCACTTTCAAGTGAGTATGGTGTGCCATATAGGACAACACAGGTCTATAGGATATCTTCATTTGTGTGTCCCTTCAGTACCCCAGATTTAACCAAATATACCAGCTTCCCTCATAAATCTGTTTTTCTTATGGCATTCAAAATCTTGGTAAATGACATCTCCATCCATTTGCTCACTTTCCAGAAACCTAGTGGTCATTTAAAAACCCCACTCTTCCCCACTTTTATCTCTTTCTTATCCAAGTCCTCACACAATCCTAACAATAAAACCAACAAGTATACTCTTAGAAAACTAGAGATAGAATGAACCTTCCTTAATCTGAAAAAAGTAATTATTAAGGAACCTTCTAAAAACCTACTTAAGGATGAAATTTAGGAGCATTTTTATTATAGGCAGGAACAAAACAGATACCCATTATCACTGCTTTATCTGTCAGAATCCTACTGCTATGTTTGTTTGACTTTTCAGTTGGACTTAGACTAATTTAAATGTCACATTAAAGATCAAGATGCCAATAGTGAAAACAATTTCGAAGAACTACAGGGGACTTTCTCTACTGGGTATAAAAGTTTACTTTAAAGCTATAATAATTAAGATAGTATTGTGGCAGCCTGACCCTGCCTGGCCATTTCCTGCTCGAACAGGTTCGTTCCTGACTACCTGCGCCCTCCAAAGACTCTCCAGCTAACATCAGTTTTCTCCCAGCTACCTCTCCCACCTCTAGGACTCTCCAGCTAACATTGGTTTTCTCACAGCTTGCCAACCAATCAGTGTTCTTCTTTATATCTGTAGCTACGTAGGAATGACGAGGGTATAAAACTGCCCTTTATGTTACAATCAGGGCTCAGCCTTTGGATAAGAAATCCAGTGAGCCAGTGCTGGCTTCAATAAATGCTGTTTCCCGCTTATAGCCTCGGTATCCTGTCTCTCTGTTTGAGAATCCCACAACAGTATGGGATAGGTGTATGCTACAGACTGAATTGTTGCATCACCACCAAAGTACATATGTTAAAATCTAATCCCCAATATGATAATGTTTGGATATGAGGCCTTTGAGAGGTGATTAAGTCATGAGGGTGGAACCCTCGTAAATAGGATTAGTGCCTCTATTATAATGGCCCAGGAGAGCTCCCATCCTTCTGCCATGTGAAGTTACAGCAAAAAGAGGGCAGTATATGAACCAGGAAGTGGGATTACCAGACACTGAACTTGTTGACACCTTGATCTTAGACTTCACAGTCTCTAGAACTGTGAAAAAAGATTTCTAGTATCTCTAAGCCATCCAGTCTATGGTATTTTGTTACAGCAGCCCCAAACAGACTAAGACTGTATATAAACAAATAGACCAATGGGTCAGCATAGAAAACTCAGAAATAGATACATGCTTATATGGATCCTTAATATATGACATAAGCAGCATTACATATCAGTGGGAAAA
The DNA here is from genome assembly GCA_030015415.1 of Cynopterus sphinx. Lineage (NCBI taxonomy): Eukaryota > Metazoa > Chordata > Mammalia > Chiroptera > Pteropodidae > Cynopterus > Cynopterus sphinx. The sequence goes on along the minus strand of CM057391.1, from coordinate 39,005,629 downwards.
GGATGGACTATTCAGTATATGATTGTGGATCAAATCATTATCCATACCAAAAAAATTTATTGCAGGTAATTCCTAAATGTGAATAAGTCAAACTTTAAAATATTTAAAATATTTAGGAGAAAATATAGAGGAAAATCTCTTATTTAACATATAAGAATTTTTAAAATAAGATACAAAAGCACAAATATCAAAAATGAGGGAATCGACAAATTTGAATATCTTAAAATTTTTTAATATGATAAATTTTAATGTAGGCAAGAATGTGAAGAAAGAAGAACTTTTATTCAATGCTAATGTTGCTATAAACTTGTACAACTACTTTGGAGAGAAGTTAGTCATTATATTGAAAATTGGAAGTCTGTATACCCTAGGTCTTTTTCATCTCATTCAAGGAAACGTTAGAAGATGGGCAAAAGGAGACATGTAAAAAACATTTTATATGTGTGATATTGCATGATAGTGAAAAATTTTAAATAATATACCAAATGATAGAAATAATCATGACATATAATAATATATAGTAGTAAAATTCAATGAACTCAGCTTCATTGCAAAAGGAATAAACCTTGTGAATATAATTTTGAATGAAAAACAAGTTGCAGAAGTATATGTACAACATACCATTTATATAAAGTTTTAAAACATGTAAGACTATATTATGTATTGTTTATAGATAAGAACATACACAGTAAGAGTGTAAAAACATGCAAGGGAATAATAAACACCAAATTAAAGATAATCTGGGGAATAAAAGAAGGGGCTGAGAGCAGGGAATAATACAAAGTGAGTTTCAATTTTACCTGTAATATTTTTTAATATATCTGAAGCAAAAAATAAAATATCTGGAGCAAATAAAGGAGAAAGAAAATATGATAAAGCCAAGTGTTTTCTCTGTAATGTTTCATTTATAATGTATATCCATTAGTTTTGGTTTCAGCTGTAGGAAAAGTATCAGGGGAAAGAAGCTTTGCTACAGGGGGTTGATGAGTGAGAATGAGGAATGAGATTTAAGAATCATGGCCATGAACGTGGAAAAAATGTAGTAGATGGGGAAGTAGAGCTGAAGGAATATTTTGGTGCCCCCTAAGATGTGAAATATTTGACCACATATGTACATACAAGAAAACCAGTAGGGAAGAATTGAAGAGGCACAAGATAAAAAGTTGAATGAGGTTTCTTAGGATTTTAAAGGGGAAGCATAAATAGAAAGCTTAATAATTGGCCTTCAATAGGAAGAGGAACACATCCTCTGTTAAAAAAGGAGGAGGAGGAAGAGTGCATGAACCAAGTAAGATGGTGAGAGAGTTACTGCCTGATCTGTATTCTGTGAATGCAGGAGGTCAGGGTCTATTAACAGTAAGAAGTGAGATGATAGGATAGAAGACTTGTGGATGATGGTGAAGGCTTGAAGTTACATTTGTGGGAAGTGGAGATAGTGGAGACAGAGTATGTATGTGCATGTATTCAGGCCAATTAACACCTTAAGAGTCACACTGTCACATTGTTGAGGGTCCAACTGGAATCTGAAACCATGAATTTGTAGTTGCCCATTCCACACAGTTGTGTAATATTCTCTGGAATATAGTTGTAATAATCATACTAATAGCAAACATTTATTAGGCATATACTATATGCCAGGTACTATGCAAAGTAATCTAGATGCATTATCTCCTGTAATCCTCAAAACCTTTGATAGTGGTTTATTTTTTATTTTATAAATGAGAAGATTGAAGTTCAGGATTAAATAATACACTGAAAGTCACAGCATGGGTGCTCAATAAATAGTCGCTGTTCAAGAGACAGGAGAGGGGATGAAAGACTGATTAAAATGATGGATATGTTGAGAGTCTAGACTTGGTAGATTGAGAAGGAAATGAAACCAAGAAGGGATAGATGTGTTCAAGGAAACAACTGTTTTAAAATTGAAGGTTTGAGAGACGGTAAGATGAGAGGTTTTGGTTGAAGACTCATTTCAGAAGTAGAGCAATACTGTCGTGACAAGGTTTAGGGTATGGCAATGGGAACAGTCAAAGGTCCCTGGAATTTAAAAAGTGAAAAAAGCAATGAACAATCAATCTATGAGAATATACAGTCATTTGCATATTCATCTAAGTCACTAAAGTAACAACTGGAATTGGGGTTTAGGAAAATTGCTTGTGAGCTGTTTCCCAGCGATGCCATAAGCAGCATAGAAGCAGGAATCACGTGTTCTTTTGCTCCTTGTGTCATACAGTGCCTGGTACATGGTAGGTATTGAGTAAATATAAGTTGAGTGAATGAATGAAATGAAATAATATTTTTTAAAACATGCTGATTAGGCTTTTCTTAAATGTTTAAAAATTGTTTTTAATAACTACTATAAAGAATAAATTAGCCCTAAATCTATCACACCATTCATATTAACCTTTTTTTGGTTAATATGAAAAATTTTTAGTGTTCTACTCTGCATATCTAACTGTAGTATCCTAGGTTTTTCTTTGCTTTGCTTTGGATGAAAGACTTGATTTTCCACACATTTCTTATTCTCAGACTTCTAAAAAATAAGCTCAAGTTTTCAGTTTTACTAGAAGCCATATCATGGAAATTAACTTTAATGAAAAGCTACCTATTTATTTCCTGTTGGACTAAAGTCTGTATTAGGTTTGGAGGACCCTTTTCTGCTTGCCATAAAAACTGAAAAATCCTTCTTCCTGAAGAAACACTAGCATTTGAATCAGTATATCCTAGTCAGGATATTACCACATTTGTAGTTTTGTTTTATTTTCTTTGTAATTAGTAGCTGAAACATTTATACAGAAGAAAATTTTCCTCCTCTAGTCATGGCTGAGTATATAATAAAATATAAAGCTATATTCAAGTGAAAATCATCTTTTAGTAGGTAAAGCCAGATTTAATGTATACAGTTCCCACAGATAGGAACTCCAGTAAAGCAATTAATTGTCATGGTGAATTCATTTGAAATAAAACCTGCCACTATTTAAGTGTTATCATTTTAAGGCACTTTTGAATGAACAGGAGCAAAGCAGTTGATATTTTGAATGAGGATAAAGAACAATCATTAAAAGCATTCCAAATTTTAGTTTGAAAAACATACGAAGAAGAATCTATGCTGTCAAATAAAATGGAATTATTTGTTCTGATGTTTTCCCAGAGGCCTTTTAAGAAAGTGTTTGATGTAATACTGCTCTCCATACGATAAGGCAGTATATATGTGTTTTAACAAGACTTCAGAATACATACATTTGACACACACAGGTATAGGGTTCTTTCAATTCTTTTTAAATTCACATGTTGCTAGTTGCTCTCTTATCTATTTTGTCTTTTGACTTTCTAGAAATAGGAAAATGGTTTCAAATTCTAGTTAGAGTAACTGGAAAAGTAGCTTGGCAAAATGATTGCTTTCGGAAGGAAAGTGAGGAACTTCTTGATTTCCTGTTCTGTCTCTCAATGGACCTTCGTGGTATTGATATGCCTTCCTGTAATTGAAAAACTTTTAATCCACTATTACAGACTGTTAAATTAAAAAAAAAGAAGCAGCAGTCTGTAAATCTGTGGTTGAAATTTGTTGCCTCTCAGGCTTAACACTTTCCATTCAGCTTTTCCCACTTGTTTCTTCCTAGCTTTTTAGTTTCATTGTTTTATTAAACTTCCAGGGAAAGTTTGATACAAATTTTGATGCAAATCATTTCTGTCCCAAACCAGAATATTTTGTTTGGAGATAAGTTATAAAACATTATTTGGGAAATTAGGTGGATAGCTAATATTCAATATCTTATAGCTCTTAAGGCTTTCTAATAGTAAAATATATACCATGAAATTTATTATATATTAAAATACTGTATAAGTTTTTAGAGGAAAAGTTTTTAGAGGAAACCTTTCATAAAAAATTAAACGTAAAAGAGCTTTGCCAATCACATGACTACTGGCATTATGCTTTGCCTATAATTATTCATCAGTTTTTATTTTGTTTATAATAAACATGGTATAAATAGCTTTACATTAAAAATTAATATATGAAGTCAGAATAATTTTTTTATCTGTTTCTAGCATATTACCGAGTTATCATTTTATACCTTCAATGAAATGAGTCAATGCAATTTTACTCCCCATGGGGGAAAATATATTCCTTAAGTTTACAGTTATATTTTTACCATATTTTAATCACATTTTGTCCTCCAGCCAATAAATATAACTAGGGTAGATTATTCTGTACATTATTAAAAGTTATTTTAATGAAGTGTGTTATAAAAATAAATACTGTAATGTCAGTAAACAAATTCATTCTGTTCTGGGTTTAATCTTCTAGTATTCATTTCAATACTGATAATCTAAAGGTTACTGTTCTAATTTTGTTGCGATCTTTAACCCTTAATATACTATTTTGAAGTTTTATTTTTTTAACTACAGACCTAAAACAAACTTAGGCATCTCATCCTTTGTATTAGAACTTTCAGTTTTTCTTTTTTACCTTTATTATATATCTTTTGAAACAGTGAGAAATACTTTATATTACTTGAGAGAGTACTTCTAGTTCTGTGTGCTTCAGTTTGCAGTATTTTTCTAGGAAAAAAATTAAATCAATTCTTCGGAGAAATACTACATTAAAATATCCAAAATGTAACTGAGTCAAAAATTAAGTGTAGGTATATGAGGAAGAGTCTCTTTTAGGATGAGACTGTTTCACTCTTTAGTCTTTCAAAGAGATTCAAATCTCAGTTCATAATTTTTTATATTTAATGATCATAAATTGGACAATTGGTAATAAAGAATAATTTGATATCCATTTGTCTTTGATCATTAGTATATCAGTAGCCATGTAGACAGGTTGACAAGTGAGTGCTTTTGCTGAAACATTTTAAAGTATTTTTTAACAATATGTTGCCTAATATCTGTATAAGAAAGTTCTTAATTTATACATTTTTATAACTAATATGTCACTGTTCAATATATATGCTAGCTAATTTTAAGATAGAATTTTAGTGTCATTGACTTTGGATGTGTATAGGTATAGATATAGCTATGCATAGATATATAAATATATACTTATAAATGTATTCATCAATTTCTGTTTTTTAGTTAAATTTGTGTATAACTATATATACATTTGTATGTTTTATTTATGAAATGTGATAAACATTCACCAGTTTTTGTTTATTTTTTATAGAGTCATTTGCCCTGGCTCCATAGTTCCCACCCAGGATTAGAAAAAATAAGTGCTATAGTTTGGGAAGGTAATGACTGCAAGAAAGCGGATATGTCTGTACTTGAAATCAGTGGAATGATAATGAACAGAGTAAGTTTTTAAATTTTATTATTTTAGTTCAAAGAAAAGACTGATTATTAAATAATTAATATAGTAAATATTTACTGGAGTGTTATGTTTTTATAATCTCACCTCATTTCTTCAATATGAAAAATAAAATTAATTGTATTTACTCTGTCAATGATTTAAAACAATGATTTGTCAGCAAACCACTCTCATGTTTCAGTGTTTTCATTCTTGTGACCAAGAATAGATACAATCTAAAAATTTCTTTTATGTTATTCTTTCATTGCTTTCAGTGGATCAAATCAAGCTGCTGAATGCAAGTTTGATGAAGATTTATTTTTCTTTATCATTCTTTCTGGTTCATTTATTTATTAGTGCTCAAAACATTAAAAAATTCAAATTGGAAAATTTGTATTGATGTGTGCTTACCTAGTTAAATGTATAAAAATCATGCAGCTAATGGTAAATATCTTGAGTAGTTTGAAGTAGAGTACAAATACTATGGATTTTAATTTCAGTTTCTATTAAATTGTTTCTTTTGTCAAATTATTGCTACTTTTAAATTTTTACCTGATTCTTCTGGACAACTAGTCATGATTTAACTTGCAGTTCTAAATTTCTTGTGCATTGTTATGCTAGAACTGTTGTACACACTTTATGTAGGAGAGAAATTAAAATAACTGGATCTAGAAATTGATCTACTTTCTCTTACATATTTCAGTGTGAGCAATTAAAAGCTATCCACAAGGAGTCTCTAGAGACTTGAATCTAGTTGGTTCCCTACACCTTGACTTTCTGAACTAGCAGATCGTAATGTATAATATGATGATAAAAAGTTAGCTAGATGATATTTAATGTACCTCTCAGTTCTACCAGTCTTATATTTGCCTATTATTTAATATTGTTTTCTTTTTTATAATTCTCCCACCCTCTTTCCCCCTCTTATTTTTCTCCCCTCTAACATACTCTCCTAAAATGGATTTAGAGTTTAAGAGACATCCATTTGTATATTGAGCTTTTTGAAGAAAAACACTAATTACAAATTTATCACATAGGTAAAATTCTAGATTTCTTTAATGTACTGAATTTAAGTGGATGTGAGATCTAATTTTTTTAAATATTGCAGTATTTGTGAATATTTCTAACTTTTGAAATAATGAGAGATACATAGAAATTTTTCAAGATCTGGGTAAGACCAAGATAGTTAATTCTTTTGCATCTACTGAGTGATTTAGACACTTGATACTGAACTATTTTTAAAAACTGAAGAAATAATGACTTTTTACATGTATTAGGCTCTTGGCCTTTGAGTAAACTTTAATTTTATTACCTATGTATTAAAACTAATATAGTTTAATAAAATGACTTCATATTGCTATAAATAAAACCATGCTTAAGAGGAACTCATTTTACTATAGGTAAATTTGTATAAGTTTTTTTCTTTTTTCTTTTCTCTCTGTTAAAGGTTAACAGCCATATACCAGGAATAGGATACCAGATTTTTGGAAATGCAATCTCTCTAATCCTGGGTTTAACTCCATTTGTTTTCCGACTCTCTCAAGCTACAGACTTGGAACAACTCACAGCACATTCTGCTTCAGAACTTTATGTGATTGCATTTGGTTCTAATGAAGACATTGTAGTTCTTTCTATGGTTATTATAAGTTTTGTGGTTCGTGTGTCACTTGTGTGGATTTTCTTTTTTTTGCTCTGTGTAGCAGAAAGAACTTATAAACAGGTGAGTTAATATAGATTTCTGAATAGAGATTATTTTATCCTTTTCCTAATATTCAAAGTATTCCTGAAGTATTTAATATTTCATTTTACCTGCTAATTATTTTCCTGTTTTGTTTTTGTCATACTTAACCAAATAAAATCATAGCAATCCATATTTTGTTGATTTTTGTTTTTATGTGGTAATAATCTACTTGAAAATTAATTTTTACCTTTATCTTTTTTAGCGATTACTTTTTGCAAAACTCTTTGGGCATTTAACATCGGCAAGGAGGGCTCGAAAATCTGAGGTTCCTCATTTCCGGTTGAAGAAAGTACAGAATATAAAAATGTGGCTATCTCTCCGGTCCTATCTTAAGGTAGAATGAGTGATAAAAGTGCTCACAAGGAGCTGACTCCCTCTCAGAGTTCCACTTTCTTTGTCTATATATATGAGTTAGTTGTATAGTTACATAGGTACTCTCATGGTCCTGTGTGGCCATAATTTGTGTTCTTTTAGATCTGTTTACAGAAATCCAAAATACATGTTTAACTGTTTCTTTAGAGTAAAACACTTAAAATTGAAAAAACTGGAATGCATTTGAGGTAGATGATTCAAGATCAGATTGTTCTAAATTTATCTTTGTTCATAAATCTCACCAACTTCTATTATTCATTAAAAAGCTAAGTTAAAGATTTTGTTTCTACCAAGAATGGTTATTGCAAGCCAGCAGAGGGAGCCCACTGCTTTAAAAAGAATTTTTTAAAAATAACCTATAATCAATGAGTCCCCTTATTGAAGTGACCTATTACTATTTAAAAATATTAGCTTGCAATTCTAAGCAATTCTTTTCATGCTGTTCTTTTTGTTTAATCTTTTAAAGTAACTTTCCTAATTATGGAAATAAGAGAAAAAACTCAGAAGAGAAATAGGAAACATCTGAATTAGTTTTAGGAAAACACCTATGGATTATTGCTTTGTTGCATTAAATAGCAATGAATTTCATTATGTATGGAGTAACCCTGTATTAATAAATTGACCCAAAGGCCATATATCCTCTAGTGTACCTAGATTTTAATGCTTTTTATTTTGAAGTAACAATGAAAAGTGAAAAAAAGTTTGCACTATTCGTCTACCCTTCTATTTAAAAAATTCATTATTTTGTCTGTTTAACTTGTTGAATTCAACTAATTTAGTCTCCATTGGGAAATGTTAGAAATTGGCGTAGATTATTTTTATCACTGTGACATTTCTGTCATATGGAGGGATAAATGTTTGGCTTAGAAAGATGTCAACTTAAATTTCTCTTTATTATCAACCCTATGTATCATCCCTATCAACTTTATTCAATAAACGTTTATTTAATGTTAACTATGTGTCATCCACTGTTCGTGAGATGAAAGTCCCTACTCTTAGCTTACACTTCAGTGAGGGAAGCATTTAACTTCAGACCTAGGAATTATCCTTGGAATTTACTTCTCTTGCATTTCCAGCATCAAGGTAATCACCAACTTCTACCCTTTCTGTTTTCATAATGTATCTTGAATTCATTTACTTTCACTTGTTTCTGTTTCCACCACCCTAGTTGAAACCAGTCATCTTCTGCATTGGGCTAGCAGCTGACTCTTAACTGACCTCCCAGCATTCATATTTCCTCCTTCCAATACTTTCTTCAGTCTGCCACCAGAGATCATTTAAAAATGTAGTTTTGACCATATAACTCTTAAAACGTTTGGAGATTACTGTTTTTAGGATAAAGAACAAAGTCTTAATGGGGCTTATAATAGTCTTTTGACCTAAGTCCTACCAATGATCTGTCTGTCTTGTCTCAATTTGAAACACTTTCCTCCGTACATTCCAGCCACACTAGATTGCCTCAATTCTTTGAATTCACTGTGATCTTTCCTGTTCTGTGCTCTTGCACGTGGTCTTCCTTCTGCCGAGAGCGCTGCCATGTGCCATCTTTCACCTCTGCCTTAGTTTGTGTAAATATCACCAAACTTAGAGAGATCTTTGTAGGCCCACACAATCTCATATTTGGGAGTTAGCAGTGTGGGCCTAGGAAGAGCTCTCTAAGGAAATGATGTTTATATCAAACTCCTTTCTAAATTTCTCAGAACATTCTATACCTTTCCCTCATAGTACTTATTACAACTTAATCACATAGACCTGTGATCATGAGCTTGTTGTCTGATTCCCTACTAGTTCCTATGAAGATAGAGACCATGTTTGTTTTGTTCTCTGCTGCATTCCTAGCACCTAGTACAGTGCCTCATTGTGAACAGGTGCTTAAGAAACATTTGTTGATTGAATGATTAGTGTTTGACAAAAATGAAATATTTGGAAGTTACTGTGTTACAAATCCTCTGGAAATAGTAACACTTTATAATTAAGATTCATCTGACAAATTAGGTATATTTTCAACATTGTAAGTTATGATGAACCTACAGTGATGGATCAGCACCTTAATTGAAAGCATGGAATTAGCTGCTAATTAGTAAATATACTTAAAACTGTTTTCCCTTTTTTTTCCCCAGCGTCGAGGTCCTCAGCGATCAGTTGATGTAATAGTTTCTTCTGCTTTCTTGTTGACTATCTCAGTTGTATTTATCTGTTGTGCCCAGGTGAGTTAACTTGTTCTGCATAGAAATTAGGTAATCTGATCTATAAATATGCAGCTTCAGTAGGCTGTCCAATAAAAGTAGTAATATAAGTAAGCTTAGTTACACAATTTTAAAACTGACTTTTTACAGTTTGTTTATTTCAGTAAAATAAACAAATGCATCATTCATCTCTGTGTTACTACAGTGGCTCGCATATTCTCAGATGTCTGTTCACTGGCCATATAATAGTTTTTGTCTACAATTCACTATGTTATCTATATCTGAATTGTCACTGTGACTTGACTGCCTCATGTTCTATAAAAAAATTCTCATTGACCAAGATTAGTCAGGAAACACAAATGTATCTCAGGATATGTTCTTTGTTATGAAATTTAAACTTCTATTTCAAGTAATATGACATATTAGATTACCTGATAATTCTTCTGCTTTAAAACATCATACAATGCTAGAAAAATAAAATCCAGCTTTTTATATCTATATATGAGATTTTTAATACACATTATATACATATCTGAGGTTATAAGACAGTAAAAAGGTCAAACTGAAGACAAAACTGAAAAGCAGAGCAATTAAGTATATGTGTTAATGCTATAGCAGGCCTAGCCTAAAGAGGTGAGGTACATTGTTGATCTTAATGTCTTAGAGATTTGAGATTTTATGCCCATATGAAAACAGAAGAAGAGGCCTTGACCTGCATACATTCTCATACATGCTTACACCATAAGGCCAGAACCCTCAGTGAAAAGGTGCAATAAGAAACACAGTCTGCCCACCAGCACAGGAAGATAATAAGGAGGATTGTCTGACTCTGCCTGGATTCTGACAAGAAGGTGGGGAATATTCTCTCCTGAGAGTATATAACTGTAGGTCTGCACTTATTTCACAGAGTTCATATATGCATTACAGACCTTGTTCTGTAACCTCTGTGTTAAGAAGTTAATATAGAAAGTGATCCTAGGATCGTGGATGCCTGGGGAAACAAAACCAAGATTATTCTGGGCTATGTGACTTTAGTCTAGGCCTCACAGGATATTCACAGATAGAGCCTCTGGGTTTCAACACATATGAAGGAACAATCCAACAGGAGTGGGTCAACAGATGAATAAACAGGATTCCCTCTCAGATAATAGGCTAATTAGATAGAAACTATAAGATAAGCTTGTTTAAAATGATTAAAGACATAGATAATACTGTGAAGAAAAAAAAACATTTGAAAGAGAATCAAACAGTACTTCAGAGAAATGAAAAATATGGTTATTGACACTAAAAACACAACAAACAGAAAAAATAGCAGGACAGCTAAAGATAGTGAAATAGGAGATGGAAAAATCTACCCAGAACATAGGACAGGGATAAAGAGATGGAAGTATGAAAAGAAAATTGAGACAGATGGGATATCCAGCATACATCTAACAGGAATTCTAGACAAAAAGAAGAAGGAAAACAATATTTGGAGAGATAATGGCTATGAGTTTTTCTGAGTTGATGAGAAGCACTAATTTTCAGATTTAGGGAGCATAACAAGAGCAAGAAGCAACAATAAAAATAAATCCACACTTAGTCACTTTGCAAGGAAACTACAGAACACCAAAAACAGAAAAAAATTGTTTTTTCAGTCATCAAATTTATTACTTTCATTAAGTTGCCGTTTTGTGAGAATTCTCAATTTCTTATTTCATCTTAGTCTTTTCTTAAAGGTTTAATTTCCATTTTCCTGAAGTACATTCTGTAGTTCTTCTCTCTCATATAAATATAAAATCTATATCAACAAAAGACATAAGAAACATAATATTGAAAGGTTTAGAATGTAAAAGGATAGAAAAAGATGTAGACAAATGCTAGCCAAGAGACAGCTGGTAAACTTACATTAATATCAGATAAAGTAGACTGTAATCCAAAAACCTAACAAATTAAAAGAATAATTCAAGAAGATCTAACAATTCTAAACTCATATGCATGTAATCGTATGACTTTAAATATATCTATATACAGCCAAAATCAGTAGCACTATAGTGAGAAACTGACAAAGTACAATGTTGGGAGATTTCAACACCTTTCTTTTAGTAATTGATAGGTTAAGCAAGATAAAAATATAATGAAGATATGTATCTAAATAAAATAGTCAACATTTTATTCTCAAATTGGAGAATACATATTGCTTTTGCGTATAAGGATGGTTTTAATACTTACCCAAGTACTAGACCGCAAAGTAATCCTTCTCAACTGATACCATAGAGACCACTTGATCTAGCTATAATACACTTACAGTATAAAACAGTGAGAGCAACAAAAAATACCATACATTTGGAAATTTTGGATCATGTAAATAACAAATGTTTAAAAATAAAAGCATAGTATTAAACTGAAATACTGGCACAGTTGAGGATTTTTAAAGAATACCAGTATGTTACTTTATGTCATGAAAGTTGAAAGATTAGGTGGACAGTTTTGTAGAAATGCGTAATTTATTAAAACTGACTTAAAAAGTTAAAATCTGAGGAGACCTAAAGCCAAAGCAATATTGATATAGTAGCTTAAAAAATCTGCCACCAACAAAAATCTTCTAGAATCACTTGGTTTTACGGGTGAAATTTGGCAAATATTCAAACAAACAGTTGTAATTCTACACAGAATATTTAGAGAATAGAAAAACAGAGCATCATCCCCCAATTCATTTTATGCAGCTAATATAACCTTGATACCAACACCAGAGAGAATATGAAAAGGAAATTATGAGCTGATTTCTCTTATTAACTTAGATGCAAAATACAAGGAAGAAGCCAGCAATTTAATAACAATAAAGGTGCCATGATTAAGACAGTTTATTCCTGGGAGGCAAAGATTTTCAACTTTAGAAAATTCATTAATCCAGTTTGAGCTCTTTTAGGCAATTCAAAGAGGAGGAAACATCCTCCTTATTTCAATAGATGCAGAAAACAAATTGGTAAATTTCAATGGAGATTTATAATGCTATGACTGAAAAGTAGTCCTTAATCTGATAAGTATATCTTTCAGAAATTGGAGCAAACATTGTACATATGATGTTTTCACCTTAGGGTAGTAACTTAGAAGTAAGATAGTTATCCTCTGTACCTCTGTACCTCTTCTAGTTAGCATTTTGATAGAGGGCACTAACCATTGAAGACAAGGGGAAAAAATAAATGATAAAAAGATTGGAAAAGAAAAAACAAAATCATAAATGACGATTATCTATATAGAACATCCAAGTGACTTTACAGACAAATTATTAAAAATATACATTTTTTTAGAAGATCAGGATCAACAAAAATGAATACAGCATCAGGATAAACAAATCAATTAGTCCTGTAAGACAGATCAACAAATTTATTTGTAAAGGGCCAGATAGTAAATATTTTAGATTTTTTGCCTGATACATGCCGTCTCTCATATATTAGTCTTCTCCAACACCCCTCCCTTAAAATTTTACAGAAGACACTATAATGATAAAATGTAGTCTAGAAAAAGGTATTGGCAAAATATGTGACCTTAATAGTATTTTTATTGAGAATATATATAAATAACTTCTACAAATCAATAACAACAGCAGACAAACTAATACAGAAAAGGCAGATATGAAATAGAAAAAGTTAACTTACAGAAGAGGAAACACAGTGACCAATAAGCATATGAATCATATTCATCCTATCCCTAAGTAATCAGAAAAAATAAAATCAAAACAATAAGAAAACAGTTTACACCCATCAGATTGGCAGGTATTAAGAAGTTTGATAATACCAAGTGTGGACAAAAATGAGAGGCAAAGAGAACTCATAACACTGCTGAGACTATAAATTGATACAGCTGTTTTAGAGACAAATTTGTAATATCTAATATAGTTGAACATGTGAATATCCAAGGACCAGCAGTTTTACTCCTAGATATTAACTCCTAGAGAGTCTTACATGTGTGTACAAAGAGATGCATAAAAGAATGTTTATTGCAGCATTGTTTATAATGAGGAAAATTGGCAACAAAATAAATGTTAATGGATAGAGGAAGCCAATACATTGTAGTTGATTCTTTTACTGTAATACGTTAGAGGACTTAGAATGAATGAATTCGAGCATCATGTATCAACATGGATAAATCTTGAAAACTAAGTTCAATAGAATAAAAAGCAAATTGAAGAATGATGTAGACAATGTGGTGACATTTTTTATAAATTCTAAAATGTATAAAATCACATAGTTTAAGGATATGTATGTTAGGTAAACTATAAAAACTATATGGAAAAGACAAACAAAATTTATTACCCTTATAAAGGGGATGGGGAAGAAGGAGAATAATGATGAAGGAAAAGTTTAAAGGGGCTTTACTTGAATCTTTAATCTTTTATCCTTTAATAATCTGAAAAGAAATATTGCAAAATATTAAGATTTGACAGAAATGGGTAGAGGCCCTGTTGGATTTGATTACGTTATACTCCGTACTTTTTATAGGCTGGAAATATTTCATAATAAATGTGAAATGTTTTTGAAATGTCATACTACATTCATGATCAATCTGTATGAAATAAAATGTATTTTCTTTTAAAAAGAAATTGCTTGAATCACATTGCTGCTTCATGTTGCCTCTTTCAAAAACTTCTAGTTGCTTCATGTGCATGAGATCTTCCTCGACTGTCACTACAATTGGGAACTGGTAATCTGGTGCATCTCGTTAACACTTTTTCTCCTAAGATTTGTTACCCTTGGATCAGAAACCAGTAAAAAATATAGCAATACCTCAATATTACTTACAGAACAGGTGAGAATACATGTTTCTTATGTTATAAATTAATGTCTGTAGCCCACATATGAATCTAAAATATTTTCATTTACTTCAAGTTTTTCAGGAACCTGTGTTAGATTAAGATCGTTGGTGTGATAAAGCAACATGAAATTTGTTCCTGTGTTGATGCAGATTTCAAATCTAATCTACTGTTTTTATGTCTCATTTTCACTGGATAAGAAGTACTGTTTATAGAAATGATTGATTTTAAACAATTAGTGGGTTATATTTGCAGGATAGCAGAGCCATGTTTGAATATTTAATAGAAAGGATAAAGCATAATAATGTAATGGTTAACTTTATTTTGTATTAATTTGTTTAGTATTTCCCTTACTATTTCATAAAAATTATTCAAAAAAAGTTATCACCAATGAACTTGAGTATTTTTGTTAGGGATGGTTTGATTTTTAAAAATTGTAACCTTGTCAGATGAGCTTAATTAAAATGAAAGGGAAAAGTAGCAAACAAACTGATTTACTTATTATTATAGTTATTATTTATTTTTTAAGTTGATTTGGCTCTGGGACTACAGTATTTCACCTTTTAAATAATGACATCCAGTTTTCTTTGTTTCATCTTTTAATTATATTTGAAAAGCTAAAAATAGTTATTTTCTTATAATATTTATTGTAGAAAATTTGGAATATATAGTGAAGTATAGCAAATATTACTGTCCCCTATAATTTCAATAACCAGAGAATGAACGTTAAGATTTCAGTGAATAGCTTTCAGTTTCTTTTAAAAATGAGTAATTGTTACAATATTAAGTATTTTAATTGTTTTTTTTTAATAAAAGATAAACCTATACTTGAAAATGGAGAAGAAACCTAACAAAAAAGAGGAACTGACACTAGTGAATAATGTTTTAAAACTGGCTACTAAACTACTAAAGGTAAAACTAAAATTCAAAATGGATATAATGTAGAATGTGCTGTTCTGACATTATATCTTAGTCTTTTGCTTGTAGATCCTACCTTGTATTTTAATTTCATGATTATCCACTTTGTTTCCAAATTATATATTCACACAATTGTCATTGCAAAACTAACCAAAGTAGTCCAAGTCATTTCATTTTGATATTTTAATAACTCAAAATTTTAAGATTTCTAATAATGTTTAGAAGTATTGTAGATGTTGGCATCTTTGGAAATTTTTGCCTGCTAGAATTAAAATAGATTTCAAGAAGATTTGATATTAATTTTGAAATATTTTAAAATTATATTTCTCAGCACTCTTCTGCTTGGCCTGAGTTAGCTTAAAAAGTAGTGTTACATAATTACTATGTATTACCAATAAACATTTATATTTTCAAATAATTTTTGGTAATCAAAAAGAATATAATTTTGATATCTCTGATCTCATAATAGCTCTTTGGAGGTAATTTAATAAAATATTTTTATCACTGCTTTGCAATGCATTGCTTTTTTTCTTGAAAATATTTTTTAAAATCTCAATTTCTATAACAATTATAATTTTTAGTGTTGTTTATATGTGTTCAGAGAATGGTGTGAAATTGTCTTTCAGTGTTACTTCTTCAGTCAACTAAAAAGTATTAGGTATAGACTGTACCTCACAGTATCTTAGGGATTGAAAGGATTCAGAAGAGGAGGGTGGGGTTTTTTGATACATATATGTCAAATATCTTCAGAGTGTTGGCAATATGCTGGACAGGAGGGAGGGTATAGAGATGAGATTTAGAGTAGCATCTATCTCAGAAGAGAGAAGTATAAAAATGACTAAAATACAAAGCACAACAGCATGGTTCTTTTTGATAATATATAGTCTTTTAGTCTGAAACCTGAGACAATATAGATTGCTCCTTCTCTCTCATTCTTCACAGCCAAGAAATTCTTAGGCACATTGATTTAGCCTCTCAGATATCTTCCAATTCATTTCCTCTTTCTACCAATACTGCCCCAAGGCAGACCTTCATCATCTCTCAAACTTTTGATACACTGAACTCAAGGCATTCCTGCTTCTGGTCTACCACTCGCTCATTCTCCTTCCACATTGCTAAGCTGGTGGTCTTTGTCACATGCACATCCAATATGCTAGTCCCCTAATTAAATTCCTTTAGTGCCAGTCTGTCAATACAGTCTGCCTAAAGAATGACCCTTACATAAGTAGCCAGTTTTACAAATTCAAAGTACTTTTTCCATTGGACTTGGGCTCTAACAATGTTGAGCAACCTGTAGCAATTCAGAGGTGCCATGTTCTTGTGTGTGTTGATGAAATATGTACTCTCCCCTACCCACTAAGTTTCAGGAGCACCTTCTTCTGTGGCCCACTGCTTTTTATACTTACCTCTTTTATGAGACTCTCTTATTTGAATTATTTATTTGCATGTCTATTAGACTGTAAGGTCCTTCAGCACAGGAGCTGAATCTTAACTTCCCAGAGCCCAGCACAGGGCCTGGTATATCAGAGAACTTTAAATGTTTGAATCAGTCAATTAATTAATTAATCCATGTGTTAAAAAATTGTCTCAAAGGGGAGTTTTTACATATGTACTAATATTGGCAGAAAATTGGCTAATTAGAGACTGCAAAAAGATATTGTTCTTTTTCACTTTCTATTCTTACACTATAAAATGTTCTCACACCTCCTTGTAGCTACTAGATCAGTACTTTACTGGCCATTCATTTGGGATAGAAGTTGGAGTTACAAATTTAGGCTACAAAGTTCTCGTTTTCTGCAATTACAGTCAACATTCAATATTTTATTATTGTACAGCTAGCCAGGTGTACAGATAGCAGTTAGATATTTATATAACTTATGAGGTGATCCTCCCCAGTAAGTCTAGTACCCACCTGGCACTGTGCATAATTATAACAGTATTATCAGCTATATTCCCTATGTTGTACTTCACATCCCATGACTATTTTGTAACTGCCAATTTGTACTTGGTAATTCCTTCACCTTTTTCACCCAGGCCCACCCTCACAACCCCCTCTCATCTGGCAACCATTAGTTGGTTTTGGAATTCTTTTAAAGGAAGTCACCTTAAAAAAAAAAAAACCCTAAAAGTATGTTTACTTATTTCAGGTTTAACCAAGTTTATCCTTTCTAAAACTATCCATAATTAGTAACTTTTTTTTTTAATCCTCATTGTATATTGCCCTGAATTAGTTGAATAGATGTAATTCTTAATGAATCTGGGCTTACGGTTTTTTCCTCTTCTTCTAGGAATTGGACAGTCCCTTTAGACTATATGGACTTACAATGAATCCACTACTTTATAACATCACCCAGGTTGTCATCCTGTCAGCCGTTTCTGGTGTTATCAGTGACTTGCTTGGATTTAATTTAAAGGTAAGAGTTTGCAGGTATTTTTTTATTACTTAGTTCCTTGTTGCATTTTTGTGACATTTATTTAACCCTAGCACTCTTTTGAGATCTCACATGCACAGTAATAGGATTGTTTTGATAATGTTGTATACAATTAGTGAAAATAATTCTACATTTAATTTCAAATAACGATAAACATTCTTGGTTTATAAGACTATCAGAGTTCCTAATTTGGAACAGTATTCATTACAAAATGGACTCCAGTGTAAGATAAGTGGAGGTAATTTATTTTTACTCATATAATCTGAATCTAATTTAGGTGATAAGAGCTCTATTTCTTTTTTTGCCCCAAAGTTATATTATTTATCTATATAGCAATACATATGTCCTACAACATTATTCAACTGTTAGTGAATAAGGTATAGAATATTCATATTAAACAAGTAGTGTATGTGTATTGCCACTTCCCTGTTATAAAAGAAAGCAAGAGAAATCTGATTTTCACTTAAAGTGAATTTTTCTTGAAAATAAAGGGATAAAGGAGTTTAAAATAGTATAACCTGCACGTGTTCATGGATGAAATTTAGATTAAAAATAGTATTATGTGATACAGTTTAATAAGTTGTGATAGTAAAACTGAACTCTAATGGTCACAACTTTTTTTATTTTCTCACTAGCTGTGGAAGATTAAGTCATGACAATTCAGAAAAAAGAAGATGTAGCCTCTTTTCCAGAGTAAGAGTACCAACTAAGCTGCCTGAAAGCAGTCACTGACGCTGCTTCAGAAGTCTCAGCTGGGAAATTGACGTGTTTACATCAGACTGTCTTGTGCAATTCTTATATTTATTTTACTTGTTCACTGTTTTTTTTTTTTACATTTAGTTTAGTGTTTATATTTTATTTTTAGCATTGATGTACTTAGTTGTTGATGAAAGGGTGATAAAACTGATATCCAGATACTTGAGATCCTGGCAATTGCTTATAAATAATTTACAAAACAAATCGTGAGACGAAGCCATTGCTAAGCACTGTTTCTCCATCAACGCCGTGAACTTGCCTTACTCGGGGGAAACGTCTTTAACTTCTGACGATTGCATTGGACTCAGCTAAACACACAAAACATTTTCTTCAGTAAATCAAGATCCAGTTAGGGTTTCTCTTGAATTATTTTGGAACAATGCCAGGATCTAAACTGATTAAGCTGCAGTTAAGCACCCTTCAGTATTAATATACATATGGTATTACATAATAGGTCAACAAAGTGCTCTTTGATGATAAAACTCTTAGTAGAGCAATAATTGTAAATGGTTACCATACTGTAACATATTTTGATAAAAATTTACTAGTAATAATTGTATTTATTTGAAACACTGGGCTGTTTGCACAGCTCTAACTGTGCATGCTCAAAATGTGCACTTTTTTAAATTGTTACTTTTAATGCATATCTTTATATGGAATATGTTATAGTGTACTAGGGCATGATATGGTATCCTTTGAGTGAGGTATATACTCATCTCACAAGTGAAGTGCCTATTGATATTACTAAAGTACATTATGTTTACTCAAGTAAAGTAATTTTTCCCCCATGGTACACTATAGGGTATGCTATTTATACCACACTCAAATGAACAACTTAGCGTTAAGAACCAATAAAATATTCCTCTGATTGATAGTTTTAAAAGTACTGTGTATCCAAATTTTCAGGAAAAACAGCTTCATCTTGCAAATTCTGTCCTCTAAACTTAATCTGGTACATCCCTCCCTACCCCCTCCAGTCATATAAGGGCTATTTTAGATGCTTTTAAACCTGGAAAAATTCACTACAACCCCCTAATAATTTGCCAAGTGTCCAAATGAGAACTTATCATGTTGACATGTTAGGTAAATAGGGCAAATATGATGGTATCTTACATTGGGCCTTGATTTTAAGTTGTTATATTTATACAATCAAGAATATTTTAGAAAATAAATGAAACATGAAATGTTCTTGCCATTTTTTAAAAAACGGCATCTAGTTTCTAAAACAATTTATTTGAAACAATCTAGAATTTTCTTGGTGCAAAGTGTATCGTGTTGAATATCCTCATGTTTTGTACCACATTTTAGGAGACTTAAAATAATTAATAGTAAATGATTTATTTGATTGGTGCAGTTCTAATCCCCAAATCATAATCTTAAGATCAGGAATGTGTAGAGAACAGAGCCATGTTATAATATCACTTTGCTCCTACCATTCCTTTTGATCAGCCTCAGTTCAGCCTCCACAGTATATTTTCTTTCTGTAGAAAGCATCAGAAGCGTTTTGTTTTACTTGCCTATGTTCTAATATGTTTAATAATGACCAAAGTGCATTCTGAGTTTTTTCAAGGAATGTTATTACTGGAGCTTTAAGAACATACTTATTTTCTCATGTGAAAAATTAGGCTTTGTCTGATATGTTTCTTCCTCCTCTATTGTCTAATGTTGATGTTGTTTTTAGGAATTATATTTTATAAACTTTTTCAAAATAAGGTACATGCCTACACAGAACTTAACATTTTGCACAGAATTGTCAAATATATTTTGAGAAAAAAAGTACAGCATGAGTTCTGTTAGGAATAAAAGATGAAACTATTGTATCTCACACATACAAAAAAGCTTATTTCAAAATGGAAATATTTTTGAGGAAAGTAGTTGAGTATATTGATTTAGGAAAATGCTTGTTTTGGATTGAAGTTCATTTTCACTTAGAGTTGGGAGTTGACTTATTGAGTACCGTATACCTCTCAACAACTTATTAATAATATGTTGAATTATTTCACTAATGTGGGCAGCAGTAGAATTCTAAAGGGGAAAAGTTGTCATTTTAAGCAATTTCAGAATGTTAATGGAACTGTTTTCAAAGCAGAAAAATTGACATTGCTGCCTTTAAGAATACCATGAATGTAAGAAATTGAAAGAAATTGTAACATCACATAATGTAGAAAAGGCAGTTCAAAGATAGAGTTGTGGCAGATGTGTGTTAACTGTTTCTTTGCCACATATGTTATATTTGAGAGTTTGAAGAGTAAGTTTAAAATAAAACATTCTGACTGACAGTGTTAAATTGGAGGTGGTGTCTTTTTTTAATAAGTCATATACATGTTTGTGGTAATTTGTGTTGATTATAGCATAAATTTAATTATAACTCTTAGTTTTGAGTGGGTTGGAAATGATTTTTTAAAAACTTCCTAACATTTCAGATTTTGTTATGATTCTCAAAATGAATGCATAATATGTACGCAGGCCTTTCATCACCAAAATGTTATGACATCATTAACGCTTGCTCATTTGTTTGTATTTAAATATAGAAAACTGCCTATATAGCCTGACATATTAAAACTCACTGTAGGGGAGAGTGGTGTTTTTAATCAATTTTTTTTCATGTGAATTCAGCATGAGAGATCATGGCCAACTGCAAGATGGGTAAGCATTCTGATTGGTACAAGTGTTCATAAGACTTAATCAGGGGCTATTGAATCTAGAATTGGCACTTATATTACTTGTTTGTTTGTTTGGCAGTTTAAATAACATTTATTTCTCATAGTTCTGAAGGCTGGGAAGTGCAAGATCAGGGTGCCTGACAGTTTGGTTTCTAATGAAGCTGTCTTCCTGGCTTGTAGATAGCTGTCTTCTTGCTTTGTTCTTACAAGGCAGAATGAGAGTCAGAATTGGCTCTTTTAATGAGTCTTCCTTCAGACTTCAAAATAGAGCAATGTGACTGGCACCTCTTTAATGTGCTACATCACTTAGAACACTAATTTTCAGCCTTTATTCTGCCAAGCCTGTATGAAGGACACCACAAACGTTTTTCAAGGCACTGGCTCCCCGTAGTGCTTACTTCCTAGGGAGCAGACTGCAGATCTAGGAGGTGGTACAGGTGTACTTTCAAAATAATATTCCCTAAGCAGTCCAGAAAATTTTTCCCACCCGTAACTCCTCACCACATTGAGAATTATTGTCTTAAGATCAGGAATTTTATAGATTGTAAATTTATGAGATTTTAACTACATTCACCACTGTAGTCCCAGCACATAAAATGGTGCCTGATACATAGAAAAATCTCTATTTACTGAATGAGTGAGTGAACGAAGTGACTCAAATAGAACTTTAAAAAAAATTCTTTCATGCCACCATATATTGGACCCCTTTTACCCCTTCTACCACCTTCTACTCCCCTCCCCCACTCTCTGGTATCAAATAGGACTTTAGATACCACCTAATCAAAGCCCTCATTTTACCAGATAAAAGATGTGAGGCCACAGAAAGGTTAAGAAGCTTGCTCAAAGCTGCACTAACTAGTTAATGATAGAATCCACACCCTCCTTTATTCCCTTTGAAAGTACAGTCTGTAATAGTATGTGTGTACCTCTTGACTGATCAAAATGCTTGATCATAGGCAAAAGATTTATTGGGAGAACAAAGATATTGATATTATCGCCATATCTGTAGTGAGGTCATGTATTAACTAATAAGCTTTGGCAATAGAAAAAGTCAAATCATTTAATGTCTCCCTATTCAACTCAGCAGTGTAGCCTGTGGAAAGAACATACTTTGGAATCAGACTTGTTTGGGCAAATTACTAACCTCTGTGAGCTCTGGTTTTCTCAGCTATAAATAAATTTCTGAGAGTAACA
Organism: Cynopterus sphinx; assembly: GCA_030015415.1. Classification (NCBI taxonomy): domain Eukaryota; kingdom Metazoa; phylum Chordata; class Mammalia; order Chiroptera; family Pteropodidae; genus Cynopterus; species Cynopterus sphinx. The sequence continues at coordinate 38,983,288 of CM057391.1, read as the reverse complement.
CGTATCTTACAGGGCTGTTAGGATTAATGAGAGAACACGTGAAGCAGCTAGCACAGGAACTTACATGTATTGTAAGTTTGGTTGTGCAGAAATACTGGTTCTCTTTGAATAAGTAATGGCCTAGAACAATTCACCAAAATTTCCAAGCGAAACCATTCGTGTTATATAAAATATTTATCCCTGCCAAATATGAAACCTAATTGAGAATCATTCTTTATACAAATTATCATACATGAATTCTTTTACAAGGAGTTGACATTTTATTGCCTACAGATTATATCCAGTTTTGAGCAATTCCACTAAACTCTCAGGTGCATATTTCATTCATATCTTCTGTTATTAGATCTCTGTCTCATTACATGTGCATTCCCTCAGGAATAACAACCTAGAGTCTTTCTATCTTCTGCCTGGTCTCAGCCCTCAACCTTAAGTTGTCTGCTCATTGTTCATGGAAAACATCTGACTTAACTTTCTACAAATCATGCTTATCAAGATATTACTGGAACTTCTGGGTCCTATATTTGACAATTAAAAAAAAAATTGGTTTCTTATCTATTTATAAGCTCTCTACAATGGCTCTAACATTATTGTCAACCTTATCCCTCATCCTATAACGATCAACATTTTTCTAACTTTACTGAAAAGATAAAAATTATTGCTTATGAATTCTATCATCTTTGGCTCAATTGCTCTCTGGGGCCAGCTCCCCCAGTAATGCTCAGAGTTCTGTCTCTGCCTTCCTACAGGATACCTCCTCAGTTTTCCCTCTGCTGTCATCTTTGATCTTTTCCTGTCCCGATTTTGTTACAGACCATTTAAATTTCAGTGAGAGGTGATGCGTGAATCTAGAGGATATGAGCACTGTGTAAGGTTGATAGGTTGGATGGAATCATTGCCTACTAGATGGCACTGTAAAGTCTCAACTTCCTGAACAAAGCAGGAAGTTGCTTCTTCGTTCAAGTTTTTTGGGAATAAAGCACTTTTCTCTCTCAGCCACAGCTGAATGGGTCAGTGATTGGTGCCCGGCCCTAAAGCAATCAGCCATTTTATGGGCTATGAGAACCCATGAGAACCACTGGCATGAGAGCTTTGCCTGGTAGGGGCACTCGCCCTGTCCTTGACAGTGACTTGCTGACCCAGTCAGAATCTGTTATTGCAAGTTTAGGTCAACACAGTCTTAGGCAGGGAGACTTGCTAGAAAAGCAGAGACCCAAAAGAAGCCACAAATTAAGCAAAGCCATATAGTGCTGGAGAAGAAGTAGTGATAATGGAGAAGGAAGAAGAAAACTAACAGAAACTGCCCCAAACTGGCAGAGGCAAATACTGCATGATCGTTCGGCAGGGGTGCTGTTGGTTCATTAGAGCTGGTCTCAGACTGGTAGCTTTGTCTCGTGTCCTGAATCATAAGGCCAGATGTCCTTATGATAGACTAAAGTAACCAAAGGATGGCATTCAACCTTTGGGCAAGCCTCACACATTTGCCCAGCTATTTAATCTTAAGCCCATTTTTTCTTCATATCTCCCTCTACATCTCTATATCTTTGACTCTCCCTCTATATCTTCTTGTTCCTATTAAAGTAGTACTTGGCTGCCTGTGCTATCCACTCTTTCGGCGTATTTGGGCCTCCTTATATATACAGAATATTATCTCAGTGCTAAGAGTGTTGCTTGTTTCTTTTTATAATTTTATTCAACTTTGTGTATTCAACAGTATTCTAAAATTTAAATTAGTGGCTTGTTTTTTGCCTTTTAAAGCTAAATCCAACTCTGCTAAATTTAATCATTGACTTTCTGTAGTTATTTAATAATCTTGACAGGTTTTCAGGAGTTTGGGGTTGTCTTAGTTAAATTTCTTACAAGTTTTCATCAATTATTTATATATGGGAATTTTTTTTATCTTTTCTAGCTTCGTACTCAGAGATGTGCATTAAAGCAAAATAGACTTGTTGCCAAAGGCCATGGCCAATTTGCATCCCTTTGAATACATATTCAATGTTTGCAAATGCATTTACTTGTTTTTGCCTGGAAATGCAGACTATGTGCTAGCAGCTATCCTGCCTTTTATTTGTACCCTTTCTCTTGCTCTGAGCCAGATTAGTGGTGCTGAAAGATTCTCACAGTGTGAATTCTGGTATTTGGGGGAAGGAATTAGGATGAGAGGTTAGGAAATGTGGGAAACAGACCAAGCAGTTTTAAATTTCCAATTTTATCCAGTTTTTCTTTCATCCATTCCATGAATGGTTTTTTAATATGTGCTAGACACTGAGGGAGGTACTAGGGATAGAGAAATTAAAATACAGTCCCTCTTTTCACTTAACTTGGAAGCTAGAAGATCCTAGAGTCATGGAAACAAATTATAGTTTGGGGAGGGTTTGAGCTGTAATGGCATTGCCAGTATAAGTGTCATATGCAAGCACTTTAGTACGGCTAGAAAAAAAATGATGCTTGTTGGCAAGGGATGAAAGGTAATACTGGGAGATGACTTTGTAAGCCCAAGAATTTAAATTTTATCCTCAAAGATTAGGACTGCCTGGTTCAGTACTGTCATGTAGTTGCTTGGTGAATACTAAACTGAGGTGTCACGTTGTTTGCCGGGACACTTAGTGAATAGTTCCTGTCTGAGAATTAATTTTTTTAACATAAACTTTTACTACATGTTAAGAACTCTAGAATTTTTATGCAAGTTTTAAAAACTGACATTGCACAGATTTATATCCAAGAATGTGCATAATTAATTTGACCTCAGTTTCTTCACATATGGATGATGGAGTTAAATTATAATTATTTGCAAAGTGAATTTTTTTTATTTTAATTGCAGAATAGTCCAATTCATCTGCACTGTGATAAGAATCTTGGGTTCTGGAATCAGGCATAGCTGAGATTCTTTGCAGCATGTGTATAACCTTGCACACGTTACTTAATCTTCCTAATCCTCATCTGTAAAATGAGGTAGAGAGCTGCTAACTCTGGGGCCTGATGCAGTTCTTGTGGCGTGAAATTGGGGATGGTCTGTATAATACTCCAACCGACTCAGAGATGCTCCTCATGGAGGTCCTCCCTTGCTGAACCGAGGACCAGCCCCTAGTTCCTCACCTGTCCTCAAGGCCTCAGATCTCAGTGCCTGGCTACTTCAACACACAACCCACCGCCATGCCCCACTGGACACATCTGCAACCTATCTGGGGGACGAGCCCCTGTCCCCGCACCTCTTACCATCTCCATTTTCACTATGCTCTTATTCCACCTGACTCCCAAGCCAAAGCCTGGTTGAGGAGTTGCCTTCCAGGACTTGACAACTATTTTCAGCCCAGAAGCTCCAAAGGCAGTAATACCATGGAGGGGAGAAAGTCAAGCTCAAAATAAGATTGTGTGGCTGTCTTCTTGAAATAGGGGAGGGAAAGACATCGCTCATTCTTTTGAGTCTCTTCCAGAAGTAGGTGTCCCAAATTATCCTGCCACAAAGGGCAAGTGCTTAGTTTGGTGCCTGGCACAAAGTCATCTCACAGTAACTATTAATTATTAGCATTCCTTTTGAATAATAGGCAAGGATTCAGTGATCTCAGCAAATTAAAGAAATGATTCCCATGGAAAATGAACTTGAGAAACTGAAGCTGTCTAAAGAAAGAAATTTAAATTGTTAAAGGGATTGAAAAATCAGGTTTTGGAAGAAAGCACTTGGATTACTCAATATGGAAATGAAAAAAACAAGGGAAAGCTTACATTTGTCTTAAAGCGTTTGACAGCTTGCAGTGAAGGCCCCAATCAGCTGTTCTCCGTCAGCCGCAGGATGTGAAGCACCAGAGAGTCACTGGATTTGCATTGTGAAGTTTGGGCTAGTCACACAAGAAGTATCAAGCACTTATTCGGCGTAGAACAGTAATAGAGTTGGGGATGCCCCTACCCTCAAGAAGCGTTAGGCAGTTCTGAGCTCACCTGTTGGACACAGCGCTGGCTCATTTGATGCATTGGGTCCTCGGCGTTATGATTGCATGTGCCCTTGTCACTTAGCGGGTGATCCTGAAAATCATTTTTTCTCATCTGCAATGGTATGTTTTCATCTCAGTTCACGTAGTGAGATGTGGCATAAAAGGAAGGTCCTACTCTGAGTATCAGGAACCTAGGTTTGGATCTTTGCTTTCCGTCCCATCTTTATTCAGATATAGGGTAAATGGCTACTACAGGCCAAAGAATGAAGAATTCTTTTACCTTCAGAGAGTAGACTGCAGTTGTAATTTCCTAATGTAAAGGCTTAGTTTCCAAGCATTAGTTTCTAGAAGGAAGTTAAAAGGTTTTCTTGTGAAGAAGTTTGGCTACTCTAATAATCTAACAGAAGTCTCTTGTATCGGTTTTTCTAACTTGAGGGAACCTATTTTTAATGGAACAGGTAGTTGAGAACACTTTTGTTTCTTACCAAAGTCCATCTTTTTAGCAAATCAGGCATTTGTTGGTTGGGGGTTGGTGGGATTAGGCAGCCGCACTTTAAAACCGAGCCTTGGTGTTCAGGCAAGACCCTCTTCAGTTCCACGTGTTTCTAATTCAGCCATTTTCCCGTCTGACCGAGAGGTTAATCAGATCACCTGTCATTAGGAGGCCCTTATTTAAAGCCCTGGGGATGGAATTTTCTCCCATTGATCTCCCACGTGTATCCAAAATGCAGCTCTTGGTGGCTACTTTTTTCTTTCTTTCTACAGGCTTGCCTCATTCTAAATAGGTGAATCTGAGGATTGGGAGATGGGATTCTTCCCTCCATGTTCTACTCTCTACCAGGGACTAGGCTCTGAATGCCACCTTGCCAGATAGTGACAGAACCTCTGCACTTGGCTCTTTGTGTATTGTTTTGTTTGACCTTCTGTTCACAACTTATTTTTTGTTTCCTCTTTAGCATCTTCTTAAAAGGTTAGGTAGACAGATAATGTAAACCAGGCATTCAAACAGTACCTCGTAGTTTTGCTCTATTTTCTCTTTCCTCCTTCCTTTACTACCATTTTCTGCCCATTCCCTTCTGCCCTCTGTTTGCTTTGTTCTTCATTCAGCCACAGAACAAGCCCCCAGAAGCTCTAAACCCACATGGATCTTTGAACTCATGAGCTCAGATAGAAAGACAGATGCGCTATTACCACATCCACAGGCCCAATCCCTTGAAGACTCTTTGGCTTTACTTGGATCACATGCTCATCCTTTGAAACAGTGACCTTAGACAGGGCCATGGAGAACCAAGATTGGTCAGACTAGGTTATGTGCCCACTTTGGCAGAGAGTTGAAGACAAATGGGTATTTTCAGTTCCATCAGAACCATCTAGAATGAGACAAGAAGCTCAGTGAATGTTGGGGTGCTGGGCAAACTATGCCTGTTATATGTTTATGTTTTTAAAAAGAAATATTTGAAGTTTTCTTCTGACTCCCAATTCTCTCCTTAGAAACAGTTTAATCTTTTCCTATTGCTTTTCAGGCGTTTTATCTGCATGGTTTAGATTTCATCTTTGTTCTGAGGCCCTTTACCAACTTTTATTATGTCTGGAAGAGAGGCAGCTGCACCCAGAGCATTCCCAGGCAGTGACTCTGATTCCTGCCAACGAATTTATGCTTTCTTTCAAGTCTACATCCTTTCTACCTGAATCTTTTCTTTAATCCTGATGTGTAACAGATGTAGAGTCCGTGTTGTTATAAAAAGACTAAAAATCATTTTAAAAAGCCAATAATGTTATCTTTTGCTATGGAGTCCTTGTCAGATTTAATATTTTGTTGGGCAGCAACCTCCACCCTCCTTGGAAGTGCAAAATAGAGTGATACATAGGTGTGGGATTTATCCACTGCTCCAGAAAAGCTTAGTATGCAAGACATAACTGTGCTTTCCCTAAAATAGCAGCCTCTGGTGAAAAGCTCTCTCCACTAATCCACTTTGGAATCTCATTCCTGTGTTTTTCCCTTTTGCCCAGAAGGACTGAACAAAAAAATAAGCATCTAAGTCTGTTTACTTGAAAAAATAAGATCTATAGTGCATGATATATTTAGATTGGTGCTATCAAAATGAAAAGGCAACATGCCAGGTATTATATTCTAGCAAAGAAATTTGCATTTTGAATTAAATATAAGGCTCTTGGCCTTCCATAGATCCAGCTCAGCCTCACAGTTCAGTAAGATACAGATTGTGGCATCCAGTTTTGTGGACCCTTAAATGGGTGGGCTGCTGGAGAGAAACATTCCAAAAGTTAGCTGAAGTTGTCTCTGAAAATGGAAAAATGTGTAATCTTAAATTTCTTTTTTATCTGCTGTTCAAGATCTCTGCAATGAGTACATACCACTTTTATGATAAAAATAATTTTTAAAAACCTTCATCTATGCTGAATTGTAAAAGTTCTTGGTATATACAAAATTTTGTTTGAATAAGATACACCTAACTGAATGGAACTGACACCCAGAAAACTTCTTGGCCTGAACCCTTTTGGGGGCACTCTGATTCTGTCTTTACTCTGCAGAAATGGTCCCAGTGGGTCTGGCATGTATGCCCACCTCAGGACCCTAGCTGTGCCATTGGGGCTATAGGATTCCTGTCTGCACAGCACCATAAGGCCTCTCAGGACAAGTCCAGAGGGCACTCTGGAGCTTAGGGTCAGGTCTCCATTTCCCAAGGTTTCAGAGTGTGTCAAAAAGGAGAATTTCTCTCAACTTCTGGGAGTCAGGGGCAGGATAGGGGGTGGGAACACGTCTCTGTGAGTGGGGAGGAAAAGCCACAGGCACACAGCCCTAAAAGCAAACCCTTCACTCCCAAACCCTCTCTTCAAGCATTTGCCTAGTCTGCACTCACCACATGCTGCAGGAGCGCTGGATCACCCCTTCCAAGGGCCTGTAAGCTCGGGTGTCAGATTTGGACCGGGTCTGCCGAGCACACAGAGCCCTGTCTCTGACAGTGCTCCTGAGCAGTGCAGTGTGGTGTAGTCAAATCTTTTCCATTCCAGCCTGTGGGGACTGCTCTTTGTGACAGGCAGTTCACTTGTTCAAGGACAAAGTCACAATTGGAAGCCTGCAGAGGGGCTATGACAGCCCATTAGCAGCATCAGGCCTGGTGTGAGACCAGCTCTTTCTCAGCAGTGGTGAGATCCTAGGGAAGCACTCACCCGCTCTGAGACTTAATTTCCTAATGTATGTAAGTGGGTAGCTTTTTAGAAGGGTTACCAGACAAAATATGGGGTGAGATGTTGGCAATAGAAATTGCTCGATGAATGACAATAGTCATTACAATTAAATGCTAAATCATGTTATACAAAATCAGTCCACACAGCCATTTCTATCAGACTCAAAACCCCATTTTTTAAGTTTCCCATCGAACCTGTTAGTAAAACTATAACTGTTTGTTGCTCATTTCTGAACCAGCTGTTGTCTATCATGCTTCCGCTACAACACACAAGCTGAAAATGGCTTGACATCCATCCATCCTTTGAATTCTAGGGATGACTTTTATCACCTTGGGAGGCTTACGCGTGTTTACTTATATCAGGTACTAACAGGGAAGATCATCATTACTAGACTGAAATTAAAATGTATCACTGTGTTTTCTTGTTTTGTTTTTGTTTTTGTTTTTTGTTAAGGAAAAAAAAGCCTACTGGGTCTGATCCTATAGTGGAAGTTAGGGCTTCAGTTTTTTATGTATTCTACTATAACCAGGTTAACATATATTTTACTTTTCTCTGGTTAATTTGACAAACTTGTGGTCACCAAGTTTGTTTCTCTAACAGAGTAAAACATGTTAGAGATGATGGAGGCCATTGAGCACCTGGTCTTGCCAGAAGCTAAATGTAAAGTTGACCACCATGGAAGGGGCAAAGGCAAGCATCCTTGGAATTTTCATTACAACATAGACTCTACGGATAATCTTATTTTCCACATGCAAATATTAGTTTAAGGACATCGCTACTTTCTATTTTTCCCCAAACCATACATAAATCACCCAATAATTACATATGAACATGCAGCTTGCCAGATAGCAAGCTGTTTATTGAATTTAAGATGCCATCTATGTAAAATATCTTTATTCTGTATGTTACTAAGAAAAAGCACTGCCATTGATTGAAAGATCTTAAATGCAAAAAAGTAAGTCTTGAAATCAATCAAAAATGGTATATTCATATGTTTGATGAGCTCATTCTAACATCCTTTGTGTCTTCTGCCTCCCATTAATACTTAAAGACATCAGTTGACTAGTTTGACAGCACTAAACACAATTAAAATAGATGTTTCACTTATACAACACAAAGAGATCCATTCACCAGTGAATGCCCTTATGTTAATGTCATTTTAAGCACTAAATAAAATTTTTAAAAAGCCTCAGTCATTTGGCAGATCAAGATGGACATCGTCAGCAGGACTGGCTGAGTTTTACAGTATACAATGGATTTGTAAATGGAAATGTCATTTTGTCTTATTCTTACTTTCTTGAGCACTTATTCAAACAAATCCTTAGGGTAATACCAGATCTTCCCCTACAACCACCACCACCAACCAGTCACAGAAGAGCTCCAGATTTAGGCTAACAGTAATGAATTCACCCCAGGCAGTTATGGCATATTCTTCAGGAATATAATAGGCAGAATTGTCTCAGCAAGAGCCTTTTGTAGCAGAAGGCCAAAAAAAAAAAAAAAGAAACTCAGCAAGGAGAATGGTAGATGGAAAATGTCAGTAGAGAAATTAGGTTTCTATTTTGAGGATTATAAAACCATTACATTTTAATGGATTCAAGTCCAGACTGATTCATAGCCAGTGACCGTGCAAGTTAAAGCCAGAGAGTGCACGCTCCCACTGACATGAAGGGAATTTGGGCCCTGACTTTCAGGAGTCAGATGACAGAGGATGAGAGGAGGAACTTGATCTCTGGAAGCCTCGGTTTCCTCATCTAGGCTGTTGAAATGGGTGGTCTCCAAGCCCCCTTCAGTCTATGGTGCTGTGATCTAGCTAGAGGTCATCGTTGAACAGCAAAGCAAGCCTTGGGTCGCCTCCCCAAAAAGGAGGTTAGGACTGAGTAACTGTGCCATAGTGCCAAGGACTTCTAGCTGGATGGTGGCATATAAGATCTCAGACCTTGCAAAGTGGGTCCTGAGATTTTTTTTTTCTGACTGCTCAGTATCCTAATACCCTTCCTATTGAGGAACAATCCCAAATTCGGTGAAACACAGGGGGCAGCCAGGATGTGAGCATGTGCTGGAGCCTAGCCAAGCAGAGGCACAGACATAGAGACATAGAGAGAGGTAGAGCTTTCTAAGGTGGCCTCAGCAACAGAGGTGAGCCTGAAGCAACACATTATCTGGCATCCCATGGCAGCATTCTGGCCAGATGATGCTCAGATAATAGTCTGGCTGTGCTCTCACTGTGTGGCCTCCATTTGTTCCTGCCCTACATGGAGCCTGTTTCTCACCTTCCCACAGGGTCTCATGAAAGTTCTCCTTGGTATCCACAACTTCCTATTGTTTGCCACTGAGTCTGACTCCCTGATCTCTGTCAAGGGAGGATCTGTACTGAACTCTGGAAAGCCTGAGATAAGGGCTTAACCACAGAGGTGGCCTGGAAGGCACTGTTTGGTAAGGCATCATGAGAGGACACCTAGAGTGGCATTATCAGATCTGCTGATGGCTTAGAAGGCCCCTCACAAGGAGCCAGGCTACCTGGAATATAGTCAATGCCCCCAAAGTCTGATCATCTGCCTCTGTTCGTAAACCCTTCCCAGTGCCCTGGGCATGCAATTAAATACTATTTTGTAGTCAAGTTTTATCCAAGCTTCTTGTGGGTTAGCTCTGCTCCCACAGAGGCACAGGAAACTCTGACAGCACAATACCTAAGTTGACAGGCAGCATGGGAAGCTGAGATGGATGGGATGGCTGTCTTCTCGGCCTGCCCTTCTTGTGGGTTCAGTGCCTTTCTCTTAAGTTGCTGAGATGTTTGTTGCAGTTTCCTCACAGTATAGAAAGTTTCCTACATCTCATTGCTGGAGTAAGATGGATTTCTTTCTTCTTAAAAAAAAAAATCACGTTTATTCAGGCACTAGGGAATATAGTTCCTGGCATTTAAGAGAAGATGCCTGTTAAACTCTGAATAAGGCCATTTTCTCTGCAATTAGACACTTTTGGCATCAATAAGATCTTTCCCAAGAAAACCTAACTCAATATTCTTTGATATTTCAACATTTCATCCCTCATCCTTTTCCATTCCTCACTAGGGTTCATATTGTCCTAGAAACTGACCACCACCACAAAGCAATCAGCCAAACAAACAGATTCTTCCACATTGCAGGCTTCAGAGAATGGAGTTAAAAACACACACCAAAATTCTTTAGTAGAGCTTTAGAGCTAATGTATGTGAAGAACCATTTCCAGAAGGAATAATAACTAGAAGGCACAAACACAGCACTGAAAGAAAATCTCTCCTTGAATTATGTATAAGAAAAGTAAATTAGTAAAATTCAAGCACACTTTAAGAATAGAGATTTGCCATTTGTTGGGATGGGGATTCATTTCATCATTGAAAAGGAAGGGAAAAAACAGAAGTAAAAAAATTATTTCGCTTACCGTCGATGACAAAGTGCCTCACAATTTTGATGATCTCTCTGGTCCATCAGTATCTCGTCGGAGCTGCACTGGGTTAAAATGTCATTAAGAGGAGAGTTATCTCATTTTAAGGGGTTGATCGTCTCGAGCTGAGAAGCTAGAACATGAAGGTCTGACTGATGTTGATCCTCTCATTCATTCACTCATTCATTTGTTCACGAGGAACCTCCGCTGTGCTTGGTACTGCGGGGGAGATATTAACACAACAGCAGAGCTCCGACTCTTTGGGGCTTCACACTCTCCCCCTCGGTATTTAAGAATGGATGGAGTCCCTCGTCATGTGCATTCTTCTCCAGCTGATTGCAGATGTTTAACCAGGGACTCTCTGAATTTCAGAGGAGAGCCCCTGCTTTCTGTTGGGGGTGATCAAAGATGAATTCGTGCAGAACCGCGATTGCAACTGGGTTTTCAGGGATAAGTGGGACGTTGGTGGGTGCAGACGGGCAGCGCAGTGGCACCTCCGGGGAGTGTGGGGTGGCAGGTGGCTCCGAGATTCCAGCGATATCCACTCAGGAGGAGGATCCCTTGGAGTAAGATGAGGGGAGCCGTTTGGAGCCGCCCCGTGGAGACCCTTGAATGGAGATGGGGCTGACACTTTTATGAGTCCACTTGCTAATGTTAAAAATCACATTTCTTTTTTGTTTCTTTGGATTGCTTGAAGTTGTAGAGTTCGAGCAGGTTTCTACACAGTAGGTTTTAAAATCTCAAGTCATCTTGGAAGTAGGAGTCCTCCCGTGGTTGCAGCTCTCTAGCCTTAGGGTGACTTTTACATCCAGTTCCCTATTGTGTTGAATGATTGAAAGGCACGTGGACGTCGGGGGGAGAGCGGCCTGAGAGTGACGTGTGAAGGGCTCGGTTGGTCTTCTGTAGATCAGGTCAAGTCAGGCACAGGAAACAGTAAAAACTCTCAATTCTTGTACGTTGTCATTGGGTACATGGACTTTAACATTCAGAGGGTTTTGCTACCCTTCGGAAGCTGTCAAACCCATGATCTCACGCAGGTAACACGACAGTGTGGTACCAGCCAGCTTTTACCGTGTGCACCATATTGATTCCTTGTAGGCATTCGCTAATTTATCATCAAAAGACCCTAAAAAATTAGCCCATTTCGCCACCCAAGGAAACTGCAGCTACACAGATTGCATCTGTGGTCCCGGCTACTCACCAGTAAGGGCGGAGCCTGTGGGGGACTCTGGGTTACTCTTAACCCACGCGCAATGCTACTCCACCCGGGAAGGGGTGAGAAAACACCCTTCTTATTTTGCCGCTGAGGGTTCAACTTTCCAAGTTGTTAGAAATGTCTTTAACTCTGGAGATTTGAGCTACCTGTGAATTCTCAGCAAAGTAAGGACCTAGGCAGGGTGGCAAGAGAGCAAAGAGGAAAGAAAATGAAAAGCTAACCTATTCCTATTGCACATGATAAAATTTAAACAGCTCTGGGTTTTTTTCTTTGAAAGTTATTTCCCTTTTCTGATTTAAAAATATAAAGAACATTAAAATAGTCTACTATCCCCCAATCAGGAAGAAACCCTATAAAAATTTTTTTTTGTATACTTTCTGATTTCTATGCATGTGTGTGTGTGTAAACCAAATTGGGATATATATATATATATATAAATAAATAAATAAATATATATATATATAATAAATAAATATATGTGTGTGTGTGTGTGTGTGTGTGTGTGTGTATATATCCCATGAGGATATCTTATTTTATTTATTTTTACAGCACACATATAGTACTGAGCCACGTGTGTGTGTGTGTGTGTGTGTGTGTGTTTTGACATCACTGGAGAAGTTGCACACTTGGCAAATTCAGAATACAAAGCATTTTTTTACACAAAGCATTTTTGTGAACCAGCTATATATGCCATTTTTGAGTTTTCATTCTTTCTTGTACCACAGGAAAAGATCTCTCTCTTGCCAAGTCTTGCTGATTTGCCCCCTGCTGTATTTCCTGCATTTTCTCTATGCCCATTGCCACTTCCACACACAACCCTTGGAACCTTTCTGCTTTTACTTTCCTTCAAAAGTGCCCTCATCAAGGTCATCAAAGTCCTGCTCATAAATAATCCAGTGATGTACAATTTAGTTTTTTCTTTTATTGTTTGTGTTTTGGTACTATACCTAAGAAACCATTGCTTAATCCAAGGTCACAAAGATTTATGCCCATGTTCTCTTCTGAGAATTTTATAATTTTAGTTCTTACATTTAGGTCTTAATCCATTTTGAGTTCATTTTTTTAATGTAGTGTGAGGTAGGGATCTAACTTCGCCTTTTTGCATAAGGATATCTAGTTGTCTCAGTGTTATTTGTTAAAAAGACAATTTTTACCCTTTTGTATTGTCCCAGCACCCTTGTCAAAAATCAGTTAACTGTAAATGCAAAGTATCTATTTCTGGATTCTCAGTTATATTCCATTTATGTATATGTCTACTGTTATTTGAATACCACACTGTCTTAATTACTGTACCTTTGTAGTAATTTTTGAAATTGGGAAGATCGAGTCTTCCAACTATGTTTCTATTTTTCAAGATTGTTTTGGCTATTCTGGGTCCCTTGCATTTCTATATAACTTTTATGGTCAGCTTCTCAATTTCTGCAAAACAGTCAAGTGGGATTTTGCTGAATCTATAGATCAATTTGGAAAGTGTTACCATCTTAACAATATTATATTTCTTTTCATTTATTTAGGTTTTAATTTCAACAATGTTCTGTAGTTTTCGGGATATATTATGCACTTTTTTTTTTTTGCTAAATTTAACCAAAATATTTTAATCTTTTTGAATTGTAAATGAAATTGTTTTCTTAATTTTATTTTTAGTTTATTACCACTGTAGAGATATACAATTGATTTTTGTATACTGATCTTGTATCTTACAACTTTGCCAAACTTGTTTAGCAGTTTTAATAGTTTTTTTAGTGGATTTCTTAGGATTTTTTATATATGAGATCATGTCACCTACAAATAGAGATAATTTTATTTCTTCTTTCCCAATCTGGATACCTTTTTTTCTTTTTCTTTCTAATTTGCCAGTACAATGTTAGCATCAAAAACCAGGCATCTTTGTTTTGTACTTAATCTTAGGGAAAAAGCATTGAGTTTTCACCATTATTATGATGCTAGCTGTGTGCTTTTTCATAGATACTTTTTTATAAGCTGATGAAATTTTCTTCCATTTCTTGTTTGTTGATTTTTTTAAATGTATTTTTTAAAATCATAGAGGAATGTTGAATTTAAAAAAATTTTTTTTCTGTGTCTATGGAGATGATCGCATGGTTCCCTCCCTTTATTCTATTATTATGCTATGTATTATATTAATTTACTTTTTTTCAGATGTTAAAACAATCTTGCACTCTTGGGATAAATCTCAGTCATAGTGTATGCTTTTTATGTCCTGCTGGATTCTATTTATCAGTATTTTGTTGAGTTTTGCATCTATATATACAAGAAATATCGGTTTATAGTTTTCTTTTGATGTTTTTATCTGGTGTGGTATCAGGATAATAGTGGCCTCGTAAAATAGATGACAACGATTCCCATTTCTATGTTTTGGAAGAGTTTGTGGAAGCATTGGTAGTAATTGTTCATTAAATGTTTGTAGAAGTCATCACTGAAGCCATCTGGGTCAGGACTTTTCTTTGTCGGTGGTTTTTAAATTGCTAATTAAATCTCTATTTTTTTAGATCTATTTGGATTTTCTATTTTTTCTTGAATCAGTTTCAGTATTTTTTCACTTTCTAGAAATTTGTCCATTTCATCTAAGTTATCTAATTTGTTGGCATACAGTTGTATTTTCTTTATAATCCTTTTTATTTCTGTAAAGTTGGTAATATTCCTCTTTCATTTCAGATTTTAGTAGAGTTTTCTCTCTTTGTCTAGCTAAAAATCTGTTGATTATGTCAATCTTTTCGAAAAACTGACTTTCAGTTTCATTGATGTTCTCTAGGTGTTTCTAGTCTCTATTCCATTAATTTCTAACTCTCATCCTTATTATTTCCTTCTTTCTGCTTGCTTTGGGTTTCCTCACTCAGTACATATTTGTTAAATTATAAAATAAATAGGTTTATACATTCATTAACAAAATTTCACAGGAAGAGTTGAGAAACGGTGCTCTAGTAACCATGTGTATGTATGAAAGTACAATTGAATTCATTGGTAGTCCTCAGTCTTACTAATCCCACCTTTAAGAGTGCTTCCATCTTGAAATTAGCAGAAGTTTTATGTAGGGGATATTAGGATCACTTCAGGATTTAATACCACACTTGATTTGTTCTAATTCATCTGCTTCAATAAGTTTTCTTGGTTTCTTCAAATAGGGAGGTTAAACTAATCAGTCAAATAAGGTGTGAGGAAAAGAGTGCTGGAGTCATGGTAGTTATGTTTGGGATTTAGATTAAATTTCTGAAAACACAAAGTAAGGGATATATAGTTGAACTAGGAACTATGTCTTTTTGGAACCAAGAGGGAAACTCACTTGTGAAGATGCAATGAGCAATGTTCAAAAATAAAAGAATCTTACCATCCAATGCTATTAGGGTTCTTAAAACTCTTGGCTTAGAAACTATGACCCAAAACAGTGATAATACCCTAAAAGAGAATAGCAGCAGGAAGAATCTAGAGCTGATCGTGGTGCAAGCCAATCCTGAAACTTGACCCTCACACTGGACTTTTAGT
This sequence comes from Cynopterus sphinx, assembly GCA_030015415.1. Taxonomy (NCBI): domain Eukaryota; kingdom Metazoa; phylum Chordata; class Mammalia; order Chiroptera; family Pteropodidae; genus Cynopterus; species Cynopterus sphinx. The sequence continues at coordinate 38,968,018 of CM057391.1, read as the reverse complement.
TATGGGGGACTATGTGCTTACTATATGAATAGGGCAGTCTGAGGCGGGTGTTCTGATATTTGAAGCCAAAAACAACCTAACCTACATACCTCCTGCTACCTCTGTTTTTGGTTCCACCTTAATTCCCTGGAAGTCTCTGTCTGAAGAGATAAGATCAACATCTGGTCTCTAAATGCATTGCTTTGGCTCTCCATCTCTCCCTTCATGTTTAGCGGAGGTAACGTTGCCAGGAGTAACATAGCTTTACCTTCACATCCAGAAAATAATATGCACTTTCTCGAACTAGTACAGGTAAGGATCAGGTGGACAGGATGTGGGTGGTGGCTCTTAAACAGGGAATGCGATCAAGTGTGCCTTGCATGGACACAGGAATCTACGAATCTACATGTTAAATAATTTCCCAATTAACTGTGGTGCCAGATACCTGAAGACCACATTTTGAAAACATTTCTTCCTACTCTGACCATCTCTTTACTGCTTGCTGTCTACTAACCCTATTATATCAACTTTCTGCCCACTTCTGGTTTTCATTCAGTGCTTCATTATTGCTGATTGGCTTTCCAATCTTTTTCCTAGGATAAAGACATGTTTCTCCACTGAGGCTCCCTAAGTGTTTAGAGACAATAACCATATACATCATCTGTTTCTGCAGTGCAACTTGATCAACTGCTCTATGTGTGGCATTGTGTTTGATTCTGTCATTTATTTATAAGAATTAATAAGTTTTTATCACACAGCCACTGTAGTTCTGGACCCTGGGGGATCCTAAGAGGACAAAACAAAAGTTTCTGGGTACCAAATTGAATAGACAATGTGTTCCTCTTAAGGAAGCATATGTATGATGTTTTCAAACAACTACAGTAAAGAGGACAGGTAACTAATCCTGGTGCAGTAATATATGCATTGTAATAAAAATATGAACATTATCTTAAATACAGCTTTCTTTTTTCTCTAATGGCCTCAAAATATTTTATGATCTGTTATTTATTTTATTTTCAGGATGTTAATAGGAGGAAACCCACCATGCCTTTTATTCTTATCTCCAATTTTCCCTTATCCTGCTACTAGCCATACCTTCACCATCTTCTTTTCTCTAATACCAGGTTATAATTTAGTTCTGATGCCTGAAACATGCTGTGACTAGGTATATTGGCCAGGTTCTAAGATGCAGGTACAGAATCCACCAGGACTACTTCATACACAAAGGCATTTATTAAGGGAAGTATTTTACAGTGTTAGAAAGGAACATCCCTCTGGACCACATTATAGAGGGCTGCCGAGGAGTTGCTACCTTGACTATGACTAGGAAGCTCCTGCACCCTTCTAGCTCCAGGACCACCCCACCTCTGCACCAGTAAAATGGATGCCTCTTCCCATTTAACTTAGAGGTTCAGTCTCCTCATTTATAAACTGTGAAGGACATCTACTTCTATGTCATATTTAATACATTTCACAACTAGTGTGGCGTAGCCACAGACCAATGAGGATGGACAAAGATTGTAAATCACTCATTAGAACTAACTGGTGCCAATATCAAGCTGTATATCAATGCTCTTGGCAGTATTACAAGAATAAAATGGATTGACATAGTAATGCCAAGTGGTGAAGGTTATCATAATGGTCCTGGGTGCATATCACATGTGAGTTTTGACTGAGATTACACAGGGTGCCAGTGGTCAGACCAAGGTGAGCATTCTGTGAAAACCCCTAAGACCTTGAAAGAAAGAGAATACCCTCACACATTTGGAGAAGAAATTCAGAATGCTCAGGGCAAGAGTCCTGGTCTTGGACTCCGAACGTTGTGGCATCCGAGCCATCCACCTGAGCACAATGCATGCACACAAGGAAGAGGGCTGGAAAGGGCGGCGGGGAGTGGTCAGTCAAGGGGAAGGCTGCTTTGTTTCTTAACTGTTGTTCTAGTGAAACAGGTGGATGAATTTGAGCCTGAAAGGTAATAAACAAGGAGAATAACTGGGAGCATTAGGCTTTGGGGTGCCCTCTGCTTGAGAAGGATGGGCACTAAACCTGTCGGAGGGAAAGGTATGGACAGAAATAAACACATCAGAGGCTGGAGTAGAGAACCTTGAAAGTTTAATGAGGACAGTTAGTGAAGCAATGCCCTGTGATTAATCGCATCAAAAGCATCACTTAAATCAAGTAGATTCATGGTGTACAATGACCATTCAATTTAGCTACTTAAAGGTCATTTTTGGAACTCTTAAAACGGAACTCTTAATAGTGCACTGTCAGTAGGACGTGGCTTCTAAATCCAGACAGATAAAGGTCCATTTAATCCCTGGGGAGGACTTAGGATTTGAGCCTACTCGACAGAATTGATGTAGCTGAATAGATGAGAAAAGTCCAAAGGAGACATATCAAAGAGAAGTGGAGTCACTGAGGGTTTTTTACTTTTTTGTTTTTTAGAGATCTCATATGACATCCCAGAAAAGTGATATGAAGCAAGGCAATAACTGAATTCAAGGCTATTACAAGTATTGTTATTGTGTTTTGTGAGCAAATGAATAGTTATAGGCAGCAAGTTAGAAGGCCTATGCACAAAGCTTGGAGTTTACTGTCATCAGAAAATAAAGCTTACAACTGAATGTATCTGATGCATATTGAATGGAGAGCATAGTAAAGAGGTATTAGAGCTATAAAGGACCTGGCTGATTGCTTGGTCCAACCTCCATGTTTGCACAGATGAGGAAAATCAATGCAGAGATGATACCTGTGTCCTGAGTTTACACATCACGAGGGGCCGGGCAGGGCCACTCGACTCTGTCCAGGCCCATCCACTTCACTGTTATTGTGCTTCAGGAGCCTGAGCTGTAAACAAACATTTCAAGTTACTGCGATATAATTCCAACAAAAAGATCTGGGAGGCAGCTGGTAGAGGAGAATTGGACTGAGCCAAAGTTGCTCTGGAGATCCTGGAAGGGTATGAATATGGAACCCAAAAGGCAGAACCTCCTTCTTCTTTAAGAAGTGTCTACAGCGTGGACGCCTTGCCTGCCCTCTTTGCCTCCCACCTGCCTGCCAGCCTGCTGGGAGGCTATTGAGCTTGGAGTTAGCCGGACTTAAGGAAGCAGAGGGGTGGGTGCGCACAAGTCAAGGGAAGGAATACTGCTCTTTCAGACACCCCAAATCAGTCCCTTCCTTCTGGTGACTGTCCTCAATTTCACCATTTAAACACACAGCTACTTTTTCTTATCTTTCTTACTTTCTTGTGAACGATTTTCTTTCTTTGCTTGTTTGCTAACTTTCTTATTCCATTTCTCCCTCTTTACAGGTTGGGAGGTTATATCCTTTATTTTTCTTTCTTAGTGTTTGTCCTTGAAGCTTTAACTTTTATACTTAACTTATCGATGTACAAATTTAATCATATCTTAATTCCTTTCATGTCTGCAAAGGACATTTGACTCATTAACTCAGATCCACCTCTCCTTATTTTCAAGATATTGCTGAAGGTTTTAATTCCTTTTTTAACTTTAAAAATTGTTATTCTTTTATATAGTTAGTTTTTATACTTACTTTCATCTGTATTGATTTCTTCATTCACAGTCCTTTCTCAGACTTGTCTTTTCTTTTGAAGTATATTCTTCCTCTGGTGCAGGTCTTGTTGATGGTCGACTCTCTCATTTTGGTTATTTTACCTGTCTTCTTGAAAGACAGCCCCACATTTTTTTCATCTATTCATCCCTTGATGGGCATTCAGGTTATTTGTATGTCTTGGCTATTATAAATAATTCAGTAATACTTTTAAAAGTATACTTGTTATAATGAATTCAGCATCTTGTATTCTCATAGAGGGAGTTTCATAATAATAATCCATAATCCTACCAGAAGAGCAATCTCCTCAAGTGTGTTGAACTATTCATTTTGCATATCCCAACTAATTCCAAAATTATTTTAGGTGGCCTACAGACTATAGTGTGCTAAAGTCATCTTGAACAGCTTTATGAAAATTTTATTGTTAAATTTTTAGGAATCTTGCATGTCATTTGTTAAATATAGCCATTGTAAAAAATTAAATTTGATAAACTTACAATTAAATAAATTATATTAAAAATAAAAGTAATGAACACTAAAATTCATCACTTCCTATTTATGTTTCACTTATTTACACTGTTGAGGTTATTTATGTCTATTGCATCTGTATGGTGAAAACGCTACAGAATGGTGTCCTACTACACATCTATCTCTTTCTAAATACGTGTTCAGCAACCTCATGTTGGTATCTTGAAATTGGACATTACGGGATTATTTTCATTATGGAAATAGGCAAACACTACAAATCAAGGCTGTATTTACTGCTTTATTGATTGTCTAGATGGATAGAATGGTAATAGTGCAATGGAAACTTAAAAGCGTGTCATGTCTACAGCAGTTACATCCAAACAGCACAAAGAATTGAGGAAATACCCTGCCAGCATTTGAAAACAATCCATTTGGCAAAGAAGTTGCACGCATCATTGAGGGATGAGAGAAGTTCTGACATACGACACAGGTCTTTGTTGTTTCACTTTTGCCTCTTTTGTTAAAGTAAATAAAAACATCAACCAACATTCATGTCTGAACTATTCTTGATTGTTGATGGCAAACATAGTTTAGCTATAGATAAAGAGTTGGGCAAAAATCAACAAAAGCACTCTATGAGAATCAATTGGCAGCAGGGAATTTAGAATAAAGGGCATTGTCTATTTTATTATTACTTGCTTATTGTGCATTATACATCATTTATAACAGCAAAAATACAATAAATTTATGTGTATACATGTGCCATTTTTTTTCAGAGAACTGGTTGTGAAACATTCACAGCAGACCTCTGCTTACAGGAGTGTACAGATATGATACAGTAGCATGAATCTGAAGTAGATGAGAAAGGAAAAAGAACAAGGAGAGGGACATATGAGAGTTGGAAATGACGTTAATGCCAAATTTCATATCACAGCATGCAAATATATGCATGGTTAGCTGAAGATTTGTCTCTAAGCTTCCCAGAACAGCTAGTATTTTTAAAAAGTTGGTTATTTACTGAATTATTAGTGTTTTGGTGAGAAATTGCATTTTCCTGAGCGAAGTCCAGAAGGAATTTTATCCTGAGGGTTTGTGTCAAGGAGCAACATGTTTTTATAAATGTCAGTACTGTCCTTAGAGAAACCTGCATCTAACATCACAGGGAGGTTCCAGTAGAGCCCCTCTCTGAAGGGAGAAAACTTCTTGCCAGAGTGTATTTTGGTAAGAGAAGCATATTGAAGTATTTATGGATGAAATAATATAACTCTGGGATTTGTTTTAAAATTTTCCACAAAACACAAATAAATAAACATCCGTTTGAGTGAATAATTGAAGGCAGTAAAGCAAAATATTGATAAATGTTGAAGCTGGGTGATGAGCAGTAGGAGATCCATTTTACTCTTGTCTCTACCGTGAGACAAGATTGATTGAATCTGATTAATATGTCTCTTGTCTTTTTTATTTTATAATGGCTCCTCCTCTCCCCTTCCCACCACACCTTTATTCCCTCCACCCTCATGCTATTCATGTGGTGGCAAATCCTGGCTGTTTGTCTTGTAGAATGTCCTACTTTGTGGATTTGGTAGGTAGCTAGTCAGACATGAACAACAGGGGGAAAAAGGGAATAGGTCCCAGCCTAGAAGCTTCCTAAAGAACACTGCTATGGTAGTAGAATTGTGAGCATGCACATGCCCTCTAGGCAAAGAGTTATATAGCAACCAGGTGTCCATCAAAATGACCTCACCTGCCAATCACCTGGGAATGCCTTTGGAACCACTCATCACTGCCCAAATATAAGTCAGACATTCCTGCATCTCGGCCCTGTTTACCTTTCTGAGCTCTCTCTTTGTGGCCTTTTTGTTGGGACCATGTGCCTCCTTGGGGCACGCTTTATCTTTCTAAAACATACTTTCGATAAAACAATTAAATCTCAATGACCTGTGAGTCTTCACTTCCTCATTTGTGGAAGAACCAAGGGAAAATATTAACTACAAGTCTGCACCATCATTATCCCTCCTCCTCCCCCTGCCACTGGGGCAACACCGTCAGCCACAATGGTGACAGGTTTGTTTGTTGCTTCCTCATGATGACAAAAAATGTTACCTTAGTAGGGAAATTCATTCAACTGAAATATTGTCCTACAGGAGGGAAACATGGGCAGGAATGTTTTAATGGAAACGAAAAGAAAGAGAGATGAGGCCATCTGATCCTAGGAAAGAAACACAATAAAGCAGGCACAGCCCACAGGGAAGATGAGAGAAATGGGAGCCAGAAGGCAGAGGAGAGGGTAAAGGAAATGGTCCAGATAACCCTCAGTGACTCCGATTTCTCTCTGTGTTCTTTGTCTCCTAGCACCTCTCTTAACCTGCAGGCAGAGTGGTGAGGGCAGGGACAACAAAGTAGTAAGGTGTCAGGGTACTTTTCTCCTTGCTGCACTGCTGAGCTAAAACTGAAGTGTTTTTTTTTTTTTAAATATTTCTCTTGAGCCACATTCTTAAAAAAAGGACAAATAAAATAAAATCAGTTTTGAGGGGGCAGCATCTACCATTCTTGGGATTCAGTTCACATTTGAATAAATAGAAAACAACTCGCAAAAAGACAAATTAGACCCAGATTTACCTGCAGGTGGAATCTCATACTGTAACTTAATGGCACTTCATCAACACCGGCTTTTCTGGGCTCACTGATTAGTTCACGAGCTATGAAAAGTGTTTTGCCATAATTTTTCATTAGCTTCACGAATTATGCCATTTGGAACCATGTGAGGTCGTTAATGTTTTAGTGATTTTTTAAAAACACACTTTACAATCAGAAATTCAAGCACCAAATGCCAGTGACTTGGGGGCCATTTAGACATTTGAGCTATGACCATGACGAAAGATTGGTTATAGCAGTTACTGGATAATGTAGAGTCTTTGAAATACAAACATACATATATACACACATATATAATCACTCATGTAAACTAGTGATTAGCATTTGCCCTGTGGAATTTCTGTGGCTCAGCTGCAAGCAGAGGATGCTGGCTCCCCTTCAGGCACACTCACCCTCAGGCACTTCAGTTTCCCAAGAAGCAGCCGATCCTGCCCCCAGCTCTCCTCTCTGCCAAGGTAGATGATTCATTCTGTTTTCCAGGCAGCACACAAGATGCCCTTACCACAGTCAACTGGAAGAACAATGCCAATCAACAGCAATCCCAAACAGGGAGGTGCTTGACGATGGGGGGATTGGTCTTAATGGAAAACTGCCTAGAGGACCTATCAGTGGGTCTTAATCCAGGTTTTAGAAAATGAGATGAAATGGAATGGAGCAGAATGGGAAACCAGCAGAGCCTGTTATCAGGATAAGTACTATTTTGTGAAACCTTTTTTTCAATAATGTATGTGGGTATATGTGTACTGGGACATAATGTGAAAGGAATTTTTCAATGTGAGTCAATGAAAAGGGCTGGAAGAATGCTGCTTTAAGAATGTATCATTTGCCCCTGGTCACATCACAATGGCTCTGGAATCAATGTTTGAACATTTCCATTCTAACGAGGTAAAAACAACACAGACCTTTCCTCTCATGTCTTACCTCTGAGATATATGTGAGCTTATGAATTCCTCTGAAAAGTTAGCATTCATTAATTTATCTGTTCACTCAACAAGCATTTGTTGAGACTGAAAACATAATGGTGGGGGAAAATAGATGAAAATCTCTGTCTTAGTGGAACTAACGTTCAAGAGTAGAGGGGGAAGTACAGACCATAAGCAATAAGTAATAAGTAAAATAGAAAATGTTAAGTGGTTGTAAGTGCTAAGGCGAAAAATAAACAAAAAGATAATAGGGAGTGAATGAGATATATATATATATTTTTTTTTTCTGGGTAACAAATTACTACAAGCTTAACAGGTTAAAATCACACACAATTATTATCTCACAGTTGCCACGGGTCCACAAGTCTAGGCACAACTTAGCTGGGTCCTCTGCTTAGGGTCTCACGAGGCTGTAATCAAGGTGCTAGCTAGGCTGAAATCTCATCTGGAGAATTAACTAGAGAATAATCCTCGTCCAAGCTCATGCAGGTTGTTGGCAGCATTTAATTTTGTATGGTCGTATGACTGCCCACTGAAGGCTGCCCTCAGGTCCTAGAGGCCTCTAGCAGTTCCTCTGGGCCTCCAAATTACACTGGCCCTCTCACAACATGGCAGCTGCTTCTCATGTCAGCAAGAAAAAGCTCTTGCTCTAGTCTGCTAGGATGGAGTCTTACATGATGTCATGCAATTATGGGTTGACAACCCATCACCTTGCCATATAATGTAACCTAATGGAGGAAGTGACACCCCATTACCTTTGTTGTATTTTATTAGTTAGAAGAAAACAGGTTCTGCTTTCACCCAAGGAGAGAGAAATTCTAGGTGTGGCTTATTGAGGGTTCCCTTTGGGCATATCCACCACATGAGAGGGCTGCAATTTTAGGGTGGCCAGAGAAGGGATTCCTGAGAGTTATCATTTGAGTAAGGACCTGGAGAGGAGAGGAGAGAGTCATGTGGGCATCCTGGGGAAGAGCATCTCCCCTAGATGAAAATGCAAACACAAAGCCTTGAGGAACATGACTGACATTTTAAGGGGAAAAAAAAAGCCTTTGTGCTGATGAGAAAGATCAGAGAGACAAATGGATGACACAGGGGAGAGAGAGTTCCTGGTGTATCATCTCTAAGTGAGCAAGAGGAATTCAGTGCAGAAGTGAAGGGCCTGGTATTTGTTACTAGCACGGAGAAGTGATTCAAGGTAAAAGGCCTGGAGGAAGAGCACATGGGCAAGTGTAGATAGGCTGGTGGGAATTTTTACTTTAGTCTAAGTGAACTAGGAAGCAAGGACATCTGTTGAGAGTGAGGATTAGGGAAGCGGTGTTAGCGATTTGAGGGGAAACGAGGAAGTATGAAATGGTCATCCGTGAGAATAGGACCGTCCTTGGGAATGCACCAGAAAGTATCTGTCTTGTTTGGTGGGCAGAATGCAGGGCTCACCTGACGTTAGCTGTCATGAAATTTAAAGAGAGATTAGCCATCATGGCTGGTGTTTTTTTCCACCTACAGTCAACATGTGTGAAGGTAGGCAAGACATATGCAGGGCGCATAGGAGCGGAGAGGTGCAAGGTGCAAAGGAGGGAGGATGGTGACTGACCATGGAATCTAAAGCTAGGTCAGATTCAGAAGGCAAAAATCGGGAAGGAAGTAGTGGACCTGAACAGTACAATCGATCAGTGGGATCTAATTGACATTTACAGGCATAGCTAGTTTATTGTGCTTCTCTTTATTGCACTTGGCAGATACTGCCTGTTTTACAAATTGAAGGTGAGTACTTCCACCAGCAAAATGATTATGATTGCCTGAAGGCTCAGATGATGGTTAGTATTTTTAAGCAATAAAATGTTTTTAATCATGGTATGTACATCATTTTTTTAGACATAATACTATTGTACACTTAAATGTAAACAAAGCTTTTATATGAACTGAGAAACCCGAAATTTCATGTGGCTTCCTTTATTGCAATATTTGCTTTGTTGTGGTAGACCGGCACTGAGCCTGCAATACCTTTAAGGTATGTACCAAGGTGCTTTATTTTTCATGTGATTATCCAATTGTTAAAAAGACTATTCTGTCTCCTTTGAATTGACACTGAGCCTTTGTTGAAAATTAATTGGCCATGTACATATGGATGTGTGTTTGGACTCTGCTCTGTTCCATTGATCTCTGTGTCTGTTATTTGCCAATACCTCACAGTCTTGACTGTTGTAGCTCAGTGGTTTTCGACTGGAGAAAATTTTTATCTCCCCTCACCCCAAGGAATTTGGCAATGTCTGGAGACAATTTTGGTTGTCATAATTGGTGGGTGATGTCCTACAATGCACAGGAGAGCCTCCCACAGCAAAGAATTATCCCGCTAAAAAGTTAAATTGTGCCGAGGTTGAGACACTCCATGTAGCTTTACAGTAAATCTAAAATGAGACACTGTGACCTTAACAAAAGCAGTTTTTTGGAGGAGTGGGGAGAACATTATGAACGTAGAAGGTTGCCAAGGATAAAACTGAGCAACATATATAAAAGTGTTGGACACAGCCCATAATAATTAAATGTTAATTTCCTCATGATTTGTTCCTGCTCCTGACCTTGACCAAGTCTCCTCCTTTTTACAATTCCCTCAGTGTGACTTCTGCACTTGTCCAGAGCCTTTCACTACAGCAAGTCCTCTGTTAATAGAGGCCTGCGTATTTCTCCTCTGCACATACAGGAGGAGCAGGGCATGACATTTGCAAGCAGTGTCTCCCCTTCGCCACCTGCTCTCGGAGAAGGTGTGCATGGTGAGGATGCTTAAGGTCTACCTCCAGCAAATTTCAAGTATACAATACCACATTGTTATCTACAGTGACCAAGCAGCTCCCTTTGTGAAGGTGGTCCAGCTTGGTGCTAAAGGGACTGACATATTGGACAAGAAGATGAAAGCCTCAGGTTTTCCTGTTCTATGAGGGCTGTGCTGGGCCAGATTACTGAAGTTTAATGACCTTGATGATGACTTTCTTTTGTCTTATACTGATCCTATGCTATAGAGGGGGGACTACGTGGATCCCCTGGCCAGGGTGGACCCCAGAGAGTTTACTACACCTTTTCCAATTTGTAAATTTCCCCTTGTCTGACATTCATTTAACTATTCATTCTTTCATTCAATAAATGTGCTAGTTATGATGTCATGTTCAAGGACTATAATAAGAAATGATACAGATGATTCCCACTCTCACAGAGTTTACATTTTGACTGGGATCAGAGACATTAAGTAGCTTAATAAATGCTCGATAAGATTCGTGAGATGAAGTACAATCAGTTCTCCCATACTGTGTTTATATAGTGCGAGCGAATTTACATTTTGTCTGTGGCTGCTTTCGTGTTAGAATGGCAGAGCTAACTGATGCAACAGACACAGCATGGCCCACAAAGCTCAAAATATTTATTATCTGACACTTTACAGAAAAAGTTTGACAATCCTCGGCCAGATACCTTGGATGTGTTCAGAAGACAAGGTCATCTGGGGATGTTCTCTCTGTTAGGGTGAGGAAGGAAGCAGCATTGGTGAAAACCATATGTGGCCGGACTCTCATGGAAGTGATGGTTTTGGGAAAACATCTTCTTGTCCCATACCTCAGTCCACTTATCCCAGGCCGGGCCACCTTTGCAAAGGAAGCAGCATGGTGATCATAGTTAATAATATGGTATTGTACACTTGAAATTTGCTAGAAATAGACCTTAAGCATTCTCACCATGAATGCAAAAAGTTAGCTATGTGAGCTGACGGGTGTGTTTATTAACAGGAATCGTTTCACAAAGTATATGTATATCGGATCATCACATTGTACACTGTAAATACATATAATTTTATTTGTCATTTATTCTTCAGTAAAGCGACAGGGGGAAAAGGACACACACACACAAAGGAAACTGGAAAAATTCTCATGTCATCTTACCTCCAAGGCAGTTTCTAGGGGAGAGGAGGAAATATTCTTTCTTCTCATGGAAAAAATACAAAAAATATGGCGAGTTGGAAACGTCTGTTTGTCCACCAAAATCTGTCCTCCCAGTTCCATAGTATGGAGTGGTAGCTGCCAGATAGCTGCTCTGCCAGGAACTACATCTCCTGGGATCCTTTGTGTCCAGTCTTGGCCATGTATCCAGTTCTCACCAATGGAATGGGATTGGGAGTGACCCATCATTCGCAGGCTGGGACCTTAAAGAGGCGGCGAAGGAGCTGAGCTCATTCCACACTCTCTTTCTTCTTCTGCTATCTGGATGCAGAGGGTGCTGAGGTTCTAGGGCAGGGCTTCTCAAGTGTCTGTGTGTACAAGTCATCCACACCTGGGGATCTTCTTAAAATTCAGAGCTGGTACAGTAGGTCCAGAGCAGGGCCAGGGATCTTGCATTTCTAACAAGCTCCCGGGGGATGCCAGAGCTGCTGGTGCTCAAACCACTCTTTCAGAAGCAAGGTTCTTGGGATGCTGGAGCTGTAGGATGAAAGGAACATGGGCCTCTGAAACACTAAACAAAGAAAAGCTGCTTCTTCAACCAGCAACTCCTGTCCCCACCTGAGAGATAAATAAGGCTTTTGGTGGGTAGAAGGTGGGATTATTTGCTAACAGCAGCTAGTCTTCTGGGAGTGGTTCAGACGATTCACTGCTTCTGTTTGAAAGTATCTTGGCAGAGTAATTCAGGACAAAATCATCCCTAGCTGCCACCACCCCCTTAATATGTTCCAGATGACTCCTTCATGTTTTAAGAACCCTGTACCTAACGATACCTCAAGACTCTACCAAGCCCTCATACCATTATCTTCTTGATAATGACAAAGAAAAAAATTTTGGCTTGTGTTTGTTTGACTCGGATTAAGAACAGAGTGAAAATATGTTTATGAGATTAGTTGTGAATGATCTACCTCATCTTGAGGGAAGGTTAGCAGAGAGCAGACCATAAAGGTCTTTGATCATGAAAAGTCAACACAGAGTCTCTTGAAGTGGCCAGAGGGTGAGTATCAGGGCCCTGGCAGAGGCTGCAGGCTGAGGCTGGCTGAAACAGCCCAGCCAAAAGTACAGTCACTCGAAAGCTGCTTGACACAGTGACAGGAGCCTGGGCAAGAATCAGATAGAATAGTAGTGTGTGTGTGTGTGTGTGTGTGTGTGTGTGTGTGTGTGTGTGTGTGTGTGTGTGTGTGTGTGTGTGATATTGAGAAGAGTTGCAGTTGAAGCAGAGAGGCAGAGGGAGTCTGGATTAATCCAAGTTCAAAACACGCAGGGGCCTTTTGTATGCTTCCGGCAAACATGTATGGCGAGGAGGCCAAACTCATCTAAGGAAACCTGACCAGCGGTACCCAGTCTGCTAGAATTCAGCCAAGGATACTAGTAGGAAGTCTTTCCTGGGTTTTGAGCAAGGAAGGGTGGAATAAGAAGGCCTGCCCTGTCACTGCTCTGGTCCTGACTTCACCTTCCTGAAATAAGAACCAGAGCCCTTTGCCGCCCAAGTGTTGCTAGCTTTGGATGAGGCAAGGCCTGAGTGTGAGAAGGAGAAAGTCAGGAGAAGTAGTTATTGGGCTTATTTTGGATAAAGCACCTGGGTAAGTTCCAGAAGCTAGCCTTCATCCCGAGTGGTGCTCAAATAACAATATCAAGCCCCTTTGTGAGAATTTTGTAGAAATTGCAGCAAACCTGAGAAAAATTGCCAACTGTGTGCTCTGACTAGTCAGGGCCACTTACTGTGTTGAAAGCCATTCTTATTTAAGGGAAACTATATTGAATTTAGAGTGAGGCCAATTAAAAATAAAATTACCCAACCTTCAGCAAGTAGTCACTGAGCACCTGTTATATGCTAGGCACAGTGAGGGTTAATTGCAGAAACACGAGATGAATCTGCAATCTGTACCTTGGTGAGGGAGGAAAGAGCGGGGAACCTATAAAATAATAGCTGTGAGTCTGGGTACTGACTAGACACCTGCCCATGAAAGTTCTTCACGTTGTTGCCAACGCACTGGCAGCTCCTCCTGATCGCTCCCAGAAAGGCCAGCCCTGCCTGGGGTGGAAATTCCGGGAGGCTGAGCTCAGCAGCCTGTCGGGCTGGAGGTGGTGTGTGGGGACTGATGCCCAGCAGAGGATGGAGAGGAAGAGAGAGGAGGATTAAAGGCCAAGGGAGAGAGGCAGGGGGTAGAGAGCATAATGGTCTCCACTTCAGGCCGGAGCTGTGTACAGGAAACCCCATCACACTAGGTCATTCTGCCTGGTGAAAGCCTGTCAGTGGCCTCTGGCTGCATTTTGAATGGAGGCCCAAGTCCTGGGCAAGGCCCGTTGGTGCCTGTGAGATAAGGACTCTGCGGCTCTCCAGCCTCCTGTGGCAAAGTCTCATTGTTCTTTGCCCACTCCCCCGCTCCAAGATATTAGTGTGTATCGAGCTCTCAGATTTGGTAGCCTGGTCCACATGTCCTTACCTCTAGGGGGGCCGGGCCATCCTAGATTGCCCAGGACTGAGGGGTTTGAGGGGACACAGACTCACAGTTTTAAAACCAGGATAGTCCTTGACAAACTGGGGAGGGTTGGTCAGCTTGTTCTCTGAGGCCTGGACACTCCTGTCTGATACCAGCTCATGTTCAGCTGCCAGCCCAGCAGCTGTTTATTTCCCAAGGAGAAGCTTTCCCAGTGGTGCCTCCTGGGCCCATCAGGCCTGGGTCGGACCCACTTCTGGCCCCCTCACTTCTCCTTTGTAGCTCTTATTATAGCTGTAACTATGCAACCGGTTGTGGAGTTAGCTTCCTGATAGTTAAAAGACTGAAAGCTCTCTGTGGGGTGGGTAGCCCTGACTAGTTCATCTTTACAGTCTCAGCACTCTGCACCGTGCCTGGCACATGGCTAACACTTAATAAATATTTGTTGATGAGAATTCCAATACAAGAAAAATATCTGTGCATCAAATATTTACTCTCTGCCCGACTCTAGAGTACCTGACTATTTCTCAGTCTGGGTGATAATTACATATGTGCTTGCATGAAAATCGAGTAAGCTATCCATATGTTTTTATGTACTTTTTGAATATGTTATTTTGTTACAATAAAAATTTTTAAATTGGAGTTTCTGGGTATATGTCTGAGTATGTGTGTGTTTATGTGTGCATGTATATACATATATGTATACATATACACACAAACACACATGCATAAATATAACTTTGTCTTCTTGGTCTTTATCTCGTAACTGCTCATTTGCTCACATTTGTTTGCTCTGAGGCATGACTAAGGTCATGTCAGAGTTGGAAATCCAGATCAAGAAGCAAGAATCCACATGTCCCCAGTAGGATGAGATAACACAGAAGTAATTGGAAGATGTGTCACTGAATCGTATGACCTCTGCTAATCTTTAAAGTTTAAGTTTAACCTTAAAATTTAAAATTAGTGGTGTACAGAGATATGTGTTTGAAAGTATTCTGTCTATGAATTTCTCCATGTCCCTTGCAGTTAGACCACTTAAGCTCAATTTTGTTATTTGTTAAGGACTGAAAAAGTTAACTGACACATGTATTTCCTGGTGGTACCCGGACTTCAGAGAGAAATAAAAAATTTTCCAGAATCCTTGCTATCTGTAATAAAGCACTCTGCATGCTACTTCTTCTGTAGGTGTGTTTATAATGCATAGGACATTTCTCCTCCCAAATGCTCTCATATCAACCAATCACATCAGAATCTCTGGAGTGGGTCCCAGCAGGCTCCAAGGAGCAGATTCCAAAGTCTTTATCTTAGACTCAGCTTCTTACCTGAACTTCACTGGAGATCTTGTCGGAGCGGCTCCATCTTTAGTCCATGATTATTGGCTGGGTGCATATCTCCACATGGGTGACCTGAGAGCCCCTCACACTTTACCTGTCAAAACACTTAGTAATGTCCCTTGTATATCTGGTCCTCCTCCCATTTTTCCTTTTCACGTAGGAAAAATGAAGCCTGTAGCTGTCCCTGACTGGTGATGGTCCCTGATTCTTTGCATCCCGTGAATGGGAGGTCTGCTTATTTGCCCCCCTTGAGAGCCCTCGCATCTCTCCCCTCCAGGCCAGGTGCTCAGACCTCCTTATCTCACTTTGACTGATGATAGTACCTGCTAGAGCATCTCCCACTGCCACTTCACCCCAAGCAGGACTGCCAAGACTTCTTTCCAGAGACAAGTGCTGATTTTATCTTGTCTCTGCTCAGAAAGCTTTAATGACTCTCCATTGCTCACTAATGACATTTGTGATCTCCTTGAACCCGCCCTTTTTTAAAATCCATCCCTGACCCAAAACAATCTTGGTCAAAATAAACAGTTCACCATTTCTCTAACAACTGTCTAAGTTTTCTCACTTTGACTTTGCTCATGCAATTCTCTCTTTTATACTTCCTCTGCCTCTTGAAATCCCACACAGCCTTCAAAAACCAACTAAAATGCCACTTATCCAGGGTGACTTCTAACTAACTGCAGCTTTTTCCACACCCAATGGAACCCAGCATTCCCACATCACACTTATTGCTTTGTGACTTGTTAATTGTCTTGGTCTCCTAACTGGATTATAGGCAATTTGGGAATGTGTCTTGTTCATCAGTAGTGTTTTTTACATATAGTAGACATTAAACACTATTTTAAAACTTTTATTAAACAGAGCTAAGTAAGTTTGCCTCAGTGAGTGCTCCTATTAGCTCACTTAGCCCCTAAAATAATTTTATAAAACTCCAGATCCCATTTCATTTTTAAGTTGATTTGACATCTACATATTTATCACAATTTAAATATTTCAAAGAATATGTTTTCTCTTGTATGTGTGCTTTATTTGTATTTATTTAAGTTTTGTAGTTGCAGATTTAACTCATTTAATTTATGAGAAATACCTGCCATATAATTTAACTGGCAAAGTCAGTCCTTGTGGTCAAGCCTGACAAATAACCAAGTCACATATTCAATTAGAAAAAGTCTGACTTTATTTTAAAATTTGAATAAATATGGGCGCTAATTCTTAGATAGATAGGAACCCTACCAGGGTTCCTGAATGAAGGCAGGCATTGCCCATCTAGATACTTCTTACTGATACTCTTTACTTTGTTTTCTTGATTCTCCCCCAGGAGGGCTGCATTCTCCAATTGTCTCTTCATTTAGCTCCCTACAATTTTTTATACCTTGTGATGTACCAGAGGAAATGCAAGACAAGTGACAGGCCCATCTATCTTTCTTCTCCAATGTAAAGGGTCCTTGTAGAGGGTAGGTGGGAACAGGGAATTGGCAGTCCACAGGCTTGAAATGCTTAAAAATGGAAGTTGAAATTCTGGAAATAGGTTCCATTTAAGCTACCCCTGCTTGTGTTTCCCCTAGAAAGTCTCTATGTACCCAAGAAATGTGTGTTCCTCAGTGTGAAGGCAACTGACTTGGAATGAAATCACAGAGGAGGTTTTATTTCCTTTCAAGGTCACTTTGTTGCTCCACAAGATTCCCAGCTTCTTCTAGGTGAAATCACTCTCCCAGAGGCAAGTTTCATCACAAGGAAAGATCTCATCAAACGTAGGTTTCTATGGCATGCCAAATCACTGAGCTGCCTGAGTGATATGCCACCAAATGCCCAGCAAAGGAGTTGGCTTAATAATAGGATGTTGCTCCATTGTTTATACCCAAATGTTTACAATTTGCAGCTATTATGACCGCCAATAGTCATAATCATAATCTCTACATAGTTAATTGGTGCCTTAAATGAACTAGATACAATGCAGAACTTATCATTAGGCATAGTACCCTTACTATTTTAAGACTTGGAAAACATTCCTGTAATTTTACAGGCATCCTGTCTGGCACTCTAGTTGTCTGAAAAAGAAATCGCTGTTTAGCCCCAGTTCTTCAGAAATTAGGTTATTTGATTTTGCTGAGTTTGGCCTGAAAAAATGTAGTATTAATAGGGTAGGGGCATATTCACCTTTGAGGAGCTCCAAACTTAAACAGTTTGGAGGACACTCATTAAGAAAGACAATGTAAAATTTCAAATAAGCTTTAGGGCTCACGTAGGCTTGTTTCTTCAGTTTCACAGCAAATCCACCTCTATCGCAGCAACAGTGATCACGTTTCTAGCACAGTGCCTTATACTTAGATATACATTTGAAGCTATTTCAGGCTAACATATGAACCTCAAGAGCCACACGCTTTATGATTGCTAGGGTCTGTATGATCCACTGCTTAGAAGGTCAATCAGAACCTGTTAAAGTGAGAGTTCCTTTGCTGAAAGCCTGGCTATTGTTCCAACACAGAGGCTGCAAATTGCTGAGCTGTGGGCCAGACTTGGTCTGCAGATGGTTTGTTGTGGTAGTGTTTTGTCTTTTTATTCAGTGTTTCCTTAAAATGTGAATTAAACTTGTCATGCTTTAAAACCATAAAATTTCAAATAAAGAACTTTTTTTTTTTTTTTTTTTTTGCCCCTTTTGAGAAACTGAAAGACCCTTCCACAGTGGACTTGGACATGACAAAATGACAGCTTTAGAGAAGAGCCCATTGGCCCAGTCCCCACCTGGCTCTCTTCACTGTTTCTTATTTACCTATCTCACCCTGGAGACCTTTGATTTATGGGAAGGCCCTTGTCCAGGTCAGGAGCGTCAGGTGCCTTCACCCTAGTCCTGCTCTGTCCCTCTCCTCATCCTTTTGGTCTCTGATTTCTATTCTTTTTGATGGTCCTAATGACTTTTTTAAAAATAGAAATTAGCTGTACATGATTAATATTTACACTCCATTTTGTTAACTACATTGTTTTACAAATCTTGCTTTTTCAGCTTGTACTTGGTCATTTGCAGATTGATTCATAAAGAATGACATATATATTACAAATACATTAACTTTTTGTGCTTTAAAAGTGATACACAGATTATTTTTTAAAAAACTATATTGGAGTAAAAAAATGGTAGTTTAAGAATCTTAGGCCTCCTGTTGACATCAGTGGAAAATCTTGACAAGACTAGAGTTGAGGCTGTTTCTATGGATTGTAATCTTTACAGCAGAGTTGTCATCCTAATACCACACAGAACTCTCCTTCACCCTAATGCACATATTGTAATTCATGGCAAAAGGTATGTCAATTTGGATCTTTACACTGCTGTTTGGTAAATTTAGCTTAGGTTTCTGCATAAACTCCTTAAAATTTTTGCATGAAAAAATTTTAGAATTAAAAAGAAAAAAATGCAATGGAATTTATTGTTGATTGATACCGTTAAACCTTTTTGAAAAAGACTTGGTATCAATAAATCTAGCAAACAACAGAAACATACTGCCAATCCCTAAGTGATGTAGTTAGCTGACAGGAAAATACCAACCAAATCATCTATGAGAAAACTCAGTTTACTTGGGCTAAAAAGTCAACAGTCTTTCCCCTTGTAATTCCTCTGCAATTAGATTCAAGTTTCAAAGAAGTTCTGGTTGGGACATTAAACAAACTTAAAAAAATTTTTACAAAAACAGCAGTTTTAAAAAATTTTGAACTCCAGTAATTATTTACTCAAATTAACACACAGCCTATATAGTTGGAAAAAGAAAAGATTTTTGGATATATATTTTATTTGACAGTGTTTTAGAATATCATACAGTAAACAAGATTTCTGTAAAAGTTAATTTATCCATAGTGGTGCGTTTCATAAAAATAGTTGCTCACTTACAGTCTTTCTGTGACTATTAATACATGGAATTATATTTATAGAGATACAGCTGTACAGGGTAAATTCACAGCTAACACTACACAGAAATATTATTTGGAATGGGATTTAGATGATGTGCTGTCTTCACAGGTTATGGATTACATCCGCATAAAGCAATTATGCACAAGTAGTAGCTGTGAACTGTGCAAATTAGAATTTATGCAAGCGTAATCTCAATTTTTTAATCCTTTTGTAACACATGGAAATTAAAGATCAGAGGATAGAGTACCGGGACGTGCAGCTACACTACAGAAGCATTGTCCAAAACCAGATTCAATAAATTAATGGCAAACTATACTGGATTTCTAGTCCAGGGGGGAAAGACAGATTAAACCAAATGTATTGTAAACTGCTACATGTGTTTGTGCTTTTGTTTTTGATGAATGGGTTCCATTTTTGGAAATTGCTTTTACAAGCTGCAAAACTCTTCATTTGAGGCTTTCAACCATATTTTCTTCTTGTCAAACAACTAAACTACTCCTACGCCTGATGAAAATTAAACGGCTAGTGCTTAGGGTATAGCAATTATGAAGACAGGAAAAGAGTCAACGCAGGAAGGCTTTTATGTGTGACCTTTTATGACTGACCTGATTTCCCTGTTTTCGTTATCTGACTACAAGTGCAGGCAGGTGAGGCTTATTTGCATTTGAACTCCTGTAAGGGGCAGAATACAGACAGGATGAAGCCTCATTCATTCAGACCATATTAAAGAGAAACTGCCCTCAGAGACATTTGCCTTTTAATACGTGTAGCTACGAATAAGTACCAACGTGTGAACAAAAAAAGGGCTATGTAATAGACCTGACAAGCTCAGAGGGCTGGATGGCAGGCCTGACAAGTGCAGTGACCGAAAGTAACTCACACGATGGTCTGATTATAAATTCCTGTTTCTCCTTTGATTCTAAATGAATAAAATGAACTGCAAAACTGCCATTCTCCAGAGCATTTTCTCAGTCTGTTGAGATCTTGCTTCCAGGCATGTCCTCAAAAATCTGGTTCAAATAAATTCTTATAAAATTTTTCTATAAATTTAGAGGTACTTCCATCAACAAATGAATAATTAATTGAAGGTAACATTTTTTCAAAGAGTATGAAAATAGTACAGAAGACAAGCCTTAGAATTATACTAGAGAATTAATCATAGATCAATGAAGATAAACAGAAACATCTACAGGTTCCAAAAGAAATACAAATTTGACAAAGACTACCATACAAAAAGGCAAACTGAATGGACTAAGAGAAAGAGTAAGAAAGATAAGCAGAAAGGAATGCTGAGACATGTTCTTTAATGAAAATAAATTTGTCATAATGATTTTTTTTTAATATCAGGGATTCATTATAATCTGAGAAATATAGGAGAAAAATTTTGCCTCTGCTCTATCAAAGTGAAAACGGATGGAAAGGTTTAAAAAAGGACAATAAATGAAATATAACATTCCTGTCAAAGAAGCTACTATCTAACTCTGCTAGCCTGAGACAATAAATAGAAAAGCCTTTTCAGAAAGGAACTGCAGCGTTGCCAATCTTGATTAAACAAATCGCGGTCTTTCAATTATAAAATTCATACTTTAGATGAAAACCAATTAAGATCTATGAGCTAAACTGCAAAATTCTGACTTACGCACTGTTCCCTAGGATACAATTTTTAAAAACCTTTTTTTCTACCACTGAAGTGTACAGAAACATGATTTGATCACAGAGATGGCCGGAAAAATGGCATTACATCAATGGATTGGCTAGATTTCTAATTCATCTTGCAGTACGCGGGGCACGTTGCTGCTGATGACCAGGGATGGGTGCCACGGGCGGGCCATGGAAACATGTCATGGGCGCAGTTCTGAGTATTTCAAAGAAACCTTTTGACCCCTGTCTAGATATGTCAAGAACAATTTATTTACAACTCTTTAGATCCATTAAAAGATAGAATCTTGTCTCCGCTTCAGCTTGCTCCGTGCAGTTTGATTTTTAAGGCGATATTCCAGTTTGTCATTGCTCTTAAGCTGTCCCGTTTCTTGCTAGAAAATTTGGATGACATCCAGGTCCTTCATGCAGTGGGGGGATTTTTATTTCTTTTATTTTGTATTAAAACTAAAGCTACACTGCACCGTCTCTCCGTGATGTTCTTCACGTACTTTTGGTTCTTCCATAGCTGCCAAAGCCCCCGCCGTGGGGCCGGGGGCTTCAGGATCAGTTCGGGCCTGGGCGCCGCGTGGGTCCAGGCGCGCGACAGTGACAATAAGTTAAAACGCCGTGGGACGGGACCGGAGGAGGAGGGGGGCGGCCGGCGGGCGTCGAGGCGGGCGGCTCATCTGCCCGCGGCCGGGGCGCCGGGCCGGGGGGCGCCGGGCAGCTTGTCGGCGCCCGGCACCTTCCAGGGCCCCGGCGCCACCGCGGCCTTCCGCGCGCCCGCCCGGCCCCCCGCCTCCCGCGCGCCGCCGGCCGGGCCCGCGGGCGCGGCCGCCGCCCCGGGGCCTGCGCGGCGGCCGCGCTCCCTGCCGCCCGCCCGCGCCGCCGCCGCGTCCGCCGCCGACGGGGGCGCGGGCGGCGCGGCCTGCGAGGGGGCGGCGCCGGCGTCGGGCCGCGCCTGGCCGCCGGGCGCCTCCTCCAGGCGCGGCCGCGCGGCGCGCTGCGGGCTCGCCGAGCGCTCCCCCTGCTCCCCGAGGCGCTGCTTCTTCGGGCCGCCGGCCGGCAGCTGCTTTGGTCTCCGAGCGTCGTGCTCCCTCCTGGCGTCGCGAGTCGCGTCTGGGCTCATCCGGCGGGGCGGGGCGGCGGGGGCGGCCGCGCGCGGGGGCGGGGGCGGGGACGGCGCGCGGGCGGCGTCCGGCCTCACTTCCGGCAGCCCTGCGGCGGCGGCGGCGGCGGCGGCGGCGGCGGCGGCGGCGGGGCCGCTCCGGCAGCCGGGGGCGTCTGCGGGACGGAAGCACAGGCGTCAGATCCGCGCCGCCCCGCGCCCCCCCGGCCTCCGCCCCCCGCGCCCCGGGGCCGGGACGGGCCCGCGGAGCCCGGGCCCGCTCCAGCCCTGCGCCTCGGCCACCTCTAACTGCCCGGGGGTCGTCACGTCTGACAGTCTAGTGTGCACCGCGGACTCGGCAGCACGCCAGTCAGGGGTCCCCTCACTCCAGGGCACAGCGGAGTCACCCGGAGAGGCCGTGCCGGACACAGACTTGTCGGTGGCCAGGCCCAGGGACGCCAGGGCACAGCCCGGAAACGTGTCTGCGTTTCTGATCGGCATCCAGCTGCTTCTGAAGGGGGTCCGAGAACCGGGCTTTGAGAAACCCCGGTCTGAGTCCTCTGGAAAAAGTTGGGAGAGCGACTTTCCCGACCATTAGGTGTCACTCAAAGCAGGATTCTTAGCTACCGTCAGATAGTCTGAGGATTTAGATAAATTCATCTAAAAACCCTCACTGTCGTCTTTTAGAAATCATTGTTCTTATTCCTGTTAGTAGTTCTAACATTATGCCAGGCCCAACATTAAGATAAATGATTCCTTCTAGGAAGCCTACTTGCAACATTTATTTGGGATTTAAGATCTCTACTTTCAGAAAGGATTTGGAACAGTTTACAAACAACAAAACATACACGATAGAGTAATCAAAATGAGAATTGATTTGTTTTTTTAAAATGCAACCACTGGTCAGAAGCGAAGTAGCAGAACAAATGCGTTAATCTGAGACGAGTTAGGTACTACTATAAGCTCTACCCTTGAGTTTCTGGCCACTAAAGCAAAATTAAAGCAGGGAAATTCAATGCAGGGGACTCTTTTGTAAGGAATATGTCCCCAAACCTTTGGAAATCCTTAAATTTTGGAATATCATTCTAAACCGTAATTTTTCTCCATAGTATTGGCATGTAGTTACGAGTGGAGACAAGCCACATTGATGTCTGAGTGCTGGATGGCAGGCCAGGCTCCCTCACTAGCTAAGAGATTCAGTCTCACAAACCAGCCTCACTCACGGGATTTAAATTCCTGCTGCTATAACATGTCAGAGACCATCCGACCCTTCTGCATATTCAGTCTGTGAATGTCAAGGGTCTGTTTTGTTTAAAAGTTGAGGATTCTTATCTGGTACCTTTGATGCTGATTTATAAAGAGATAAGGAGAGTAAGAGGTCAGAGGGGTGAATAGTTTCAGTAATTCTGGCCACTTGTAGAGTATCAGTGGTGAAAACGTTTCAACTTTGTTGTGAAATTCAAATGCAGTGTTAAGTGCACAACGTTCTCTTCTATCTATAGACTGTTATCCACAATTATGTTCACATAGTGAGTAAGTAATTCTAGAAAAGCTGCAGAAGATCTGGAATCTAATCCTGACTCTGGCGTTTACCAGTGATGTGATTTTGGACCAACTACAAGGTCTTTTCTGAGCCTCAAGTTCTCGCTTTGAGGTGGGGGTAAAATATCTACCTTATAGAGGTGAGACATGCACTTCCAAAGGGAAAAGCATCTTGCAGTGGGAGGATTATAATGAATTTCACACACAGTTGAGTCAGATTTTTCTTCTGTGCCCCAGTGGCTGCCCTCATATGGACTGGACCGCATTAACTTGCATGCTTGCCGGTGAGGTTTTGAACAAGCGCAGTAAGTCAGCCATTCTCATGTGCTGTGATTCATTGTGGTTTTGCTCTAGCTCAGGTACCCTCAACTATCTCAAAAAATATTCTGAAATCCACAAGTGCAAGTGTCCTCAATGAAAACTGGAGTATGTTCTGCTTCTAGCTGGCTTAGAATTTTAAAGTCTAACAAATGATAGATGGTGGCAATTCCACCTATATAGGAAGATAGTGCCTGAAAGAGTTAAAAGTGGTCTACAAAAGGCCTAAGAGGAGGATAGTTATGTGCAAGGGTAATTTCTAATTTGGACCATGGTAATGATATTTCAAATTTTCATAGCTCTTTTCTCTACCATTATATCACATACAGTAGAGTCAATTAGTTGTCCTTAAATTATTTCTGAGATATGGGGAGGCTGAGGTTATTCACACCATTTCCTGAAGAAGGAATTGAAGCAGAGAGAGATTAAGTAACTTGACCAAGATCACAGAATGGGTCAGCGAGGAGCAAAATGTCTGGTTTCTTTACTCTTTTTACTTATTGAGAACATTTTTGTAAAATGTTGCCTTGTGAATAGGATCAAAACATGTGAAATGGACATTCTCAGTGGCCACTGATGGCCAACAGGAACTAGGTCCCATCATTGAAGAGAATATTTAATATTTATGAACATCTTTCTTATATTGAGAAACTAGAAGATGAAATTATTCAAAATACAAAAGAATCCCTCTTATAGATTTCTCAAATATTTATTTATAGATCATTAAATACTGAGCAGAAGAAACTTAAAGCTAAATGTTCTAAGCCACCATTGATTAAGGATATCACTCAGAAATTAAAATAAACTAGATTATAAAGGAAAATGATTTAAAAGATAGACATATTTGTGGTTCAACAGTTTTCATTTTCCTGGACAAGAATTCTTCAGTTCAGTACTAAACATGTAGCAGGCTGACCCTGAAAAGCTCAGTAAAGCAGTAAGGCCAGGTGGCAGGCAGCCCCTTCCCCACCCTGCCCCATCATCTGCCTCATCAAAGTAACATGAACGGTGGTGGTCAGGAAGAACCCTTCTCTAAGGGTTTCAACTCTGGCTTTCATGAAACCTTGATGCATGTTCTCTCTTCCTTCTATCCATAGACTGAAGAATTAATCACATTTAGTTCTTATTTCTTGAGACCTTATTTTTCTTTCTCTCTCCTTTCCCTCCCTCTCTCTCTTTTTTCTTGGACCTGACCATTGGCTAATGCATGTGATCATGTCCATTTACGAACTCGTTGTCTGGGAGAACGAGCTCCACAAACCCTTCCTGTCTGAAATATTCTAACTAGAATTAAAAATAACAGAGACACATCCTGGAAAGAAGAAATCGGCCACGTGAACCTGCTGGGATTTCTGCAGCCCCTTTGTCCAAATAATGTCCCCAGGCCCAATTGTTGAAATCAGAAAGGAAAGCCTTTTATTCCAAATTGGCTTCCTCCTCCCATGCCAGCACCTGAGTGAAACAGCTCTAGTTACAGTCGCCAGTGATCTTTCTGCTGCCAAACCCACCTCTCTGTATTTATCTTAATGTGCTATCTCAACACATGTCAACAGCTGACTACTCCCAGAAAAAAGCTGGGCTCTTGGCCTCCATGACACTCCACTCTCCTGTTCTTTGTCCTACTGCTTTGGCAGTTCCTTCTCAATTTACTTTGTAGGTTCCTCTTCTTTTACTTGGCCTCTAATGTTGCCATTATTCAGGGCTTGGTCTTAGGTCATTTTATTTCCTCATAGTCTCTCCTAGGTATTCTAATCTATTCGTGTAGCTTTTAGACAACAACAATACTCCCAAATATTTCTGCAGAGCTCTATGCTACCAGCTCCATGCTGCTATGTCCATCTGCCTACTTGAGCTCTCCACTTGACTAGTTCATTAGCATCTTCACTTTTAAAGTCCTAAAAGAAATTTTTTTTCTTCTCAAGTCTATTCTGCACTTTTTTCTTATTTCCCCATCTTGGTGAATGGCACAACCATCTCTTGGAGTCATCCTTGATTCCCTTCTCTCCCTCACCTCATGAATACAATCCACCTGCAAGTCTTATTAGTTTTATTTTCAAATAGACATGGACTCTGTCATGTTATGCTCACCTTCACTTTCACCACCTGAGATACATGGCAGTCCCTGAAAGAATGGAACTAGTATGGGCTGCCCTAAATTGTCACAGTTAAAAGAAGACCACAGTGTGGACACCTTTCATAAACCTTTGGGGACACTCTTAAAGGCAGACAATTAAAAAATGAATGTTAGTGTTGTTCAGACAAGAGAAGTGTAGCATACTATGAACCACACACCCTCCCCTGAGCTCAGAGCTCAGGAAACAAACCTAATTACTATACCTGAGAGGTGGGCTTGCCGAGCTATTGTTTCTCACATAGGCTACTATAGTAACCCATTCTCTTTACTTCTGCTCTTGTCTACCTCCAGTGATTCTCCCTACAGCATTCACAACATTCTCTTTGAGACATAAATCAGATCATACTATTCCCTTGCTTAAATCTTTTGGTGGATTCTCACTGCTCTTAGATTAATAACATGACCTATCTGGCCCCTGCCGGCCTTCTCAGGCTCATCTCCTTTATCCCCTATTCTCCACACACTGACCTCCGTTCACTTCCTCGGGTGCACGAAGCTTATTCTCCATTCTGGGATGTCATTGCTGACTCCTACATCTGGAAGATTCTCCCCTAACTGTTCACATGGTGCATTCCTTTTCATTCTTTAGGACTCTTATATATCACCCCAGGGAACCCCAACCTACAGCAGATATTCTGTTATCTTCAGGAACGTCTCATTTGGATTTCCTCATAGTATTTATAATTTGTAATTATATGTTGTCTGCTTATTTGATTAATGTCAGTCTCAATTGCTAGATTGTAAGCTTCATGAGGGCAATGACTACACTGATCTTGTTTATCACAATGGACTTAACACCTAGTGTACTGTTTGACCCAGGAACGAGTGCTCAATGAATATTCAATGAACAAATAAATCGATTTACAATTAGAAACAAAAGACTTGAAACCAAATGCCAACTTGAGGAAGCACTTCAGGGCAAAAAATCTTCATTTAAAGAACAATCTGCCCCAAACAGGTTTGTGTCTTTGATTATTATAATTTTTCAGAGAGGATAGTCAAATGATACTGTATATTTGAAGTGGGAGTGGAAATAAATAAGTTTGGAAGGAAAAATGCAGGAGGAGGACTCCAGCAACAGAAAGTGCACGGGGACTGGTTCTCAGGTTTCATTAGTGTTTCCTGGAATGTAGTGGTAGAAAGAGAAGCTCAGGATCCAAGAACATGTGGCCAAGCTCTTCTGACTTTTAGCAGTTGTTCTCTCCCTCCTCAATCTTATTATTCATACTGATGTACTGACATCGTTTAAAGGGGCTCCATCCCTGGGGAACCATTAATAAACGTGCCAGATGAGTCACAGATAAGAGGGACCCTAAATATCTTACATTCCAAGGGATGGGGTAGAAGCAAGCCCCTCTCCTGTTAGAATCAAGTTTCTTCCCCCTTATTGTCAGTTCTAGCCAGTTTGAATCTCTCTTAGAACACAGTGATTAATATATAATTATATATTATAAGAATATAGGTACACACATACCATTATCTTTAAGTGAAAAGCTGTACAATCTCTTAAATTATCCTGTAGAAACCTAGCAGTATTCAAAAATAAAATGCACTCTTTCACTTCGTAAGCCTGAGATTAACAAACAAACAAACAAAAACAAACAAACAAACCTCACCTACTGTGTTGCAATATCTTTTTTATTTTATGGACTATAACCCAACTGACAGTGACCAGAGAGATGATCCACTAGAAATAATCTATTTATTGCAGTAAATAAGTACCTGCATTATTAGTTTTCCCAGATGGCTCTTATTTCCAGCAAAGATTTGTGCAGAAGAGGAAAATGTAACTCAAATCAAGGAAGAGTTAACTCTGTCCAGTGCTGATGGATAAGGGATACCCCCTCAGAAGGGAGGCAGTGATTGTCTCAGGGAAAGATGACCTGTATCCTGCCCCACACCTTACCTGATGACCTTAGGGATTCCAGCTTTGGACTGATAGGTCTGCCAAGCCCTGAATAAGGGATTCTGCTCTTTTTCTGTCAATACAGCCTGAGACCAAGAGTCTAATGGCTTTGGATTAGGGTGTTAGGAAGGTAATAATAATAATATTACCACCATTGGTTATGACTAATAATAGCAATAGCTAACTGACTGAGATGCTTACTAGGTATCAAGTATTCTTCCAAGCCTTTGAAATGCATTTATTCATAAGAAAACTTGTGCATTTTACAGATGAGGAAGCTGAGGCACAAAGATTAAGTAACTTGTTCAAGACTGCATAGCTGGTAAGTAATAAAATGATTTATGAATTGGGTGATGTTCCACAAGCTCAGCTGAAACACTGTGACTAGACTCCACTATTGTCATTGAGAAATGGGGCTCATTTCTTCTTTTGGGGAAGTATGACAGAAACTTCCACTTAAAGTGATTGTCAGGGGCAGGTCCATCATTATTCCAAATGGAGACTCTGAAATGCCATTTGTGTTTGAACCTTGGACACAGAAGGACAGTCATCATAGTTACTGTACTGATTTGTGAAAATGCTGGAAGTATGAACTGGAATCAGAGAATAATGGAATTAGATTTCTTAAGGTCAGGGATAATACTATGAATTTGAAAATATCCCTCACAGTGTTACACTTTAAACCTGGATTGAATTGAAAATACTCATACTAGATATTTGAAACACTGAGTTAGTTTGAGACATAAATGCTTTTACTGCTCAAATGCATACAATTATGCTGCAAAGAGATTCATGGATTTGGTGTTACTTCTTTTTATAAAAACCTTTCCTGTTGCAACCTACATTGGCTGGGTTAGAATACTGATGTGGTTGCACTGGAATATATTTTCTTCTAATTTAGAATATTATGGGAAAATATAAAAATAATTAGGGTAGATCAAAGGACCGTAATGTGAAGTCATTTGGTGTTCAAAAGAAAAATCTTTTAAGGATGTGTTCAAACCATAATGGTTCATTTGGATCTGTTCAACCATCACTAAGGTTATCACTTTTTGTAACAAAATACAAATAAGAAAAATGTGCATTTAAAAATTTTAGAACAAATTATTTTACTTTGCTTCTGTTCTTTCTAAAGCATTGTTTCCAGCCTGGAGGCATGGTTAATGGCCTTCAAACATGTAATTGTTTCACTTTTATTACCAGTGAGATGTAAACTAGGTGTTATAAACATAAATAACTTTAAAAATTGTGACCATATTTGCTTAGTGTTGCTTCACAGTTATACTCATTGTGAAATCACAATTAAAGATGCAGCTAGCTGTAAACCTGTGGCAAACTTTACCCACCTCCATGGCCGAAAGGGCAAATCCTAGGGTTAAATGAAGCTGCTAGAGGCCACCATTGGCTGAGTGCTTCACATACACCAGGACCTGCGTTGTATGTATCACACACACTATCTTTAATCCTCATAACAGTTCTAAGAAATATGGTGCTATTATCACCATTTCATAGGTGTGGAAATGAGGCTTAGATCAATTAAGCAATTCGGCAAGACCACTCAGCTAGTAAGTGAGAATCAGGACAACTGACTACATAACTCCAGAGCCCAAATCACTAGTCTCTTCTAGTGCTTTCTAACGTTTTCCACATCGGGACACGCAAGGAAAAAGATAGTATTTAGGCTGAAGTAGACATGAAACCAATCCAGGTCTGGTGATACCAGTCAAGCCTTTCCTACATGCCCCACGGACTAATGGGATTCAGTATCTCGGTATAGCCCATCAGAAGAGGGTCAGGGGAACAGATTAAGATATTCAGCTCTATTTTTCCATGAGGTAAAATCTTGATAACCCAGATTGATCTGGAGAAGTGGGAATGTCTAGGGATCAGTTTCAATTAGTAAAATATCTGCATTACAGGGTATATGAGAAATATGCTGGTTCATTTATTGTAAGCATGTTTTGGAAAGACACGTAGTCATTTTTTTTTTTTGTCCAAATCAGGTCTTAAATGAAAGCCCAATATGTACAACAGATAAAAACAGGAGTGGATCCAGAGCCTCTCGTCATTTGCCCCCACTCCCACCGGCATCGCTTTAGCCCATTTCTGAGGACCCTTGAATATCTAACAGAACACTCTGAAAACCACTGCTTGAAGAAGTACCTGTTCAAATGCAAAAATCCATACTTGGGGGTGGGAAGAGGTGAAGGTCAGGAAAACTTGGTTTAATATGTATTTTTTTCTCAGTACTAGTAGTTGGGAATTGCGTGAAGCACAGCTGAGAAAGGCAGACTTCACTTTTCCATAACTTTGCCTGGGCTGGCTTAGTCACGTGGAACTTATGGTTCACAATCCTACAGAGCAGATAGAGAGTGACCTTGTCTGTCTTGAGGAAGAGTGATCAGCAACTTGTGAAAGAAATTGTGTCAATGGCAGGCCTGGCTTCTTGCAGTATGACCACTTGGTGTAAACTTGGGCAAATCATTTAATCATTTCTAACCTCAATTTCTCAGGAAAATTGAGAATTGAGAATTGGAAATAATATCTGCCTTGCTTCCCTCCCAGATTTGTGATGATCAAATGAAATAATCTATATAAATGTTCATATATATGTCAGTCATTAAATTTATAGTTGGAACCCAATTTTTAAAATGATCAAAAGATTTGGATTGTCACTTCACCAAAGATGATATGTAAATGAAAAATTTATATATATAAACTTTTTATATATAATTTTCATTTGATATATAAATGAAAACACATAGAAAGATGCTGAATATCATGAATAGCAAATTGCAAATTAAAACTGCAATGAAATACCACTACATATCTACTAATATGGCCAAAAAAAACTCCAAACATAAAAATAATGTGGAGTAATTGGAACCCTCATATGTTTTTTGGGGGGAATGAAAAGTGAAACAGCCACTTAAAAAACAGTTTGGCAGTTTTTTAAAAGGTTAAACATTTAGTTAACCATACAATTCAGTAATCCCACTCTGAGGTATCTACACAAGTGAAATAAAATTTAACATTCAAATAAAAAACCTGAATGTGAATTTTTATAGTGGTTTTATTTTTATTCATCAAAAACTGGAAACAACTTAAATGTCCAACTGGTGAATAGATAAGCACACTGGTATGATGGGATAGTACTCTGCTGTAAAATGGAACAAACTACTTATACACCCAAGAGCATAAGTGAATCGCAGAGGCGCTATGTAAAACAGAAATCTGCTTCAAAAGGTTACATACTGCGTGGTTCTCTTTATATGACATTCTCAAATAGACAAAACTAAAGGGACAGAAAGCTGATTAGTGTGGGGTTAGGGTGGGAAGGGGCTTGAGCACCATGGAGAATGAGAGAATTTGGGGGGATTATGGAACGGTTCAGGATCTTGATTATGGCAGTGATTATATAACTGTATGTTTTTCGAAAGCAGAAGAATTCTACACTAAAAAGGGTGAATTTTACAATACGAAAATAGTGCTAATAAATTGTTTTTAAGCTTAGTGTGAAGAAATCTTTTAAAATTGGTTACAATTTTTGCAGATGTTTCCACCACTCATTTGCTTAGTAACCTCCCTTTTCCCCTCACCATGGGACTAAGGTAAGTCTCAGTCCAAAGAAACTGATAATGAATTCTGACTCCACAGAGCCAGCAGAATCTGAATTAAAGAAGTTTCACTTAATCTTTAGAAGGCCTCTTTAATCCCAAAGCTTTCCTAGAATTGTGTTCTTCATCACAGAAATACAGCTCTGTCTTAAGTGGCAGAGAGCAGAAATAAGAGATGAGGATAATCAATCATAAGTTGCCTATTTCATGGGAGAAATGCTGAAACTGATAATAGCCACCTCTTGCCAAAGATGAAAGAAGTGGAAATGAGCTTCTCAGAGGAGATTCTTGTACTCCAGCTAAACCTCTACCTCTGTGGTACCCAGACAAGATCCCTTCATCAACCACTGGAAGCCATCCACGGGCAAGACACAGGCATAAGATTGATCCACTTCTAGACTGAGGCCCCATAGAGGTATTCTCATCAATATGTCCCCAGGGAATGAAGTCTCTTTGTAACAATCTGGTTGTTTTAAAGTAAATAAATTAGTGGAAGCAGAGATCCTGTGCCTAGAGCCATCTAATGTTGTTGTTATCATACTTCATCAAGGTTATCCTTAGACAATTTTTTTGTATCCAATTTTATTTTTTAAAGCACTGTCTTCATATTAATTTCTCTCTCTATATCGGGACCCAGTAGCCAGATGCTCTATTCATCCTTTCTTCCTTTTTAAATGTAATTTATTTATTTCCGATCATAAAATACAAGGAAGCAACAAAGGCAATGCCTGTGACATCTGGTTGCATATCTTCCCAGCCTGTGAGCATCTATAAATACCATTGTGCCGTGCAGGCTCAGACTGCCCCCACACGCATTTACCTATATTCTAAGAACTGCAGAGTATAGAATATGACCATGTCGGATGTTTCAAACAGATGCCCCATTCATAGCACAGGGTCTACTCCAATCACATTTTCTAGTTTACTTTTACAAATACTGAAACTGAAGTGACCGGTTGTTCTGTTATTGATTTTCTGAAACTCTCCATGAACAAGTAAGACATGGACAAATTACACCTGCATGGCTCTTAAAAAGGTTTAAAATAACTTTTTTTTTAAAGGCCCATCTTAACCAAGAGCAAAGACTAAGGTACTTTCTGTGTCCGCAGCCTTCTATGCCCCAGGTTGCCTGTGGCACCTGGATGGCTGTCCTTGGGTCTCTCACATCTCAGGGGGCAATGGAGGAAGGGCAGATCAGGCCAAGGATGAGGAATAAACGGTCTTTACTGCGTTGAGACCAGGAATCCTGGGTCTTAAGGATTTCTGTATATTAATGGTCAACTTTCTCCTCCATGTTATTTTAGGCCTGTTTCTATAGCCTCATGAGCTGTTTTTTCTTCTAGTAATAAATCTTTGCCTTCTCCTTCCTCTTCCTCTCCCGGGTGGCTGTCACTTCCTGGTACTTCCTGCCAACCTCATGAGCCAGGTGCCCTAGGTAGACAAACTTTCACAGGGGCTTCAGACACATAACCTCAAAGGTAGCAGGTACCACCATCTGCCTTTTTTTTTTTTTTTCTTGTGAGAGTTGGGTAGGATCCCATCAAATGCTTTTCTTGTTAGGGAGGCCTGGCCTTGCTAGCTCTGGTAGGCAGCATGCCTCCACCATCTACCAAAAAATTTGACTGGGGCCTGATGTGGTAGGGGCCATAGGCCTGACTGGTGTTCATATGCTTTCAGAGAAAGGCCAGGTATTTTGACTTATTTCTATAGAAATTGCTAGAAATGTTTATAACCTCATAGCACATGACCACCACCTCTGGCCCTGCTTGGCCATCATGGGTGCCTGGTGGCCCATGAGATGGCCTTGGCCATTGAGCACCGTATATGCCCTTCTGCCATCTTTGGCAGATGACTGGGGAAACTGTATTTTTTTTTCCCATTTAAAAAATATTTATTGAGCACTTATTGCTTACTTTATATTCACTGAAAGGTCTATGCACTGAAAATATACCCGTGAAGAAAGCAATATTTTTGTCTTCATGGGCCTTACTATCAAGGTGGAAGAGAGAAAAATAAATAAGAAATAACACTGCATCATATATAGATCAGTAAAATGCAGAAAAATAAGGTAAGGCAAGGAGATGAAAAGAAATACAGGGTGCTGTTTTAGATAAAATAGTCACAGAAGGACTCTCTGATGAGGTGACATTCAGCAGAGACTTGAATGCTGAGGAGCAAGTCATTTGGCAAAAGATGGAACAAGCGCCGAGAGGGTCTGGCATGTTGGAGAAATGGTAAATAGGATTGTGAGATAGATGAGGGGAAGTATGAGATCAAATAGAGCTGTAGTAGGGATTTTGAATTTTATTCTAAGTGTGATGAAGGCCATTGGATGGTCTCAAGCAGGAGGGTGATGGTTTAAAAGGCCAACATGGCTGCCCCGCACAGAATGGATTGCAGGTAAAATACAAAACCAATCGGGGCTATTGCAGCAGCCCAGGCAAGACATCATGGTGACTTGGACTAGGGAGGCAGTTATAGAGGTGGTGAGAAGGGGCTAGATTCAGGATATATTTTGAAGACAGGCCAGGTTGGACCTACTTATGGACTTGATATGGGGCATGAGGGAGAGAGAAGAGCTAACGATTGCCCAAGGTTTTCTTTTACATTTATTCATTAGAAAATGTGCTGACCTTTATGCAGACTTGTGCTAGGTACTGGAGGTGTAAAGATGAACAAGGAACAACCAGGGCCTTCACAGAATGCATTAGTATACTAATTCACTGTGAGCGGGCAGAGAGAGAACAGATTGTTCTGTACTTGAGACTTAGGGAAGGTTTTAGTTTGAGTTTGAAGGGAGAATAAGAGTTCACTAGATGCAGAGAGAAAGGAAGAGTTTTCCAAAAAAATGGGATCCACAAGTGCTCAGTGGGTTGTTATGAGGATGGCGAGGGTGCCTGGGGTAGTGATGAAAGAGGAGGCTTTGAAAGAAGGTTGGGGAGAACATTGGTGTCAACTAGAGAGTGAGAACTTCACCCTAAAGACAATGGAGCAGGAGAGAGATAGGGTGACTCCTCTTATTTAATGGGAGGGTCATGATATGACAACTAAATTACACTTGAACTAAAGCCAATTAAATGTGTGTTGTTTCAGTCCATAGCATGTTGTTTTAGATTCTTTTATCAATAAATAAAATTTATTTTTTATCTTATTAGTATTGGCAAGCAGAAGCATGATCTTTCTTAGGGCAGAGAAATGCTATTAATCTTGTGGTTAATTAATATTTATTGAGCATCTATTCTGTGCCAGACACTGTGTTAATTGCTGGGAATTTAGCATGAAAAAAATGATGTCCTTGTCCTTGTGGAGCTTGTTAGATGAGGAAAATATAAGAAAAGTGATTTCTGAATGTGATGTATCATCAAAAGAACAACAACAACAAAAGGGTGCTACAGAAACATTTAATGGGGAGTTAACCTATTTTCGGGGTTCAGAGAGACCTCCCTAAGGAAATGGTTTTTAAGTTAAAATTAGATTGATTATAATTTTATTATTAGCAGGAATATCATCTCCTCCTTCTTCAATAATTAGCCTTCCTTTCAAGTGGTTGCTTCTCTTTTGCTTTGAATCATGTCCAGTACTTGCCTACCTGGAAAAGAGAGACCTCCCAAATATCTGACTATTTTATATACCCCAAACTAAGTTTTTCATCATTTTCCAGAACCAGCCGCACAATTCTTACTTCTTTGTATTCTTACATTCACACACATTCATTTGTTCAAGTTCTGTGCTATGCGCATGATATTTGAGGGACTCCAAATAGATTGGCATGGCTGAAACAGGATGTGAGGTGCAGAGTGATAGCAGATGATGCAATGACAAGTTTCTTCATTTGTAGGACACACAGAGGACTGTAGAGTCCATTCTGCAGGTTTTCAAAAAAAAAAAAAACCACTGGAGAGTTTGAACCTCACTTTGTAATGTCAGTATTCATGGTCACTAGAGATGGGAAAGGGAACTGAAATTTAGAGTTGAGGCAGTGTAGATGTAAATCTTAGCTTTACTACTGACCAGCTGTGTGGCTTTGGGTAAATCAACCAACTTCTCTGAGCCTCAGTGAATAATATATTTACCTCAGACATCTATTATGAAAATTAAAATTACCCCAATTTCTGTAAAAGTTAAATGAGCATCTGACACAGTTTTTGGCACATAGTGAGCACTTGTAAATAAGAATGATAATGGTAAAAAAACAGCTAACATTCACTAGACACTATCTATACTAAATGTTGTGCATGCGTTCTGTCATTCAAATTTTGAAATAAACTTATGAGATAGACACTGTTATTATCATCATTATACAAATTAGGAAACTGAGGCTCAAGGAGTGTCCCCTTCCACCCTTATAGCCTTTATGTAACTTTTACTTAGAGTTTCCATGAGGAGCAAAAAAGGAGAGGTGTGAATTGATCACTTCTTTCCCATGTATCCTACAGAAGACGTTATGAACAGAGCTACAGCTCTAGAGAAAGAACAGTTATAGACCCTGGTAGATCTGGATAATCCACTTGAGAAGGCACCGGAGCCCATGAACCATCTAGATTAGAGAGCTGTTGTTTAGGCAAGCAGGGGCTGCAGCCAATGCAAACTTAGGGTCCAGGGGCTTCCGTGTCCTCATCTCCAGTTGTAGATTTCTGGTTACTGCATCCCTTCTCTTCATCAGGTAGCTGATGATGCCAAAAAACTTTATCTCCTACCCATGGAGATGTAATAGCCTTTTGCATCATCCCTGCTTTGATAATAAAGAACAAATGATGACACTGTTTGAGACTATCTGAGACTTCATCTATGTTCATGCTGTGTGAGTGTGTGTGTGTGTGTGTGTGTGTGTGCGCGTGTGTGCGTGTGCGCGCGCATGTGCGCTGGGGGAGGAGAGGAGTGGGACAGGACTTGCAGGACTTATATAGGTGGGAACGGGGGTAGGTTCAGAATGATGGAAACCAGGCCTGACAACTTCATGAAGACAGCTGAAGACAGAGGTGGTCTGGGGTGGGGGGTAGGGGGTGGAGAGATGGGGAGATAGGAGTCAAGGAGGCAGTGAGTTTTCCTTACTTTAAAAAGGAGAGTTTTCGCTGAGTTAAGATGAAGGCTGCCTATGAATTTTTATTTCTGCAAAGTCTCAGACCTTCCTGGAAACAAAGCAATGGGTATCAATTTCTGCAGCATTTGGAGCTTATGTAGAATGATTGATTTCAAGCAGGTTTAATTGAATTTTAGCAAAAAGGAAGGCTTTTCATTGGAGTCACTTCTTCAGAAATAAAATTGAACTGAGAATAAAGACCAGAAACTCTATTTGACAATTCCTGCATATGACAGTTTACCATGGCCTTGGAGTTTTGTAGGTTTTGTGCACATGTAGAAAAACCCTAATGTGTCAGCAGCCCCTGATGAGTGCTAGTGCACCAGCCTAGATAAGGCACTACAGACAGGCAGGGAGCCAAAGGCTGGCTTGGTGAAAGGATATTGGCAGTTGAGTGTGGAGGGGTCTTTGGTGAATTGTTGGCAGTGATGTAGACTCAGATCTGAGAGCCAAATCTGCGTAGCAGGCTTCCTTCTGCTCAACACAGATTTGCTGAAGAAGAAGGAACTGGTGTGTGCACACGTTTGTAGCCTAAACCCTTGGCCCCTTGTCACTTCACATGAGTAGTAGATCCTTCAGCTTCAGCATCGTCTCCTCAGAGAGGTCTCTCGCCAGCCTGTCCAAAGTAGTTATTTTCTATTTCAGCTCCTTTGTTTTTCTCACAACATTCACAACAATTTATTTGAGTGTGTCTCTTCCTAGAATATAAATTCAATTATACAGGGACTGTGATTTGTCTTGTTCACTGTTGCAACTTCAGTCTCTAATACATACTAAGTCTTTAGCCAACTGAATGAAGAATTAATAGGTCAGCTGGAGATCACACATTTTCCTTTCTTGAAAGTAGAACTGCAGCCAACTAGAATAATTTAGAGAAATGTGGAGAGACCCAATATATTTGAAATAAATGTATGTGTATCTATGTCTGTATCAATATGTGATGTCACTAGATGTTACAAAGCTCTTAGTGAAAATTTATTATTATATTGCAAAATGAAAAAAAATTAAGATACACACTGTAAAATTTGTAGGGAAAATGAATTGCTTAAATTTTGTTACTCAAAGTGTCATCCACAGACCAGCAGCACTGACAGCAAGCACCTGGGAGCTTGCTAGAAATGCAGACTTCTCAGGTCCCATCCCAGACCCACTGAATTGGAATTTGCATTTTAACAAGCTTCCCAGTTTGAGAAAATGCTTTATAAAAGCTCACAATTTAGCCGGTGAGATCATGTTATGAACCGTAGGAGAAACTATACTGAAATTGAGGAAAGAACAGTTTTGTAGGGTACTCAAGGGAATGATAGTTCCAGGAAGAATAAGAAATTCTATACTTCACAGGTTGATTTTTGTTTCTAAATCCTAAAGAAAGACTGTTGGTTAATTAAGTGAATGAGCATTTTAACTAAGCATAACTCATATTAATGGCATAGTTAGTTAATTCCATGGATCCCTTCACAATTTCATTCAGACTAGGACAGTAGCCATCCCTTGTTTATCTCAGGTATGACTGGGGAGAGGGTATCTGAATGATGTTAATAAATGGTGATTTTTTTTTTACAGATAACTCTGACTGTTAATATTTACTTATTATAGAACTTTAAAAAAAAGGTGGTTATCTGTTATAAAGAAGAACTTGGAGCCTGTTTATCTAGTTAACAAGTTCCTGTAATTGTCAGTTGAGTACTTGCTCCTTTTCCTGGCAACAACCTGAAGGAATAATTAAAATGATAACGGGCTCTTCCCTG
The DNA here is from genome assembly GCA_030015415.1 of Cynopterus sphinx. NCBI lineage: Eukaryota > Metazoa > Chordata > Mammalia > Chiroptera > Pteropodidae > Cynopterus > Cynopterus sphinx. The sequence continues at coordinate 38,929,679 of CM057391.1, read as the reverse complement.
AAAAGCTGAGTTACAAAAAACCTCGATTCTCTAAATTGTAGATGTAATTGGTGATGGGTAAAATAAGTAGTCTCATCTCTCACACTTGAATTAATCAATTAAATAAGTAGTTAGTGCCTAACGGTGCCAGTGCTGGGGATCAAAGACTAATACGATTCCTGCCTTCAATGGGACTATGTGACTTTGGTTCATCCATGACAAATCTCTTTCTGGCCTGGTGAAAAACCAGGACTCCGCTTTCTCTTTAATCAATTTAATCAGTGCTGAAGGTCAACAGGAGGATCAATGACAATGAGAAAGTCTTGTTCTTTTTCATCAGGAGAATTAAACCTTCCCCAAATGTCTTTAGTCACTGATCCTCATCAGTGAGGATAATCTTTCCTGTACCCTAACCAGGTTGTTTCTATTCCGTGGACCTCCAGAGCAGAAAGCAAAATCATTTTCGAGGCTTCCTTTTCTGTTGAATGTACCTGACATACTGGCGCTAAACAGGCAATACATCATAATAAATGGAAATAGTTGCCTATGGCATGATCCGATTGAGTCGTTCAAACGATCACTTTTGTGTTGACAAAGGGTAGGGTGATTATGCCAAGAGGCATTCAAAGGTGCTCCAAACAAATGAACTGGAGAAATTTCTTGAAAAACGTGGCGGGTTCTTCCAGGGCGACAGACTTCCTCCCTCCCGGCTCAGCGTTGCAGTCCACAGGCCCCAGCACATGGATGAGTAGTTCGGATGCAGCTAAGTCTTCTGTCTTCTGTCAAGTTGGGGGCGGGGTGTGTGTGTGGGGGTGACCGCGTAACTGCCCCATGAGGTTCGCCTTCTGAACTCGCAGTTTTGAGAGACGAACCTCACAGGGACCTGCTAGCGCTGCTCTGCAGGGCGGGGGATTAATCTTCACATGAAGGTGTGGGTAGCGTCACTCAGAGGGCAGCCGCCTCGGCCCGCGTGCATCGGTTCTAGCCGGGGCCCTGGACGTCGGCCTGGGAGGCCTCTCCGGCCACAGGAACAACCGTGTGTGCGGATAGTGTGTGCATAACCACCGCCGCGTGTGCACGGAGGCCCTGGACTTCGGCCTGGGAGCCATCTCCCACCGTAACCACCACCGCGTGCGCAGACACCACGGAGACTTCCTGCTGGTGCGCCCGCGGCACCCTCTGGGGCCTGTAGGTAGGAGCGATTTTTGCATGTACTTTCCGAAGGAAGGGGCCAGGGTGCAGGCGGCCGCCCCGGGCCACCCGACGAGCGGGGAGGGGCTGGAGCACACGCCTCGGGCTTTCCCACGCTCTCTCCCCCCGAGAGCGGGGACCAGGGCAGCGCGGGCGCCTCTTCCCGCTGCGTTCCCAGGCTCCGCCGGGTTCAGTCCTGCAGCAGGAGCGGGGCGCCCCATCCCACTCCTTCCTCAACTTTTTCTTGGTCGGTAGGGTCGTCCTACGTGGGTTGAGGTGGCTTTTCCTAGACTGGGGACGAGGGCATCCTCCTCGGCCGGTGCTCCGAGTAGACGCAGAGCCGTGGGTCTCAGCTCCGGACGCACGCACGGGAGGATCCCGGAGGGAAACGCACCCCGGACCAACCACCCTGAACTCTGGACTTGGGGCTCAGACCACGGTTCTTCAGAGTGTGTCAAGCCACTCCTACGTGCAGGCAGGGTGCAGGTTGCCGTAGAAACAGCTATGACTGGAACATTCGTCGGCAATGGCAATCCCAGTTTACTTTTCCTCCGAGCAGTCCAAGCGCTCCTTAGGTTCACCTGCTGGTACAGCATCTCTGCTCATTACAGTGGGAACAAGGAATGACTGCTGACTTGAACTGAAATAAACAACGGATTGGGGGAAGTGTTCATCCTTTGAAAGGTCTTTCAGTCCGAGGGTACAGATAATTCCAGGGGAGCCTCAAAAGATGACTGCTGCTGCCTCTGCACCCAAAGTTGAGGGTGAGCCTTCTGGGGAGAAAGCTCATCGCCCTCCTGTGCGTCATTTGATCCCTCCATCAGCCGTTTTGCTGAATGCTCAGGGTGTGCTGGCAAAAGGGAGGTAGAAACATAACTCAGGCTTCCTTTGTTTTAGCACCAGAGACCGTGTCTGCTTTTCTTCTGAAGCCTGGTGCTTTGGTTTGAACCTCATGGAAAGAAAACACCATCAACGTTCACTGGGGGCCAGATACCTAAGACTTCAGCCTGATGCTGGAAGGATCTTTATGTCTTAGACACTGAAAATGCCTCCTCTTGAGGCTTCCTGGACAATGAGCACTTAGATAAGAAAACAGAAAACGCAGGAAGGCCACTTTCAAAATAGAGATACAAATTTCACTGAATAAGAAACATAGTAGGAAATTCTCGAAGCCAGGAGCTTTGTAACCTCTAGCCAGGATGCTACGAAGCTGCTCATTCAGACTCCTATCAACCTGGAAACTCAGCACTTTGAATGCCAGTCGGTAGGCTGAGGTCAGAAACTACCAGAGTCCACGCCCTGCTGTCCCTTTGAGTTCATTTAATCTGCCTTCTTTAAATAAGCCTTCCTGAAAAAAAAAATTTCCTCACAGAACCCTACTTCTTCTACGGGTGAAGCTGCTATTTGGGTGAAGTGAGGAGGTTTGGCCTGGACAAAATGAATGGCAGCTGGGACGCCTTCCCACAGACAAGGGACCTGCAGGATTGTGATCTGGTCAGGAAGGAACACACAGCTGCTCCCTTAACCAGGGGCTGTTCTCAAAGGCTGTGGGATGGTTTCATTAAAATGGACACTCAAAGCATCTGTGAGTTTAGGCGACATGGATCTTAAATAGCTACTTCTGATCTCAGATCAGTAGTTTTATTTCCCCTTTATTCTTTCTTCCTCTATTAAGGTCTTTGAAAAGTTTTGCTCTTGACCCTAAAGAGTGGGGTCATGAGGCCTTTGTTCAGCTTCCCAGTGGCTGAGGAATGTGTTCTTTGGCTACATTTACATGCTTTGCTAAATTACCCAAAGAGAAACGATGTGATAGTTTTGTAGTGCTAAAATGGCAACTCTTTCCTGTTCTGGCAAATGTTATAGGCCCCAAGCCAATGGGTGCTGACTCCTGCTTTGTCAGATAGTATTCTCTGTAATGGTTTAGAGTCTGTTGAATTTTGGAGTCTCTGGAGGGTTATAGGCTGATCAAGAGGGCATGAACTTCTTTGGGCTGTTGTAATGCAGATTTTAAAAGTCTGGGTTGTGGAGTCCAATTGTCCTAACTGAAGTCTCTGATCATCTTCCCTGATCAAGGCCAGTAAAATGAGAGTAATTATAGTACCTATCTCTTTGTGAGGTTTGAGTGAGCTCAATAACTTAAGGCATCCATTATAGTGCCTGGCACGTAGCCATTACACAGTAAATGCAGAATGAAGTCAATGCTGTTATTATCATCGGTTGACCAAAAAAGATTCAGTGTCCTCCAGACTCTCTGAAGGCCTGACTAGTCTGAATCTCCTGGAATTACTCTGAATGAGTCAGCTTTAACCAGATCCAGAGTATTAGAGCCGGCGGACATCTGGAAGTGACAAATGTAGCTGACTGACACAACTGCCAGTTCTTAAGACCCAGAACTTTATCAATACATCAATATATATAATATGCAGGAATAAATACAATTCAAATACAAGCATCCCCTTAACAAGCTGAGTAAAGCCTTTGAATCAGGCCAGCAGGGCAGAAAATGAAGTCAGAAAATGGGTTGAAGTACATTGTCTATTGCTTACTAGCTGTGTGACCTTGGGCAAACCATGTTAACCTCTCTGGGCTTCAGTTTTCATAACATACATTAACGATTTCCCTTGCCTTCTTCACAAAGTTGCCTTGTATGAAATAATTAGATACTAACAATATAGAGTGGGATATTATTTATCTTACCTGTTATCACAAGAACTCTTTAAAATAGTAGGATAGTTACAGAATAGACATGGAGATGTAGAGTATAGCAAAGGGAATATGATTAATAATGTCTTAATAAATATGTTAAGGGAGGAGATTTAGTGGGGGGATCGCTTTGTGAGTTATGTGGATCTCTAATCACTATTCTGTACAACTGTAAATGTTATTGTATGCCAACTACAGTTGAAAAAAAAACCTCATGGAATTGTACAATGTAAATATGAGCAACTATTTATTATATTTCAATGAAGCTTGGAGAAAAAAACAAGAAAAAAACAGTATGTTTTTTGAGGGGAGAGTTGGGGCTACATTTTAGTGACAGAAATTGATATAAAAGGCTTTGGCTATTCCACAGGTGAGCTGGATGAGCCCTACTGTTTCTCTGTATGGCAGGCAGAACATGAGATGGGGCCTTTCTGTGTGGGGAGTTGGTAATCTGGAGCTTCACATCAGCCTTAAAGGTCCAGAGAAAGTTGCACCAGAAACTTAAGTTTTAGATTAATTTTCCAAAGTACAGCTGCTCTTTTGACTTCTAGGGGTGAAAAGGATTGGTCAAAATCTTTGTTTATATCCACTTGAAATAACTGACAAAGCTGGATTAGGGGTCTGGGTTCAGAGTGTCCTAGAGGAGGCTTGTCAGTACCTTCCTCTTTTTTTAGCATTTAAGCTTGAATGAGTCAAGTGAGTCACATGAGTTTTAGTGGGTGTGCGGCCAGTGTCTTCACGGTCAACTTTTCACATTACTGTTTGTTTAGGAAAGAGTGAAGGCCAACTGGTCTCATCCTTTATTTTTGCCAATGTCTTTCTGTAGGATAGAGAAACCCATGATTTACTGAGAGGAAATAATTATAAAGTTTAGAAGGTATAAGTTTCAGTCTCAAAAACTCAAAAACTAAGAGCTGATGTACAATAGGTGTAACTATTACTTTTACTAAGTTTGATTTTTGCCACACTCTAACCTAAAGCAAATCCAAAAAGAATAATGACAATAAATGGATCAGGCCAATTACTCAGGTATCTCTTTCAAGTTCAAGCTCATTTTCTTTACCCTTTCATCTTCTCAGGGTAGCTTGATTAAAGATAAATGCAAAAAAAGGGGGTAATTTGTGTCAGAACGTGTATTTATTCTTTATTCTATTATTTTTATGGGAGGCATTCATTAAAATAATGTAATTTCTACCCCCCAAATTTATAGCAGTACTAATATTCCCTTTTCAGGGTCCACAATTCCCAGGGCATTTTTTCTCTTTGTAAGATTGTCATCAATTATTTTTAAGTGGACATATTGCTGCTTTAAATAGGATGTGTATGTATGTGTGTGTGTTTGTGTGTGTAGGACTAGAGAAGAGACTTTTTCTATCTCTTCGAACATAGCCACGAGGAACACAGGTCGATTCTTATTACATCCATTCCAAGGACAGAATGACAAGTAGAGCTACCCACGGTAGTATTAACATATTCTCAGACTCCAGAGTCACCTTTTGCTGAATACTAGCAAGCCACTCAATGTTAATGCAGAGTTTTATTATAGCTTTTTATTTGTCTTATTTTTTTTCATGGCAGTATAACAGACTGGTTGAGATGGCAGTAGCCTGAGAAATCTTTAATTCATTTTCTTGTTTGACATATGTCTTTGCAGTCATGGTTTGTTGGTAGGCACTCAGGATACAATAGTCACCAAGAGCATCAGTGCCCTTGTGGAGCTAAGATAAGTTGTTTTTTAGGGGTAAGAGCGATTGGCAAATAGTCTCTTACTAAGAGACAGAGTCAGAGAATCAACGACAAAATCACTGACATCATCATTTGCTAAAAGTAGGAATAAAGGTCAAATGTGAATGGAAACTAGGACTCAAGAGATTTCACTTGGGAAGCCTCCTTCAGGAGCTTGAGGACACATCTGAGTAGCAGAGACATAGGTGTGTAGGACAGCAACAGCTATACAGTGGTCTTTGGTTGGAGGTCTCATTTTCTTTAGTTTATTTCTTCATCCATCCATTTATTCAAACATTGAGTGGCCTCTTCCTATCCCTAAAGCAGAGCCACCGGGAATGTGAAATGAATTGAAAAATGTTCTGACCTTGTGGAGCTCACATATAATAATGAAAGGAACAGGTCACTTTAAGAAATAAATATGTACAATTTTTTAAGCATTTTAAAAGTTACATACCAAGTGTTATGAAGACATAAAAAATTACTTAGAAATACATTTTTGAGAGAAAGTTCCTAAATAATGATGGCATTTTCATGAGCCTTTTTAGTTCCAGTCAACAACCTTATGGTTATGTCTATACATGGGATAAACCCTCTTTGCTTTCATCTGAGATTGAAGATTCATTTAATCAGAGCCCATTCCATTTGCATCTCTGTATGCTTCTCTTAGTAAAGAGCATGGGTGTGAGTGAAAGCACTTTAATTTTAAAATTAAGCACAGATGAGTTAGAAATAATTTGACTTTTCAAGATTACCGACCTTACTGCTTTACCATTTCTTTGATCAGCTTCCCTTATGACACAGTTTGAGGTTTCTTCTTTAAAAGAGAAGGGCTGTAGTAGTGTCATATGCGTGTTTCTAAATCTGTTTTTCTGTCTCCATGTAGGAAACAGTGTGGAGAAACTCAGTTGCTTTCTTGGCAGCTATTCAGCTAGTTCATTCTTGGCTACTGCATTTTTTTTCCCTCAAGTTTTTCTTTTTTTGGCTTAAAACCTGGTTGAAACCAGGGCGAGATCTAAGTACAGATGCTCCTTGACTCACAATGGCATTAAGTGCTGATAAACCTATCTTAAGCTGCAAATACTGTTTAGTCGAAAACTCATTCAATACACCTAACATACTAACACCCCCGGTTGGCCTAACCTACCTTAAACATGATCGGGACACTTCCATAGACTACAGTTGGACAATTATCTTTAGTTTCATCTAAAGAGAATTGCCTTCCTCTTTTTTTCACCAGAAGCAGGGGACACAGATGGGCGTTTTTAGATATGAAGGGGTGCAACAACACAAAGCCTAATATGCAAAAAATGCAGACAACACAGTATGCTGTGGAGTCCCAGTTGTTTACCCTCTTGATTGCGTGGCTGACAGACAGCTGTGGCTTGTTGCCACTGCCCGGCAGCGCCAGAGAATCAGACTGAATTTCACTAGCCCAGGAAAAGATCAGAATTCAAAATTTAAAGTACGGTTTCTACTGAATATGAATTGCTTTTGTACGATCATAAAGCTGAAAAATCGAAGCTGAACCATTGTTAAGTCTGCGACCATCTGTACAATTTTTTCTGTAATTGACGTATTCTGGCTTAACTCTGGAACAAGTTGGCTTTTCCTGTAATTGAAAACGTTTGGTGGCTATGGCAACATCCTTAATAGCCACCAAGGTCTGGGAGTGCTCACTTGTTGGAAAATGGACAGGAATTCTTTCCCCTTGTGCTTTGTTTCTAGGCAAGCAGCAAACCTCTGGCATATGTTCAGGGTGCTTTTCAGCCTTATCTCTTAGAATTTAAAATCTGATAAATGCGACATCCCTTCTCCATTCCCTCTTCCTTAGTTCTTCTCTGCCAGTGGCCAGCCTATATACTACGTACTAATATGCAAGCCTTTGGATACTCACTCTTTTGAACACTCGGTGGCTTTGTGCCCCTTTTTGTGATTGCCAAGGATGAGAACCAGATGGTGGTGTCTGGTATCCCATACCTGACAGCCTCGTATCTACAGAACCTGAATAACAAGCACACAGTTGAGAAATCGAGGAGCTAGAAAGTTAATACCAAAGGAGGCATCCACATTCTCTGGGGCCTAAACGGGCCAGAAATAGGAATGTCTCCAGTATAAGGCCCAATGAGAACACGGCTGAGATGACCTGGGTCACCAAGGGGGAGTCTGTTGACCACTCAGATTGAATTACCTTCAACATGGCTTCTGTGGGCTAAAGACTGTGAACATGGGCTACAACAAGCTAACAGCTTCATCTGAAGCTAAATATTTGCCCAGAACTCTTGACGAGCTGAGCCATGGCCAAGTCATAGAGCCACGTAGGGGGCTCTGGGGATGTTGCTTTTAATCAACTTGTTCTACCAAACAACTCATGAGAACTTTCGAGAGAACAAAGCTAGCTATGGACCAACTGCACGATAGCTATAGCTACCCTTATTTACCAAGCAGGAAAGAAGTAAATCAAAAACTGTAATTAAAAAAGAAAATAATGTTTAAATTAGCTTTTATTAATAGAATTAAGCCATATTAAGTCTTGAGATGGTATCATAAATATGCTAATAAAACATTCTTCCCAAATGAAAACTTGTATGGACTAAATAATTTTAAAGTTATATATTTCATGTTGGTTTGTAACATTAAATATTAAATATATTCAATGGCAATATCAAGTAGCTTGAGGACATGTTGCATCACTAGCTAAATAACTAGGTAACTAGATTGCTTATCAATCTTTATATGATATATAGACCAAACCCTTATCAACAGGAAGTAAAAGTTGCAATATTGACTCGTTAAAAAATAGGCATTTCTTATAAAGAACCACAGAATGAGGGGGTATGTTAGGTGCTCTGTGTATATCATCTTAAAAGGAAAGGAAGGACGATTTAGATTATCCACAAATATTAAATTCTCTGGTGAAGGCTATTAACATGGGAGTAGAATCTTCTTTCCTAGATATCTGTCTAGCTCAGCTGTCTGCAGGTGCTCTGGCATGGAACTGCCTGAGGAGAAGAAAATGAGTGAGATTATTTCCTGGTGAGCCTGTAATTGCGCCAGGCCAGCTTCTGCATGGCAGCATGTTTCTTTTTAGAAGGCCACTGAGCTTTCTCAGATTCTCTAATGAGGAACTTGTCATTTGCTCTAAACCTGCTGCCATCTTGACTCCTCCACTGTTTTCCTCTGCCAGTCAGTCACTTGGGAGCCATGCCGCCTCTGCTTCCCCCTAGTGAGGTGACTGGCAGTCCCTTGTGTCTGTGCCTTCCTTTCCATCCCACCCTAGTTGAGGCTCCTGTTCTGCTCATCTATAATACTGCAATCAGTTGGCATGTTGTCAGAGCTGCTTTCACCTCCAGCCTCTCCTGCCGTCCCACTGCTCTGACTGTCTCCATCATCTTGCCTCTAAAGTATGGCTTGAAACTAAATTGTAGGCCTTACCTCCCTCCCACTATTTCTCTAGCATTTGCCCTACATCATACAGTCAAATTGCTTTACCTGCATTAACTCTCAGGCCCTCATGCTCACTTCCTTTGCTTATGACTGGATTGTCCCACTACCTCTCTGCCTCCCAAAAAGCAGCCTGTTGTTCAAGGCTCAGATCAAGTGTCTCCTCATTCTTGAAGTCTTTTTTGATGAGCTCGTAGAGAAAGATGCACTTTGACCGTTTGAGAACATGCTGGCTGATGTTTATTTATTGATAGAGATGTATAGGCCTTGCCTACCAGATAGCAACTGTGGTTTATTCAACTTTCTGTTCCTCACGGTGCCAAAATAGGTGCCTGGCACCGACAACTTTGTTGACTCTAGGACTGAATCAATTCAGAGAAGTCTTGTCTAGATGGCATTTTGAAATGAAGGCTCTGAAATTAAGTGGGTAAACAAGTGGATATTATACTCTCCTCTCTGGCATGTCTCCTAAATGCAGGGAGTATACTTTGGGGTAATGCTTCACTTTTTATACTCTAAGGGATTGCATTTCATGAAGAAAGCCTGAGTAGAGAAAACAGTGTCACCCCTAGAAGTTGCCTAAAAGTCCTTCGGTATATATATATATATATATATAATTAATATTTTCATACAAATGTATCTGTAGATGATTATCAAGATGAAATGTGTCAGTTGGAGTCACTCTTTCATCTTCCTCTCTGTTCTACATGTTCATTAAAAATATTTTATCCTGATTACTAAAGTAATATATTAGAGATGATTTGGATAATATATAAAAGTGTATTTTTTGGGTAATAATTCTTATTACTCAGTAAAAAAAAAACAAAAAAACCAACACACTATTAAAAATTTCCCTCCAGTTTTTTCCTTCCTATAACATTTCTCTTTCTTTTCCTTATATTCTTGGAAATGAAATTTTCATGCCACATGCTTTTGGGTTGGAGGAGGGTTTGTCTTAGGGCCTTTATTTACCCATAGAAGTTTCTTAAACTTTAATAGTTCAGTTGATTTCTGTTCCTAGTTTTAAGGCATTCTGAGGAATTTTCTGTGAATATAAAAAAATGTTAAAAATGGCTTTAAAATTAATTTTTAATTTATTCTTCCCCGTTCCCATCAAATTATGATGTACTGCTTTTGTTTAAAGGACAGACGTGATAAGAAAGAGATTGTGAAATGAAAGATGAGATGGAATCTCATAATTACTACCACATTACTAGTCTGATCAGTGGAGTGATTCTCCCTGGAAATGGTGATTGCAAACTGCAAACAAGTGCAAAGATAAGGAATGGAGGGAGCTTACATTCATCTTTGGCTCAGGGCATGTAGTGTTAGAGCCAGGGGATAAAGTTTCTTTTTCTAGAAATTTCATTTAGTGCTCACACCTTGGTTAATGTTTGTTTCACTGCTCAGCCATTTGTGCTTGACTGAATTTTTCTCTGAGCTGTTCTTCCACCATAAATCATGGCTGAGGGCTCTGTACTTACTTCTGTCATCTACTCTGGCCTGTAACGAATGGCTGCAGACAGAATTGCAATTCCATGATGTTTTAGTGGCTTGTAGTAAAGCACTTAATAGCCTTTATCACCTCCTCTCCACCCCCAATCATGGCTGTGGGTGGGGGGATCTATTTGAACTTGGGAAACAAAATCCATCATTTCCAAGGATACAGTTTGCCAGACCATGCCAGATGACATCCTCTATCTAGCAGAGCAAAACCATCAATGCAAAGTTACTTTTAAAACATCGCAGTAATGTCTCAATGTTTTTTTATTTAGTTCAGAAGGGGAAAATGAGAACTCCATGTACTCAGGGTCTCATTGAGCATCGATGTACTTCAGAATTTATGTCTGCAATATTTCACACATTTGTGCTTTTGGCAATGAGACACAGACTCTAAGATCTTATGGTCTCTTGGCCTATGAAATATGCCACTACTTCTTTTTCAAATACCATTTTGTACATTGGGACTGATAATGAAGACTGTATGATACCTACGTAAAAGGTCATAAAAGATTTAAACAAAATCTTTCATGATAGAGAAAATTCTTTATATCATCAGGTAGAAGTTGTCTAAGTTTTCAATTTTTGCATCATTTCCTCAACCTTTTTTGCTAGCCATTACATATTTGTTAAGTGCTACGGTTGTGTTTGTCTAACATTTTCATACTCAGTTTTGCCCTTGCATAGTTTTTCACCTTAGCTATAAGCCTGTCTGAATCCTAGGGATCTTATATTTAAATTGCCCAATGGTTTTAGAGCAATGTTATTGAAGAGTATTCTGATTCTTAAGTCTCCTTTTTCCATACCATAGGCTCTTCAAATTAAGTCAATCTTGCTAAAAAACAATAGGATGGATACATAAAGTACAGGCTTTAAATAGAATATGAATGGATATCCTCAGCTCAGTCAAGGTGCTCACATAAGACAAGACGTTTTTCTGAACATGCCACGGAATTCTGCTTTGGACAGCAACTAAATGGCATAGGAAGGTTTTCCATAGGCGACTGCTGTTCAGCTGGGAATATTATTAACTGACGGAGAGAGGCAAGGAAATGCACGTGTTTGCTTCAACATCAGGTTTGTAGGTTAGTGGAGTCAGAAATTCATTTTGTATCTTAAATTTCTAAGGTACAATGTGGAGATGGTTCTCCTGTGGGTCTGATCTGTCTTCATCTAATTTAAGGGACTCTCAGAGGCCTGCCTGCTAACAGCATCATCTCATAAGAACTTTCTTAATAAAATAGCACATATATACGGGCTAACACATTTTTATCAGGAAGAGTGTTAACGAGTTAACATGGGCTCTACTGGCTCCCCAAATTGAAGCATTTTCACACTCAAGTCAATAGGAATGAACCTCAAAGCTCTGCTTTGATGGGTGATACCTCTGAAGCCAGAAGCCTATAGTCTCCTAGTGGTGGCCATTCACCGCCTGGACATCAGCCTGCTTTGGCTCTGTGGGCGAGTCACTATCTGGTGTGTTACAAGTTAGTTCTGCCATTGGCAAACGAAGCCTGCTCAACACTCATTTTTAGAGTGCCTGAAAAGCGCTTATTGCCCAGAATGCTTTGGAGGAAAGCCATAGCAATGTCAGTGGTGTCATGGGCTTGGGCCTCCTCTTGACTAATTGATCTTCTCCAAAGAAATACAATACAGATACAGACAACTCCTGAGTTATCCGAGAAGGCCTATGATTTCTTGAGCCATCAAGAAGAGTGTTTAAGCTATGAAAGAGACCACACAGCTCCCTGCTTCTTTGAGAAATACTGTTAGTGCTGTTTAAAAACAAACTATAGAAAATGGAAGGGACAATAAAAGACAAACTGTATATACACATAAACATGAAGCAACTGTTAATCTGTACTCTCTTTTCCAATTTTGAAGGCTCAAGCCCGAGGGGTGGTTAGAGAACTTGTAGTTAATGTTAGCCATTTCACTAGTTATAAATGAGGCAAGAGAGACCCAAGGTGGGGAGGCCTGGCTTCAGGTGTTTTGCCAGGTGTGTGGGGCAGCCTAGCTTTCCAGCCCAGTGTTTGCTCTCAGCTCCGGGCACTTTTATTGGATCACCGGGACTCGGTCTGAGCTCATAAATGCTTGGCTGTTGGAAAAGATACTTTAATAAAAGTTTAATTTCATCACCATGGTACCCCCCGCAAAGCTGAATACATAAGACTCCCCTGATTTTGCCCTTCTTCCCATGAGAATGTAGACACTTGGACCCAGTGGTTTTGCTTTTCAAAGTTATCCTAAGCAAGTAATCAAAGATGCATGGCAAGATTTTTGTACTATTTTTCACAATAGCGGAAAAATTAGGAAAATGAGAGAAGTCCAAATAGGAGATTGGTTAAATGATGAATCTATACCACAAAGTGCTAAGCAGTCATACAAATTTTTGTCTAAAATATTTAAGAAGGACGTTAGTCTAAACATATTGTCAAATGAAAATATCAGTTTTAAAACAAAATGGCTACATTTCAAAAGAGAGGAAGCATTCCTTTTTTTTTTTTGATATTTCTGTTTTTGAGATATTCTGCACTAATATGTATTATTATGTTACAATTGGTAAAAGTTATTTTAAAAAAAGAACACACATTAGGCATCATGTGAGAACTAATGCATCCACAGAATGGTAGTCGGTACATTTCAAAATTAGGACTTAAGATACATCCTCTCTTAATTTCTGCCTAGGAGCTTGTCTCAGAACTTTAGCCTTTCAAATAGCCCCCTTAGAACAAGATTGTAGCAGCCTCTGACAGCAGGTTACTAGATGGGGTGTGCGGTCCCTTTTCTGTTCCTCCTTCCCCTTTCTTTGTCAGATTGGCATCTGGGTGGTGGTTGAGGACCCAGGAGGACAGACAAGCCATGTGCCTGTCATACGAATATGTACCTAACTGGAATCAGAGAGTGAGGCTGAGGCCCCTAAATGCTCTATCTCAGGAAGAATTTATTAACCAGGAATTCGGGAAAGTATAATCAATACTTCCTTGTTTTTTCTCCTCTCAAGTTTCAGGTGTGAGAAGGAGCTGGTGGCAGTCTCCCCACCACTCTCAAGGGCTTCCTTTCCCACACTGTGTGTCCTTTTTTTTTCTCTTTCAAAGTAGGAGCACCTGTTTTCTGGGGTGGCGGATTGAGGAAAGATCAGATAGAGGAGAAGGATGATAAAAAGGCTGGAAAAAAAAATTTCAGATGAAAGTGATTTACTCTTTGCGAGGAAATAGAGGTGAAAACAATTGACCAGGTTTTGTTCCGTTCTATTCTGCAGTCCAAAGTGAACTTCGAGCTTGCCGTGAGGTATCAAAGGCTTAGTTCTAGCTTTTTGATTTCTTGAGCATTCTCGTACTCCCACAAGATCTACCTCAAACTCTGCTCTACCCAATACCGCTTTATGTTAAAAATTGAATTTATTTTGCATCTTCTCTTAAATGGAGGAAACCAGGTCTCCCAGTTAACTATAGTGGTTCTTTCTTAGAAGGCAGTCACTTCACACACACACACACACACACACACTCACACACACACACACACACACTCACACACACACTCACACACACACACACACACACACACACACACACACACTCACACACACACTCACACACACACACACACTCACACTCACACACACACACACACACTCACACACTCACACATATGTGTATTTAAATGGAACAGGTTTGTATAAATGTAGGTAAAAGATGCTGCAGTTAGTTAAAATAATTTATTTTTCATACTGGAATGCTAAAAACTGGAAGGGCAGAAATTCTTTCTTAAAAAAGTCTCCCATCCCACTCACTCTACTGGCATTTCTCTTTATTTGAGTGTCTGCATGTACTATCTTCTTATGCCACAATTATTTTTAAGTCCCTTCAGTCATAGGAGTGCTTGTTTTCTTTTTTCTAATAGACCACCACCTTCTAGAGAGCGGGATCAACTCTGTTATTTCCTTTCCAATCATTCATTCATTCATACAACGAAGTGCAGGGCACCATTGGGTATGGCACTGCTGAGCTAGTAGACATGGCTTCTGTCATCAGAAGGCAAACAGTTTTCCCAGGGGGCTAGCACAGGACTCGGCTTGCTAATGGATTCTGTAGCTAAAGAACTGTGAAATAGATAATTCTACAACATTTTTTTCATAAGAAATAAAATCACAGGAAGGCACAAAGAATACCATGATCTTCACATCATATTTTGCAATTCTAAATAAGCTGGCAATGTGTTTTCTTTACTAAATTGGCAATACATTTCCTTTTCCATTATCTGTCACTGTGGTGCGAGCCACCACCTGCCATCTGTGGCTCCTGATGAAGATGAATGAGAGCACTTTTCCCTTGTCAATGAACTTGCTGGTGAGGAATGAGGGTTGTGTGTTCGATTAGCATTTGTCTGTTTTGCAAGCTCCTACTTAGCTTGGCTGGCAAGACAATTGATATGTCCCCTCCCCAGTGAACCTGAGCTACTGTCTGAAAGTAGCCTTCGTGAAAAGAGGTGGGGCACAAAGGATTATCAATAAATAAACCAGTGAAACATCACTAGACTCAGAATTTCCTTTCTTACATATGTCATCCTAGTTCTTACTGCCTCTGGTGGCTTCCACCGCCAAGTCCTCATTCCAAAATCAACCAAAGCCAAGAACCCAAACACTAGCAAGACAAGGAAACAAACCCTAGTAACTAGAGAGAACTGATGCTAATGCCAATCTTATGATGATGACTGTCTCTCTCCTAGCAACTGCTCCTTTAAGAAATTCCATCACTGCTCCTCTAATGGCCCTGAGGGCTGCCAAACATCAGCACAATTTACAAAATAAAGCTTAGAAGGTGGGAAGTGCTCTGAGCTTTTAACTCTGAAGCCTCGCCTGCTTTTATCTTTTGTGGGAAAGGTGAAGTTTACCACCTGAACAATTTAAAGTGTGCCTTACAGTTAAGTAGCAAGATCTCTGGGACTTATTCATCTTGCAAAACTGAAACCCTATGCTCGTTCAACAACTCTTTTTGTCCTGTCACTAACAGTCTCTGGCAAACATTATTCTACTTTTTGTTTCTAAAACTTGATTACTTTAGATGCCTCATATAGGTGGAATCATGCAGTATTTGTCGTTTTGTGACTGGCTTATTTCACTTAGCATAGTGTCCTCCATTTTATTATGTTGTAGCAGGTGACAGGATTTCTTTGGTTTTAAAGTTTGAATAATATTCCATTTATTCTACAACGGACATTTTAGTAGCTTCCACCTCTGGGCTACGGTGCGTATAGTTTCCATAAACATGGATGTGCAAATATCACTTCAAAATCCTGTTTTCAGTCCTTTGGATGTGTACCTAGAAGTGGTATTGCTGTATCACATGGCAGTTCTATTTTTAGTTTTCTGTGTAATCTCCACAGTGTTTTCCACCCTTTTACATTCCTACCAACAATGCATAAAAGTTCAAATGTCTCCACCATCCTTGCCAACACTCGTTTTCTTTCTTTCTTTTCTTTTCCTTCCTTCCTTCCTTCCTTCCTTCCTTCCTTCCTTCCTTCCTTCCTTCCTTCCTTCCTTCCTCCCTCCCTCCCTCCCTCCCTCCCTCCCTCCTCCTTCCTTCCATTCTTTCCTTCTATTTTTTTTTATAGTGGCCATCTAATAGGTGTGAGGTGATATCTCATTATGGTTTTGATTTGCATCTCTTTGATAATTATTGATGTTCAACATCTTATCATGTGCTTGTTGGCCATTTAACCCAACCATAGCACAACCAGCGTTTAGTTGTCCCGGGTGCAGAAAGACGGAACACTATTACACTGTATTTGACAACTAAAAGGCAATCATCATTTCACTTACATGCTGAGTAAGCAGTGAGTTTTTCTGGGGGGCCTGGACATTGCTTGATACTTCACTTTGAAAACAAGCTACTGATCACTGTATGCCCAGGGGTAATAAATCATGGATGGATATAATGAGAAAAGGCCACTGAACAGATGTATTTCACTTAGAAAATATGATTTTTCTCCCTTTAGCATTTTATGTGGAAAAAAAGAGACATTTTGAATTTAAAAAGAGACTTTAAGAATTCCTTCCTTCCTTCCTTCCTTACTCTCTTTCTCTGTTCGTGAATTTTCGTACTTATAAAATGACCCAATTCCTTTCTTTGAAGGCTCTATGTTAACAACCTTACTCCAGAAAATCCCAGTGCATGAAAGTAACTCCAAGTAATCACACCATGAATGATTGTGTCCATATATTAAAGTTGGAATTATGAGGGACAGTGGCCATTGTGTCACTGCTCATCTGTCATAGAGCAAAACAGAGGAGACACAGAGCCTGGAGCAGGCAATGAGTGAAAGAAATTCTGTATTCTTACTCTCTTTTTCTGATCTTTCACTCCCAATTTTCTGTGTCTTTTTGTTTGCTATCTGCTGAAAGCACATGACTCTGATGTGAATCACTACTTGAAGGTCCCCACACATCTGAAAATCCCTAATGGCTTTTTACTCCCACATTAGTTCACTCACATTACTTACTTTCTTTTCTTTTTTCTTGTCTATTAATTTGATTTTATTTACTGTTTCTTGAAAGTTCATTGCATTCTCACTCACATTACTCAATGCAGGTACTTGAAAGGAATCAAGACATCTCATAACTGAATCCTAATGTTGTACAGATGAGAAAACTAAGGCCCTGAGAAGTTAAGTAGTTCTTGAAAGGTCACCCAGATTATAAACAGTTCCATTTCTGAATTTTCCTACATCTTTCCCTGACAATGCTTCTGTCATCTTCCCAAATGTTCTGGATCTTACTTTGTGATAATTTCTGAGTCCACCATAATTCTTAGTCCCTTTACACAACCAGTCACCAAATCTTACTGATTCTTCTTTCAAGATTCTTGGTGTTGTCAGCTTTCCTATGTATTTCACTTCTATCTTTTCAACACTGCTGTGACCCCATTTGCATATCCTAGGTTATTATAATAGCCTCTTTATCTGATCTACCTTCTTATCTGATCTACCAGTGATTCTCAACTCTGGATGCTCATTACATTAAAAATAATTGGCACACCTATGTCTCAGTGCCCTTATCCCCAATCACTTCCCCAACCATTTTGATCACATTTAATTGATCTGGGAAGGAGCCTCTATGGGTATTTTTTAAAACAGTTTCCCCAGATGATTCTAATGGGTAGCCAAGATTGAAAACCTTTTCCAAAGATGTTTGCCACAATCTCTAGATCACTTCTCCAGCCACGTCAGAGTGATCCTTGAGAATCCCTTGTGCCTCCTCACTGATGTTTTCCAGACATCTGCCTCTCCAAGCATCCAAAATTCTTTCACTTCTCCTCCCTCTGCTTTTTGGTAGGAACCCTATGCACTAGTCACACCATTCATTTCTGAACATCAAAATCCTCTCCCACAACATCCTATTTCCATTTCAGATTGTTGCGCCCTTTGCCCTCTTCTCTTATTCTAAACTCCCTGGTTCCTTGAGGGCTTTCTCAAGACTGGCTCCCTCCCTTGAAGGAGCCCTGAATCTTCTGTCATTATTTTCTCCTCTTGTCTCAAACTCCCTTATTCTTCAGGTTTGTCCTACGTTATGTTTGTTCTGAATGACTATTCCCATCTCTTCAGTGAGATGGAGAGCTTCTTAAGAGGAGGGACACCACATTTTTTTTCTTTAGTTCCCTCAGCATCAAACAATGGCTGACATATAATCATATAATATATGATTGGTATAGATCTTGACCTTGATATAGAACTAGGAAGCTAGAAGGGAACTTGGAGATTTTTCATGGTGGCTCCTTTTCCACAGCAAAAAGGCAGGCACATAATCCCACCCAGATAGACCCACTCATGGCTCTAGCTGTCCTCCCCAGGACTCCCTTAGTGCTATGCCTCCAGCCCTTGAGCACCTTACCCAAGTGCCCTGTGTGTGGGCTGCTTCACTTCAGGCTTCTTGAGACATCTGAAACTTGAGCCCAAAATTAATATCATCTTTCTTTCTAAATTTGCTCCTTTGCCTGCATGGCATCATTTTTCACTTAGCTCTGGGTCACAAGTCTCCTCCCTGATTCTTTCCCTCACATTCATTATTAACCAAATTTTGTTACTTCCATCAATGAAATATCTGAAATATCTCCCAAATCCATTTCCAATGTGCTATTTTCACCACCACTTCCCTAAGTCTGGTCTTCACGTCAGTTGTCTCAACTTTTACAATCATACGTTAACTGCCTCCAGTTTCTTATAAATCCATCTTAAATACTATCAAGGTGTATCTCCAAATATAGATATTTCTATCCTCCCAATTAATTTTTTGATGGCACCTGATTATATAAAATTTGGATTCCTTTGCTTGGCATAGAAAGCCCTTTCTCATAGAGCCACGCTTGAATGTCCTCTCGTTTTCTCTCTCCTCATCTCCCATTTAGCCCATGTGATAGCTGCCTTACCTCCTGCCCACTAATGAAATCATTTTTGTCACTCAAAGCCCAGCTGACATGCCACCTTTTGAGTGGGGTAGAATCTTCTACAACTCAGCTAAGAAAATTTAGTGTACTGTATCCTTTGGGTTCTTATCACTCCTTTACCTATATTATTCCTTCTTATCCTGTTGCCTGATTTTCTTTGTCATTCCTACTTGCTTGTGAATGCATACGGGCAGAGCCACTCTTATTTACCTTTATATACTTAGCACCAAGCAAGGTACCAGATACATGTCTATGGACTACAAAGAGACCTTTTCTTCTTCTTCCTCTCCTTCTCCTTCTCCTTCTTTGTTTTTAAACTAGTGACTTTAGTAAATTGATTCAGGTCTCTTTACCTCCATGGGTTACAAACTTGTTAATTAAAGTAAATTAAATGGCAAGTATATGCCTTTCTTCTGTCAGAAACAGAAATATATATCTCTTTAAATCATGGTCATTGGACTAGATTTTCCCAATAGTTATTCTGTGGCTTTATATCTTATCTAGTTTTTTCCTTTATACCATAATTTAGGTTTCTCTTGATCAATAATTTCTCCTTGAGAGACAGATACTTTAGAGAAGTGACACATTTAAAACTTCTGTTTTTGTAGATATCTTTAAGCAGTGATTATGATGGTTTATGTATGTGTATGTATAGACATTTATATTCAAATAAAACTATTTGATGAGGAAATGTTTAGCAGTTAGGCCAATTAAATATTCACTTAGTAAATAATATTGTTTTTTATGTTAAATTTAAACCAATTGATGGCAACAAGCAGGGTCATAAACAATTGGAAAATGTTTTTCAGAAACATTCAGAGCTAACTTAAAAGACTTTGATGGAGAGATGCTTAGCCATGGTTGTGACAGTATGAATGGGGTAGATTAGAATTAAACTGGAATTGAGGAATGTGTCAGTCTGATTCATGCCTCTATGGTGAACCATGGGGTCTGATCATGAGTATCAGTTTCTGTTAAAAAGTCAAAATGACATTTAAAAATCCCATTCCTATTAAGTTGTGCCAGTAGCCACATGCCCACTATATGGTTCGACAGTAGAAACATGGGCCACTCTAGGGAAGTCTTTGAGGAATGAAAAGTTGCTTGAACCATATTTGCAAGGCTATCATCTACATTCTGCTTTATTTATATAGAGGATACTTTTTTCTTTAAGAATTTTTACCAAACTTTAGGCTAAAATATAACCAATACTTGAGAATGTTCATCTTGAAACAGTGGTGATTACTATTTAGGTAGAAAGTTACAACTGCTTTCAAAGATGTCACACTGGTATGTTGTTTGTTTTATCCTTAAACTTGATGCATCACTGAGTACAGAGGAAGAACAGTGAGAAGATGCAGTCCGGAGTGGATAACTGCCATAAAACAAGCTGAAGAAATACTGTGATGCATGCAGCGTGGAGCTCAGAGTGCTTATGGTTAGTCTGTCTGTGGCTCTCTTTCTGTATGCTGAGAAAAAGGGGGGCCTGAGTTATTGCTGTTTAAACTTGGGCTGAGAGGAAACATATTTAGTTATTTGCACTGAAGCTCTTGGAGGATTTTTTGAAGTGTGTGGGGCAGAGCTTAGCTAGTGCTGCCTCTGTTCTACTCTCACCACCCTCCCCACTTGCTGGGGACATTCTACGCTGAACTCCTCGAATTGCGTGCATCTCAAATTTTCATGAACCCACAATTCCTATTCTTATCATTTATACAGTCTCAGTTATAAATATTTTCCAGAGCTCTAGCAGTAATTAGACAAGCTACTATGAAAGAGAGAGCATTATACATCAGTTAAAAACATATGCAAAAACAAAGCTCATTAGAGAAAGATAATATTCATGCAGATTTTACAAACCGTGTCTTTAGGGTGGCCCAATAAGTAGAAATATGGGGACCCATGCTTGTCACTTTTCATGCACATGGAGAGACTGGAAGGTACCATTCCTAAAGGAAGGGGAGGAACAGCCTAGGACCAATCATTAGAATTAACAGAACCAGTGACAAAGATATATTATTACTGTTAGAATCAAGATTGCTTAGTATGTTTAGAGCAGCTGAATAAAAATTATCTAGGCAGTAAGAATAAAGACTTTAAGTAAATCTAATCATATCAAGCATGCAGCAAGTGAAATTAGTGAAAGACTGAACTACATGTGTATTCCAAAAGTAAATTTTTCTCAAAATACTGAGGGCATCCTGAGGTGCTTTTAAGGAGAGTCACAAATGTCAAAAAAAAAAAAAAATTGAAATGGTGGTAATATCAGAATTTTTTTAGAATTGTTTCATGATAATGGGATGTTCCAGTGACATCCACTGTCATTTGAGAATCAGTCACAGTAATCATTTCCAAATTCCAAAAAAGACAGTGTGCCCATGTTTATATTTATGTTATCTTTAATAATCTCATAAGTTCTTAGAGTTCCCTTACCTTCTGAAAATGTGCTTATTTATATTCAAAGTTCACAGTTGACTTGCTGGCTATAACTGTTTTCTAGAAAAAAAATAAAGCTGAAAAAAAGATGCAGCAATGTCTTGTCTGTTCTATTCTACTGTCCGCACCTGCCTGAAGGCTGTGCTCTGAAACCAACCTCTTAGTGGCTGTTTTGGTCTGCGTCTATCTCAGCTCATGGGCTACATTCTTTACCTACACAAACATGGGTACTAAAAGTTCTAGAACATCTAAATCAGTAATCACTAGGAGACAAGCCCCCAGGAGATGTAACTAGTGCTTCCTACAACACCTGCTCTGCAATTCTTTCAGCTCCACCCAGTGTGAGGTACAGGGGACCTGAGCTTAATGTGATCAGAAGACCTTAATCCACGTGGCTCAGACATTGGAAGCATATACTGATGATAGTTCCCATTTAAATGCCTAACTTGCTCCACACATGGAGCTGTACATACATCAATATGCAGAATGCAACAGTGCTCACATGGATTTCTGATTATGCCACATGGGGTGTTTTTCACAGCATGCTGTGTGCCTGAAAGAAGGGAGACTGAAGTGGGAGAACTAACACCTTGAGGTTAAATGACAAGTAGAACCTCTCTATGGTAAGGAAACTCATGCTTAATAATGAATGTCAAAAGTGGAAATTAAATTTCAGGATTAATTGAATTTACCATTTAGCCCTGCCAAGATGCAAGTAATTTTGCACAAAAATGACTAAGCTGTTAATGTCATACAGGAAAGGCTCTCATTTGGTTTTAAATGTGGCCTTTACTAGGCTTGAAAGATACATGTGCTAGGAAACATCGTGTCCAGAAGGTCAAGTGAAAGGGTCCAGAACATGGTGAAAATATATTGCTGTGAAGGCTGCGGTAGAAACTACAGTGAAAGTTGAAAAACAAAGAGTTGCATACTGTGCTAGACATATTTAATGCCCAAAGTTCAGGGTCCCGATGAGGCCAGAGCCACCTGTTAGAGAGAACACGTTGAAAAGACCAGAGACCTTTCTATAGGAGTTTAAAAGGAGATTATTTAGTAAGCAGCTCTCTGAGTCACATTATAGTTAACAGCTCTTTAGTCCAGGCTAAGTGTGTGTTTCCTGTTCTATTAAAAATTTTTTTGAACCCAACAGTACATTGAAGAATGCAATTCTCAAAGTTTAGAGATGTTGCTACAATGAGAGCATATAATTCAAGCCTGGAGTAAGGCGTTGTATAATTTCATCTTTGGTTCTGACTGAAGGAGTTCAGTTAAAAAGAAGTACAGGGAGGTCTTCATCAGAACAGGTCGTTAGGGTAATCCTATCTCTGAGCAAGAGTGCAGGCAGGGTTCTGGAATAACGCGGATCCAACCTTATGGACTCACTGTTCTTTCCACTAGAAATGAGGAATGTAGAGTGCTTGAGTTTAAAAACTAAAGCCAGTGAGTTGTTTGGCCAGGGAATACTAGGGTAGGGCAGAAGGCACAGGCATCTGAAGAGAGTCTTAGAGACTTGGTGTTTACTGGTTATGGCAATTGGCTGGACCCACCCAAGAATTTGTTTTAAGGCATTGGACTCTGCTTCGAGCACCTGGATAGCAAGGTTTTGTTGGCAAACTCCTTCACAGGAACCCAAACCATTTCCGTATCATCTCTGCTTTGAGACAAGAAAAAAATCAGACAATGGGGAAATAGTTTTGGCATTAAGTACCAACTTCATAGTAGGTCTGGCTGAGGAGTCAGAAGCTTATTTTGAATAGGTGCTCTCATGCTATGAACCACAGGGTCTGCTGTCCTCAGTGAGGAGGGTGGGAACTGAGCTCAGATTGCCAAAAAGGCTGAGATGGAAAATGGGAGGACATTGGGGGAAAACATCTAGTCTTTTTAAGTTGTAATGGTTGCAAATCTGAGTGGAGAGGGATTCAGACTAGATGTGCAAAGGAGAAGCCACGCTGTGGGGATGAGGGGCTCCCAAACGATGGGAGGGTGACAAGACTTAAATGGGGGCAACCAGAAGTAGAAACTTCTGTGGGCCAGGACTTTACAATAGATCTTAAGGAGATAAGTCCTGCAATTTCCAGGGCATGGGATTTCTTGGGATGGGACACTGAAAATATGGACCCTTGGGCCAAACTGATGCACACATGCGTATGAATCTTTAAAACCATATTGTGTGCTTTCTTTTCTCTTAACCTGGGTCCTTGATTTCCATCACCTTGATTGCCACCTCTGCCCTCTACCCACTGAATAAAGAATATTCTCTTGAATTTGCGAGTTCTTCGAGGTCTGTTCCAACATTCTTACAGTATTGAGCAGTGTTGCGTCTAAGAAATCTGCCTTCTCCCTGGACTTTTGTGGAAGCGGGCCTCTCATAGGAGAGCTCAGATTCATGTTGGGGGAAGAAAGGGGATGTCCTTATTCTTTGGGATGAGTTACTGAAGGTACTGGAATATTTAGGTTTTTCAAGATGCACGTGGGAGCTCTTCTTAGTGGGGCTTGGGAAAGATATCTCTTCATTCACTAAATTTCCTCCTGTAACTCAAGTGTTTGGGAATTGAAGGAGGTTGGACCTCAAGAGCCAAGTAGGCTCTTGTTGGTAGATTTCTTGGTTACTATGTGGTCTAATATATGTTATCAGAGTCTAATATATGTAATCAGAGTCTAAAATACCTAACAAGTGAAGACTTGGGGGAGGCGGTTACTTAGCATACCCTTAAAGAGAAAAAATGTATGTTGGAAATTATGTAAGAGTATCCAAAAAGGAATATCATAGTACAATGGTTTCCAATAAAACAATGTGAAGAAATGGGATTTCATCCTCATCTTAAAACTCTTAAAATAATAATAGGTTTTGGCTGAGCAGTGGAGAAAGGAACTTCAGAGTTGTGTGTTCTTCAAGGAAGCTTCTGACTCTGACACATGAGATGGGAACTTACTGGAAGCTTCCCAGTTAGAGACTCTCCTGGGATTGCCTAAATGCTGCAGATCGCAATCTTGAGCCTTTGAGCTGGGAAGAACCGGAGTTCTGCCTGGCAGCCTGTCCTCGTTCCTGGCTCTCACTCAACAGAAGGAGGCTTGAAGTGATTTGTGGAGCCTCTCATGGAAAAGGAAGATACACTCCACCATAAATGTCAGAAGCTCAAATTAAATTTCAGAATTTATGAATGAAGCAAGCTGCCTTTTGCCCTATTAAAAAATGCAGGTGAATTAGTGCAAAGGCCATGAAACCACTTAATGCTCCTATCAACGTGGTTTCTGAGGAAGAGGTGCAGGCCATGGAGACTCTTCCCTTGCCTCTTACTGTGGGAGCACAAAAGCCCCCTCCAAAGCTTAGGGATGTGAGGTTCCAGTGCTCCAGTTTCCCTGAGGCTCATAGTCACAGGAGGGGGAGACTAATGATTAGTAAGTTTACTAGATGAAGTTTTGACTCACTAACTTGGACTTTAGAATAACTCAGACAAAGTCTAAGCAGGTATTTACCCACACTCAGCAAGTCCTTTCTTCGGAAAAACTAGAAAAGTATTAGAATAAATATTACAAAGGAAATGCTTAACAAACCAAAGTGGCCAGGTGCTTATCACGGACCCTTAACACTCTAGAAGGACTTATTAAATCCACAATTAATTAATAAAATCCACTTTAAATTTTTTTCATTAGAGCAGGTCCTTTGAGACCTTTTAATTAGTCACCAATTTATTAAAATCAGTTGTTGCTTCTTAGATTATCAGCTCACTGACGGCCAGAACTATCTTACCTTCAGTGCCTGCAACGTGCTTTGTGTATAGCAGGTGCTCAGAAAATCCTGCGCTAGTTGAGGAAATAGTAATGACATTAACTCATGATATTAATTACAGGCTTTGCCTCACATGGCATGTTTGGTAGGGGTATACTGGCTGGAATTTATCTTTATGTGATCAGAGGGAAGAAAGGATTTGCTGAATAAATAATTGTAAACAACATTATAATGCTTATAACGTTTACTGGTCATTAAAGAAAAATAAACCAATAAACATTACCTATTGTTATATAAGTAGAGACCAGTACTGCTTAACTTGGTGCTCTAATGTGATCATTGTAAATCATTTTTATTTGTTGATTAAAGGTAGATCTTTACCTAAACAACAATTTGGCCCATTTATTTCTTTAGTTATAGTCACTGGCTCAGACAGATCTTTTCTCTACTTACTAAATGTAGTTTTATTATACTTAAAAAAAGAATTTCGTTCACCAAAGGCCTATAATCAAGTCAAAGCCCATTACAGACACAATTAACTTTGAAAATGGAAGTGCTGGCAGAAGTCTAGTTCACATATTGGCTATTCCTTTTGTATGCACTTGGTGTTAGTTGTCGATGGGCCATTGGAATCAAGAATCCTGTTTGTCCTTATAAGTCTTCCTGGCCTCCTAAGATCGCTAGAGACTTCCATTTGTAAATGTACACCCTTCAGTGTCCTAGTCCTAAAGACATGCCCTGTTGCTATTAAAGATAATAAACAGGCCAGACCACCAACCAAGATCGGCAAGCACATTTCTGTTCCGCTTTATTTTGATCAGATCTGAACAGCAAATATTGCCAAGGGAAGGTCTGTGTTGGTCTTAACTGCTTGCATACAAATCTTTTTCATCCAGTGGCACTTCTATTTACCTTGACCCTGGCTCTGTGGCTCAGTGTATACATCAAGTGAATGCTCCTGTGGTATTCCTTGAATGCTAATGAAGGACACCTGTATTTCAAGGCCGGAAGCTAATTAGTATAATATATTCCTTTGCAGCTTTAGAACCAGGATGCATCGTGCTTTCCTTTCTCTTAATCTTGTTAGATGTAATTTAAATAGCAACACCCAGTGTTAAGAAGGGCACTTTTGACGAGGCATCTTTTGATTCTTTTCTCAGTATAGTGGAGTGAAGCTTCCTTATTCCTGCCTGTCATTGAGATGCATGTTAGGGGAGGGGGAACTCAGGCTCTCCAGTGAGTTTATAATCAACAAATTCTTATCCTGAGGACTAGAGTAGAGTTGAAGTGTCTATCTCCTGAGCTTCTCTTTCAAGGACTTACCTATAAAAGCAACTTCTTCAAAGCCCTTATCATTTTGCAACTCCCCTTGCAGCTGCTCAGCAGCCTCTACTGTGCGGCTGCGCTTGTTGATTTATGCCTCTGAACTGGCTGAGGTGTCATCTGACGATTAGTCTCACGGTAATTATGGATGGCATATTTGCAGCATACTTATTCCTCCCCTCAGCTCACTTGGATTCACACTGATTTTGTTTAGTCAACAGTCTGACAGGTTACCCATGATGTTGTTTTCTTTAAATTGTCCCTGCGCTTATCTCTCTGTCACAGATCACCTTAAGAATACAGAGTGGGAGTCTTATATTTTTCTTGACTGAGATCGGCTTTTGCTTTGCATGGCCCAAAGTCCAGATCAGGGTCTTGCTTCAAAGCTGTTCTGAATTCTGTAGGTATCAGAGGTAGGGCTGGTGGCTATCACTTAAAATCCTTCTATTAGTTGTTGTTTTTCAGTCTCCTCATCTTCAAAGTTTTCTCTCCCAGGCTGGGTTAAGTCTGAACAGCTGACAAGTTATGTCACCTATGGATTCCCATAACCCCCTTTAACAATCTTTTATGGATGGATTTCATGCCAAGTTTAGAATCTTAAAAGGCAAATGAAAGAAACTAACACAGGATTAAACTCATAGTTGATAGAAAAATCAGTTTCCTGTGATTAAGGTGCATTTGGACAAAGTTATACCTGATGATAAGCTCAAGTATTTTCTTTTGTCATTCTTGTTGCTGTTTGTGTTGTTACCCACTCTCCCCGCTGCCTTTGTCAATTTTATTAAAATACACTCTAGGTTGTCTTGGACAAAAAAGTTCTGTTTCATGATCTAGTCTGTTTAACTGATGCTGAAAGAACTGTGATGTTCCTTAGCTGTGGGCACCTTTTACCTTGGTGTCATTTGTATAGACCATGAATTGTGGCTACTTCTTTGGCTTCCGTGGTACAGGAAAGAGTTCATTCAGCAAACTTGTGACCATTCTCCTTAGAAAGGCCTGCTTGCAAAGTTGGCTGTTGGCTGGCACCTGGGGCTGTGACTGGTAAATTGTCCCCTACAGTAACGTAAATCTTTTCTTAAATAATTAGGATGTCTGACTATACTTCAACTATTTGTAGAAACAATGGGGTTTCTGCTGAAAACCTATCTGTCTTCTTCAGGGGAACCTGGAATTTCAGTACAAGCCAGGCAGAGGGTGCCTGCATGACCAGACGCCACTTCAAACCTTGGGCACTAAGTCTCTAATGGACTTCCCTGAGCAGCAATGCCACACGTGTTGCTGCATTTTTGTTGCTGAGGGAAGAGTGCTCTCTGGTGAACCCTCATGGGACAGGCAGAGAGAGAGGAAAGAGAAGAGAGAGGACAGAGGAAAGCTGCATGTGGATTTCTCCAGGCTCCATCTTTTTTCCTCTTATCATCATGCATCCTTACTAAATCACTGTAATAAATCTTAGCTGTGAGCACAACTATATGCTGTGCCCCAGAAATCCTTCTAGCAAATCTCTGAATGTGGGGTGGTCTTGGGGACCCCTGAAACACCTCCTCGTTTGTCACAATGAGATTCCAGAAATATCACTTAATGGCATTATCCTCAAAGATGTTGATCTCGTCCCTAACCTTCTTGGTTTCTCATGTGTAGCCATGCATCTTCCAGCTTAGAGTTTCCTGAAGAGCTAGTGTTTACTTAGTTTATGGTTTATTCTTTTACTTCCCTAAAGGGGATTGCTCTCTTAAATTTGTTCTGTTGTGAACATAATCTCTCAGGTTATTTTACAGTCAAAATCCATGTTAATCTAACATCAAAAGTAGCTGACAAGCTCTCAAATTCCCAGAAAGTATGCTTTAAAGTTACATTTTTGAATATATTTAGAAGAAACTCCACAATACTGCTAGTTTTGGTCCCTCAAAAGTGTGCCCAGATATTTAACAAACTCTCTGTGTTGGCTAATTTTAGAATTTAACCTTACTAGGTATTTTTAGATGATATTAAGAATTAATGAGATAATGTTGACATGACCATGAACTTTTGTCTTGTTTGAAAACATGTTTTTATTTTTTCTTAAGGATGCTTTGAGGTGGCTTCATATACTTATACGTTACAGGTTAAGCCAGGGGTTGGTCAGTAGGACTGTTCTAACTGTTCCCTATAGACAAGCAGCTGGCATGGCAGAACCTGAAGGTATGGAGCAAATAGTGAGTCCACAAAAGAATGGAATGCTCAGGATAGTCATGTTGTTCAGGTTAACTCTTTAAAGATTGACTTGTTAGAACAATAGAAACAATAAAAATTCTATGAAAATCCCTTGGTATAGGTAATGGGTCTTGCCACGGAGTGAAACATACTTTTAAAATGAAGATTTTTTAGAAGTGACATTGATGTTACGGAATCACTTAATGCTCTAGGGCAGCAGTTGCCAATTATTTTGGCACCAGGGACTAGTGCTCCTGTGAGAGTCTAATGCCTCATGATCCGAGGTGGAGCTGAGGTGGTGATGCTAGCGCTGGGGAGAGGCTGCAAATGCAGATGAAGCTTCACTTGCTCGGCTGCCACTCACTTCCTGCTGTGTGGCCTGGTCCCTAACAGGCCATGGATGGTTCTGGTCCCCAGCCTGGGGGTTGCAAACCCCTCCTCTAGGGTGCAAAAAGTTATTCTACTCTAAGAGTTCACATTTTCTCTTAAGGGATTAATGCTGATGCCATTAACAGGATCAGGCCTGTGCTCATTGTTAATATTTAAAAATATTTCATTAGCTTCAAGCATTAAGAGTGGGAACCTGGGATGAAGTATTTCCTTTAGCATAGAGCAGCTCTACAGAAACTTCTGAATCCGTTCTGACTCTTAATGTGAGGGCTTGTCAGTCATTTTAGTAGACTTTAGGGCATCTTTAGGTCACTGGAAACAAAGTATTTAAGGGCTTTTGAATTTAGATATTTCAACTGAACTCAGGACTATACTGATCTGCTAAATAAGGAAGTGTTCAGTCAATTATTAGGTAACTTAGGCAAAAAGTATATAATTTGAGAGGATGAAGTACTATTAGAATTGTTTTTTGGGGGGTTTGGGGATGGAGGGGTGAAAGTGAGAGTCAGTTTATCTAGATTAACAGTTTGAGCTAATTATTCGGGTCAGCAGTTAGATCCCATTTCTCTAATCTGGAGATGTATTCTTTGCACTGCTCTTCAATGATATCTGTCTGTCTGTCTGTCACTCGAGATTAATTAAAAAGCAGCCCAGGTCATGTAATGACCATCCAGTAGTTCCTTAGTAATGCTGTCAGTGGTGCCTTACATGGGCTTATGGAAAATAACCCTATTAAAGACTTCTGAAGGCAAATATATGAATTAAAATGCATTTAACGCCTTCCTCAAAAGCATATAGATACACAACATAAGTGATTTTTTTTGAATATCCCTAAATGTCAAGAAAATGCAACCATTGCATGAACTGAGGTTTACATTTTAATCTTCACACCTAAAGATTTGTTCCTGCTTGTCCCCTGGCCCCGTTACATATCCTATGGGACAGTGTGATTCAGAAACAGTTTTAGAAAATAATTGAAAAATTACTGTGAACTCAAATAAACAGAGAATTATCAGCCAATTATGACAAACCTGATATCTAGTGGTGGTTGGATCTCCCAGCACACTCAGAGATGCCCTGAAGGGGTCTATATTTGCTATTTTAAACGTGACTTAATCAAAGGAGCAAAAGAAAAAGCACGCACACGTAAGTATTTGGTGCTTAAATGTACATATGTGTATAGATATCTATCGATTGCTAAATTCATATTTAGGTAGAATTAGAGAACTGACGTAGTTTTATAAATAAGAATAGGCACTGACTGTATATGGAAGAAACAGAGAAAAGGTGAATCAAAACGTGAAACGTACCATACTCCGGGACCTGCCCCGTCCCGCGCTTCAGCAGCAGCCTTGCCCTTCTTCCTCCAGATTTGATGAGCTCTATTGCTCTGGCGTGTGTCATGTCTCTTGTGCTCTCCCCATTGATTTCAATGATTTGATCTCCTACCTGTTAATTAAAGAAACATTAAGTCAGCCACAGATGGTTCTACTCAGGTTGCATTTCCAAAAGATTAGAAAAGCATCGAAGATTACTCGTTTCCAGAGGGCGTCTGAAGAATTTGGTTGCAGCCTGCTGCTTCTGAGAAGAGGTGAATCCTGAGTCTGACCACTAAGCTTAATTTACCTTGATTAAAATTAAAATATCAGACCACGGAGGATGTGGTGATACGTCATGTATATTTAGCTAATATGGAAGAGGCTATAGTTGAACTATTTAGCATTTTTTTTTTTTAAATTAGGGGATAGGTTTGATATCACAATTCCAAATAGCCTGGCACCTTTGCTTTGAAACGAGAAGTAAATATTTTAAAGCCTTTTTATTGAACACAGTGCCAGCTTTAGGCTTAGTGCAGCATCTAATTCAGCATGTTGGCCAGAATGATTGGTTTTTGGGCTTCTCTGTGAATTTTTATTACACATTATTTAAATTTCCCTGGGTGCTACTGTGATATTGCCTTCTTTGTAAATAGTGGTTGGTTGACATTCAAATTTGATGATGAGTTTTCTATCACAGTCCTTTGAATTAAAAATGAGATTCTCCATTCTCCATGCATGACTAGTACCCTTGCTAAATCTTTGCCATGCTCACATCTGGTTGCCAGCGCTGTTTGGTGAAATACCAATCCCTTTTGATTTGTCAGCAATGCCTGGGTTCCATAAGCAATTCCCATTTAGCCTTTGTGAATAGATATTTGGAATAAAAGAGGCTTGAACATGAGCATATCATGTAACTCCCATAGCATCATTATTGTCAGGAAACTTTGAATTCAAATATGTTTTATTTCATTGCTAGTCACTTAAGACAAATTAGCCAGAGAAAGCAGAATGAGTTGCTTTGCAAAAATGCCATTTTAGTTGAGTCCCTTAAACAAAGCAGATCTCAGCCTAAACTTTATAAGCAGACAGAATCACAAATAAACTCTCTATAGAAGAGCATTATGAAGGTGAGTGCTGCAGACTGGGCAAGAACAGGAACAAGAAATTGCCATCACAATGGCTAGGGCACTAAAATAAGACCACGCCCCCAAAGTGGGGGAGCATAACTGACACATGTTTCTTGTAGTGAGGAAGTATCATCTCTACCTTGAGAGAATTCTCTAGGGGTAAGGATTCCAGTGCAGTGGTAGGAAGGACTTCCCCCTTCATGTAGTGCTCAGTGGCTTTTGGAGGTATGGTGCTTGGGTAGTGGAAGAGGTTGGCATAAAAGACAGGACTCAATTAATTTGTTTTAGGGCCAACGTTTGCAACATTTTTCTTCAGGTCTCCTTAACTGTCTCCCTTCCCTTAAGGCAACAGACACAGCCTGAAGTTGAGTAGCTTGCTGGAGGCCATGTAACCCAGCCAGAGGCAGATGTGAGACCAATTGTCTCTCTCCCAGCAGTCCCCACCCATGACTGAAATCTCATGGCAATGAATTAAACTGTAGAAGTAAAACTAAAGTTCCAATGAAGTTATAGTAGAGAGCTTTCGTTCCCAGCTAGACTCTATTCTGAGCTCCAGACTTACATCAATTATATCAAAATTGATTACTAAACATCTTCACCTGGATGTACGATGGGCAACTGCAGCTCAACACCAGCAGATTGGGCTTAACATCTTTCTCCCAAAGCAGTCATTCTTCTTAATTACTAAGGCTGGTTAATGCCACTCCATTCCCCAAGCCAGAAACCTAGGTGGTCATGCTGGGTTCCTTATTTCCTCGACTTCTTGCATTTGTCTCTGTTCTCAAATTTCATTCCATTGCTAACTAGCTCAGTTTAGGCCTTTAACTGGATTATTCCAATAATCTCCTGTCACCCTACTACCAATATCTTCTCATTGTCTCTAGTCATTCTTCTAAGAGAAATATTCCCAAATGCATCATACCGAGGTAATCATCTACGGCCTTACACATGCCACCATTCTCTTCACCTTCTTCCCATAAGCCTGGTGATCTCTCGGTCCTCCTCGAGGAGAGCCCAAACATTTTCTCTGGGATACCTCTCTAGACCCAGTCTTCTCAAGCAGAAGTGTCCAGTCTCTGTATTCATTCATCATTGCACTCCCCTCTGTTATTTCTCATAATGCATATAGTTATGCTTCTCTGTTTCTCTCCTTGACTTTGAGCTTCTTTACTCATCAATTTCTGAGTAGTTACTATGTGCTAGACAGTTTACTGGGGAGATAAGATAAATATAGTGACAAATGGTATATAGTTTCCATCTACAGTAAGTTCTCAGTCTTGGAGAGAAAGTGGGTAGATAAGATCATTACTATTCAACACACCTTTGCTATGACAGAGGTATTAGCCAAATGCTAATGGAACAGAAAGGAGGGGCATCTAACTCAGAATGAGTGGGGCTGGATGTCAGAGGGAGCTTCCTAGCTGGTGACATCTCAACTAAGTTGTGAAGTATCAGTACAAGTTCCCCAAGTGAAGGAGGAGAGAAAGCACTCTAAGTAGAGAGGGCAGCATATGCAAAGACCCTGAGGTTTAAGAACATGGTGTATTTGGATAATTGTTTATTCTGCTCCTCAGGAATTCAGTCGTTATTTTAAAGGCAACAGTGAGGCACTGAACATTTTGATCAGGGGATAACCTGGCCAGGGAAGCATAATGATATTTAGAAATCTCCCTGAGATATCAGTATGGAGAATGAATTGGAGAGAAAGTTTGGGGCTGAAGAAGGAAGATGAAGTCTATCTAAGTGGGAAATTGGGAGGCTGTGGGGAAGGAGATGATGGGGCAAATGAGAGCAGGGACTGGTTTCCATTTAATTATGTACCTTATATGGTGTACACCATATATATTTGTGAATGAATAAAGTGTTTCCACAAGGCTCATCTTGAGAACCATAGGAGAAGGGATTATAAGCGATCTTGACCCAAAAATCAAACCTTGTCAACCACCATTGCCAGAGGACACTTCTGTCTCAGGACTGATGTTTTAATGAGAATCATGTGGAGGATGAAAGGAATCTCGTGGTGTGATAGAAATAGTCGCATCATTTGCACTCTGGTCACATATTTTAGAAAATTCTGTTTTCACTCTCTCATGTGTTTGTAATTTTCCCTTTTCCCCACTAAGAGCTCATGAGAATTCAAGGAGAAAAAATTAGCATGGCAGAGTGAGTGGTGGGTTGGAAGACTGTGTGGGAGGTTGAGAAAAAGTGGGGTTTAAGGGCTGGACAGGGGCTGGGCTGTGTGTCCTGTGTGGAAATTTCAGGGATGCAGCTCTAGGAGTTGGGGGTGTTATTTTTATTAAGTTCCAAGGAGCCTTAGCCAACCTCTTGCCTTGGCAGATTTCTATAATTTCAGCTTTCCATGTAGGGTCCCCTCAGAGGAACAAGAGAACGACTCTAACGCTGGTTGAATTGAGGGTCCTTAGCTGCTTGCCTAAGACTTTTAGTCTCTCCCAAGCCCTTTCCCCATTCCAGAATACTTGCTGATTCCGACCTCACTGGGAGAAATGCAAGTTTGGGAATAGTCTAAGATTTTACTAAATTCAGGAAAAAAATGAATGAGATGGAAATGTTGCCCCTTTCAGACTCTGAATCTCACAAGGTGTTCTCGGTATACTGCAGAAATAGGCCAACTCAGTTTGGACCTGGTGCCGATGGTAACAAACCTACATAGGCCCAGCCCCAGGCTTCTCTCTCTCCTTGTCAAATGATGGAAATTGTAAATGGGCTTAATTTTCATTTTCATTCTAGTATCAGTATTACGTGTGGTCATTCTAGATGAAACTCCCCAAATAAATTTGGGCTGTGATTCCTTTCATCCTCTTAGTATCTAGATGTATAAAGAAATGGAACTGTCATGGGGAAGAAGTAGTTCTCTTGTTACCTTCTGACTTCACTGCAGCTGCCAGGGTGTGGCTGTTGAAGAGTGTTGTCACTTTCCTACATCACATGTGAATCGACTGGGAGAATTAATTTGATAAAAGCGATGGAAAATTTGCAGCCCTCCAGGGATTATGAAAAAGACCAGCAGTCTTTTCTTTCCATCTTCTCTCCACCATGTAGCTTATCTTCAACTGAGCTCTGTTACTAAAATGTAACTCTAAAGATCTCCTCAACCTGTTCTTAGTTTTTAAAACATCAAGTTCTAGTTAGAATTGAGAGAAAGATGAGGAGAGGTGAGGGGAGGAGAAGAAGAAAGACGAGGGAGGGAGGAAGAAAGGGAGGGGGTATGGGGAGGGGAGAGAGAGAGCACTCACACCAGATAGAGGTAGTTCGGGAATGTATGTGTTGCTTTGAGTCAAGGAAATGTTAAATTTAAGAAACCAACCAAAGGAGTTAAGATGAATTCTAGGCATTTTTTTTTTAATGGAAGGAATATTTTTATATGTGGCCCCTTGAGGCAACTAATAACCTTATAGCAGCAATGTCTTAGGGGCCAACTAAGTGAGATAAGACTGCCTGGCACTGCCTAACAAGCCCTGCATTTCTGCACATACATCACTGCGGAGTTTTCTGTAACAAAACTGTTATCAAATCCTTGAACTTGCTTGAGGATCTACAGGTAAAACATTTTGTCTTCTTATGGGAAGGCCAAGGTAGGTAAATGTAAAAGTTTCAATATTTCTTAAGTGGTATGTAGTTCAAGCTGAAAGAAAAAAATGTACACTTTATACTGTATACATTTTTGTAGCCAAGTCATATAAAAAGCATTTGGTCTGGCTCAATGAAGTCATTATAAGAACTAGATTAATCCTGGATTTACTTCAGCCCTGAGTCATGGTAGTCTCTACTCAAGGCTTGCTCAGACATCTATGTAAATTTGCTTAGTTGTTTGTAATTAGTTAATTGTCCCCAGACTCCTGCTGCACTGTGAGAACCTATTTCACGCAATTATACATGACTAAATGGTCCTAGATTGTAATTGAGTGTGAGGGATTGAGCTCCTTTAGAATGTTATGCAGTAAACAATGGATATCTCTATTCCTCATTTCAGGAAAAGCTTAGCTGTGGACCACTTTTTTGTGCCTAAAGATCTGAGGTCACAGGTTAGTTCTATCAGAATTCTTCACTTACAGCCTAGTTTCTTCTGCTGACTCTAGACCCCACATGGGAAGAGAACATACCTATTGTCTTTGTGTCATCTGTACCTGTCACGATTCCTGACAAGTAGGCTCTTGGTTCAATACTGTTGAGTAAATGAAAGTGAGGTTTGCTTTTCGGCTATAGTAGCAGTCTTTGTTCTAACTACATAGCAAGTTCAGTTTAAGTGCACCTCAGCATATTTTAACCTTTCTTCAAAGACTACCTTAAGCACTTCCAGCCAAACCATAACAATTTCAGTAGTACTTACAGGAGACCAAATGAGGTTTCAGGAACAGTGACCTACAAAAATGGTTTGAGACAGGAAAGTTATGGGAAACAAATGTAAAGGATCAAGAGAAATAGA
Organism: Cynopterus sphinx; assembly: GCA_030015415.1. Taxonomy (NCBI): domain Eukaryota; kingdom Metazoa; phylum Chordata; class Mammalia; order Chiroptera; family Pteropodidae; genus Cynopterus; species Cynopterus sphinx. The sequence goes on along the minus strand of CM057391.1, from coordinate 38,893,740 downwards.
AATAGAGTCGGAGTCTGAATAAAATCATAAGGTGCCAGGAAATAAAACAAGTCAGAATAAAGTCTTCACTGTTGCCTGCCACAGGCACCACCTCTGGGTGCTCTGACAACGGGGTACTGAGCCAAGCTGAAGCAAAGGACAGGTTGATTTCCAAATTGATGGTGGCAACCTTTAATATGTGATGGCTATTTTCACAACTAACCTTTGATAAATATTATTTAATAACCATTACAGAAAACATATTTTCCAAGGGGTTATACTGAGTATTTTGGTTATCCTTCCCATTTCTTCCATTAGACTTGTGATTGAATTAGATAGGATCCCAGCACCTAATAGAGGACCCGGCTATTGTTCTGATTGTGCACAGTTGCTTCAGCAAGGCCCAGGAGCCCATAAAGTCAGATTTTTCCAGAGATAAAATATCTAACCCAATTAGAAACTGAAACAAACATTGAGAACAGCAAAATTCTATGAATTTTATTTGTCTAAATTAATTCATATGTTGAAAAATGTCTGAGACTCTCTTATACTACATTCTAGACAGTAATCACTTAAAAATAAAATTTCACAACTCTCAAGAAACTTCATGCAAATAGAAGCATGAAATAGCCCTTATGGATTTATAGGAGGCCATAATCAAGGTTATGCCTGAGCACATTTCTGCTTAGAAGGGTCATGAAGGTGAGGGGAACTAGTAGATATAAGTTAGAGGCTGCTGCAGAATTCTGAGGGTTTATCACTTGATATGGATGGTGCACCTTATTTCATGTTATTATTTGTGAATTTGCCCTTTAGAAAAGTTTTAGTCACAGCTCAAAAATTTCCAGCCTTTGACTTCGGCACACTACCCTATGGCAGAAGTGGTGTCTTGTCTGGTCATTCAAATCAGAAGTTGGCTTTGGTGGAAATTTAGGGGAGCTCGTCATTCAGGAGTCTCTGCTTCTCATTCTTACTGTTAGAATCCTCTAAATTAAAACATGAACATATATGTGAAATCTAAACTGATGCAGTGCTCAGTTCTAAGTGAAAGTCAGCTCTAAATTTGGTGTCTTTCTCACAAAACCTTTCTTTTTTCCTTGTCAAATATTAACAATATTATTCTCATACAGAGAATTTTATTAGAGTGCTTCCTTTTAAACCTCCTGACTCTTCTAAGCTTTTAATTGGTACTGATGTTCTATTCTTCAAGTCCTCCCCTCTCCTGCTCTCTACGCACGCTCTCTGGGTGACTTCTTCTACCATTCTAATACATTTCTCTATCTCTGCCTTTTGCACATGCTGTACCCTTTGTCTAGAATCTGTCTTCCTCCCTTCAAACAGCTGAATCCTACTCACCCCGTAGGATAAACCCCAGGTATGGCCACAACCAGGAAGTCTCCCATGATACCACAGTCTGAGTTGGAGCCTTTCCTCACATTTCTTTAAAAGTATTGACCTTCTCCTATCACATTACAAGCTCTATAAGGGCAGGAACTCAGCCATGTGGGAAATACCCATATACATTTGTTGGGTGAATGGAACTTTTCAGATGTTTGTTTTTGATTCTATGCTTTTCATTTAAGCCAAATTTAAATAAGATCTATAAAAAGATTTTAATTTGGTTTCATGATATATATCAACCGGCTTGACCATGATCAAATAATAAAGTATATGTAAGTGCCCTGTACACTGTAAACTATAATAACCTTTTGTTATTAATTGTAGTCATTATCATCATCATCATAATGATAGGAGAGAGAAAAAAGTGAAACGATGGTAAGCTTTTCGTAATGAGTCTAGGAGAGAAGCAGCTGTACTACTAAAGATATGGGGAAATGAAGCGAACACTTTTTCTGAAAATATTACTGAGAGGTTAAAAACTCAAAAAATCTTTTTGGTTTGGTAAGTACTGTCAGGAATTCTGTAGGATGTTAATGCTATTTGTTCTACTATTTTAGATAAATAATTCTTAGAAAAAGAATCTCATTGAATGCTGGGCAGACAATCCAAACCCTAAGCTAAGACAAAGGGATAACTCGAAGTTTGGCTAAAGACATGAAGTAAATGCAAAGAAAGATTTAAAGATGAGCCAGTAGAAGCAAAAATATTTTCTAGAAGGAAAGAAAAATAGCCATTCTGTTTTCATCTGCCAGTTTGACTGCTCAGGCAAGAAGAAGGGACTGGATAAATATCCTAAAATTATCCGCCTGAGCAAGAATAGAAACCTATCATTGGCAGCTCAGCTAGTGGCTTATCCATTTGCCCAGAAATCACTTATGTTAGGTCATGAAGTCAGTCTCTCGAGTTGAATGATAAATAAACAAAAGGAAATCAAAGAGGAAACTTTCTATTGTGGGCTCTATAGGCTATTTCCCTTCCCTGGATATAATTGAGAGAAAATGAGGGATTATTGTTCTGCATGTTTATCTAATCAGATATATTTATTTTCTGGATGCAAGCATTAGGCTTTGTGCGATGGTTGTGATATTGACACAGGATAACTATTTCTTCTTTTTCCGAAGCCAACCTACTTTATATTGCATTTACATTGACTTTTGTGTGTGTCATTTCTAGAACTGACATGTTAACAGTGTGAATTAGAGCATGAAATAGTACACCAAAATAGGTGGTGGGTGTGTCAGTCAGCTGGGATTTTGAAGATAGTGTAAGGATGGGACTATATCAGAGGTGTGGGCAGGGTTAAGACAACTGAAGAGGGCTGTTGAGTTGCTGAAGGATAAGAAAGGCAGATGCCATTCCCACCTCTGGTCTGGAAGTCCCTGGGGAGGAAAGATAGTGATGTGGACATAGTAAGAGCCGGAGCTATGTAACGGGGGCTACCTGACGAGAGCTGTAGTTGTAGAGGGAAGAGCACTGCCAGGCCTCAAGCAATAGAGCTAAGAAATACCCCAACCTCTCTGTGGCAGACAGAATAATGTCCCCACAAAAGAAATTCACGTCTAGGTCCTGGAATGTGTGACTATATTACCTTTAATGGCAAAAGAGACTTTGCAGATGTGATTAAGTTGAGGATCTTGAGATGGGAAGATTATCCTGCATTATCTGAGTGGGCCCAATGTAATCACAAAGGCCAAAGTCAGAGGGAGAGAAGATGTAGGGACAGAAGCAGAGGCTGAGAGAAGATGCTCTGCTGCTGGCATGGAAGCTGGAGAAAGGGCCTACAAGCCAAGAAATGTAAGTGGCTCCAGAAGCTGGAAAAGCCGAGGAAACAGATTCTTCCCTAGAGCCTCCAGAAGGAACCACCCTGCTGGCATGACTTGTTATTACCTCAGGAAACCGATTTGGAATTATTACCTCCAGAACAATAAATTAATAAGTTTGTGTTGCTTAAAGCCACTACATTTATGGTAATTTGTTATAGCAGGAATAGAAAATGAATACACCTGCTCTCCAATCTCCTGCTAGTGCTTTTCACTGGCCAAATCCAACAGGGAACTAGAGGCAAGAGAGTTTGGGTGATGCAACCATAGTCCCCCAGGACACAGAATAGGGCAGAGAAGGAAAGTGCATGGATATTGGAGAGGAGGTGGAACAAAAGATGCACTGACATTGGGGTGGGATGGGTGTGGGATGGGGGTAAATTTTAAAATAATGAATATGACATACGAAGGTTGCTCTGGTCTGAATGTTTGTGTGGCCCCAAAGTTCATATGTTGAGAGATTAACCCTTAAAGTGATGGTATTAGGAGCTGGGGCGCTTGAGAGGTGATGAGGTCACAAGGGCACAGCCTTCGTGAATGGGATTAATGCTCTTATAAAAGAGACCCCTGAGCTTCCTCCACCCTTCCACCATGTGAGGGTACAGCGAGAAGACACCGTCTCTGAACCAAGAAGTGGGTTTTCACCAGACTCTGAACCTGCTATGCCTTAGGAATCTTGGACTTCTAGGCTCCAGAACCACGAAAAATAAATTTCTGTTGCTTATGAGTTATCTAGTCTGTTATAGCAACCTGAACAGAAACCTTTGTTTTAACATTTCACCTTTATACAGTCATGTAAGATATCGTTATAGAAAGATTTCCGAGTTGTCTTTGCAGCTGGTCAGCTTCCAAGCCACATCAATTCTACTTCCACTGTCTCCAGCAACTGCCTGTCATTTCCTACTTCTCTTACCTCCATTTGCCATTCACTAGTCCTCTCTTCTCCTTCCTCTTTCAGTCAATGTGTTTGCCACAATCATCTTTCAGAGCTTGTCTCCTCTTCGGTCACTCTTCTCCTCAAACACCTATCTTCCTCCTCCATACCTCTTGAACAGAATCCAAACTCCTTGACACAGCATGAAGATCATCCAGGACCTTGTCTCCAACCTTTGGCTTATCCCTGCCATTCTCCTGGGTCTAATATGGTCTGCTTCTCATTCCTCCACTCTTCATGGGGTTCTTCCACTTTGTGGTTTTGCTCTTGCCCTCACCCTACTAGCTATTCTTCTCATTCTCCCAGACTCTTCCAAGCTCATTTTGTAATTATGACCATTCTTCAAGGCTCCACCCAAATCCTCCATGAAGGATCACTGGTCAATCCAGGGGCAATTTGTCCTCCCGACTTTCCACTGCACGTTAGTAAGCCTCTTTTATAGCACTTATTGCAGCCCTGCCTCTTACTCTAGTTCTCTGCTCTCCCCACCACAATTTCTGCACCTACAAAATTATAAACTCCTGCAAGAGGGATTAGTATCTTTGTACCCTCAAGTAGTAGCTAACATATTTTCTTAAAATAATTGATAACAAAAAATTACTTGTAGTAGAGACACAAATTATTGCTGTGTAAAGTATAAAATGATTCATGGAACAGGGAGAGTCTTTGAGGAGAACGAGGGAGTGTGAGAGTTTGAGAGAGAAGGTGCCCTGCTCTCTGTTGTTTTCCACTTTGATGAAGGTGTATACACAAGGTAAGGGCCTCATAAACATTTCTTAAATGTATGAATAAATGCTGTCTATTTTATTTGGCCAAGGCTAACCTTGAATTCCTGAGAACAAGATCTTAACAGAAGTCTCAGTCTGAGGAAGATGACCGACTAGGTAAAAGCAGGGTTCGCCTCCTCTCAGGTCCGCATGGAAATTACAACGAAAGTATAGAATGACCACTGTGCAGAATCGCCTGAAGTCCAGCTGATCAGGACATGTGAGGCTGAGAAAATTAGGAAGCAGCCACAGGGAAGCTGGGAGGAGGGGCAAAGCCCCCAATCGGGCTGGCCCCGCACCTTCGGTTGCTGGAGGACCGACAGGGAGGAGGGCGAGGTCAGCAGAGGCTCTCCTGCAGGAGAGGGGTCCTAGCCTCATTCGGGGTCTTCCCAGCCCAGGGAAGAGGCGTTTCACAAAAACTCTCACTGTAAGAACCAGAGGGATTCTGTTTGGGTGAGACGGAAAGAGGCTGAAACCCTAGATGCCCCTTGGAAGGCCCCGCAGACAGCCTTTCTGGCCTGTGGACACTCACTGGGGACACTGGCAGCGGGTCAGAGGCTCCCTCAAGATTCAGACAGGGAAAGACTGCATTTCCTGGGGCCAGGATGAGGGACCGGAGGGGCAGCCACCATTGTGCCTTAGTCAGGGACCCACAGGGGCACTCCAGGCCACTGCCAGCTTGGCTGTGCAGACCCCCCCCCGACACAGGGCCATTAGGAAGCACTGGCCTGAGGAGATGAGGCCGCCCCTGCCCACCGGCAGACCGCCCGGGGCTTTCGTTGCAGGGTGGCCGCACGCCCTGACCCATTCAGCCTGGCAGCCAGCATTTGGCGCAATTCGGAGTCAGTTTCTGGCGGATCGCTGCTGCCAACACAAACTTGGGGGGACCTCTGGGATCTATGGACCAGCCCCAGAGAGCAGCTTGTTTTGCTCTGATCTGTGACTTCGTGGGAACCACAAACGGTTACCGAAGTTGCAGCAAGACTGAGGCTGTATTGACCTGAGGGTCATGGCTCCCCGAGGCGGCCCATTTACAGTCAGCGGCCACAACTCTGTCCCTCCTCCTGGGTCTCCCGATCCGTACTGGCCACAGACTTTGGCTAGCACAGCACAGGCACGGCATGGACATCAGGGCAGGTAGACTTCTGCTGCCTGCAAAACTACAACATTGCATGGGGGCATCGCTGGGGTCTACGGGATTGCCCCAGATGGTGGCTGCCTTAGTGGGATCTGTGACGATAGTGGAATGCACAGGCACAGAAGATACAGCAAAACTGAGGCTGTATTGGCCTGAAGGCCCTTGTCTCCCTGAGATCCTACTTTGCCCAAGCCACAAAGTGCCTGCAGTCCACTGACAGGCAGCCTTCCCCACCCTGCTTTTCTCTGGGGCTGAGCGCTCTGTGCTGGCAAAGACCTTGGCTAGCGCAGCAGGTGCTTTTCAGGGAAAACAGTGTGGGCAGGCCACTGCTGCCTGTACAAGCTACAATATCTCTTGCAGGGGTCTGTGGGGCTGCCTCAACAGCAGCTTGTCTCCCTGTGATCCGTGACTACTGCAGGAACATGCAGACACGGAAACGGCAGAAAGCTAAGGCTATTGGCCTGACGGTCAATAGCCCTTGACTCTCTGAGATCCTGCTCCATCCAATACACAAAGTGCCTGCTACATGTTGACAGGCAGCTGTCCCTGCCCTGGGATGGTGCATTCTGCACAGTCAACACATCTCAGCCAGTGAAATGAGCAAAGTTCAGGGAATACAGTGACAGGAAGATCATTGCTGCTAGCAAGATATACAGTATACAGTATTGCTTGGGCAGATCTCAGGGGTTTTGTGTGCCCACCACAGATGACAGTAGGTCATGCAGTGATATCTGACTTTGATGAGAGTCCACAGTCCCAGAGCTGGCAGCAAATCTGGTGCTGTGTAGGCCTGACAGCCCCGTGCCCCACTGAGATGACACCCCACCTAACCCACAAATTACCTGTGGCAAGCCTGCTCCCAGGCAACCCAGTCCCATCCTGTGCTTTCCTTGGGTCATGAATTCAACAGCATACAACAGCATTCAGTTCATGTGGGCCACGCAAAGCTTGCTCAGCCAGGAGAAGCATTCGGTGGTGGGCCACAAACTCATGCCCATGAGCTTCAGTAATTTTTAAATAGAGCTTGGGTGTTTGCAAGCCTGAGGTGGGCAGCAGCTGGCCTTACTATGATTAGAAACTTGAACAAGGAGCCACAGAGACAAAGCTGGTATGTAGACTGACACCGCAGTGGCAGGGAGAAATTTATTCAATAGATCCAGGAGACTCCGGTTTCCTTGCACCCCCCAACATGCATATCATTCAGAGGCTTTTCCAGTTTCAGAGACTTATGGGCAACTGACAAGCAGTATCAGGCTTTGAGGAAGACTGGTCCCTCTGCTAAACTTCCCTAGGTCAGGGACAGGAGATAACCTGACTGCTGCCTGCAGTGTTGTTTCTTCCACTTGCCTATAGATCCAGCATGGGCAACATCCATCTGCAGATTGCTTTGTAGCTCCCACCAGGTAGCCCTGAGCAATCAAAGGCAGCAGCTGACCTTGGCCTACCGGGGAGCTCCTCCCAAGGGGCCATGAAACCAACGCACTTGGAGGCTGGCATTAGACCACAACAGAGCAACTCCTGACTGGCCCCATTAGTGGTACACACAGAGGGTGGTCCCAACAAGCACATAAGCCTGCTAGAGCAACTCCTACTCAGTGGGGTCAGCCTCTACACACTAACTCTTACCCTGCGGGTGCAGCCACTTCCCACAATTAGTCACCCTGAGCATTAATCCCATCCACAGATCTACTATCAGCAATAAAGGCTTAGCTACAACAGAAGATCACACACAACCCAAGCAAAGATCAAGTCCAGAGCACAGGGGATCAGAGACAGTGTGCCATAGGACACCTTCCACCTAAGGCCATCTGGCCAAGGCTGAGAGATGAAACAAATATTTCTGACACATAGAAACAAACATAGAGGGGGTAATAAAATGAGGAAACAAAGAAACATGCCGCAAATGAAACAATGGGAGAAAACTCCAGAAAATAAGCTAAATGAAATGGAGGCAAGCAACCTACCAGACACAGAGTTCAAAATAATGGTTATAAGGATACTCAATGACCTTAGGGGGAGAATGATGAGCACAATGAGAACCTCAACAGAGAGAGAGAGAGGAAGCATATAAAAAGACATAGAAATCATAAAAAAGAACCATACAGAAATGAAGAGTATAATAACTGAAATGAAGAATATGCTAGAAGGATTCAACAGCAGATTGGACAAAGCAGAAGATCAAGCCAGGGAATTGAGAGACAAGGTATCAGAATACACCCAATCAGAAGAACAAAAAGAAAAAAATTCTTTTTAAATCAGGATAGTCTAAGAGACCTCTGGGGCAACATGGAGCATAACAATATCTGCATCATTAGAGTACCAGAAGGGGAAGAGAGAGAGCAAGAGACTGAGAATCTATTTGAAGAAAGAATGACAGAAAACTTCCCTAACTTGGCAAAAGTATTAGACATACAAGTTCAGGAAGCACTAAGAATCTCAAACAAGAGGAATTCAAACAGACCCACACCAAGACACATCATAATTAAAATGCCAAAGGTCAAAGACAAAGAGAGAATCTTAAAAGCAGCAAGTGAAAGGCAGCTAGTTACTGACAAGGTACCCCCATAAGAATGTCTGCTGATTTTTCAATGGAGACTTTGTAGGTCGGAAGGAAATGGCAAGAAATATTAAAAGTAATAAAAAACAAGAATCTACAACCATAAATACTCTACCTAGCAAGACTTTTGATTAAAACGGAAGGTGAGAATTTGCAATGACATGGACGGACCTAGAGCTTATTATGCTGAGTGCAATAAGTCAGACTGAGAAAGATAAATACCATGTGATTTCACTTATACGTGGAATCTAAGGAGCAAAAAGAACAAACTAGTCAAAAATAGACTCATGAATACAGAGGACCATCTGGGTACAGCCAGAGGGGAGGTGGGGTTGGGAGCTGGGAGAACAGGATGAAGGGTTAAAGAAGTGCAAATTAGTAGTTGTTAGGTGGTCCTAGGGATGGGGAGCACGGCATAGGGAATGCAGTTAGTATTAATATGATGGCTAAGCGGAGAGCCAGAGGAGAGAAAGAGCAATTAGAGGGATCGTTCTATAAACTATATAAATGTATAACCAATGTACTGTGTCCTTGAAACTAATAATAAAATAAAATAAAAAAAAACAATGGCAAATGTAAAGAGAATAGACGAGAAAGATTGCAAAGATATTCACTGTTTTCCTTGGTGCGTGCTGATTGTCAGGAGTCTCTCCCTTTTGTCATTCATTCTCCCAACACAACATGGGTTAGAAATTTTATCAATAAATGTTTTCACTCTCAATGTTAAAAAAGTCTCTAACAACGGTTACAGCATGAAGGTGAAAGTGTATAAAAGTAAAAACACAATCTTCTGCTTGCAATAAAAGTAGCCATGTTTCACCAGAAACCAGCTGAACAAGACCCAGCCACAAGGTGGAGGCATCTCTTTTCTTTTGGGCATAAATCGGCTGAGTTCTATAAAGAAGCACTGGGAAATAAATGCACATGGGACTTATTTATAGCTCCCATGGTTCAGCTTCAGGGAAGAGATCACGTTTTATAATATAATATCCTTTACTTCTACAGTATCCTTTGTGGCATCTAGCACAGTACTGACTGGTGCATGAGGGAGAGAGAGAGAGAGAGAGAGAGAGAGGGAGAGGGAGAAATGATTGATTGACTGATTGATTTGGGGGTAAAAAGTAATTAAAGGAAGCACCTGCTGATCATATATCCACTAAACCATACATAAAGGCATTGTGGAAACTCATTTGATTGATCTTTTAATCTCTGGTTTCTATTATCCTCACGTTAAGGTGAGGACTCTGAACTTCAGGGATAGGGATTTTTGAAAGGCCACATAGCTTATAAGTGGCAGTAACAAGACAAGACACGGGTTCTCTAATTCCCAAACCCATGACTCCTTGCACTTTCTGGGGTTGCTTCAGCGTTGTTGAGGAAGAAAGTCACAAGAGTAGGTTTTTACTTAGTTCAGAGTTAAACTTTCCTTCTACACCAATAAGAAACTGTTTGTGATTAATTATTAACCTCTGGTATATTGTTTAAAAATACACATATAATCATGTGTGACAAACAGCTTTGAAGTCCAGGTTCATTCAACACAATGAGAAAAAAGGCCTCATGAAAGGTGTATGAGAATATAATTGTGAATACACCGAGTTAGTACTTACTGGGTCTTAACATCCCTGATTACTTCAACTACTTCTTTTTTGAATAAATATTATTTTTGTAGTGTCAAAGTTTCAGATCAACAGAATAATGGATGTCCTTGTGCCCAGTTTTAACATGCACAAGGAGTGCGTACATATACAAGGCAGAAAAACTCACATCTCTGGGGTTGATTATCTTTGTTTGGCCATAATGAAACACAGCCTTTTTTTAATAGCTTAATTTTTAGACAGCTCTCCAGAGGATCTTTGCTCATTGGCACAATATTCAATTGTGCTGGCAATGAATGTGTGGATTACAATAATTTTTCTATTGATATGCTAACACTGAATAAATAGAAAGTTAGAATAGCATTGTATCACTATCATTTTGATGCACAAAATAAACATTATCCACTTTATTTTCTTTTCCTATTTAAAGTTACATATTAATTACTTAAATTTTACAACTAGGAATGTAGCCGAGTGTCTAAAATTCTGGTTTCTCTTCAAGTTAATTCATACTGTCCATCCATGCATGAGAACAGCTGAGCTATGAAATTGGGCAGCATGTTTTCTGGCAATAATGAGGAGATAATATTCCTTAGGAGTATTTAAGTGACATCACTATTGATAGGTTAATTGGAAATAAAAATGTAAAGCTTTTTTAAATCACTAGAACGAAAATCCTCTAGTTTGTTGTAGCTTCACAAGGCACTTTTTGAACTCCTTCCACTTTGCAGTTTAGGTTAATAACTGTCTGATTAATGTAACTGTGGCTGCTCTTAGAATTCCACATACATCCCATTTCAGAAGAAGACTTTCCCACTTACATCTCGACCACAGTCATTTTGTTCTCACTACTCCTTACCAAATTCTTGAAAAATGACTCCTGCATCCAATGAAATGCATGGAATATTGGGTGAAGAGAAGAAATGCAATTGGATGGAGGTCATGAGTTGACTGCAGCTCAGAATATGATGTATGAGACACCCTACATGTTCAGAGCCCAGAGTACAACTTGTTGTTGCTATTTAACATTTTCATAATTAATTATTTTGAAAAGGCAACTAAAGTGATATGACTGTATCATGCACTCTAACATAGGCTGATATTATTTTCAGCTTTGTGTGAATATTTACATTTACGCTGCTACCTACATGCATTTAGATTTCAATCTCTGTGCTAAACTTTTAATTAATTGCCCAAGAGCTTGTTATACAGTCGTGAGCCACCCAGATGAAAACTGTACCCTTCACAGTAATTAGCACTTACTGAAATTTTAGATACTTTCTAGGCATGTTAGAAGCATTATCTTATTTAATCCTCAAACAAACAACACCAACAAATAAGCCGACATATCCTTTATTAGCTAGAGAAAACAAAGCAAAATTCAAATTAACGTTGAGAAGTGAAATCCTAATTCATATATACTTTTTTACAATGAAAGTTGATTAATTTATGAATAATGCATAGTGAGCGCCATTGGTATCAAGATATCAGGTTAATCTCTGCGTATGTAATTAGTTTGAGCTGTCCATGCCACTGACTGTACCCCTTAATCAGGATGGGACCTTTAATGTTTAGTGTGGGTGGGCATTTAAGAATGACTTGGGTCTACTTCATGAAGCTTTCTCTCTTCCTGTCTTCCACTTCCTTGAGTATATTTTCTGGTTTTCTGTCCTTCATTCTTTCCTTGGACAATGGCTCTTCCATTCTGTTTCTTGTACTTCCAAGTGGTCTTTGAATATCTCTCATATTGCCCCTTAGACCTGTCTGAGTTCACAATCATATGGCTCCTTTGGAGGCTGACCCCTCTTACAGTGTCTCTATACACATTATTTTTGGTATGATATTGCCTAGTCAATTGACAAATAGGGGCCACTGGTTACCAAAAGGACTGGATATAAACATGTGAATGGAAAATTTCAAATTCATCACCATTCTTAGAAAAACAATTCTGCACGCTTTTCCTGATGGAGAATTCTTGTTTTCTAATCAACTTTGTTTTCTAAGGTTATCGCATTACTAATGTAACGTGTTTGTTTAGTGTGTCTCTAGTCACTGAGGTGCAAATATGCAATTGATTCACTTTTCCAATAACTGCTACCATCATGCTCGGTTGTCGTCCCTCATCCATTTTCTGCTGTTTAGAGGTCCATTTTTTTTCAACACTTTTAGCTATTAAAAAGTATAGTGCAGTTAGCATTGCAACCTTATCTTCAACTAAAAGCTCCTCCTTCCCACTGTAGACTAGGCTGATGACTCAGGTTGCTTAAGCGGGGAAAGGGTCTTGTTCTCCTCAATCCAGCCCCTCACTCTTATTCATCTCTCCAGTCTGCTAGAGAAGCTCTGATGGCAAGGTAATGCAAGAGGGGCAACATTTACTTGAGAGATCAGTAGTTCATGTTCGCAAGTCTGCCCTCCTCTTTTTGGTGGTGTTCTCTGTGTGGCAGATTTTACTCAGATGCTCATTTTGTGCTAGGGACTGTTTTAGGCACTGCAAATATGTGGGGAGTCAAGGAAGACAAGATTTCTGGCCTCAGGGGGTTTAAATCCAGTGGACATCCAAATGCTGCTTCTTTTCTCCATAGATAATACCACCTGCAGCATCTTTCGGAAGGGGTCCCTTTGGCCAGAAAATGTTCTACTAGAAAGACAGCTTAAGCCTCAGATCACCTTCCGTAATGTCTACTCAACCCATAAGAGATGGTGGAGTGCAGGTTGCCCCAGAACTCCCTCTTTGCTTTCTATAATTCTTTTTCTCTTTTCCCCAGCTCATCAAGGTCTCTCTGATTAAATAACTCAGCCACTTTTAGAAAAGAAACAATCATTAGTCCCTGGTGGAGTAGAGGGGAAGGATGGTTTAAGCATCCCCAATCTTGAAGAAGGGAAACAGGAGAAATCTGATATCTCTTTTCCTCAGCGGGGTGGGAGGGGTGGGGAAAAGAGATGGTTAATGCTTCATAAACTCTGTGTTTTCTGAGTGAGAAACTCTTGCTTCTACTTTGCATTGGGAGAGTGCAGGGAAGGATAAATCAGTAGGGCTAATTCTGGAGGCTCCCCAATTAATCTATGTTATGAGGCATAAAGGACACTGTAGAGGGAGTTAGCATAGCAATGTGATTAACGGCATGGGCTTTGGTGAGATCACGACCTCTGGGTTTTTGTCTTATGACTAATATTGCTTATTAACTCAGAGATTTTAGACAAATCATTTAACCTCTGATAAGTCTCAGTTTCCTCATCTGAAAATAGGGATGATGATGGTAGTTATCTCATCAGGTTGCTGAGAAGATCACACGAGAGAAGCGTGTAAACTTGGTACAGTGCTTGACACATGGTAAGCATTAAAAAAAGTTATGTTAAATTTTATTCAATAGGAGACTTTCAAACTCCCTTTAAATGTGAATATATAAAACACAAATGATTGAGATTATATTCTGGATTAAAAGGTAACATTTAGAATTTTGGGATCTTTGAGTTTAGAGTAGGGGTTGGTAAACTACGGCCCACGGGTCAAATCTAGTTTACTGCTTGTTTTTTTATGTAACACTTTTTTAGAACACAGCTATATTTATTCATTTATATATATTGTCTATTGCTGCATTTGTACTATTATGGTAGAGCTGAGTATTTGTGAGAGAGACTGTATGGCTCATAAAGTCAAAAATAATTACTATCTAGATCTTTATAGAAAAAGTTGCTGGCTCCCTGTCTAGAGGTTTAAATGTAGGAAGGACAACTACTTGTCTCAGATGACTTGTGTTCTAACAGATCTGTGGGTAAGGTATAGTTTACATTTGACTTTTTGAGAATTCTTTTCAGATGAATAAAGAATAAATTGACAATAAAAAACTTATAATATTTAAAATATTTAAGAGTTGTGAGTAATAAAACATCCATCCTTACACTCACCAACCAGATTTTAATTAGCTTAATATTGTGTGACATTTGCTTTAAATTCTTTTGCATAAAAAAATTTTATCCATAAGAAAATCTTATGGATAAAATCTTGTGGAGTCCCCTGCGTGCTTTCTGAATTCATTCCCCTCCCCCAAAGATAAGCACTATTCTGTAGTTCATACTTGCTCTTCTTTTCTTTGTTTTTACTACTTTTACTTCATATGTACTTATACATAAATAATATATAGTATTGTAAGTGTTTACAGTTTAGACCAGTAGCATTACATACATAATTCTGCAACTTGTTTTTTCACTCGACATTATGTTGTTGCAATTTATTCATGTGGTATAGTTTATTCATTTTAACTGCTCCATTAAATATGTATATAATACTCCATTATATACATATACTTTATTTTTCTGTTCTATTGATGCACATTCAGGACTCCCTGAGCCCAATATTTGGAATTAAAAACTACGATACAATAAACATTGTTGAAAATGATTCCTGGTGTACTTGAGGAAGAACAGGGCATACACATAGCAGTGGAGTGCTGATTTAAAGATGTATACCTTTACATTTATTTGATGTGGCCAAACTGGTCTTCAAAGTGGCGGCACCAACTTACTCTATCACTAATCGTGAATGCAATTTGTCAGTTTGTCATATCCTTGCCAATGTTTGGCACTAACAGACTTAAGGTTTTGCCAATCTGAGGATGTAAAATGTTTTATGATTGCTTTAATTAGCTTTTTGCTGATGTCGAGCATCTTTGCAGATGTTTATTAGCCATTTGGGTTTCTTCTTTTCTAAATATTTTCATCATGTATTTGGTCCATTTTTCTCTATTAGGTTGTCTTTTTATTAATTCACAAAAGTCCTTTATTATTTCTATATTCTGGATAGCATGCCTTTTTCTGTTTTATGTATTGCAAATACATTCTCTTAATCTGAGGCTTGTCTTTTCAGTTGGTTCATAGAGACACTTAAAATTTTAATGGGATCAGATTTATCGGTAATATTTCTTTATGGTGATTTGGGCTTTTTATGACTTGTTTAAAAATTCTTCCCAAGCCAGATGAAATAAGCACATTTTCCTGTGTGTTCTTCCAAAAGTTTTGATGGTTTGCTTTGTCACACTCAGTCTTTAACTCACCTAAAGCTGATTTTTATATATGGTATGAAGTAGAGATTTACTTTTATCTGTATTTGTCTTAGCACCAGTTATCAATAATCTGTCCTTCATCCTCTGATTTGTAATTAATGCTGCCTCAACTGCAGATTGTCTATCTGTTCGTCTTTTGCCAGGCTTCCCACAGTATACTTTTGACAGCTCAACCACACCAGTACCAGCACTCCCATGATTTTGATAGCTGTAGCCTTATACATACATCTTGAAGTCTTATAGGACTGGCAGTTTTTAGACTCTCACTCTTACTTCCATTTTCAAATACAAATTCCTTTTAAAATACCAATATTTGCTAAAATCTTTAGCTTATGTAGAGAGAATAATCATCAGAATTTTGGGTTTAAGAATAATACCTATAGTTATCTCTCCACTTCACTTGTGAAGTATCAAGAAATGCATTAAGTACCAATTACTAACTCAAATATCTTAATTGTAACTTGCAAAGGTTTTATTAGAGGTTAATCCATAGCTGTTTAAGAGGTCTTAAGAAAATTAAAAGTAGTTTTTCCTAAAGATTTAAACAAATCGTATAAATAAAAGTGCAATTATTTTAACCATTCTGTCATTTTCTTAGTGAAATATTTAGGAAACAACTGACTTATAAAGGATTCACTACTTTTTCTTGGCCTTACATTGTGTATTTTACAATAGCAGTCCATTTAATGCCTAGTTGCCTATTCTAGCCTATTCAGAAGTGGGTTTTACCCAGCTGTCTGCAGCAGAATCACCTATGGAGCTTTTAAAAACATTCCGTTTCTTTTCAAATTTAGATATTCTCAACAAAGGTTTGAAGTAATAATATATCACTAAAAAGGTATATATTTCTAAAAAGTAGGGCTTTTCCTCTCTGATAGAAGAATACTGGTACCATCTATTATTATAATCTGTATGAAACTGTGTAAAGTATGAGCTTCCCTAAGCTCTCATTCCTTAAGTCTCCTGCTGCATCAAGAAGCAGTACCTTTCTTAGCAGGGATAGCTATGAGACACTTCCTGTCCCATTGTTCTAATCATTGCCATGTTCTCTTGGGCACTTCTACTTTTTAGTTTACCTTTTTAAATAGAAGGCTTATGGCCACTTAGATCTGGGAGCTAAATGAAAAATTTACATATATTCATTTTGTTTCAAGACAATGTGATTTGGCAATGATAACAGTGTGGTTCATTTAAAAAGGCCAGGAGAAGTGAGTGGGAATACAAACAACCAAAAGCTAAAAGACTCAGCAATTCACGGATTCTTACACTCTTACAATGGATAACAACATTCTGTGTAGTTGATACCTTTGAGTTTTTTTTTTCTCTCTCTCTCTAGTGTCTTCTTTAATTTACCTTCTGAAATTCAGGGAGCTCGAGCATGAGACATATCTATCCCAAAGGACGCTGCCTACTCAAAAGTACATATATATCTCTCCCGGGCCCAGGCTGAGATGCTGCCATGTTGCACTTTGCATGCTTCCCATCCAGACTCCTCTCAGGGTACCCAATATCTACCGTTCTGGGTCACTGTCTCACCTCCCAGTTGGCATGTCCGAAGGGCTACCTATTCTCCCACAAAAGGGTCTGGACCAGATTATAAATCACTAAACTGCATTCAGGGCTGGGTTGTGCTTGCTCCACATCCTCCTTGGGCTACCTCTCTTTAAAACAGAATTTGGTCTCAGATATGAGTGACATTCTACAACACTGTTGACCTTTGTCACAGGTAGGACCCAGACGGTTTTTCAAGACAAGTAATCAAAGTAAAAGTCATCACAGGGTCACCAAAAGGGCCACATGGATTAGTCACAGAAAACAGGCAGGAGGTAAGCACACTACTGAATAACATGTTTTTTATCTTTAATTAAGCAGAGAAAAGTCTTTTACAAATGAAATTTTACTTATGAAAGGCGATAAATAATGTATAAGAGCAGAGCCAGTCTGGCTGAAACAGGGGTGTGGATATGGGGTAGTACTTAGGTTCCTGCTAACTTTACTCTCATCTTATATCCTGGCTTCCATTCCTACCCTAAGTGATTCTTCAGAGTCTTGAGGATTATCTATAATCTTTTCTATATGATAAAAAGGCACTTGCTATCTGGAATTTCTCCACTCTTTCCTCATATGTACCTGTTGAAGGCAGACCGAAGGCAGACCAGGACTCTACTCAAATATCATCTGTTCTAAGAACTCTCTCTGAAACAGAATTGGTCTTCCCTATGGCAAATGATCAATGCTTCCCATATAAGTCTAGGGACTACATATTTCACATTTTCTTTCTTTCTTTCTTTCTTTCTTTCTTTCTTTCTTTCTTTCTTTCTTTCTTTCTTTCTTTCTTTCTTTCTTTCTTTCTTTCTTTCTTCCTTTCTTTCCTTTCTCTCTCTCTCTCTCTCTCTCTCTCTCTCTCTCTCTCTTTCTTTCTTTCTTTCTTGGTGAGGCAATGCTTGGTTGACCTCACAAATTGCAATCCCTTATCTTTTTTTATTTTTTATGCCTACAGCACCTGGTCTTCCTAGGTGGTCTCCCATCCAAGTAGTAACCAGGCCCAACCCTGCTTAGCTTTCAAGATTAGACGGGGATCGGGCTTGTTCAGTGTAGCATGGCCATAGACACAATCCCAATTTCTAATATTAGATCTTAATATATTCTTGGACTCATTTACTTGGCAAATCACATTTCAATTTGTGTTTTGAAAATATGATTATGATAATTACAGTTCATTGCAGTCAGCTTTGTTTCTAAGTTATTGATCTATTAGACATCATAAAGTATATATTTCCAAAAAGTCTGGACTACTTTTTTTCATCGAAATCAACAGTCATTCCTCATCTTCCCTCTTTCATCATCATCATCCTTAAATAATTTACTTGTGACCTAAAATATACTATGCACAGTTGTATACTTGTAATAATAACCTAATTTAATTGTTATAAAAACTCTGCAAGGTAGGTATGTATTGATCTCCATTTGTGATGAGGAAACTGAGATTATCCAGCTAGTAAGTGACTAAGCTGGAATCTTCCCAAATCTGGGCTCTTTCCCTTATGCTATCCTACCACTCACAGTGCTTCAGTGCTTCTCTGCATATTTTAAAATGTTTATCTGGTAAATACTGAATAAATATGTGCTCAATTGCACTGAATTAAAAGCACAGAAAAAACACACATGAATTAAAAGCACAGAAAAAGAATATATCTAAGTTGTGAATTGAAATATTTCCCTTTTGCATGTGCATGATTCAGAAGAGAACTTTATACTTGTATTTAGTGCCATCGTAACTCACTCTAGTGGTGGAAAAGCTAAGTGGATCCACTGGAATTTTCATTTTACTGGCAATCTGTGGTTAAGGAAACTGGCACCTAAAAACAGATACTTCTCCATGTTTTGTGAAGTCTGAGCCATGTTGGACTACCTGAACACAGGCTGGGACTGGTTCCACACCGCTGAGGCCTGTCCCTGGCTTCTTACAATACTCCTGGGAGATGTACTATTAGGCTATTGTGTGCCAAAAAAAAAAAAAAGAAATTGGCTGGCATTTTCCAGTGTTCTCTGGCTGTGCTTATGAGAAATGAAGCAGGGAAGCTGCTTGTGAGAACATGTGCAGAAGATGGGATGGGCCAGAGGAGGTGTCCAGCAAGACAGATATAGAAGCCATTGTTCTCCTTGCTATGGTGCTAGCTTCCCGGTGTTGTCAGAAGCACAGTGTAAGGACAGGGACATTGGGAAGTGCCCAATGGCCATGATATTCTGGCCCTCTTAAGTACCCACTAGTTCGAAAGTGTTGTGCTAAGACAGTGGAGAATACAGGAATAATTATGGCACATTATCACATATTATGATGTTTATAATATAACAGTAAATTTTACTACAAACTACAATGAACTAAATGTCAGGTTAAACTTTTTATTTTTTTAGGGTAAATCCCTATTTCATACCATGTACAAGAAGCAATTCCTGATGAATCGTGGATTTAAATGTGGAGTTCAATTTTAAAACTTCTAGAAAAAAATGACTTTAATATAGGAAAGAATTTCTTAAAGTACAAAAATGCACACAATAAAAACCACTGATATATGTGATATATAAAATCAAGAATCTGATTTCATTGAAAGAGAAAAAGGGTTGCCACGAACTGGGAAAAGATATTTGCAATACATATAACCAACAAACATACAATATTTATCACGTATAAAAACCAATAAAGAAAAGACAACAATAATAATAAAAATGTGGGCAAGAGACATCAACTTAAGTATCGCAGGAGATGAAAATGAATAACTCAAACATATAAAAAGATGTTCATTAGTAATTAGGAAGAAAATTAAACCCATAATGATATAGCATTTCATATACACTATACTAACAGAAATTTAATGTCAATTTTATATCAAATGTTGACAAAGATATAAAGCAGCAGGGGATCAAACCCTGCATGTAGGAGTATATATATTGTTATAAACACTTCAGAAAGTTTTCTGGCATTATTTAGTCAATTTGAAGTTGATCATACCCCAAGACCCAGCAAATATACTCCTAAGAATAGATCCAGGAATTTTTCCCAAGAGAAAATCTTTCAGATGTGTACCAGGAGACCTTAACAAGAAAGTACGTAACAGTGATATTTCTAGTAGTCAGACACTGGAAACCACCCTAATGCCTACCAATAGAAAAATGGATTAATAAATTCATACTCTTATCATAGGAAACTATGTTATAGCAAAAATAGCTACAGTAATACACATTAACATGGTGGCTTTCACAATTTTGAGATAAAAATGAAGAAAATATGGAAAATATAACTATGTTTATAAAAGTTCAAAAAAGTGTGAAACTAAACAGTATATTGTTGACAGGTATACCTACCTGTGGTACACTATAAAAAAAAATAAAGAAATGATGAACACAGAATTGGGGAGAGGAGTTACTTCTGGCAGATAGGGAAATTCGAGGGAGAAGAGAGAAGGCTTTAAATATACTGACATTGTTCTACGTAAGCCGGTAGTGGTTTATGGCTATTTATCTTGTTACCATTGCTTAAACTGCACATACGTCCTCTATAAGCTATTTTCTGCATCATTATATTTTATAATAGAAATATATTCAAAAGTGTGCTATGGGAGTGCTGATGAAAGAGCAACTCTGAATGCAGGCTGAAGTGGGAGGTAAGAAATAGGAACCAGCGAAGTCTTCCTGAAGTAGTCAGAACTGGTTCTTAAAAGATGAGTAAGATATTAAGGATAGAAATGGACAAAGGAGAGATTCTACTTGGGATGGAAAAGATGGGGAAAGACATGAAAGTGTGAAATGGCAGCGTGTGTCCTGGAAGCAGCAATGTGTGAAGTATACATAAATTATGGAAACAGAGTAGTACGTAAAAGTGGACAACTGTGTTGTGTCAGACTATGGAAGACTTTTTTTTTTTTTTTAAAGAAAATACAAAAATGAAACAGGAAAACAAACAAAACCTCATTTAGATTTTATCCTGCAAGCAAAGTTGGGGTGTTGAAAACCTTTGAGGCAATGAGATTTGATTACACCTACGATTTCAGAATACAATTTTGATAGTAGTGTGAAACGTGAATGAGAGAGGTTAGAGGAGGTGAGTCCATCTGGCCACTGGAATAATTCAATATAACAAAGATGAGGGTCTGTATTACATAATCAAATGGAAGGGTATAATGCACAATTTGGGATCTGACTTAAGTTTCCTTAATGTACGTGTCCATTTTTGGAAGACAGAGACTGAAGTGATGTGTACTGGCTTCCCTCAGGCCAGCTGCTGCTCAGGACTAAGCACTGCCCTGCGTTAATAGCTAATTTTGAGCATTGCCCCAGCAGCTTTCTCCCAATTTCCTTTGGTATTAGGTGCACCTCCCAGTTTTCCTTGCCTTTTCACTCTGGAGCTAGGAAGGTGACATTCGAAAATGACCCAGTATTCAAAATTTATTAACCCTTGTTTTTGCTCACTTACATTTGTCCTTTACTTTACTTTTTGGGTTCAGTTATCCTTCTCTCAAGGTCTTAAACATAAGCACAGTAATGCTACTAGGTTGAGGAGTCTCCTTTTCTTTCTGCAAGAGACTAATATTGCTGACAGTGTCCTAAAGACTAGAGGTATATTTATCTTTTTTTTTCTTTTTGTAGATAATTACACAAAGACACAGGATACTGAGATAGCATAATGTCAAGAACTAGTAGCTGGTTTGAAATGGAAAACAAGTGCCTTGGATGTCCAGCAGGCAGAAAGAAATTCAGGTTAGGCATTTAGGAAAGATGTCGGCCCACAACTCCCAAGGTTGACCAGATAATGAGATGAGCCTGCCTTGTGGGCTGTGCTGTTTCATACAGGATCAAGAAGAGATGATGAATTCCAATGTAGGGAAGAAGTACTTACTGAAAACCAAGTATCTTGTCAAGTTGAACCCCCCAGGAGTCAGACACAGTAATGACTTTTTCATTCTGGAGGAGGCACATGCAGAAGCCATTTCTTTGTTCAACAGCCACAGGGAAAGACAGGACCATGGTCCGAGGATGGTGAGCAGTTAAAGAGGCAGCACACCGGAGGCACCTCAGAGAAGAAATGTGAATGTCCTGGAATCACATTTGAAAGATAGACTACTTGGCTCTCGATATCTTCTGAATCACTCTGCCATGCAAACCAAATCCTGTGAGAGTCAGGACTGGATGTATCTCATGCCCATTTTTCTGATTAAAACAGAAAAGTAGAGTGGTAGACTGGGCTGAGTGACTCTGCCTACTCACCAGAAGAGCTTAAGGTCTAGGGAAGAGATGGAATGACAAACTCAAGCAGATGGCTAATTTGCATAAACACTAGAAAATACATTTTGTAAAAATGAAAAGGGAAGAAATTTTGATTTATTTTCAGATAAAGGCAGATAAGTGATGGCTTTGTATGAAAGAGGAATTATACCCACTAGTCCTTCCTTCACTGAAGGAGCAAGGAAATTACATTTTTTTCAGATCATAGCAGTGGTTTGCAAATCTTCTCATTCTTTTCCATAAGCAAAAAAAAAAAAAAAGTGTAATTAAAATGCAAAGATTCTCCTCACTTCTAATTTATTCAATTTTCTTGTCTATATTTCCCCACCAAGAGGCAAACCTAACACCAACCCTTTGATTCCTTACCAAATCTTTAACTAGCCCTCATGGGAAGCTGCTTTTGAAATGGTTCAAAGTTGGGCAGCCAACAGAAGAAGAAACAGGAAAGAAAAATGAAGCTCTCCCCTCATGGCATAATGAACCCTGAATAACTGACAATGGAGTCGACCACCAGTGAGCTGGCTCTGCTCCCTGTGGCTCCTTTCTCTAATCAAGACAACGCTTTCCCTCATTCCTGGAAAGAACTCCTGTAACTCATTTAACACAGAGTTCAGGTCAGACTCTGAGAAAGAAAAAGGTAATGGATTTGATATTTTTGAGAGGTTTTTCTTTTCCTTCATAAAAGGCACGAAGCAGAATCAAACAATAAAGGAAAAACTCCACATCTGTCGACGATCTGATTCAGAGTAAAGGCGGAGAGACAACTGGGTGGCTGAATGACATGGGCTGTGATGACATGTAAAGGAGCAGCTTTATGCAGAGGTGAGCTTTCTGTGTTGACTGAGTGTCAGCACCCAGAGGTGAGGAAACAGTGTGGATGATCTTTGCAATGCAGGTCTCCTGGAATGATTTATCCAAGCCCAGACAATTGCTTCCTTCCCGCAGTTAGACTGCTTTGTTCCTCTCTTAAGTTCTTATTATTTTTCTTCTCTCATGCTCTCATGCTCTGGATTTTAGTAACTTTCTTAGCTCATTTATCTGTATTGACCTGATGGGGCTCAGTTCTGCAGAGTTCAAATGTTCTGCCAAACTCTGGTTTTCCCGTCACTCGGCTAATGGCACTGTTCTCCTGCATTCCTTTTCGAATAGGCTCCAGCATACCTGTCTTGTAACCCTTTATTCTGTCATGTTTTGCATACCTCATGCTTTTGAAGTTCTTCATTATTTCCTACTTGATCTTATGTTACCTTATTTCCATTCTTACCTTGTCAGTCACATTTGTTAATAGAAAGTTTATGTATGAGGAAAACAAGACTTGAAATATTGCAGTTTAAGATTAAAGGCATTGAAAGAATGTTAGGCACAATCAAGTTTTACATACACTACCTTTCTGATACTACAAAATCTGTAATAATTAAATGTACCCCTAAAAGGACAGTACAGTTCCAGTGAGGCACTAGGACAATAAAAAGCTGATTGTAAGTTAGTTTAATCTTGCCTCAGATATTCCCATTCTCATTATTTATGAAATCCCATGTTCTGGTTCATCAGGTGCCTTCATGACCACATATCTAGTGAGTATAGCTATTAACCTCCAGAGCCGGAAAACACACTGGCAGTGTTCTGCACTTCAGTGGCTCCTGTCCATGTGTTCGTTCAGCAGTGAATATTTATTGAGTGCCCAGTGTGTACCAGGCGTGGTGCCGGACACTAGGGTACCATGGGGAACACAGAGAAACATATTTCTTTCTCTCACAGAGTTTATACTCCAGAGAGACAGACTTCATAACATACTCACACACACATACAAATGCACATTCAGTACCGTGAAAAAAAATGTGAGAGCCTGTAACAGGCAGATGTGACCTAATCGGAATGTAGAGAAGAGAAAGAAGCCTTCTCTGGGGACGAGATGCTGGAGCTAGACAAGGAGGACAAGGAGGAGTTAGTGAGGCAATGAGGGAGGGAAGAACATTTCAGGAAGAGGAAGCAACATGCACAAAAGCCCCAGGAGCAGAAGCAAACACAGTGAACTATCAGAGACTGAGACCGGTTGGTGAAATAATGGAAAGCAAGGCCAGGGCGAGATGAGTTGGGAGGGAGGAAGGGCCAGAACACACAGGACATTAAGTCTTGCGATGGGGTCTGATCTTGACCCTGAAAGAAATGGATGCCACTGAAGGGTTTTCAGCAATGGGCAGATAGACCAGATTTGTGTTTTGAAAAGAAACCTAGGTAGGTTGGTGGGGGATAGGAGGTGGGAGGGAGACAGTACAAATTGATTTGTATTTCAAAGATTTTATAACATCTTGACATACACACATAAGACATGCATTTTGTATATTTAAGCTTAGCATATTGAGTGTTTTAATAGAAGTACAGGCCTTGGGGAGAGGGAGGGGAAGAATAGAAGAAAATTCAGGAATTGAACTAGGCATTTTACTTTTCCTGAAAAATATTATTTCCATTTTACAGTAAAATTGACTGTTAAGAAACTTGTGGGATATGGTGACACGCTGTTATTCTACGAGTTGCTTGGGTTGATTTAACCACTTAGGAGGATGCTCTCTCTCTCCCCACCCAATGTGCACACCCCTGAAGTTGCCCAAAGAGGCCTGTTATTTGGTCTAGGCTATAGAGTAGCTGTAAGCCTGTGATGGGGGTAACTTGTTCAGGGTCAGGGCTAAGTAGCCAGTGAGTTGTTGAGCCAGTATTTGAATATCAGGTCCATCAGGCACCTGCTCTTTTAATGCATTCACATTTCCTTGAAAGGAAGGGATAGACTGTGGAAAAAGGAAAGACTGATATAGGGAATGATCTAAGAGGTCACGAAGACAGGTAGGAACTTCCTTCAAAGCTAGTTTTCAGAGTAAGGAAGAAGCTGAGTGAGTTTAAGAGACAATGAAAGTGTCTTAGATTTGCTGATTGAAAACGAATGAAGCGAATATAGTTCTTCAGTGTGTGTCAGTGACTAGTGGCTTCAAAACGAGATAGATCCATTGATGAGTATATTTCACTGTCTTTACCCAACTATTTCCTGCTGTGAAATTCTGTATGTGAGAATCTTTTGTTGCCACGGGAAACAGACTCACAGCTTTGCTCCTGTGGACCCAGGAGCATATTAATTCAAGACAGGATGTCATGCAATTCAAACTCAATGTCAGGATATGAGCAAGACGTGAAGAGAGTTCTTTCCCAGATTCAGACAGCTAGGCAGGACCATACATTTATGGCCAAGACAAACAGCTTTGGTCCTGAGGATGATAAGGTGGGATTCCTCTCAGCAGTCACAAGGAATCTGTATATTACTAAATGTGTCCTGAGATCTGGTAGGAGGTGACAAACATGAAGTAATTTGGGCCACCAAAATAAGTTTTCTAGGAGTGAAAACCATCTTTAAAATTTCAAATACAAAGATAAGGCATAAGAGAAAAAACATACACGGATTTTTCTCAGCATGCGCATTTCGGAGGCATTTCTAACATTTCTGCATTAGTCTCTTCTAAAACTGTACCAGAGCGTGTAAGAGCATTTTTGATTGGCTGTATTGGGCAGCCCAACCCTGCTGGAGTACAAACTGCCCTCCCTGCCTACAGCCATTCCACCTTCCCATTGCTCTAGTATCTGTTCACAATTGATGACAAACATAGGATAGCTGTGAACCTCACGTTGCCTATATACTTGTTTTATTTGGCTTGCACCAATTTAAAAAAATATTTAAATTAAAAAATATTTTAAAGTCCATTTAATTATTCAAAATACAGATTTTTGCTCTCTTTAAAAAATTCAAAGACTTGGAAGAAGCCAGCATTCCCATGGAACAACAGTTGGCCTAGGCTAGTAGAGGCTGCTCCTCAAGAAAAGCAAGGGCTCTTTATTCTTCACTCACTTATGTCCCTCGCCTTGGCCCTGTAGAGATGCAACCATCCTGCACCCTTTGTGAGACTGTGGGCCCAAGCAGAGCTGTTACCATGCTGAACTGGCCAAGTGTGGCAGAGGGTGTGGAGGAGACCATGCTTCTCTCTGTCCAGAAGCCAGCAGCATATGCATCACAAGGGCTGGAAGATTGGGACCACCCAACGTCAGCCCCTTGACTGTGGAGTTCTCAGGCAAGACTGTGGCAGCGGCAAGGACTCATCAGTAGCTTTGTGGACACAAAGGGGACTGGAGCCATGCAAGAGGAGAGGAGGTAGATTATAGAATAACTGCAGCAGCCACATGTAAGACACCCTTTCCTCCTACATGGAGACACTGAGAAGGAGACTAACTGCAAGCTTAAAGATCAGAAGTAGTTGTAGCAACCGTAATTAGGTCATTAAAGATAAATATGACTTAAACTTCTGTCTCTAACAATATGATGGTTTCGATACCCTGAATGACCTTACCATTGCTGAACAGACAAGAAAGTTACGAATCTTCTGATGCCCAAAACAAAGTGAATGTAGGACTCCTGGAAGGTAACCAAGTGCCAAAGGGAGCTTTTACCCAGATAGTATCTGTTGATTCCTGGGAAACTTGTTTCTATTTTGATACCTGGTCATCAAGGATAGAAAAGACAGCTTTTGGGCTAAAATGAGGTGTCTAATAGGAGATACCTGTATGACCTGGAACCCCAAAGACTATTCAAAAGAAGGCAAAAAGAATAAAAAGAGTGAGGCAGAAAAGCCAGCCTAACAGAAAAGAGACAGAATAAGATGATAAAATTAAATAAAAATATTAGCAATCAAAATGAATATAAATTGACTAAAATGATCTAGTTAAGACATATTGTTAAAAGATATAAATCCAGCTACATAGACCAGAGAAAGACAAAAAATATAAGGATACAGAGGTTGAAAAGAAAGGATAAAAGAGACATACCAGACTGAGAAAGCTGTGTACTTATATTAATATCAGAGAAAATAGTCTTAAAAGTAAATAGCATTGACATAGATATGGTAGATTATAACATAATGATAAATAATTTCACTTACCTGGAAAATATGACAAATATCTGAGTATCAAATAACATAGCTTTAAAATATACAAAGTAAAAACTGGCAAAAAAAAAAACTTTATAAAATCATTAAAAAATGTTTCAAAGCACATATTTCAATATTTAACAGATCAAATAGATAAAAATTACTAAAAAATGGAATATTTGAATAATACAATAGCCAAGCTTGATTCAGTGAAAACATCTGCACTCAATACTTACAGAACACACATTCTTTGGAAGCACACAGGGATCACATTGAAAAAATTAAACATATGTAAAGCCAAAAAAGCAAGACCTGACAAATTTGAAAGATTGAAATCATATAAAATATATTCTCTGATGACCATGAAATTACACGAGAAATCAAGAATATCAACTAATCAGAAAATTCCCATATGTGTAGAAATACAAAACAAAACACCTTCTAAATAATCCATTCATCAAAGTGAAAATCTGAATATATTTAGAACTCCGACTTAAAGAGCAAGGAAAATGAGAAGATAGTAAACCCAAAGAAAATGATGGCAGAGAAATATTAAATATAAAAACCAGAAATGAATAAGCAAGAGAACAAATATGTATGCTGGTTCTTTAAAAAAAAATGGACAAATCTCTGGCATGATTAAGAAAGAATACACAAGTAAACAATAGTCAAATAAATGAGAAGGGGACATGAATACAAATCTGTCAAACAAAAATATAAGAAGATAATATAAAACTTTGAAAACTAAAATGAAATAGGTAAATTACTAGAACAAAAGAAATTTATCAGAATTGATTCGCAAAGAAATGGAAAACCTGAAAAATACCCTAATTATTATAGAAATATAATTAGTGGTTTAAAATTTTCACATGAAGAAAACATACTGAGCCTGGATGGTTATCAGGTGACTTCTACCAGACTTCTATCTTGAATAAGGACACTCTTACTGCCATAAACTTTCCCAGACAATAACAGCAATGACAACAGCAAAAAGGATATTCTTTCTCATTTTGTAAGGCTAGTATGCCGTTAGTCATTCAAGAATACTCCAAGAAAGAAAGTTACAGGCCAGTCTTACTTGAGAACATAGATAAAATATCCTAATGAAAATATCAGAAAACTGAATTGGACAAGTCATAAAAGAGATACATCATGAATAAATAGGGCTTATCTAGGAAAATCAAGAGTGATTTAACATAAAAATCCATTAATTTGATTAGTCATATTAATTAGCATATTAAAGAAAAAGATTATATACTTCCTATGGGTGCAGAAATAGTACATATAAAATAGCTAAACAAGTATTCATAAGAAACTTTCTAGCAAACTAGTAATAGAAGGGAACATTTTTAAATGATAAAGGTTATCTATGAAAACTCATTCAACATTATGTTTAATGGTGAAATGTTAAATGCATTCTCTTTCAAATTAAAAACAAAACAGGAGTGCTTACTTTAACTACTTCCATTTGGCATCATACCAGAAGCCAAGTAAATGTAGAAAAAAAAGAAAAAAAAGAATAACAAGAAAGGACTTAAAGAGAAGACGCAAAGCTCTCATTTGTACAAAATGTGATTATTTGTGTAGAAAACCCAGAGGTAGCTTCAGGTAAATTATTTGAATGATTAAGTGAGTTTAGTAATTTTGTATGATATGAGTGATCAATATACAAAATCAAATTTATTTTCACTGGTCACAGTTTATTTCAATGCTGCATTAAAAATACTCTATACAAGAGAAAAAATAAAATATACAATGTGCCCAGAATCAATTCAGCATAATATCTGCAGGTATGTTATGAGAATAAGCTTTTTATGGAAAACACAAATAAATGGATTACATTATGTTCATGGAGATAGATTCAATATTATAAAGATGTAAGTTTTCTGACATTAATTTATGAATTCCAAGTAATTCCAATACAAATCCTAATAGGGCAAGCAAATTACAAAAATTTACATGGAAGGGCAAAGGCCCAAGAACATTCATATACTCCTGAAGAATTAAGATGTGTATCTGAGGATGAGGGGATGGGCAGTTTTTCCATCAAAACTCAAGATTTATTAAAAAGTAGGTAAGTATAGCATTGATGTAGGTATAGTCAAATAGATCAGCAGAATAGTATAATCTATAAATAGACCACTGCAATTATAGAATTTTTACTTATTATAAAACTGCCATTGCAGATTGGTGGGAAATGATGCTGACAGCTGGTTATCCATGTGGAAAAACTGAAATTGGGTTTCTACCTTACACTACACAGAAAAATTAATTCTAGGTGATTAAAGACTTACACATAAAAAGCAAAACTATAAAACTGTTAAAAGAAAATGTAATCTTTAAGAATACGATGGAATGATTTTTCAAAGATGACACAGAAAGTGGAAACTGTAAAGGAAATGGTTAAGTCAATTACACTAAAATTAAGATGTTTATCAAAGGGCGTCATAAAGAAAGTGCAACTACAAACTATCAACTGGGGTAAGACATTTACAACACACTGATGAAAAACTATCACTAACAACATATAAACATTTCTAAAATCAATAAGAAAATAAGAAACTATTCAACAGACAATAAAGAAAAAATATGAATAGACATTTTTATTTAAGAGGAAACATGAAAGCCCAATAAACATAAGTAAAGATGAAAATCATTTTAATCAAGAAATGCAAATAATATACCCAAATGATATGTCATTTTCTACTTACCAGAATAAAAATTTAAAAGCCTGAAATATAAGTCTTTCAAAGATATACAGTAAAGGAAATTCTTTTGTATTGCTGCTTTGAATTTAAATTCATATAACCACAGGAAAATATTTTTGTGTTATTTATGAATTAAATATGAGCTCACCTAGGTATACAGTAAAGTTTATAGAAATTCTTGCCCATGTACAGCAGGAAATAGGTATAAGAATTGTTAGTTCCAAAAACACTGGAAATAACCCAAATGTGTATTGCCAGAGAAAAATTTAAATATCCACAGATAACTATTAGAGACTATAGCATATTCATACAATGGAGTAATTTATAACAGCGAAAATAAACTATAACTTCATGTATCAACTCGGATGAGTCTTGTGAACATAAAGTATAAAATTCAAACACAAAAAACGTGTACAGTATGATTCATTTATATAAAGTTCACAAAGTGTGCAAAATTAGATGATGTGGTTGAGAGATATACACATGTGATAAAACTAGAATGAATGGCAAGTGTTTATTTAGGCGATGGTTACCTCTGGGGGCTGGAGAGTGGGAGGAGGATGGAGTTATGGAAGATTGGTAAGGTTCCTTTTTTTTTTTTAAACTGGACTATGGGTTCATGGGCACTTGGTACATCGTTAGTATTTAGATCTATCACACATGTTTTAAATATTTTTCTAAATAATTTTGTTTGCTAAAAACGATATGTAAAATAAAATACTTCATTTTGTAGTCACAGGCTGGTCATGTCTAGACCACAGAAGGAGCGGTGGCAAATTCAAAAGAAGCTGCTATCAGGAAATTTTGCTGCAAATAATGAAAATTAAAGAAAAATGATGGATAATCAGAATCTTTTTTGCACATTGTTCAGTCTAAAAAAATGTTTTAGGTTAATCCAATACCCATAGCAGGCAGACTTCTGCATCAGAATAAGTTTCAGAAAGAAGGTAAACCATCTTATAAATAAGTTTATGTGATGCTTAGTAGGCTATTAAAGTGATGAAATTTAAAAATAATGTTCTTTTTTATAATGGAAGTATATTTTATGGAAATAGGGAATATACAGTGGTTCCCTGTTATCTGCAGGGGGATACTTTCCAAGGCCCTTAGTGGATTTCAGAAACTGTGGGTAGTACAAACCCTATATATACTATGTTTTATTTCATTACATATATACCTTTTTCACTAAAGGGAAGCATTTCACAGCTTCTCTTTGACCTATTTTAATTACCAGCATCACTACTCTTGTACTTTGGGATCATTATTAAGTAAAACAGGGTTTATTGAACGCTAGCACTAGGATAGATCCACTGTTGATCTGGTAACCAAGACGGCTACTAAGTGACTTAATGGGTGGGGACCATGAAGCGCAGAGATACTGGACAAAGGGATTATTCACATCCCAGGTGGGACAGAGTGAGACATGGTGAGATATCATCATGCTGTTTAGAATGGCCTGCAATTTAAAACAAAGGAATTGTTTATTTCTGGAATTTCCATTTAATGTTTCCAGACCACAGTTGACAATGGGTAACTGAAACCATGGAAAACAAAACTGCAGATAAGGGAGACTGCTGTATTATAATTTTATGGAAACAGGAAAATATTTTCTTTCAAGAGCAAAGTTGATGATATCCTTTCAAATTCTTTTTAATTCTACTCTCAGATTTTTATTCAAGCACTTGGAACTACTATCCCTTCCCTCCAAATATCTCTTGATTTCTTAAATTCCCTGCTACATTAAGCTTCGCCAGTAAATTATTTTTATATTCATTATTCTTTCCTGTTTTCTATTTATCTTCAGTTTTTAATTAGATTGTGCCCCTAAGAGCTTTGAACCAGAGATTTATTCATCAGTTATGAAAATTTTATCCCTCTTGGCTTTATTAGACCATTTTACAAATTAAATCTTCTTTTTAAAACAGATCTGTTTATATTTTCTAATAATTTTTTATACTTTTCTTTGAAATCTGAATGTCATTTTTGTTTTTCTTATATTAGTCTTCTTGAATGACTGAAGAAAAGCAATCAGATATGATAATTACTTTTGTATTTCCCATTCCCTGTATTTTATTTCCTTATAGATTGTTTTGTCTGTTCAGCTTTTAATAAATCAGTATTAACTGATATTGAAAAATTATCTAGTAATTAAAGTAAAAATGTTCTATTCTGCTATTTTTTAATAAAGTGAATATTTCATGTAATAATGATTCACATGTTTTTTCTTGGTGTTTATTTTCACTGCACCATTCTATTCAAATTCTATTTCATGACATATTTTAGTATCTAAATCTCTCTCTTTTCCCCACAAACTAATAGCTTACTCTTTCACCTAAAAAAAAAAATCAATTCTACACCTGACATCTCTCTCAAACCCTTCCAACAACCCTATGAGGTAGATACCATTCTATTTTGTAGAAACTGAGGTTCAAAAAAGTGAATTAATATTTCTAACTTTAATAAAGGGAATGCACCATGTTTGCTTATTTTGGAGGTTGAGACTGAGGCTGAGGGTTTAGAAGGGCTCACAATAATCATATTTTTTTTTTACTTTAAATTCATTTATTTAGTTACTCATATATTTCTGATATGGGGGTCCTAGAAGCCCTCTTTTATTTTATTATTTATTTATTTATCTATCTATTTATTTATTATTTTTAGAAGCCTTCTTTTAAATAAGCATCTAATTGATCTTCTGAAAAAATTTCTTATCTTCTTTTCTGTATCTAGACTTTGGCTTGCAAAATTCCCCACTACTTTCTGATCCTCATTTGCTATTGGCATGTTCTCATATTTTGAGGGAACCTATTTTATTTAATCAGGATACTTGCTGGATCTGACTCTTGTTTCATCAAGTAGAAAGAGAGTATCTATCTGACAAAAAATGGACTAAACATATAATGATTTTTGAGATCTATATGTAATATAGATCTTATATTTATCTGGGCACCAATGGTATCAAGTAAGAACTTTACAACATGATGAAAAGTGGGTCCCTAATTAATTTCATTGGAAAATTTCCAAATTGGCAACCTATATGTTATCCAGTATATATATTAGTTTTAAATAATCAAACTATTGATTGATCCTGACTCTTGCAGAAGTAATTTAAACACATTTGTGATTTAAAAGTTATTGCCAATTATTGATAAGTATTAATGAAGGTAGAAAAGATTAGCTTTAAATGATTAAATATAATAAACATGGAAATAAGATCTGAATGGATTATGTGCTATTATCAAGAATAATTATTGATCTGAAAACAGGTACAAAATATTAATGTAATTATGATAGCAGATAACATAAACACCTTCAAACTTACATAATGAAGTAGTCCCTTTCCCTGACATGGAGTTTGTCACCCTAGATAAATTCTCCATTGGTGCCATAAGAAACCATGAGTAAGAAAAATCCTAAACATTTGAATATTAAATATAATCCCTCCCCCCAAAAAAAGCAGAAAAAAAATCCTCCATCCATCTCTGCTAAGTTCCCAGGCTTAGTTAAAGATCAGAGATAAAATCAACCACTAAATGCTGATCCATGAAATTTCTGTAATTCCCAACTGGCTCTTTTTTCTTGATAATTTAATGCTAGAAATGTATATATAGTAGACCAAAACAAACTAACCCAGATTAGCTAAAACTGGGCATAATAATTCCTTTTAGAGGGCATGTACACAGAAATAATAAATTGCTTTATAAAAAGGGTATAAAAAACGATGATGAAACATTGTTTATTTTTATAATCTGTGACAAAAAATGAAAATACCATTTTTCTGAAACCCAGGTTGAGGGCTCATTTTTATCATATGCCAGAAGGAAAAGCATCTTCCATAAAATTGAGTACCTGCCTACAAATTCTAAATCTGTGTTCACATGGATTTAAGGACTTCAGGAAAACCTTTTGAACAGGATGGAAATCTCCTCAGACAACATCTAGGGGGTATTAACAAAGCCTGAGACACACACATCCAACCTGTGTCATACATGTGTAATGACAACAGCTTCCGTCTAGCTCAGCAGTTCTCAAACTTTAGTTTGTACCAGATTTACCTGGAGATGAATCACACAAACACAGCCTGATTCCCTCACTCCTAGAGTTTCTGATTTGGTAGGTCTGCGGTGGAGCTTGAGAATTTTCATTTCATCCCATTTCCAGGTGATGCTGATACCAAAGACCACAATGGAAATCATTGTTCTAGCTTAAATTCTATAAGAAAGAGTTTACTTGTGTACACACACACACACACACACACACACACACACACACACACACACACACACACACTTTTCTTTTTTTACATAGGATACTTCTTTATTTAGGCTCCTATGACTTGGGTGTATTGTATATATTGAGCAGCCAGCCATTTAGACCACTTGTTCAAAACTATGGCCACTGCTTAGAATCCACACAAGCCACCTCTCTGAAGTCCTCTGGGGGAGGGGATGGGGTTATTTTCCCTCATGGCTCTGGTCTGGCTGACTCATGGCCTTCCTGCTGTGTTGCTTTCACCCGCACTGCAAAGATTAATTTTGTTTTATTTAACTACTTGTGAGTTGGCTTTGCAGCATGATTTCTGTTTATAGGGTAGCTGGGAGCAAAGAAATCATGTGGAGGCCTATCCTAAAACTGTGTCTAGACAGGGAAGAGGGCGTTGGTGTTGGATCAGGGTGGAAGCTGTCAGCCTCTCCAGTGAATTCACATTCCAACTTGGATAATTCCCAGCTGTCAAAGGACAGTGAAGGAAGAGAAAGGAACAAACACAATATACATACTTTCTACTTTTGCACTGTGGGAATGAGAATCACAGAATTGGTAGATTTGGTGGTAGGAAAACCAGATTTAGTTAATTGTCTGCACAAGAATCTCAGCACAAGAAGCCGAGACTCCAGAACTCAAGAATCATAGCTTTTCTATATCAACTAAAAGAGCAAGGAGGGGGCAAGAACAAATTCTAGATGTTATTCAAAATAACATCTTTTGTTATGTGCTTACTAATCACTATTTTACAGTAAGAAGAGGGAGGGAAGGAGGGGAGAGAGAGAGAAAGAGAGAGAGAGAGAGAGAGAGAGAGAGAGAGAGAGAGACTACTGTTCTATATTACTATCAAGTTTTGTTTTGTACCTTAGATGAAAATCAGTTACTCATCAATCAGATGCCTCAAAGTAACTATTACATTTTAAAATATACTCTCAATTTACATTTCAATTGGAAAATTTCTTACTGCTATAATTTTTAAGGACAACATGTATCTAAGAAGCTTAGTCCACTTTTCTTCTATTGCTTCCGCTGCCCAATATCAAAACCAAAAGACTAGTCAAAACAAAAAAATATTCCCAAGAAGCACGGAACCATTTAATGAATAAATGTGGGAAAAAAGCATAAAGTTAAAAATAAACTTCAAAAGATTCAATCTCAAATGAAAATTAAATCAAATTATGGAAAAAAATATAGAGCTATGCTTTCATTTCTAGATATTTCTTAGGTTACTTTGCCCATTTTCTTCAGTTTGCTCTTTAAGAAAATTATATATGTAAAACACGATATTGAGACTTGTCAATTAGCAGGCTATCAGCAGGAAAATGAGTGATCTAACTTTTGAGTAACATTTGGCCAAATCTTTAGAAAATTGGTTCATGAAATGGAAAGAAGGCAAAACCTGCATCGTCTGTGGTTAACACCACGTGTCAGCACTCTCCTAATGGTGCAATGCGCTTCCTTCAGAATTAAGTAATTCTATAAAAAGAACTTTTCTTACCCTCATCCTTCCATTCCTTATTGCCGGCCCATCTTCTGCCAGTCTCAACACGTACAAATCCATTTTGTATTCCCTTCCTCCACGAATGCTGAATCCAAATCCTTTGGCTCCTTTCTCCATGTCCACAGTGAAATAATCAAAATCCTTTGGAGTTGGGGAGACAATGGGACAAACAACTGTTTACTATCAAAGAAGCTTCTGGGGTCAGTCCTATTCCTTTCCCTCATATAGTGTGTTCCAAATGACATGGTGTTGTGAGGAGTAATATGACTTCACAGACCAGCAAAATGCAAGAGAAAGTTCCAAAAGTTGGAGCAGATCAGAACCTCGCTTACTTGGTCACTGGAAAAACTACTGTGTAGCTTAGTTTACTTTGGTGTCCATCAGTTTACTCGGCAGACACGTAATTATTGCATAGGCCTGTATGATGTTCTATCTCCTTTGAGTTTTCTCCTTCACTGCTGTTGAGCACCATAAATAAATATATCAGTCCTGTGCATGTGTGTGTGTCTGCAAATTAGAGGTTTGCTGATTATAAAAGGAAATTGAATGGGATCTTACTACCACTTTCTACTGCACAGACTACTGAATATAAAGTTGGAGTGTAGAAAATCAATTTCTCTTCTACACAAAATGCAACAGGTCCAGAATTTCCTGACCTTCACTGTTCTTAACATTTTGCCTGGAAAAGGGTGATCTTTAATCCAAAATAAAACACAATGTAGTCTTAGAGAGTTGAAATTGTATTTAATTTGTATCTTGGTATCTAGTTGCCAGGTATTGAATATTTTCTGAATACCAAGCTCTGGTCTAGGTACTTATTTCATAAAGATTAAATCCTCACCAGAGCCTGTAAGGAAGAACCTTCCTTTAGGAAACTGAAGCTCAGAGGGGTTATGGAAATTACCATGGGATGCATTTAACATGTACAAATAATTATAAGAACAACTGTAGTATATTACAGAGGTTACAGACTCAGAAATGAAGCCAGGCCTGGCTTATGCATGGGGGTTTGGTCCTTTAACACCAATAGCAGGTAGGGGGGCTTGCCAATACTCATGGATTTAAATACCACCACAGCTAGCATCTGCACTGCAGCACCTTCTGAGGTCCCAGATAAGAGAGCATTTTTTAACTCTGACAAAGTAATATACTGGGAGTTAGCTGGGTAGTATTAGCGGGGACTAGTTCATCGCATTATTACTCACCCACTTATTGACTGATTGATTGTCCCGCTTTATTCTGAAATAGATTTATTTATTCAGAGCATTTTGAGGATGTGGGTGTTACCCAGATGATATCATAACTAAGAATAGAACTTGGGTTATCTTTCTCAGAGAGTGTTCTTTCCTCTGCCTCCCGTTCTATTTCACTGTTTGCACTTCAAGAAGTATTGGTCCCGGCCTGCGATGAAATCAGGAACTGAGGTACCTGGGGCTGCCTGTAGTCTGACAGAGGGTACTGCCTGGTGTCGGGGGAGTGCTGCCTGTAGTCCAGCAAGGGCGGCTGCCTGTAGTCCAAGGGCGGGGGTTGCTGGTAGTCTCCTCCTGGGGGCTGCCTATAGTCCAGTGGGGGCTGCCTATAGTCTGTGAACGGAGGCTGTCGGATGTCTGGTTTCACATCTTGTCTTGCTTTTACTTCTGACCTGTAACTGAATAAATGGAAATGGGATTTACTTTGGTATTCCAGCATTCTGAGGAGATGAGAATGATCAAATGATTCTGAGCACATGTGGGCCACTCCTCTTGGTGGTTCTTTTGCATATTCAGGATTATAAGAAGATTGAATAAATTGATAAATATTATTTTTCAATCTTCATCAAATGCCCTATTGTATACTCTTTATCTGGCTCCTTAAGATATTAAGGTAAAAATGATGGTTCAATCAGAACTGTGTGGAAAAGGACTTATGAATATCCCTTTTTACTTTTGGCTATTTAGAAACTGCTATAACCACAGCAAATCTAGGGAGTTAAATACTTAACCCAAATATCATCCCCAAGTATCAGTCTATCTTAACACCAATAAACCAACTCTGTGAGTGTGTGTGTGTGTGTGTGTGTGTGTGTGTGTGTGTGTGTGTGTGTGTCTCATACACATTCCCCTTGGCTGACTATTCATTACTTTATGAAAACATGATTTGCATGATCTCTAACTACTCTACAAATACACAACTAAAGGCTATTTTAACCTGTTGAGTTAGGTCTTTTTGAATATCTTAGAAGTGTTGGTAAGGAGCAATAGTAAGGTATAAGCACCAACTACAAATCAAGTAGAAAGTCACTAGCTTATTGCTAAGATTAGAAACATATTAGCAGAGTTCGAAACCAGACTATAGGATCAGATCAAGTATCAGATTCTATCATGGTTATAAGATGAAAAGAAAGACAAAAATGTTTATGTTCAACATTTGTCTCTTTCTTGTCTCTAGATATTAGTTACCAATAAAATAAATACAGAGACCTGAAAAACTGAGGGGACTAAAATAGCCTATACCTGCCATTATGGGGTCATTAATAAGGTCAACTGAAAAATTAACACCACAGTACAGAGGGCACCTAATTCTGTAGTTCTTTGCCTATTGCCACAGCAACAGTCCATAGTGAGCTACTCAGGGAGGTAGGCTGAAAAATACTCTGTACATAATAATGATTTTATCTAAAGTTAACATGGGGGGGGTTTGAGGAATTAAGAAAATATTTAGCACCAACGAAAACCTCAAATATGTTAAGAAAACAGGTTTAAAACCAGTAAAATTTGTACCTTTAAGACTAGGCTTTTTTTTTTTTTTAACTGGCACATAGTCTCACTGATGCTGATTATTTTAAATATTTTTTTAAAAACATGTGAACGATTGCCATTACTGTAAACTAGTACTTGAGAGGACATACTGAAGGTATATACGTCAATAGATGTATTTATTTGAGAATTTTTGGAAGGGGGTTAGTAATGTAGTTACTTGACCTGCAGAAGTGACATTCCTTTTGTGAAATGCATAATTTAGGCTTTGCTTTATACTTCAGCAAGCTGTCCACTCACCTGCTGAGTGTTCATGCTGAGAACAGAATTATTTAAAATATGCATCGAATAAGATGCTTAACTATGCAAATGAATGAACTACACAAAAAGAAAATAACTGAGTGATATTTGTGCATCAGTTGCTTTCTATAAATAGTTTGCTGGGTGGTTTAGATGTTACATTGTTTTAAGTTATAGCACAGTTACTTTACTTTCATTATCTGTGTGATATTGGTATAAAATATCCATTATGGGTCCGATTTCCAACCAGATGTGTCACAGGTATACAAAAGAGGGTGAAATGCAAGAATCTCCCGCAAAGATTACACAAATACTTAGAAATAGGAACAGTTAACATTTGCAATAGCTATCACCCAGGCCTACATTCCAGTACTCAAATGTTTTTCTACACGAGTGCCGTGTGTCAGGATTTTATGTTGAACTGCACATTGAAGAATGCTCTAATTAAGGGAAAATACTATACTTAACTTTTTATGAGTGTTGCTAACCTTTCAGTGAATGATACGCTGGCTAGGGCCAACGTTATATTACTTTGAATTTGTAAAACACTTTAAGAAAAATTCAGGATTATTTAGAAAAAACCTAGCCTCTTTAAAGTTCCTTTATTTACAAAAGAAGGTCGTCAGTATGACTCTTCATAGCTATTCATTCCATTATTCAAGAGACTATAGATGATAAAAGCAGACTGCCAGTAAATTGCAGCCGAATTTTACGGTGTGAACAATTCCAGAAGCAAGGAAGGCTGCCCATGTGGTAGGGGACTTTATGGTGGGATGTGGCCTCATGTGGGCCTTTCAAGAATTTTTTCCAGCTTTAAGCATCTAAGGTTCAAAGTTTGTGAAAGAGGTCAATTTCCAATGCTTTTCCACTGACCTTGCTATTTAAAACATCATCAAACATCAATTGCTCTTGCCGGGGAAGGTGAACTCTGCTATTTATACTGAGTTTCGGAATATATTTCATAATGGCTGTTTAGTTATTTTCAACAAATGCTTCTCCTTGAATGGTGTTTTGCTTATGTTCATATGTTGTTTCCTGAGCACAAAAGAAAAGGATATGAAAGGACAGAGAAGTGGGTAGAAGTGTGCAGGGTGCCAGTTGGAAGCTAATCCAAGAGTAAATAAGACAGGATGAAATATTTGCTCACTCTAACTCATAAATAAAAATTTGCAAGCAGATTGTCATTTTATTTGATCCCACTTTAACATGAAAACTGGTTCAATCTGATATGTAGGTGGGCACTTCTTGTTCAAATGAACTAATAGGAAATTCATCTTATGCGCTTGGCATACAAACTGTCTTGGAGATACTTCTAGTTTAGAAAATGGCAAAGAGTTTTCTCTCTGATACCACAGTCATCTTTAAATGCATCTAGGAAAATGGTCCTGGCATCTCTTCATCCTGTAAGATTACTGTATCTCTTCATTCATATGCAAATGAGCCACTCACTAACAATCAGAGTTAAGCCAGGAAACCTGAGTGCCAGTGTAGGGGCACTTTCCAGGCTTTTAATATTATTAAAGCAAAAATAGCTAAAAACTCTGGGCAAATGTGTTGATTTATAAAAATGTGGATCAGGTCAATCTATTAATCCCAGAGACAGGAAATATTTTCTTCTGTAGTCAGAGGAATATGTCCCCAAATCATTGCTTCTGTGATAGGGGCCGAGTACTAGAAGTGAGCTAGTAGCAGATGGGGACAGGGGGGTGGTCTCGCCCAACTGTCATTCTCTCCAGTGAGCTATAACACACCAGGGTGAGATTACCTGTCCCAAGGCTGGAAGCAAGAACCCATCTTCAGGGCAGCCTGACCGTGGAAATGTGAAGATGGGATTGTGGCTGGGAGGTTAATTGACAGTGGCAGAGCCAAAAAGAAGAGTCTGAAACAGGCTCAATGGCTTCTGGAGCACTCAGATCCTTCTTCTTGAGTCTAAAATAAATCCTGGGGAGAGCCCGTGTTAGCTGCTGAAACAGCAGCACACGGTGAGAGTGACCACTGAGGCCCCCCAGGATTACTCCTCTTCTGGATCGTCAAATT
The DNA here is from genome assembly GCA_030015415.1 of Cynopterus sphinx. Classification (NCBI taxonomy): domain Eukaryota; kingdom Metazoa; phylum Chordata; class Mammalia; order Chiroptera; family Pteropodidae; genus Cynopterus; species Cynopterus sphinx. The sequence goes on along the minus strand of CM057391.1, from coordinate 38,853,201 downwards.
CTTATTCTGTATCATGGCCTTATGGGGTTTACTCTCTTTACTTCTGTGGAGTATATTAACACCATAAACAGCTGAGGACAACAGACATGTACTTTACTATGAAAGCAAATGGGGGAAATCAGAATAGAACAGGGCTTTATGGAAATAACACCTGTGGCACAGGGAAAATATTTGCTTTGCAACAGTGTGAATGATGAACCTAGAGTTCTGGGACTCAAATCTGGTTCCCATTTCATCTTCATCAACACAGGAGGCAGGAGATGGGAAGCAGATGTTCAGAAAACATTACAATCATGGAAAAGACTGATGAGGGTTTTGTATTTAGAGATATTCCTGTGGATTCTTCTATTCTCTCCTTCAAAAGGGGAAAACAACACGGGAACATGTCTTCATCTCTTTCTTTAATGGCTCAACCTAACCCAGGCTTCCTGTTACACACAAGTCACAATAAGGAGATAATGTGGTTTTTATATGGCATCCTTTTTTCCCTGGAAGTTCAAAGTGCCTTATTCGTATTGGTTCATGATGTGAAGTGGAAGAACCTAATAAGACCATGGGCAGGAGTATATGAGGTAAAGTGCAGTAAAAATGCTAACACCCATTAATGCTTCTAATCCTTCACCATTTCCCCTTCTCCGCACCACCATTATCCTCTAAGCCACCACCTTTATGGCTCAACAGACGTTGGCAGCCCTCTCTGATGGCTTAGCTTGAATTCACTGTGACTGGCCTTCAGTCTGTTCTCGGTGGGGCTGACTGAGGGATCTTGAAAAGCAAATCCAGTGATGTCATTCCTCAGCTTAACACCCTTCACTGCCTTCTGGCTACACTTAAGATCAAAAACTTTAAAATGCCTACAAGACCCTGCAAGGTGGGCTCCTATAGCCTTCACTGGCTTCATCTCAAAACACACCATTGCCTCCTCCCTCTGCACGCACGCCCCCACCCCCGCCACCATTGGCCTTATTTCCCTCCTTCTGCCGGCATGCTCTCTCCCCTCGAACGGCCTCCTGTCTATGTTCTTCACTCTGCTTGGACTCCCTTTAATGTGCTTTTCTGCTAGTAACCCCTACTCATCTGCAATCACACATCATTCCCTCAGGAGAAGTTCTCGTCTTGTGCAGGTCAGACACTTGTATTTACTAATAAAGCCACAGTGATAACATATACACAATCTGGAAATTACACAAAGGTGCACAGGGCAATTGCTACTTCGTGAAAATCTCTCTCCTGCCTGTGGCCTGTCCTATCCCAAATTCTTCTTCTCCCTGCCTCCCTCATCTCTCAGAATCAGAGCCAGAGGAAACTTTACCTATTTTCATGTCCTTGCAGCTGAAGTGGTTGAGGAGGAGCTGGCTGGGTGACAGGACTGTTAGGGGTGGCTGGGCTTGGCTGGGCCAGAGGACTCTGCTGGGCCAGGGGGCTGTGCTGCTGTGCCATGGGGCTCTGTTTCTCTGAGCTGGGTGCCGAGGCTGGGCTGTTGAGCTCTGTAGTGGGGAACCAAAGCAGCAAATGCAGTCAGGTTGACATTGATAAAGGGAAAGAGGTGGCCAGAGATGGTTACTCCTTGCCTCTTCAGATGACTCGTGGCTTCGGTTGTTTCAGTTTCTGTTAGGCTGTTAAGACAGCAGCTTAAATTTATCAAGTTTCAACACCGCTCAGAATTAGCATTCTTTCTTCAGTTGTGTCGCTGAACAAGGTTATAAACAGTCTCTTGTCATTTTGTCAGGAGAAAAGATTACAATTAAACAAAACCTGTTAAAACTATGAAAAAATAATTCAAAGGAGTAAGCTATAAAACATATTCTGTTTTTCCAGCATTACTTACTGAGAGAACATGTTTCACCTCTATTTTTTGGCTGTAATGAGAAGTGTTAACCAGTGTCCAAAAGTTGAGATAAGGAACTGACCATAAGAAAAGTAAATGCTTTATACAATTTTCTTTCCAGTTGTTTGTTACTCTTATTGCTTAATAACCCTCTGTATTTCATGGTTCTCCAGGAAAGACAAACAAACAAAAAACATCGGAAGGGAGAAGGTGAAGCAATTTGCTGTTGTTAAAACAGTTTCTTGGAATTTATTGTAATAGCATCAGATTTTCAACTCTTTGTTAGAATAAGAGCAAGACAGACATTTTAGACTGGGCAAATGTAGAGGCAAGTCAGACTTTTAGTGGGCAGTCTTGCTTAAATTCCATTGTATATTTTATACATAGTGATGGCAGCAGATAACAAGTTAAAAAAACCATGATAATGTTATTTTTAAAAATTTTTAGTTAGGTGATGAAAAGGAGGTGATCTGTCTCTTCCTTTCTTTTCTCATAGCCTCAAAATTTAAATTTCTTTTCTACTTGCATCAGGATTTCTCAGTCTTGGCATTATTGACATTTTGGGTCAGATAATTCTTTGCTGTGAGGACTGTCCTGTGCACTGTACAATTTTTACCAGCATCCCTGCCTTCTACCCACCAGATGCCAGGAGCACCCTACTCCAATCATGATAATCAAAAATATTCCAGACATTGCTAAAAGCCCCTGGGGTGGGGTGCGGGGGACAAAATCACCTCAGTTGAAAGCCAGTGTTTTACATTTAAAGTCAGGTGGCTGTTTGGTGCCTATTTGTCAGAGTCCCAAGATGGAATCAGGAGACTAAGAAAAACAGCAACCAAGCTGAGTGAGCCTATCACTCTCCATGTGGGGCTCTGCCGTCCACTCATTAGTGAGCTTCAGAGACTGAATTCTCAAATATCATGAATGAGTCAGCAGCTACAAACTAGTTATGAACCCACTGGGTCTAGAAATGATGAATTTATGGTGAATAGGTTCATAGAGCTTCATGGCCCCTTAAGGCATGGCTATGAATTGTGATGTTCACTACTCTTCAAGCCTCAGGGTGGAGTCCTGGTACAGAGAAATTCAAAAGGCTAAGTGGGAATTTAAAATTCTTATCAGATGTTACATTTTCTAAATGAGCTCTCTTTATACCACAAAACTTCCTCAAGCTTTTCAAAATCAATCTAACTTTGAAGAATCCTCCAGAGCTTACCTGTTAACATGAATATGTGTTTTTTCCCCTCTTCTTCAGATTTGTAACTCTATCATCTCTGTTGAATAGGTTCTGGGTTAATGTAACCATAAAAATAGAACTCCTGGGACCACAGGGAATAATTGAACAACCCAGTGTCATGAAGTTCACACTCTTTATCTATAATGTCATACAGCTTGATTTCTGAACGAAATTGGTACTGAATGAACAGAATATGAGTTGCAACAGAATGTGAATGTTTGCCAAAGTGGAAATAACTACCAGTTTCTGATACTCTGATACCACACTCGGGCAACCAGGTGAACTCCACGATCTGGCTCCGGCACTCACCCTCCTGAGGAATGATGCGAAGCGTGACACTGAGGCCTGCATCCTTGATGAGCTTCACGATATCTGCGTGAGGCATGTTGATGATAGACTGGCCATTCACTGCTAAGATCCGGTCTCCCACTTTTAGTTTTGCACAGCGATCTGCAGGACTCCCATCAATGATGCGTCCAATTTTATGGGGCACAGCTAAAAAAACCCCAACAGAAACAGATATCAGGGACATTACCAATACATGCTCTAGTTTTGAGTCCCAGACCCACAGGAAACAACGCAATGTCAGAATTCCTTCTTCATCAGTATATTCGCCTTTTGAAATCACAATCACTCCTATCAAATATGGTCTCATGCATACTACTGAGACCAGAATTCCTAAATTCAAGTGCTTTGTAGTGACAGGCCAGTTCTAAACACATGGACCAGGGGTTCTCAAACTCTGGAGTGTATCATAACCACCATAAGATTAAAAACACAGCTCTGGGCCTTATCCCGGACCTCGTGAATCAGAATATCTAGGAATTTTAAGAAGCTCCTGAGGAGATTCCAATATATACAAAATTTTGAGAACCATAGCATCACTCTCTGGGCCCAAGGCTCTTACTCTACAGACAATGATACACAGTTTCAGAAAAATACAACAAATGCCAGGAATTTAATTTCCACCCTTTTATATTTTACATAGATAAAACATGAACAGAAATATATATATATATTTATATATATATATATTTATATATATTTATATTACTATGGGCTGTAGCTGGCTGGTAAAGAAGTTTCACCAACTTCCGACTCATCTACTAAGCTTCAGTTTAAAGCTTAATGCAGTTTTCAAATCTTACCTCTCTCTTTTTGCTGATTTAATTTATTAAGTGGTGCTGAGATGTTGCCAAAATCTAATATATAATATATTTCATCAAATCTGAGATGCCACTGATGATATGACATATCTTTATTTTATATGCAACAAGAAAGGAAAAAACTCAACTTGGTCAATTAAATAATAAAACTCGATTGACTCTAAGATGTTCTCTAATTTTTTAAGATATTAAATATGAAAATGTATATTAGGATTAATGAAGTATAACAGATGTCTCTGTAAAACAATGAAAATTTATTTTACTTTTATTACTTATATGTGTGAAGAGAGTACATGAAGATACAGATTTTCTAGCAGGTTGACTTTTGTTCAATGTAAATTTTTGAGGGCCTGCCTGGAGAGGTATTTGGGGTCAGATATCACTAGCACACAGTACCACTGTATCTTCCCCCAGTGAACTTACAATTTAGAAACCTGCCCCTTTTACTTTCTCCTTTCAACACAGGAAGCCCTGGTCAGGATATCACCTGTCAAGGACTTTGTCCTGTTGCTCTCCCCATGCAAGTCAGGTATTGATTTAACCTTCATAAAGAGGCAAAGAGACACTCCACCATTCATTATGCTCCAGGGATATCTGTTTCTTGAACCCTCAATCTTGTATGTGTTACAGTGAAAGGCAGAACATTAGCTAATAACCATGGTAAGGAAGGACAATCAGTAAGTTAATGAACCAGCCCCTTGATGATCATATTTCTATTGTGAAAGGTTATAGGCAGCATATGAAAATACTGGCTGAGCCTGTATCTCTGAAGTGAAGCTCGTCGTGTTGGAAGCTCAAACACATTTTCATTTACCACAGGCAGTAATGGCTTTAGTTAAGAACAACTTACTTAAAGCACATTAATAATCATCTTAGAGTTTTAGAGTAATACATTTTTCAAGTAGAAATATAACAAAAACTCTATCATTTACTTATTTTAAAAATGACATAGGTATTGAAGTTGCTAGGTCTTCAAACATAAAGAGAATAAACTTTCATTCTTGTATTTGTCCACTTATATGGTCAATAATGCCCTGGAACTGTCAATAAATGATGTGGCTTCCATGGCCATAATATATATGTTGCTATCTACTCGTGACCTTTGGAAAGTTACCTGACCTTCTGAATTTCTCTTTTCAACAGTAAAATTAGGATATTATCATTGACCTCATAGGATGGTTCTGAGAATTAAATAAATTATCATATGTAAAATGACTAAAACAGTGCCTGGTTATAAAAATTGACCTCTAAGAATTTATTCTTTTTATTACTATTATTCTTTGTTTCTAATACTGCTATCGATATGTGTGTGCTTATGTGTAGATACCAGCTAAAGTTCTTTCTACCCGGCATAAACCCGTAATACTGCTAAAACTAAAGGAACACTTTGTTTACTACAGAGCAATATCCTTGAAGTATCAATCAGGATACTTCATTTGGGACAAACAGATTGTTTTGGGATTATACAGACACTAGATGAGGCCAAGAATCCTGTTCATTTTCCTCCAGTTTTACAAAAAAAGATGTTGTAGGTCTCTGTAGGAAAATACCAATTTGTAAGTAAAAGTTTATTATTCAAAGGGAAATCAGCATAATAGATCTATGCATGTGTGCGCACACACACAATTATGACTAGATCGAAATATATACAATTTAAACCTTAACAAATCATGTAAGATACCCAAAGGCATTATCATTGCATGTTTACAGTGGAAGAAACCGAGGTATAAGTTATTTAGCAATGGGCTCAAGGTCATATAGGCCAACCAAGATTTAGAATCCCAGGCTGTCAGATGCCTTAGCCTTTGCTCTTAACCAAGTAACCATACTGCCTCTATTGACTTTACTGTTTCCTTCTAATAGAACACTTGCTTCATGAGCACCCGGAGCTTTTATTTTGTGACTGCCTCTTGCCCCTAAGCAATAAGTCATACACACTCCACCAATGGCCCTGATCCAGGCAACAGTGAGAGGCAAGAATTTTCCTTGAATTGGATTCTTTGGCAGCAGCTGTCTTTTGACAGGCAGCTGTGAGGAGATGAGGAGGGGAGAGGAATAAGAAAAAGTGAGAGGAGAGGAGGGGATAGGAAAACTGCACAGTTCTTCAGATCCCTTTTAGTTAGTATTTCACACCATTGTGTTTCTTCTTTATTTAAAGTCATTTATTTGGGTAGTAGAAACACATTTGAAATGAAATTTGAAAATACTTTTTAAAACACATAAAAATGGTACTTGGATGATTTTGCTATTTGCAATTACATATTATATATGTCTGCTCCCCTCCATTATTGTAGATCACTTAGAATATACTGGGCATAAAATCCTAAATGTTTCAAAACAGAGATTTCACACACACACACACACACACACACACACACACACACACACACACACACACACTCTTATGCGCTCAACAGTAAAAACTAGTTATCATTTGTTAGTTTATAGGCATTGTGCTAGGCACTGATTTTAAATTCTTACAGCAACAGTGTAAAGTACTTGTAAAAGTATAATAATCGTACTTATTTTGTTAAGAAAACAAATAAACATCAAAGCCAGGATTTGAACCTACAGTCATGGCTTCAAACCTTGGGGTTACTCTCTCTTTTTTTTTGATATGTGGCTGGTTGAAAACAGTTTGAATTATGTGGAGTGAGGATATTATAGGTGAGATTTAGCTTAGAAAAGCATGCTGCTGGAGATTTAAGATGAAAGTTTCATTATAAACAATTATTTGTTATGATAACTTAGTTTCAAGGCCATTTTGACTTTATTAGATGGGTAGAATAAAAACCAAAATAAAAGAATAAAACCAAAAATAAAAAAATAAAAACTAAAATAATTTCTCTGGTATCCACAAAGAATGATTGAATGCTCATATAAAATCTGAGTACACAACTTAAAAATGTATATCCAGTAACTGGAAATACCTGATATAGTTTTAATAATAAAATTGTTTTCCATTGACATTTACTGTAATAAAAACAGTACTTAAAACTCTTGGCAAGTGAAGACAGCCTCATTTTCCTTTACTAGTTTTCTCCCTACATATGTAAGTGCATTGAATATTGATGTACAACAAATCATTGACAAGGGGTGTGCTCAGAGAGGATTCTCTCTGAAAACAAGATGCAGTTCCATTTGCCCAGTTATAAAGTCTAGAGAGCTTATGACCTAAGCGCTTTCTGTGCATTGCTAATGGAATTACAGAGCTTGGAAGAGGCCCTGACCTTGGTTTCTATTATTAGGATGGATGGTAGTCATGAATTCTCTGAGAATTGATGACGAAGGTAACTGCCTGAGTGCAGTCCATTTAGACAGCATGCCTTCCAGACATCATCTGTCAGGCAGCAACATAAATCAAGTCTTTGGATCAGTCTTAACACAGTGTGCTTAAGATACACAGATATTTGGGAAAGTTGCAATATGTCAAGTGGTTCTGAACACACTGATATTTGGGAAGGAGGCAATGTATCACTAGCTAGAAATTTCCTTTTAATTGCAAAACATAAATTATGGAAGAAGAAACCCATCTTTTTTCTCTTTATTTCTTTCTGGGTAAAATACTGCTACAGACACACACACACACAAACACACACACGCACGCACACACACACACACAACACATACTGCAATGTGTTTTATATTTTCCTGTAGATGAATGGGCTTTTTTGGGACTATTCAACATTGCATACTTGGTTTAGTAGGAATATCAGACACCCAGTTGGACTGGATATTTTCTAAGTTTGTTCTAAGGGACTGGATTCTTTGGGTCTCTAGCTATCCACTAGGAAGCAATGATTCTCCCTTTTTGCTGTTGTGTTCTCTTCTGGGACCTTTGTACAGTTTATTCAGGCTCTGATCAATCAATGCTCTTATGGAGTTCTGTCTTTGGTCAATTCTCATAAAGAAGATGGTATGGTTGCCTAGAACATGCTTTGTGATGGCTTCTTCCTGAAACTCTTAGTTGCACCAGAGGGAAGGAGTAGTTGATCCCCACACTGTTTTTCATACTTCTTTGTTGTTTTATATGTATTTCATTTCAGAGAAAGACAAGCCTGTGACTAATGTTTACATTTAATTATCTCCTTGGTAATAGATTCCATACAGGGGAGCTGTATATGAAGAAAAGCATTGCACAGGGAAAGAGGATTCTACATCATTCATGTCAAACTTATAAGTGAGAAGTTTTTAAAAGAATGCTACAAAAACAAATATGTCAGAGGCAATCAATAGTATAAACTCTCATTAGCTCACAATTCCATTAATTTGTGAAGGTTAAACAACATGTCATTAGCTTAGAGGCAAAGGAAGTTAGTTTGGGTTTCAAATCTGTGACCTGATACGAAAATAATTTTTCAATTGGATGATTTCAGTTGGTTTTTTAAAAATAATCTGCGAAAATTATTCACTGTCTAGTTTTTAAAATGTAGGTTGAAGCAGGAGGATCAATTACTTCATCAACAACATGTTTCTGTGTAGCATCTTTCGAGTAACAGGTACAATGCTAGGCTTTGTGGGGAAGACAACAATAAAACAACACATGATATTAGCCCTCAAGGAACTCATAGTCTAGTTAAGGAGACAGGGATAACCAAATAAAAACACTTAAAATAAAACACAAATAGCAAATCCATGGTAAACACAACATACGAGAAGAGTAGAGAGGAGGGGTGAATTACTGAGTCCAGGTATGGACTCAGAGAGTGCTAAAGAAAAGAGAAGTCATTCTGGGGAGAAGGGAGCATAGAGCCTCTAAGCTAACTGGCGGCTCCATTGGTAAAAAATTCATGGTAGTAAAGAGGTTCCGATCAAATCTATGGAGGGAGAAACAAGGAGAAAAATGCTTTGTAGGTGGGGTCTCACCTGCCCTCACAATTACTGTTTCCTTCTCAGCTTCCTGATAAGATGCTTTGTCCAGCTCCTCTGGGTGGACATTGAACATATAGGAACAACAGAATAGAAACTGTCATAGTGTTCCTATCTCTTCGATACCTGGCGACAAATACTGTTTTTCTGTCTTCAGAAACCTGAGCCCACTCTTCATCTTGCTTATTTTCCACCTCTCCTTCCTAGAAGTCATGAAGGAATTGTTCTATGGTGACAAACTCATTTAGTTAGATGTTGTTCCTTCCTGGAACGTGACGCAGTGTCCTTTGAGAGAGATTTCCTTGGTCATCATGGGGTGAATATGTGAGAAAAAAAATGTGTTTGGTATTTTAAAAAAATTATGGTAAAATTAAGAAAAAGCAGACTGTAAGACTTATTTTCCTCTAAAGTCTGTGAAATTTAGCTTTCCAGAAATGAAAACATCTTCCCCGAAATTCATAGCCAAAGGAGCTACAAGATCCGAAATCCAGCAGCTGGTGTTTTAAGGACTGCATATTCCAAAAGTGTACTTTCCCCCACCACCCATGAGTCATTCTTTTGTGGTTGAACAGTTTAGTTACCCTGCGCTTGGTAATTAGTAGATGGTCAGAAGAGAATGGGAAGAGGGGACCATAACCAGCAATTTGGGAGCCCAGCTGAACTCGTGTTTCCAAGGGCAGAAGGTACCATATACAGAGTATTAACTGTATGACTGGAAAGAAGGAAACACACCTCAGCTGTATCTTACCTTGTATGCTTTTATTTTGCTCAGAGTGAATTGGTAATTTAAAGAAATCTCATTGTGTTAGAAATTATAATTAGCTATTGCTTGACTGTTTCTACTATTTGGAAACAGAAGGCTGAGTTAGAATGGTTTTGTTTGGAAATATTTTGTGAGCTTATAAACACAGGGCCAGTTTTATGGGTGTGTGGCCTGTGTAGTCACATAGGTCCTTACTCTCAAAAGAGCCTTGTGTTTGGTTTAATGATCTGCTGTCACCATCTTGACATTCTTAATAATTTTCAACAAGGATCTCACATTTTCATTTTGCACCAGGCCCTGAAAATCATGTATAACAAATTGCTTTACTCCTTTTTAAAAATAGTCACAACACTCTGGTCAAGATGGTGGAGTAGATGAATGCCATGCTCTCCTTCTCCCATGATTACATCAAAATTACAAATAAATTATAAAACAACCACATTTGAGAACCACCTGAAGCCTAGCTGAACAGAAGTCTTACAATTAAGGTTATAAAGAATAAGCCACAATGCGACCAGTAGAAGGAGTGGGGATGCTGAACAAGCTGGTATCCCACCCACATGTGGCAGTTAAAAATTGGGAAGTCCCCCCTGTGACAGGTGCCAGCTCTACGTGAGGCCAATCAGCCCAGAGCACCAGTGCTGGGAAGAGGAGTCCCCACAACTTCTGGCTGTAAAAATCAGCGGAGATTCTGTCCAGGTGAGAGGGAGGGCTGCTAGAGTCCCAGCCATTTCTCTTAAAGGGCCCATGTACAAACTTACTTGTTAATGGAATCACTTGCTCTGAACTCCGATGCCAGGGGAGAAGCTCAGAAAGTTCCAGGGACATGTGGGGGCGGGGGGATGAATTGTCTGGCTTTGGAGAGAGGGCTGGGGGCACAGCTCCGGCTGGGACAGAGTTCTGACAGGCACCACTGTTTCTTTGTTGAGTCCTCTACCCACACAGCTGACAGGCGCAAGCGGGCACCATAGCTGAGTCTCCATCAACTTGGCTAACATTGCTCTCCCCACCCTGGTGACTCCCTAAGACCCTACCCCACCCAATCCACACACCAGCCCAAACCTCTTTCAGTAGCTGTTTCTTACAAGCTGCTGCCCAGCCCATGCTGCAGACTTTTCTAAAATCTCTTGAAGGTCCACAAGCCTCAAACAAGCAGTGGCTGGCCTTGGCATGCCCTATACCTCTTGCTAAGTGCCCTCAAGCATTAGTTGCAGCTCAGTTCATAGCGCAGCCTCTCCTCAGGCATCTCTAAACTCAGCACAGGCAACATCCAATTGCAGATCATTTTGCAACTTTTACCAGGTGGCTTGGGGGGGGCACAGGCAGCACCTGACCTGGGCCTGCACCAAAACCACTCTCAAGAGGCCCCAGAATCAACACACATGATGGCTGGCTTCAGACCATGTTAGAGCACTACCCAATTAGCTTCACAAACAGCACAACCAAAGGGTAGAGTTAGCAAGAAGCAGAGCCCTGGTAAACCTAACCTTGCTCTGTGGGATCAGCCTCCAAAAACAGATTGTTCACTGTAGTCAGCACCAGTCCTCATAGCCAACCAACTTGAAGGTCAGTCCCAGTTACTGATGTGCTAACAGCAACCAAGGCTCAACTACACCAGGAGCAAATGCACGACCCACACAGGAGACACCTCTGGTCATGGCTCAGGTGATTAGAGAGTCTGCACCACTGGGCATCACAGGACACTTACTTCATAAGGCCACTGTACTAAGGTTGGGAGACATAGCAGTTCTACCTAATACACAGAAACAAACACAAGGAGGCACCCAAAATGGGGAGACAAAGAAAGATGTCCCAAATGGAAAAACAGAACAAAGCTCCAGAAAAAGAACTACAAAAAATGGAGACAGGCAATCTACCAGATGCAGAGTTCAAAACGCTGGTTATAATGATGCTCAATGCACTTAGGGGAAGAGTAGATGAATTCAGTGAGAACTTTAACAAAGAGGTAGACAACATAAAAGTGGAGATAGAAAAAAGAACCAATCAGAAATAAAAAAAAAAGTAGAACAAAATAAAGAATACATTAGAGGGAATCAATATTAGATTAAATGAAGCAGAGGACTGAAGCAGAGATTTGTAAGATAAGGTAGCAGGAAACACCCAATAAGAACAGCAACAAGAAACAAGAATCCAAAGGAAATGAAAATAGTATAAGGGGCTTCTGGGATAACATCAAGCAAACATTTACATTATAGGGTACCAGATGAAGAGAAAGAGCAAAGAATTAAAAACCTATCTGAAGAAATAATGACTAAAAACATCTCTAACCCAGTGATGGAAAAGACATATAAGCCCAGGAAGCACAGAGTTTCAAACAAAATGAATCCAAGGAGGCCCAAACTAAGACACATCATAATTAATCTTAAAAACAGCAAGAGAAAAGTGGTTAGTTACATATAAAGAAGCCCCCATAAGTCTGTCAGCTCAGTTGATTTCTTAACAGAAACTTTGCAGGCCAGAAGAGGTTGGCATAAATATTCAAAGTGTTGAAAGTAAGGACCTACAATGAAGATCGCTCTACCCAGCAAAGCTATCATTTAGAATGGAAGGACAGATAAAGAGCTTCTCAGACAAGAAAAGCTAGAGGAGTTTATCACCACCAAACCAGTATTATAAGAAATGTTAAAGGGAATTCTTGAAGAAGAAAGATAAAGATATATGAATAATAAAATGGCAATAACTACATACCTACCAATAATTACTTTAAATGTAAATGGATTAAACTTTCCAGTCCAAAGACATAGGGTGGCTAAACAGATAAGAAAACAAAACCCATATACATGCTACATACAAGAGACCCTCTTCAGATCGAAAGACATAGACAGACTAAAATTAAAAGGATGGAAAAAGATATTTTATGGAAACAGAAATGAAAAATAGCTGGAGTAGCAATACTTATATCAGACAAAAAAAGACTTTAAAACAAAGTCTATAACAAGAGCCAAAGAAAGACATTTTATACACAATAGCGAAGATATGAAAACGTGTCAATTGATAGATAACTGGATAAACAAGAAATAGTACATTAAAAACAGTGGAGTATTACTTGACCATAAAAAAGAATGAAATCTTACCATTTGCAACAACATAGATGGACTTAGAGGGTGTTATGGTAAGTAGAATAAGTCAGACAGAGAAAGAAACATTGATTATGTGCCTATTATTTCTAAAGTAATAAAAATAAAATACCACATTCTAAATATTTAAAATAAAACCAAATGTTATTCTTAGAAATTTGCATAAAAATATAAAACTAAAAGCCAAGAAAAAAAACAAAAGACAAACATCTGAAGGTGAATTCCAACATTTTTGTGTGATATGTGGAAGATGAATGGATGGGCCTTTGTTGTGATATGACAAATTTATTTCATAAATAAGAGGGTTCTTTTATTTATAATTTATTACAGTAATAATTTATAAATTATTACTAGGAAATATATTGAATCATTCTACAAAATGAGAAAATTGTATAAAAATTTCAAAATTCATGTCATGATGTAAAAAGGGAAAGTACAAAGAATAATATCTTCTAGTGACTCAAAATCTCTTGCAATTAGTACAATTTAATTGAAGTAATATATATATAATTTTAAAAAATAAAAGACAACCAAAATGCTTATAATGAAAAATCTTAGTTTTCTGCTCTAACTCTCCCCATCTCGTTCAGTTTTGTGAGCCAAAGGCAAACACAAAATCTTTCAGCTGTTTCTTCTTAACATTTCTAAATTATTTTCTTAAATGACTATTTCTCAGTTCGTCAACTTGAGTCGATATCTGTCTGTCCTGCAAAACGAGTTGCCACATTCTTGTCTTTAAAATATCTCCCCCATTCATGCCCATTTCTTCCTTCTTCATTAATTACAATTTTATTGGTATCTAAGAAATGGGAGGAGACAGTGTGCTATTATTTTACTACCATTAAATATAAATTAGAAATATCATTCATAAATTTAAATTAGTTGTTGAAATTAATATTTTGATGTATCAGAGATTTGGACTCTATCTGGGAAAAATGATCAGTAAGTTGTGTACTCAAACTTTAAAAGTTCTCTTGTCTCCTGTAGTCCTCACAGATACAAATATAAAAGACAACTGATTTCAAGAGTTCAGAAAATGTTATAAAATTACATTTTATCAACCCCAGGTATTGGGATAAAAAGGTTCAATAAAGCAACAGTTCTTTCCTTTCTCTATATCTCTTAACTGCCTTTTGAGACTACACTCCCATCAATGTACTTGACTCTCAGTAATTTCTCAGGCGGCCCCGTAGAAGTGGTTGAGAGTTATAAGCAGGTGTTGCAGAAAAATTATGTTTCTCGTTTTCATAGATGTTGTGTATTCTATCTCTGCCATCTCCTTTTTCCTTTTATAGTTTCTGAAATTGTGTTTTGTAAAAAGTCACTTGGCTATCTTCACACAGTTTCCCTGCTATAAAAGGTAAATGTCAAAAGCAATCAGGTGCGATATCAGCCTTCCATTGTAGTCCCCTAAGCCCTTTGGCAGATAGTAATTTCTTACAATATTTTCTTAATGTAGAGGAAAACAGCTACTAACCTAGGCAGATGATCCCCCCTGAGCCAGCTGTCCTTTTCAATATGTTATCCAGAAGATTACATGAATATTTATTGGTTCTTCACTTTCTCAAAGAAGCCAAATTTTGACTGAAGAATATGTATCATGTTTTAACTTGAAATAATGCAATTTTGCATGACTGGATGAAACTAAATTCAAAAAGACCCGCAAGTAAAGTGTTTAGGAGCTAGATCTTGATCACATATTGGCTTTGCAGAATACTTGCAGTATGACCTCTGGATGGTCAAATAAATCATATCAGCATGTCCTTAAAAAGAGAGGCCACAGCCGCGTTATAGTTTTTCTTACTCTTATCTTTCTTATCTAAATATTTCATGTTTTAACTTGTTTTTGGAGTTTTTGCTTATGTGTATTTTCTCTCATCGTTTGTATTTTGAAGCATAGTAAGTATACGTATTTTCATTTTTTACTAAGCAGACATGTCTTCTTAATAATTTCACTTGAGATCATCAGAAAATGATTTTTATTACTCCAACATGAGAAATTAAAGAAGAAGCATTGAAGAGCTTCAAAATGTACTTTGTTCTTCATAGTTAAATTTCAATTATACTCTAGAGGAAAGACACCAAAAAGTGAAAAATCATTTTTCTAAAGAAGATACAAAGATGATAAAAAAGAAATGAAACTTAAAACTGAAATGAGATACTACTACATATCTATTAGAATAGCTAAAATAAACAACAACAACAGCAACAACAAAGGTTGAAAATAACAAATACTCTAAAGGATGTGGAGCATCTAGAATCCTCATACAGGAATCTAAAATGGTACAGCCATCTCAGAAATCAGTACCATATGAATCAGCAACCTCACTCTTCAGTATTTACCCAAGTGAATTAGAAACCCATCTTCACTCAAAAATCTTTATGAAAAGGTTCATAGAAACTTTATTCATAATCATCAAAACCAGGAAACAACACAAATATCCTTCTCCTAGGGAATGGATAAACAAACTATGGTATATCCACACAGAGGAATATTATTCACCAATTAAGAAGGAACTAAATATTGACACATGAAACAACATTATCCTAAGTGGAAAGCCAGACTCATACGACTACGTACTGTATGGTCCCATTTATATGCAAAAGGCAAAAAACTATAGAGCAGATAACAAAGTTGTGGTTGCCAGGGCTGGGGGTGGCCTGAGGGGTTGACTTTATTGTAAATAATTAAGCATGTATGTCAAAACTCATAGACTAAAAAGGGTAAAATTTGCTAAATATTATTAAATCTTAAAAGTGGGAAAAAAGTGAAAAAGTGGGGGCTGATAAAGAGGTGGTTTTGGATGAAAATCAATAGGGGTAAGTAAAAAGAAACTGATGTTGAATAAGTAGGAGAAAGGAGGTGGGAAGGGGAAATGGGGAGGGGGCTTGGGAAGGCATCAGAGAGAAAATGCTGCCTAGTCTGTATTTAAAAAGATGGACAGGACTTTTTCAAGTGGGCAAGACTGGGGAAGGCATCACTGTCACAGGTGATGCGTCTTACAAATGTATAGATTTGTGGATTAGCAGAGTTTGTATTGTGGGTGTGAGAGTGCCATGAACACAAACAGAGAGACATGGGGTAAAGGTATTCAAGGTATCATGACAGATCATAAAAGGCCTTATGCGTTGAGAGCTTGGAATTTTACAGCTAAATGAGAAGTCACTAATGAATGAAGAAAGCTAATTGATACCGTTGACCCGTTTTAGAAAGAGTATCACGGTGGCAGTGTGAAGTCTGGACTGAAGGATAGGAGGGTGTGAAGAAGACACTTAGAGGCCACCACAACGCTCCAGAGCGGCACAGTCCAGCATGGTAGCTACCAGCCATACATGGCTATTTACGTTAATTGAAATAAAAGGCAAGTAAAAATTTAATTCTTTAGCCACATTTGAAGTACCTCATTTCAAGTGCTCCACAGTCACTTGTGACCGGTGGTTACGGTGTTGTATAATGGAGACTAAAACATTGCCATCATCACAGAAAGTCCTACTGCACAGTGCTAATCGAGAACCTTAAGCAGGGCATTAGCAGTAGCAGTCAGGTTGGCCTGATGTATTCAAGTTTTATATCTGGAAAGTCTATTTGGGTCCCAGCTTGCCTTAGTCTCTCAAGAGTGAGAATGTAGGTGTGTATAAATTCAGCTACAATATGAACTCAGGTACTTAGGTAAAGCTTGTGATCATACACATTGACTGGAGCTGAGAGCCACGTCTGCCAGCCTTCTCTTAGCCTCTTAGTCCCAGGGAGCATTACTACTAATGGTGAACTTGGTGTCATAGTCTGGATGTTTCTGTCCTCCTCAAATTCATATGTTGAAACCTAATCCCTAGTGCGGTGATATTAGGAGGTGGGGGCTTGGGGAAGTGATTAGGTCATGGAGTCGTCATGAATGGGATTAGAGCCCTAATAAAAGAGACTCCAGAGCTCTCCCTTGCCCCTTCTGCCCTGTGAGAGCACAGTGAGAAGACATCTGTCTCTGAACTATCAGTGCCTTGATCTTGGATTCACAGCCTCCAGAACTGTGAGAAATAAATTTACGTTGTTTACAAGCCACTCAGTCTATAGTATTCTGTTACAATGGCCTGAACAAACTAAGACACTTGGCCACCAGGTTTTACTGTATTTTAATTTTGTCAAGTGCTTAGCGGAATGTGAGCTGTTTTTCATCTTGCTGTTTATCTAGCAAGTCTAAAACATTTGAATGAAGATTTCTAAGTGGGAATATTCTTCTACCTCATGTTATCCTACCTCCTTTTTTTGCCAGAAAACCACAGGGCAAAACCTTTTTAAGTTACGTGTTCTTTCTTGTTTACTGGACGATCCTCCTCTCATGATGAATCCATAAATGTACACTGTTATGATGAACAGTTTCCAAACAGAAGGCTTTAGGCACTTCACCCTTGAAAGCAGATAGACTCATCAGGTGCCCAACATCTGGGCATGTTTGTGGAGTAAACCCTTGCCTGGCTTACGAAAATAAGATCTGGAAGAGGTCAGATTGGAAAATGAAATTACCAACAGCAGGCCCCACTATTTAGTTAATTTTTTTTTGGGCACCTTATACACCTTAAGAATGCTTATGGATCATCACCCAGAAAAGGCTGACTGATTAATCTCTAGAAATGATTCCCATAAAATACTGCCAATAGGTTGGGGGGAAAAATCCAGCTTAAATTTCAAAATTATTGTTGGTCAAATGAACAAATAAAAAGAGCTTTTATCAGAATTTGGTATGGCAGGAAGGAGTCTGGGTAGAAGTACTCCCTGAGTCTGGCGAAAGCTGGGGCTGGAAAAGAAATGCTATTTTTCCAAGTCCAAATGGGAAAAATATTCCCTAATAACACTCTTTCAATATAGCTGAAAAGTGGAGATAAATAACTACTGCATCCACTTAACATGTTTTTAAAATGGCTGTAAGTGTGAAATCAGCTTTTCTTGTGTGGCTGATTGTTGGGGAAAAAGAGGAAAATAAAATTACAGAGACTTGAATCCAACACGAGGCCCTGAATAGATTATCAAGAAAATGTGTCTTTTGGAAAAGTGACCTGCAGTCTCAGAATTTGTTTGAACCCCATGGGAGAGTGAGGGGCATTTTCCACAGGTAGAGCATGATCCTGCACCTGAAGTCTGGCTGTCTTCACAGTTGTACTCTCCTTGTACCGTCTGGTGAACAACAAGGAGCTGCAGGACATAAGCCCAGAGGGAACAGCTATTAATCACCCACTTACGAGGTTTAAAGACAACTGAATAGCTAAAGGTAAGAAGACACCTACACATTCACCTTCTGCTGTTGCCTGGAGAGTCTTTGAAGACAATAATAAAAACCTTCCTGAAAAGTGATTCCCTAGTGGGGAAAACTTATGATTTATGAGCTTCATTCAAACAATAATAAAAAAAAATGTCCTAGAATTTTAAAAAACATACTGTGAAAACTCACAGATGTTTTTTGGTAGGTTGCATTGCTCCTTTTTATGAGAATAAATAAGAACGATGGCACTTCTCTGTGGATTTAATTTGACAATTTAATGATCTTTAAATTTATTAGTGCTGGAGAACTAAATGTTTATATGTGTCTGTCCGTTTTAGTTACTAGACACTTTAAAGTTCAGATATCAGAGTACTCAGAGTTTGATGCAAAAATCTTTTCTTGTTTGCTTGTCTGCTTACTGGTAGGACCTAGGCAGCCAGGTTTAAATTTGGGAACAAAATTAGTCATGCTCGGGATTGGAAAAAATGGAATTTAACCGATAGGTCCCATTCATCCTGAATTTTGGCTGGATATGATCCTATAAAGAAGTAATGTGATTCAGAACTTGTTCACTTGGAACTGAGTTAGGTTGCTTTGTTAATGAGGGTTGAGAAATGAATAAATAATCTGAGGTAATACTTTTTTCTAAGGAGCTTGGGATGCCGTCCAAACCCTCCCATTTAGGATGATATAATTATCGCTGAGGTGGTGCTCCTGCAGATGGATGGTCATTCCAGAAACAGTCAGTGCCAGGATGAAGTGAAAAAGTGAGCTCACTGAGGCCACCAGCCTGGCCCTTCAGAGACAAGGGCTTTGCAACCCAGATGCTTACGACTAGAGAGGCTACCCACAGGCATGAAGATAGCTCCCCTGAGCCCGATTTCTTCGAGGGCTCTCTCATCTAAGACTTCGCTAGGCCCTGGGCTGGCTATTGAATCATTTACTCAGGTTGAGAACAACTGATGGAAAATTTGTATTCTGCGATACTGTGCCAGTTCTACTTTATTATCGTGCAATTTCTCATACTGGGCAAGGAGCAGTTTGCACACAATTCCTCCCCATAAGTGAGCCTCTGATGCTTCGTGCATTCTCAGAGATATGTACTGCTGACTCTGAGGGATGGAACAGCTAGGTTTAGGTGCAGGGAAAGTTAGAGCAGAGCACATTCATTCACATTTTTACTTTGGTGGGGACAGTGCTGGATCACTATATGAGGATCCAACCTATTCACATCAACACAAATTACATAAAAAATCCTTGAAAAGCACGCTACCAGGAACTGTGATGAATTCAAAGAAATGTCATAATTTCTTGCCCTCAAGGAACTTACAATTTCTTTAGGGGATACAAAACAAACACATGGAAAATAAAATGACAATAATAGATGGTCATAATAGATGAGAAGTCAGGGAGCAGTCAACAATTAAGAAGGGTACAGACAAAAATCCCATATCAGAATTAATGAAAACACTTGAGGGAGAAGGGTGAGGGGTCAAGCAAAGTCTTATTAAGAGATGAGAGATTTCTGAACTACATATGACAGATGTTTACTGTTTGGACAGTAGTCTTTACCTCTTAGGGTTGGTTGCTATGAAAATGAAGTACAAGATAAGATTCCTGGAAAAAAGCTTTATAAAATTTATTATTGGATGAGAGGAGACATTGCAAGTGGCAGCAGGCAAAACACAGGACAGGAAAGCAGAAGTTGTCCTCAGGGGTAAGTGACTATACAAGCTTTGGTGGAATGGAACCACGAGGAGCTGTTAGTGCAAAACGGCTGTCTAGATTACCTAGGGTCTTGAACGTAAGAGAGGTGTGTTTGAACTTTACTCTGTAGATACTTTCATCAGGAGCATCATGATCAAGAACTTGTTATAAGAAGACTGAATTGTACACAGAAAAGGCTGCCTTTCTTGATGTACTTTGCATCATTAGTAGCTGCACTCCACTCCTACCCTAGCCCCTGGCTACCTCCTGCAGCTGAAAGTAGGCCACATCAATAAATGTGAAAAAACTGATTTAATTGAAAACATGTGTATGTCAGTAAAGACCATGAATAACAATCTTATCCTTTTTTTTTTTTTTGTAAAGGTAGATTTTTCCAAAATATTATGAAGATATTTGCTTCTCTTATGGCTCATGAATTATATTTAAAAGCCAAATATTTAGGAGAAAGCTGGCATTTAATATAGCATCCCGGTTCCCTCTGTATTTCTCCTGTTGGAGAAGCACTCACATTAGCGGTGCTGGTGATACCATTATGCCTTCTGAATGAGCTACTTCCAGCATAAAGCTCAGAGCAAAAGCACCATGTCCTTGAAGGAATCCAAAGCAGAGATTTGTTTAAAGAGTAAGGGAATATTTCATGTTACAAAGCTGGTTAAGAACTCTGAAATAAAACTGCTTTTGAAAACTAGTGAGAAATAGAGAAATAAATGGGACTTACTTCCTAATTCGCATGTTCAGCTGCAAGGGCATGACTAAAGTAACTTTTCAGCAATGACTTTTGGGGATGAAGAACTGATAGGTCAAAGTCTACGGTGACATAGAGAAGGTCAAGGTCCCAGCATCAGCACCAGTGGCACCAATTACCTATGTTTTTAAAGTGATCAGTGAACAAACCTCAATACAGAGTCTGAAGAAAATCCACTGCCACAACCCAAACCGATGGAATGTAAGATGAGGTGCTTATTGGTTGCTGATACTCATAGCCTTCAATTTAAGGCAAAATGTTGTTACTATGGGCTATTAAAAGGAGTGTGTCACTAAAGTTTGCAGGTCTGACGAGGCAGCCATTGCCTCCTAAGGAGATAGAACCCCTTAGAGAAGTTGCTTTTTGCCTCCAGCAACCTCTTCCTTTGATCTCAGTGAATTATAAAACTATTATCGTTTTACCAGTGTGCCAGGAAATGAAAAAAGGAGAAAACACTGCCTTACATTGCCTTCAAAGGGGAGCAGGTATAGTGTATGTAAGTGCTTATTTCCTATCATTTCTTGATGGAGTTTGAGATGAACATAAGAAGGGAAAGTGTTAGGAGCCATTTTCAAAATGTAATAAAAGTGAAAGTAACACAAGCTTAAAATGGGAGCTTAGGCCAATGAAATTATGACCTAGGCCACAAACTCAACCAAAGCTTTTTACATACAGGCAGAACTCATACCTTGTCTTCATGATGATTCATGGCATAAGATAATTTAGAGCTGGAAGAGAGGCCGGGCAGACCATTACTTTTTATATTTCAGGTGACGAGGAGACAAAGAAAGACCAAATGATTTCCTCAACGGATACAGTAGTTACTAGGTAAACTGGAGTGAGATTCTGGCTTGTTTTCCAATGCACTTTTTTTATTTTAAATCTCCTTGTGTTAGGGAAAGAATATAGAAACCTTGGCTGTTGGTTTTAACATGCACCTCCCCTAAATTCAGATTACTATTCAGTGGCTGCATGATTGGTGAGATGTTTTGGTGGGAAAATCTTAACCCCTTGTTCAGTTTTATTTCATCCTTTCTTAAAATTTCATAGAAGACCTGCGAGCTAAGCTTTTGAATCTCTAGAATAACTTTTAAACTCCAGAGCCTCTGGACATCATCAAGGACTTTGAGAAAGTCATCAGTGCATTTAACCAAAGATAGTGAAAATCTTCCCAGAACATCCAATGGCAGTGGGCCTTAGGATGAGTCAACAATGACCATGTCTGTACTCCAGCTTGTGACAAAGTACACGCATGGAAACAAATATTTCACATGGAAGCAAAGATATTCAGGACCAACAGAGCTGTAAGATTGTCAAGGAGCTAGCAGCATGCCGACCAGTGGTGCTCTTGCAATAAAGACACAAAAAACTGAATCAGTGCTAAGACAATAAGAATGAAGGAAGGGTGGAAGTAATTGTTCCCCCACGGCTGACCGCTTAGATTGTGGCTATAGCTGCTGTCCTGAAAATGCTCTACCTGCTATGGCCAGTTTTTAAGTTTATAAATTCTCTCAACAGTCTGCCGGCCTTCACCACTAATGTCCAAGCTGCCCATGTATGTCTATCTCATAAATTCCAACATAACTTTCCTGACAAATTACAGAAAGGCAGTTGACCAAGGATCACTTTTGTTTCATAGCTTGTGCCCGAGCCCTTCCTGGGAACGTCTGGCAAAAGCAGGTTTGGGGGGCGTGGTGAGGGGGAGCAGGAAGCACCTGTAAGAACAGGTTACCACTGTGCAATAAAACCTGGATATCAGGACTCAGCCTTCAGCTGGGGAGGCCCAAAGACCAACCTGTCGACCCCTCTGCACATGCCACAAGGACATATTTTAGGAGAAGCATTCGATCCACTTGGTCAGGAGGCTACCCAAGCCTTGTCTATTCTGTGTACACAGACCTCAGGGAGAGTGACAACAGTTAGTTGGCGGCAGCAAATGCCTTAAATTTCCTAAATATACCAAAGTTTCCAGGTTTTGAAAAGCTTCTAACATTGTTTCTAATTTTCTATGTTTATCAATAACATGGTAATGAACACCTTTATTTATAAATCTTTGAATCTTTTTAAGAATTTAAAATGCAATTGCCAGTTTATCTTAGGCTCTGTTCTGCAAACCACAATGTTTTCCCCTTGGGTCCAATTGTGAAGTCTTAAAAAAATAACAATGTTTTGGATAATGGGACAAAAACGCGCAGGAAGCTTGCCTATTCTCACTTTAAATCAAGAGGGACATTGTTGCACTTCAGATAGGAAGCTGCTAAGGTTCATCTGTTTCCTGACAATAGCTGGCCTCCTGAGTCACTGGCTTTGGAAGGAAGTAATATGTTCTTTAATTACATTAATTAAGGATTTTTTTTTTTTTATTTTTTTTGGGAAAATAATATTTTGAAAAAAATATGTGAGGCTTTGGTAAAGTGCCCTCTACTAAATGCCAGGCAAGAATAAGCCAGAAACCTCACCTTCCAAGTCTTCAGTTGGTTAAGCATCTGGCACTGCTGGTGAAGTAGCCGCTTGGGTTGAGGAAGCTATGAAAGGCAATTCTTTTTCTGTCTGGAGGGTGGAGAAGTTTACATTTGGGTTCTTCATCTCTCTTCTCTAATATGTTCAACAGAGATGTAATGTTTTTGGGGACATTCTAATAGACACAGCTTCAAGTCTGAATTTTGATGCTTCCTGTGACTTTTCTAGTTGAATGGCTGGTGAATTCTGGAGAGAGTTCTGGCCTGAAGCCTCAGCAAGGGCACCTTCAGCTGGACTGCTGTAGCAGCCACTGCTCTAACTATCCCCAAGCTGACCTGGGCTACAGGGGGTGGGAGTGGGAAAGATTGTGCTCCCATTAGGTCAGCTTGTGAGAAGGGGGAGTTGGCTCTCAGAGATGCTCATCTGCTGCCCAGATTTAGCTCCGACTGAATTGGCAGCCAGTGCGAACTCTGCACTATCCAAGAACAACAAGCTGATGGATGCAAAGGTAATTCCTGGAGGGGATGGTGGGCTCGATAGCAACGATGACGTATTTAGTGCTTCCTCTGAGCCAGTGTTGTTCTAAGCATTTTTATGTACTAACTCTCACAGCAACCCCATGACGCAGGTATTAAAATGATCTCTTTACAACTGAGGAAACTGAGGCCTGAAGAGGTCATGAAACTTCCTCAAGGTCACACAGCTAGTAAATGGCAGAGCCGGGTTTCAAACCCAGGTGGTATGAATGTAGTACCTGGGCCATTAACCATGCCCCTCCCTTGCCTACAGGGGATGGTGCACTGAGCACAGGCAAAACAGCACTGTCCACCAACAGAAAGGCTTCTGCAGTGGTGGAAAAACCACGAAAGTGTTCAAGATGCTTGGCTCAGGGAAGACGGGAAGAGAAAAATGACACAGCCCTGGAAATGACTGTGACTCTTGAGAACCTGATAGTATCATGCTATCCCGGTCTCAGTGAGCCCAAGAACCCTGGATATTCTGACAATGGAGATGTGGCACAAGGGCGGCTCTTCACCATTTATGAAGCATTTAGCATTTCTTTTCAAAATCATGAGTTTAAAATGATCATTTAAGCACGAAACAGCATCAGGTTCAGGGACCTTTTAGGTGCACGTTGCATATTATATAGTGTAAACTCTCCGTGCCATCAGTGGTAATAGCTGCGCTTCCCGTAGAACAGGGGGCAACCTGTGTTTCAAACTCCTTAAATTGAAAGGAAATAAATATGTGAGAAACCATGAACTCTAGAATATATTTCCAGTCTCCAGGGTGATGTAAAATAATACCATTTTGAAATGGTTAGAATTACTGTTTGAGGACAGTCTATTGTCACTTGGAAGGAAGAAAAAATTCGCATGTTAATTGTAAGCTTTTGCACCAGTTGTTTTCCAGATCTACCCATGCATGGATTTTATTTGCAGTAGAAAAAGCATTTGTGGTTTCTTAATGTAATATGTGCATGCATGTACACACGTATACCCACACACAAACACATTCTCCCATATGTTTAGCAATGATGCCATCGCACTTCAGATAAAGCCGAGACCTTAAATAGATGCTTACCACGCCTAAGTACCTGCTTCCATTGTGGTAGCACATTTTCTATTTTTATTCTAGTCCTTGGGTATCCTGCCCCAATGAATGATTTGAATGACTAGAATAGTTACAAAAGTGCTCCGTGGACATTTTCTCCAAATGTAAATGATTGGAAGGCTGTTTATATAAGTCATGAAAATCTTGAATCGTGTGTCCTTTTAATCTCAGGGAATCCATCGTACTGACAGAATCCTGCTTTTCCTCTATGCTTAAAGATTGCATTTATTTCCTCAGCTCATCATGAAGAAAAAGAGAAATGAAATTGTACTTTCAGATGGATGTGATTCAGCTTCTGCGCATATTCACTGAGGTTTAACACTTCTGTAGTTTTCACTCTTGAATTTGTCAAAGCTAAAGCTAAACAGGGCAGTCCTTTCCATTTAGTTTTGGTGTTGTTTTGATAACATTGTTTATCATAAAAAGTTCATTTTCAGTCTAACAATTTGATTTCTTTAGTACTGTTTGACACCTGCACTTCCTTCCTGCGCCATGTGCTGGAAACAACTGCCGTTTATAAGAATTTTAGGACCACAACAGGACTCAATTATTTTTTCCTCTTAATGTTCTCTATTCTGGTGTTTCTATCCATAACATTCTTAACTAAATAGCTTCAGCATGAAAAAATGAACAAGTTTTCCTATTGCCTCTTCTGTTCTACTGCTTGTTGGCTGCCAAGTGACTTCTGGAAGAGTATTGCTGAAAGGAAAACCATCAAAGAAGCCTGAGTATCTTCAAAGATGACTGAGTGGAAGAGGAATATGACCTCTCACTGTCCCCTGTTGTGCAGACTCACAGGACCTTAGGTTTGGAGGAGGCCCAGAGGGGAAGTCACCTACTTCTCCCCTATGCGTTGCTGCTCCTTTAGGGGGAGACACCACTATCTCTGGGCCCACAGGGCTGTTTTAATGGCCTCCTAACTGTCTTGTGTCTCCACTCTTGCTCTCTTTCCCCAATTTCATTTTCTCTAGGCAGCTGGACTCATTTTTAAAAAATATGTCAGATTTCTGTCCACTGATTAAAACCCTCCAATGGTTCCAGTGGATTTAGACTACACTCCACACTTCCTCCTATGGGCATACGAAGCCCTGTGTGGCCTGGCGTCTGCCCAGTTTTCTGTCTTGGTCTCATGCAGCTTTCTCTGTTCACCACACCACAGCCTCACGGGGCTCCTGTGTATTGAGCTCCTTCCACTTCAAAGTGTCTGCCTACACCGCTTTTCACCTAAATCTTTTACGAATCTGGTTTCCTTCTATGAAACAGAAGTACCCTTCCCCTCACACTGACACTCTCATTTCACTCTGTTTTATTTTCTTTCCAGTTTAAAATGAATGAGAAGCTTTTATGGGGGTATGGAGTTGGGAGGACATTACTTGTGGTCTTGCATTCTTCCTGAACCGAAGGCCAGCAACATTTGGCTAAGCAAGTGTTAAGGATACTTTCTTTGTGTCCACAGCCTGTCACTTTCAGGCTCCATAACATGCCTACAACAGTCCTCTGATCTGTCCAGTATCCCTGCCACCAGAATAAAATAAAAATAAGACCTCTCATTCAAAGGCAGGCTGAGCAGTCACTTACTTATTGTGGATCCAGACTCAGGCCTGTTCAAGGAGCTGATGATGACGAAGCCGAAACCTTCGTTCTCTTTGCGGTGAATGACTACGTCACTGGTCTGCAGGCTGTGGGAGGCAAAGCCTTCGGGGGGAGAGGCATTGCTACTGGGCACAGCATGGTTGCTGTTGGTGTAGGTTGCGTAGTCACTACGTGGAGAGCTGTGGTGGGTTGATACGGAGCCTGGACTCCTCCCATTCTCTGGGCAGGGCTCTCCTGGAACACACATTGTGCACAGGCACTCAGTTAATGAGGGTCATGGTGAGTGCCTCCTGTGTCCTAGGCATTAATAAGGCTCATGATGAGTGACTCCTGTGTACTATTGTGTATTGTTGTAGACACCAGCACTGTTACAAGACTGGTTGAATGGCCTCAGTTCTCCACAGATGTGCAGAGCATTTGAAGGGCTGCGAACCTAGTATGCAGGGCCCCAGGTCCTGGCCCCTTTTCCATCCTATCTCATAGCAGACATTGGTAAAACTCCTCATCAGCTTCCTCTGTGCTGCTATTTGTTTGTGTTTTCCCCTTGGTAAGACTGCAAACTCCAGGACAAAGCCTAGTTTTATATATTTTTTGATAATACCCAGTTTTAGATATTAAACTTCTTAGTTTTACAATAATAATTGATCAAATAAAATCATAAAACAAGTGGGTGAAATCCTTAAGTGCAGTGTGCATAAGAATAACTTAAAGAACTTGTAAAAAATATGCATCTTCAGAGTCCGCCTATGGAAAGTTTTTTTAGTTGATCTAGGGGAGACTGGGCACAGAAATCTGGATGAAGTTTCAAGACCACATTTTGAGAAATGCTGCTGTGGAAGACTTTGTTAGCCCAGGGATGTCCACATAAAATGACCTACTGTAATTTTACTAAAGAGCCATGGTTTTTATTTAATTTTGTGATATTCTATTAGCCTAGATGTGTTAATTCACTTTGTATAGGAAGGAAGCATCCTTTTTAAAGTAGTTTGTTCTCTCTAGGACCTAATCTAACAATAATATCAGGCTAAAGAATGATGAATTTTGAGTCATTACGGAGGTGTATGAGGCCTTGCTCATTTACATTCTTCTTATTATAAAATATACTCTACTAATCAACCAGATAAACCAAACCAGTACTTCCATAGGAAAGCAAGCATATTTATAAAGAAGAATGATAGAAAGTTGGCAGCCAAGAGAAGCTAATTTTTAAAATGAAAGTTGATCTGTCATCCAGAAAAAATTTTGTCATTTTAATTTAATACTTAGGTTTTGGTATTTTGATTAAAAGAACTGAAGTGGATACCTAGAATACCATAATTAGAAATAAGACTGTTTCAGCTCCATCTTACAATTTAATTAGTGTACTCAAAAGATTTTTATGGAACAGAAGAACAGTAAGATGGAAAGAATAAAAATTAATGATTCCTTTTTGGGTCTCTAGATATGGTCTGCTATTTAGAAGTCTGGAAAGCATCTCATATAGCAAGTTAAAAAAAAATTAGCAAAAGTTCCTAAGAAAGCTCTTATCTTTATAATCTGCAATTCCATTCTGAAATGAAAAAGTCAGGGAAAAAGAACACAGCCAACAAGAGAGGTTCTGGTACACTGATACCTGAAGAAAAAGGAGCTGTGTTTATTCATATCCCCAGACTAAATTGGCCTTACAAAAATGTATTCATTTCTTGTTTGTTATTATTGAACGAATAAGATCCAGGCTGTTGCTTATTATCATTTGAAAAATTTGATATTTTTTTCTGTAAAGAAGATTTAATTAACCAGGTTTTAATAAAAGAAAACAAATGGATGCTCTTCAGCGCATAAGAAATGCGCTGAGATCGTAAAAGAACAAAATGTCAATGTCAAAGCTTTCCCCTCTTTTCTGCCAGAATTAAAACTGCCCGTAAAGCGAACCCTTCCTGCTAGAAAACATCACCCAAAGACAAGCACATGTCCTTCATCGGTCCTTCTGTGAGTTGAAAATAGTGATTAGAGATAGTCAGGAAGAAGAAAAACAAGCGAATTATTATGCTGCAACATTAAATTGAAAATCTCCCTGAGTTATTGGACCAAATCAGTAACTAAATGTCATAGGCAGTGACAAGAGAGATCTTATTTTCTGGCTGTCATATTTCAGTGGGTTGAGAGCTGTGGTTGTCAGTAAAGTGGCAACGAAGAAAAATTATCTGTCTTTGCAATAAATGGCTGGGAGTGGCTCTGCCACAGATGCTGCGGGGAGAAAAAAAGTCATCAACTAAGTCAATGTGAGTGGCCCCTGGGTAAGTGAAAGAGTCAAAAGCATTAACAAGATACCTTTCTATTGCTTTGAGACTTCTCTTTCAACCTCTAGAACAAAGTTCTTTGTCTTTTACAAAAGGGGTCTCCAGCTCCCAGGCTACACAGTGGTACCAGTCAGTGGCCTGTTAGGAACCAGGCCACATAGCAGGAGGTGAGCTGTGGGCCAACGACGAAGCTTCATCTGTATTTGCAGCCGCTCCCTAGCGCTAGCATCACCGCCTCAGATCACCTGGCATTAGAGTCTCATGTGAACACTGGTTCCTGGTTCCAAAAAGGTTGGGGACTGCTGTTTTACAACACGAGCACTTTTAAAATCGGGGAGTTAAAACAGCTTTTAATCATTGACTTCACAGGATTGAACTGACTGGACATTATTATCTACTCAGTTGGCTTCAGGTCCAAAAGAGGCTGCCTTCTCTCCAACAACCCTTCCTGGTATAGGAAGCGACATCATTATTTTAGAATAATGTAGTAAAATGTCACAAAGTGACTAGATAGCATGTATAATTTTTTTTAAATTCGCTAATTCTCAGCATCCCTGACTTACATCTTGGCTCACAGGCAAATGGGTGTACACAACTTAGTCACTTAGTATCTACTCAAGTCAGATAACCAATTTTTAGGTTGAGCTTCTGTTTTGCCCCCAGTAGTCATACTGAAAATCATCACTTTTTGACTGGGAGAAGGTCTTCTCCTGGGAAGACAGGAGCTGTTGACAATGCCCTACAGGTGAGATGGTTTCGACAAGAACAGTCGACGACTGTTTAAAGAGTGCTCCTGGCCAGCATGCCCAGTTATTAACCCTGCACTGTGTTGACTGATACTTTGTTTAAAAATTGTTTAACTTGTCATTGTTTTTAAATGGGGAGATTTTACAGAAACATACATTTTCAATCTCTCTTGAAGTATATGGTAATGATCAGCTGAAGCTGGACAAAGGCCACTCCCTTGACTACTTAGGCAGTTTTCAAATTACCACAGTTTCAATCACTCCCCAATGTCTCTTGCAAATTCATGATTTATTCATTTACTTGTAGACTGAGGAGTATGCAAGGCCAAAGGGACCTGTTTAACCAGAGCCCTTGTTTCCTTCTGGATCATACACTGGGTACCAGGACTCTAGGGTTTTGTAACCAAACAGACCTTGCCTGGGGTGTTGCCTGGGCTTCTTCTTAGGACTGTCCCCCAGAAGGATGACAGCACTATAGCGGTACATGTCTTGTCTTGAAGTAACCCTGAGGCAATAGGTATGTGTGTGGACAGAGCTTGGACATGCCAGCTGGAGAGTCGACGTGCATGTGCACCCTCAGCGTGCCTGGTGGAGAAGGGGGCAGCTCACATGGCCCAGCCAGTGATAGGGGCTGGTTTGCCTGCAGTTTGCATGCTCCTGGTTTGGACTCATCAAGGCAGACAATGAATAAGGGAATTCATTTAGAATTAATAAAAAAGTATAGTGACCAGGACCAGAGAACCTACTGATACCCTAATCATTGACTAAACTTTTCACCCAGCTGCCAAGAAAACCTTCCCTTTCTCGGCAGTAGGCCAAGACTCAGACTTTCCCTTAGATATTAGAGAAAAGACAATGATAACTTTAAGACAAACTCAACATGTTTTGATTAAGTCATAAATTTTTTTTACATCACTTTTACATTTATACTTTAAGAAGTTCTTCAGAGACCCCTTCTTTCAGATGAATAGTGTATATTCAAAATAATGTGACATTAGGTTGAACATCTCAAAACTGAACTCTTAAACATATAAATATTTATACTTTTAGTATAATAATTAAAGGCACTCTTGTACTATCCTTGGGGAAAAAACAACTAAATATTGGAGCTGGGGGCGTGGATAAAACATCTCTCAAAACTAGTTTAAGGTACAAGATCTGTGGTCAAATTATCTGTTAAATAAAATTGGATGCATTACTAAATGTCCCTTTCCTTACTTCACAATTTCTCATTTTTGAGGCTCTGGCTTGTCATTGACTAATTGAAAATATTGCCGTTCTATCTTCAGTGTGTACACTTTTTCATATTTTAATATTTGGAGCAGGTTTATGTGTTATTTAACTGTTTGCCCAATGTAACTTACCAGTCTGTATCTCTCATAACAATTTTTTAAATTTTTGAGCACCAACTAAAAAGCTAGTGCCCAGTATCTTCTGAGGTGGGAAAGACATTTGAACAAGCTGAGGAAGCATAAAACTGAAGGGTGTATTATGACGTCCCTTCTTCCCAGCTCTTTCTCCATAATACTGCTCCTTTGTTCAAGAAGGTGGCAACACTGTCCCTTTCTTGCTCATCTTCCATCTCTTCATGGCTGATTGCTCACTTCCCTTCAGCTTGCAACCATCTCATCATAAGCCAGGCTTGCACTCCCCACTGCCTTTGCTTAGGAAAGCATAATAATAATGATAACAACAACTTTTGAAAAGGCACCTCCACTGTCATATACATTTGCAGTTGTCCCTTTTCACTGCTGCAGAAATGGCAGCTATGAGGAAAAGCTGTCTTTCTATGCGTTTTTTTAAAAATCGGTTTTATCCTGTTTCTAGGCATTTACTATCAAAGCATCCTTTGCTGAACTTAATCATTTTCATACTGATGAAGCTTTCAAGGAAGAGTGGGCTGAATTAACTTGGAAACTCTCCTGGTGAGAATGAGCAGTCTTCAGCAGAACATTTTCAAAAATTAAATACACTCGAAATGTACTTGAAAGCCTAAATGAGTAAAGTTGGTAAGAACCGCAACAAAGAGCATCTTCATGGAAGTCACATAATCTACAAATTGCAAGAATACATTTTTGTAGCATTTGAAATGCACTCCAATAGTTTGGGTTGGGTTGATTAGAACAAAATTTAATTTGCAATGATCAGCTGGTGGCCAGGGGAGCATGGAATTATGTTGGTGCATTGGTTTTGCACTTTGCAGTGTGTTTCCTTGTAAGTCAGGTATCTTTTAAATTTACCTTAGGGTTACAGAACATACAGTACAGCAACCTTTTAATAAAAATCACTTTGTAGGGCGAGAGATAGTCAAATATTAACCAAAACACAAACAAACAAACAAACAAAAACAAACAAACAAACCAAAACCACTGTCTTCTTTCTGGCATCTCATCCAAGGATAAGGCATAATTCAAGGTGTTTTACTTCTTTGGGTCAAATGGTACACCGGGAATTTCTGAAGATTAATAGTACCTCTTAGCAAAACCTCCATTTGACACAAGATATGTAGCAGTCTTTACAGGTGACGGCTAACAGTTCTTTCTGACTTGCCCTTTTAAATGATTGCCTTGCTCAAAATCTAGTTTCTAGATGAATAGAATAAAAAAAGATTTTTTGTTTGACTAGTAAACATCCTCTTGGGTCATTCACAGCCTGTGATTAGCCAGTGGTCCTTTCTCTTTTTTAATTTAAATATGTTATAATAATAACACATATGAAGAACTCCTTATGTTTGGAAGTGACATTCGCTAAAGATTGGTCTAATGTCTTTGCTTCACTGGGGGTGGTGATGGTGGTAGAGTGACGGGGACCGAAAGTGGCATAAAAAATCAGCGCTGGCCCCAGAGATGGCTCTGCATCATCACCTACTTGCTGCAGCCTGCTGGACAAGCTTCTGTACCACTGGGCCTAAGTTTTCTCACCTGTAATATGAGTGAACTGATGTTTCTAAAGTCCCTTCTAATTCTAGCATTCATCATTCTGTATGAGGAGCAGTCAGGTTGCTGAGCGGAGAGGCCAGCAGGCCACTGGGGCAGAAGGCAACAACAGAACATCGTTGGAGCTGCTGCTCCTGTGATTCAGAGAACAAAGTGAGGCAGTTTGGGATTATGTTCTCAGTGTTATCGAGTGCTCAGACTATAAAAAATAGCGTGATGCTTGTCACTGAGTTATTCCTTACAAATATAAATGTGTTTGGGGGGTGGGGTAGAGATGATGAAAAAAATTTATTATGACAATGAGGGCTGACTTTTGAGTCTGTCTTTGGTGGATTCTTTTATGAAGTTGGGAAAATAGATGTAAAGGGAATAATTACTTCTAATTTATCTGTTTCATAAGTTTGGAGTTATATGAATTGTATTTCCTCAGAGTGATGTACAGCTACATTTCTCTAAATCAAGGTAATAGTTTTAATGTTACCTCTATTGGGCCCTACAGTGGAAGCCAATTTTCCATCCCCCTTGCCTTACTTAGTTCAGTATCAAAATGCTGTAGTTCTTGGTTTGTAAACACAATGAGAAACACTTTCAAAAGCCATATTTTTCACTACTACAATGTTCGTATAACTAGCATCTACCAGAAAACATACACATCTTAAATTTGCTCCAGGCTTTGCCTGAAAATTTTAATGACGATGTTGAAAACGTGGGCCACAGAGACTGCTTGGAATTGTACTAGCAGGGTGGAAAGCTGCACTTTCAAAATCAGTTACATTTGGAGTATCTAGGTTGTTCCTCACGTCACCCCCACCCCATATAATATAGAAACTGATTTAAAATTTTGTTTCAAGTGTCTCTATCATGTCTCACAAAAGCATCTCGCCACCTAACCCTCCACTCTTGATGCTGGCTCGAGCTGCATACCTCCACATAGCACCTTTCTTCTCACAGTGAGGTTGACTTGCCCATTCCGGGCTGCATGGTGCATAAGGTCGATGACATAGCGGTGGGTCTTGCCGGCCACTGGAATTCCATCAACGTAGACGAGTTCATCTCCTGGGTGGAGGCGGCCGTCTCTGTCGGCTGAGCCCATGGCAATGACAGCTCCAATTAAAATCTAGAGAAGCAGTGAGAAGGAAAGGACATTTACATTTCAAATATCACACACACACACACACACACACACACACACACACACACACACACACACGTACATACATTTGGTGGAAGATTTTATTCCCACATTTTACCCCTTGCACCAAACCTGAGTATGTACTTGAAAAATAAAAAATAAGAGGCTGAAGGATGCCCTTTCAACTTTCCAGGTTGTTACCTCCATCTAGAGAAATATGTTTTGAGCTAGCTGCCGAGGCCATGAGGTTTGGGAGTCCCTTGTTACCTGGCTCATAAATGGTCACCATTAAGAAAATTCTAAACCAGAATAATCTGTTGCTATTGGCCACCACGCATAGGCTCTGAATCGAAACAAGTTGGAGACTGAATCCTGGCCCCACTTCTGATTTGTGTCGCCTTGGGCAAAGCTCCACTTTGGTAAGCCTCAGTTACTTCATCTGCAAAATGGGGAAATAAAATAATAGAGCCTACTTTATGAAGTTGTTGGCAAATTAAATGACATGATGTATTCAAGGCATTTACATTTGCTTATGGCACATAGTGAGGGTGTCAAAAATGTCATGGGAAACTAGCTGCTGTATATTATTAAACTCTGTTACAAGTTCCAAGTGCTTTTTTTTGTTTGTTTCATTTATTTGTTTGCTTTGCTTTGAAAAACAAAGTAAGAAGAAAACAAAACAAAATTCATGTTTGCTTTTTCCTGGCTAGTTAACTTACTTAAAAAACAATCTCAGTCAAATCACCTCCAGATTTTAGTTTTTTTTCCATTAACATTTCCTCAGAGTACTGTCCTCTGCATAAAGATTCCCAGTTCTGCCTGTCCCCTGAATGCTTCTGCTGTTTAGCTGGCTATCATATCAGTGAGGAGGTACACAACTGGGAAATGTGCATATTATTATAATTTCCTGAACCAGGGACTATTCTGAAAGGTATAACATAAGGTTTCTCACTTTGCATTAGAAACACTCAATTTAATGTCCATTAGTAAGCCTTTTTTTCTTTATCAGAGAAAAGACAATAGTACTTAGAATTTTAGTTTTGCTGTTTAGCCAGTTTTTTCCAACTCATGGAAAACAGACAACCTTTTTCTTTTGCATGCAATTTAGCCATATGGCCTCTGAAGGCAATAGTTACTATTAGCCGGATAAAATTACAGAGCCTATATTCTAGTTTTATTTGAAATCTTTATAAAATGATCACTTGCTTACAGATTGATTTCTTTCAGGTGCAAAAACTTCTTTCAAATCTCAAATCTGTGGATTCCAGCTAATTTGCAGAGTTGCTGCATTGTGAATTGCAGGCATGCATATCCTCAGGCTGAGCAGCAGAATGGTGTCTTTGTACTTGGTCACACAGCTCCGTGTGGCCTGTGAACGTGGCAACTAGATCTAAATGCCCAAGATTTCTCAGGTATGTGCAAAATTATAGTCTGAAGAGGGTTTTTTTTTTTTCTTCTTCTTGATGACTTCACAGCCTTGGTCTACGGAATAATAGCTCCTTTTGTACAGGGGAATAAAAATTCCCCATCACTACAGCAGCTTTCCCCTAATTCTGGAAGGTAGGGTGGGGTGGGGAATAGATTTGCTTCCGTGTTGAATATTAGTGCTCTGATGCATGACTCATTATCGCTCTCACAGGAAAGGCCTCACATCTCCTGCATTAGATGGGCTAGCTATACAGTGCAGTTGCTTTCCTGCACCTTTCTGTGCCCATTTGCTATAGTCCAGCTGTTGGACATGCTTCTGACAGTCTCCATTTTCCCTTATTGTCATGCCAACCTGAATTGATGAGTTTCTTTCTGAAGGTGTTCCAATCTATTCTTCAAAAGTCTCAATCCACTAAGGAGCGCTTCAAAGATTTGTTAAGGGCTTTGAGCAAAAGCCAGCTAAAACGAGTGTTTACGCTTTTCCACCACCCCATGAAAAGCTGCATTTAGCTGGGTTAGCCCAACGAAAATGCTTCAACCTTTAGATTTCCTGTGTGCGTTAGAAGGGTAGTTTATAGGTGGTTATAGAGAAAAATATGGCGTGTGAGCTTCTTGGCTGGTTAATTATAAACTTCAAGCTATATTTCAGATTCTAACTGATCAAAGTGAAGCAGAAAATACATTACTACTGAGGTAACCACAGTTGCAATTGGGTCCTCTAAAGAAGTTGTAAAAATGAAATTTTACATTGGAAAATCCCTGTTTCTCTCTTGTTAAAGGAAAACAGCAAAGATATACAGATACTACTGAAGTTATCTCCTGTGCTACTATCTTAATGTCACCCATTAAAAGAAAAATTCCAGTAAAACATCTGCTTTTCTGCTATATTGCAATGATGTGAGGTACTCTCCTCACTAATTAAGTCATTCTTTCAGCAAATATTCAGTGAGTCCAGGGACACTTCTAGGTGCCAAGAATCCATCAGTGAGCAATATGCAAAAATCACTGACCTATAGAGCTTCCATTTTTAGTGATCAGACAATAATAAATGTAATAAATCTATAAATTATGTCATATGCTAGCAGGTGCGTACCATGGAAAAAATAGAGCAAAGTAGGATGGTGGGTGGTGTCAGTTACGTGGTGTTAGAGGTGGTTAAAGCAGGCCTCTGAGAATTCAACATTTGAGCAAAGACTAAAATTCACAAGACAAATTTTTTAAAACTTGAAGCTTTAAATTTCAATCTTTAGCTTGTTTTATCAAATATTATATATTTTTAAATAAACTATATTCAATGTATACTTCAGTTGAATATCCAAATAAAAGTACATATTCAATATACTTTAATATAATTTGTTGAATTATATTATATATTATATAGATATCAGATGTATATATAGTATGATTACATTATATAATCCATCCTCTACCTTGTTTTTTTTTTTTTTTAAAATGTCGCCATAGCTATTAAACATACTTGAATTGAGCTGAGGGTGGTGATCTGGTGTAGGCATTAGAGCTGCTTGTCCATTAATTTGTGTGTGTGTGTGTGTGTGTGTGTGTGTGTGTGTGTGTGTGTGTGTGTGTTACATTTGCTCCATCTATCAAGAGCTGTCGTTGCCTTTGTTGGGAAGAGGCTGACCATGTGCACTGTCATAGCTTCTCATGCTGCTGTTGTTCCTCAGTCTTTGGCCCTTTTGCACCTTCATGCATTGTATGTCACTGCTGACACAGAGCTCTCTGTCTCAGAAAATAATTCGCACTTTGTTTTTCGAATATGCTTTGCATACTCACCACATTCTATTCATTTTGTAACTGCAGCGACTAGATAATCTATGATTCCTTCTTGCGCTGTAAGTCATATTGGCTTCTCAAGTTCACTTAAACTCTTAACAACATGCCTCAGGATATCTGATCCCTTAAGTCAGTAGTTCTCAAACTTTAGGGTTCATGTGAATCATGCGGTGAATTTGTTAAAACATAGAGTTTTGGACCTACCCCCGAGAGTCAGATTCTACAGATCTGGGAGGAAACCTGAGATTCTTCCTGTTTAACAAGTTCCCAGGAGATGGTGGACACTCCTGGTCTGTAGATTTGAACCTCTTTGATTAGCAAGTTTTGAGTATTCCCACTTGGTCACAGAATCTGTGGTCTCTCTTGTCATATTCCAAACCCACTGAAAGACTGTCCCTCTGGTGCCTTGCTTGAGCCCCCTGCCCCGTTGGAGTAGTTACTTTCCAGGCTTGCTGGGGGAATAACTCTTGAATGCATAGTCTGGCTTCCTGACCCATTATGTTACATTTTCCTTTTAGTTTTGCTGATCTCTGGCTACACTGGCCAGTGAGCCTTTTCAGCCACTGGCTTTGCTCTCTCTGGCCTCAGTAGATTCTTCAGCCTTTGTGAACCCTTCAGTCCCACTCATCAGTTTTCTCATTGCTCTTGAAGTTCTTTATCCTGCCTCCACTGCTTATGGTCAATAAAGACACCTCTTCCACCCCCACCTAATGAACAATTCACCCATGGCCTATCTTTCCAACTGCCTTCTTAAAAAAAAAAAAAAAGAAAGAAAATCAAAAACAACTCTGTAACTCTACTTTTTCTCATAGGTTGTGAGGGCAGAGAACAAAGCAGAGTATTTGATATTAAATAACAGCAATTCACATTCACGTTGCTGACATCTCAGTAAGCCAGGAGAAAAAATTAACCCAAAAAAGGAAACAAAAACAAGTAAGAAGAAAACCTCTTTTGCAGGTCTTTTAATTCCTTTACTTCTTTCCTGCACTACCTAATGTTGATCCAACTCCAGGAAGGCTGATCTGCGATAATTATAGACCGGGGCGGCTTGACAATGCAGACTTCAGGCTCTCGCTTTCTGAAACTCCCCCCAAGTATGCGCCAGACTCCTGTGCCAAGGAACATGTCTATCATGACCTCTCTCTTCCTTCCACAGTTTTTCTCCACACAGGCCTTTCTCCACTGCAGTGTTTCCCAAGTCTTTCCGTCTTGATGTCTTTCCATCTCTTTTCAGCTCACAGTTGGAAATCTCATTTTTGTTTCTTTCTGGCAATTTTTCATTTCTTTTTATTTCTATTGTTATTTAACTGTGAAAAGTATTTCCTCTTGCAGAAAAAATGCCCATATGCTTTGTCTGAGCTGGCATCCTGCTGTTCAATATTTGCCATAAGCTGTGTCGTCATGTTTAATGTGCACCCTGAGATGTCAATAGCATTTCATATATATGGAGGCAGAAGCCCATTTGACATAATTTACTAGACCTCCTGTGGTTGGGGACCAAGTCACCTCACGAACCTCTCCCTTTGTAAGACGTCAGCAATTAAATGAGGCTAGCTCATTTTGTTTGTATTTTATCTCTGGACTTATAAGAGAGGAAAGCAGAATGGAAAGGCTCATGGGAGATCTTTATAGTAGACTTGCTTTTCCTGACATGGTTTTTCTGAGAAGCAATATTCTGGTCTTCAAGACATTAATTTCTGGCTTTGCTTGCTTGCAGGATTTTGGGTTCTACTTTATGCTTAACTGTCAGAATTGTAACTTGCAACCTGAGTATGTCTTAAATCATTCAAATGAAAGAATAAACTGGAATAAATCTAAATAAACACAATGAGGATAACCAGCAATCCATGTAATCTGTGGAGGCTTATCATAAATACTGGATGTCTGCCCATTAGAGGGGAGAAGGGACTTGGGAATGCAAAGCAAGTGTTCAGGTTGGGAACCTGGGAACCTGTGTACCGATCAGGCAGAAAGCTGTCCTGAGGGTGGAGGTGACCATGGCTGCAGTCACACACCTGGGCTTCATTCTGAGCCATATGTGCTCCACTTGAGTAACAACTCTATTGCTTCTATGCCAAGCAAAGTTCAAGCAGACCCTTCCTTAGCCAGGTGGTGCCTTCTCTGTGACCGACAGGCAAACCCTTCTACCTCTGTGGGACGGGGAGACCAGTGCAGACAACATTTTCCAAATGTGGTACTAGTTTATCCCCAAAGCAGACAAAGCATGAGTCTATGGGGTGGGGGGCACAGCAAAATAAGAATTTTATATTTCGAAGGCTGTATTGAAGTATGAGAAGGATGGAAACGTTCTTGTTTTCCCTGGCATTTATTTTATAGTTTAATCTTTAATTTGTATTTATATATAGGAGAAGGAACCTGATAATATTTTCAGTGCTAGGGCCTACAAAACTGTGATCTGGCTCTGGATAAAGATTCCTTTGGTGCAAAATATTTATCTTCCTAATTTCTTTTAATCTAATCTTCTAGGATGGGAGTCTCAAAGACAGTAAACAAGATAAGCAAAATAGGGACAAGGGAGTTTTGGGATCTGTGACCACTACTTAGCTCAAGGCAGTAGTCGTGGAGAAAGGCAAGCTCGATGTTACTAGATGCATTTTTCAAGAGATGAAAATCTGAATTTTTAAAAATGTGAAATGAGTTGATGCACAGCAATTTTAAAGCACTGGGGGAGCTAAACAAAGCATGTTGTGAGTTTACCAGGACATTTTCCTGCTTTTAGGGTTAGGCCATTTTAATTCTAAAGAGCCTATAGGACACAGAAACTCAAAATATGTAAACTCCAGATCATTATTTGTTCTGAGAAGCTCAGCTGACAGTTTTGGTTTGGCAAAGAGGACTCTCTTCAGTTCTACCTAACAATTGTTTATAGTGCCAGGTTTTTGGGTAGAGTTGGAAGGCATGAACACCATTAAAACACAGTCCTCACCTTTGGGGAGCTCGTAGATTGGTAAGGGAAAAAAGCATGTCAGTCAGTGTGTTCTGGAACATACAGGGACCTCATCTTTCTGGTGGAGATCCCTTAAGTTGGTAAGTTTGAGACACTATGTTAAAGTACAACAGATTTTATATAGATTCAACCTTAAACACCCTACAAAAAGTGTCAGCTAACTTCTGGTGCCCCACAAAATGCTAAAAAAAATCGTCTATTTTAGTTTGGACATGGTTTTATTTTGTTTCCTTCATTTGATATCACTTGTTATCTTCATTTTAAGCATGTTGCTTTGTAATAAAGAATTTCGCCTCAGTCCAAAGAGATGTCTGGCCTTTCCTGGAAGGTGACCTCTGTGTCCTTGGAACAGGAGTGTCTTTGTTGTCTATGGTGAGCTCCTTGGGCCATAACAAGGAGTTTATGCTAATTGAGAGCACTTGATAGTTTATACTAGGGACATGACTCAGGGTGGAGCCAACCACCCCAACAGTCTTAGGGTGGGGACCGATCATGCCAGATCTACCAGCCACATAATTAAAGGTTTGGGCCTTTGAGTCACATGATATTAACCTGCTCTCTGAGAAGAAGATGGGTTGGAGGTTAAGCTCAACGACCTGTGTGATGATTTCATCAATCAAGCCCATGTAACAAAATCTCAGACTCTGGACACAAAAACTTGGGTGAGCATCCCGGGTTGGCAGTCCTCTGTGCATCGGTGCCAGGAAGTTAACGTGTCCCTGAGGATGATAAAAGCTTCACATTTGGAACTTCCCGATTTGTCCTATGTGCTTCTTCCTTTGGCTGGTGCTGATTTGTTCCCTTTCACTGTAATAAAACTATAATCCTGAGTATAATACTTTTCCGAATTCTATGAGCTATTCTAGTGAATTATTGAACCTGAGGGAGGCTGTGGGGATCCCTGAATTTGCAGCTGGTGTTTGAAATGAGGGCAGTATTGCAGAGATTCTTCTCTCAGACTGCGGTTTTGTAAATTCATTGCAGCTGGTGTCAGATGTGTTGGGTAGACTTGGCAGTTTGGAGGACTGAGATCTTAACCTGGAGTTTGGCTAACTCTGGATAATGGCAAACTTTTCACTTATGGGGCACTAAAGGATAATAAAAAGGAAACATGAAGTCCATGCTTAAAAGGAATTTAAAATCCCACTGATCAAACCGAATGGGCAGACTATGAACATGTTAGATAGAGAACAATTCTGAAGGAAGCTAAGTTGGATAAACACCCTGTGAAGGCCACGAGGTTAAATGTTCATGCATGGGAAAGAACCTGACGCTACCTTCAGTTCTGTGTATGTAGAAAAAGATGAGTTATAGGGCAGTAGTAGGGTGATTATCAGAGAGGAAGGGGGAGGGTCAAATGTAGGGTGGCGGAAGGAGACTAGACTTTGGGTGGGGAGCTCACAATGCAATATACAGATGATGTATTATAGACTCATATACCAGGAACTTATGTTATTAACCAATGCTAATTAATTGACTACCCAATTAACTTAATTTTTTAAAAAGATGAGTTACAAGGAGGAATGAGACTGGAGGCCTGAGTAAGTGACTGAGGTTTCCTGGTAAACTCAGAAGCAAGAGACAGAGAGAAAGGAACAACTCTATGAAAGGGAGCAAAACGTAACTGAGGTTGGTTTCTTTTCCCTGTGTCAGAGTCTCTGAATAAATTTAAGTCCGAAATTACTTCAGCCCTAAATTTTACCCTAGCACTGTCTCCTTCCAAAGCCCTAGTGAGAAAACCCACAACCCTTCTTGACAACTGCATTTTTACATCTTCTCTGGGAGCGAGAGAATTAGTGATATTCTGTAAATTTGCCAAATTGTATCCCCAGGAATTAGGAAATAAGTCTTTTTTTTTTCTTTCTTGGAATGCCCTCATCCTTAGAGTCCAAGGTCAGCCTCTTGGAGTTTTCTGTAGTAAAGGATCTCATCAAGCATCTGATCCAACTTATCTAACACCCAGGACGGAGGAAGCCTCTTGGGTTCTTGTCCGGTTCTCATCAGTGCTGCTCGAATACCTCTCCTGGGAAGGAGCTCACGGTCTACCAAGGCAATCTACTTTGCTTCAGAACAGTTTTAATTTTTACAGAATCCTTTCATTTGTTAGATTAATTTTTTTTCCTGAAAATTTTTGCTCATCAGTGGTTCTAGTTTTATTATTTGGAACAATCTACTAACAAGGAAATGATGATGATAAACATTTATCAAACACCTAATATGATGCAGGCATAATACCAAGAGCTCTACATATGTTATCTTCTTTAATTCTTAAAACACCTCTATGAAAGCGTACTATTATTGTCCTTATCTTGCAGATAATGAAACTGAGGCTTAGAGCTTAAGTTCCACGTATGAGCTAGGATGGGACACAAGCATCTGAGCTGGGATGGGTTGTCATTTATTCAAACCTTTCGTGGACCTAACTTAATCACATTGGGTACCATTTAGGACATATCTTAGCTTTTAATTTAATACATGCTCATAAGTCTGGTTCTGCTGTATATTTGTATATTAATATTATTTTATACTTTCACTCTGATGTACAATAATGTGTACACACACACACACACACACACACACACACACACATACACAAAGATTTTTTTCCAGAGCACTCCCCAAATTCCCAATTTTGTGCCAATTAAAGTTGACTTTGTGAACATCTTTTCATGGTCATCTCTTAATTCAAATCTAATTGAGATTGAGCTTGATTTTACTTCTGTGTGTCACCATATATTTTCTTCCCTGTAATTTTGATTGAAAACCCACATAATTCTGCTGTTACAAGTCATCTCTTCCGTCATACTGCATGTTTACCTGTGAACTGCTGCCCAGAGAGACCAGGGGTCAGTCCAATTCAATTAAATAATTAAAATATTCAAGAAAATCCAATCTATTGCAAGAAAAAGTAATTTCCTTCTCGAAATACAATGTGCACTGATTTATGATGGTATACAGTCATAGCAATACTGGCACAGTTTGAGAACTTACATAGCAAGAAAAAAACTCTCAAATTTTTTTAAGTGAGTCCTAAAAGTTTTCTGAGTGTCACACATAATATTTCATCTGTTGAGTATACATACAACATAGCCCAAACTGTGGAAATAAAGGGAATCAACTTACAGGCTGTCCAGGCTCATCTCCCCCGAGGATTCTGAAGCCGAATCCAGACTCCATCCTGCGAAGGTGAACATCCAGCTCCTTATAATCTGGACCTGGCATAAAGGAGACCCCACTGAGTAATGAATCCTGCCTTCGCCCCACCCCCCAAGGGACTGAACACACCAATGATTACTTTTCTGAATGTGATTAATGAGAGTGCTATTAGAGTTGGTAGGAAGCATAGAGAATAAAAAAAATATGGCAACAAAAAGTAGGTATTTCAAAATTAGATCATCTCTGAATTAACTGTGACCAGCTGAGGCAAAGACCATAGGCAAAAAGAGCACACACATTTTTCTGGGTGAAAAAAAAAAACCTGATGCCTCTATAATTCTTTATTTTCCTGAGAGCATTCAGATTCTCCCCCAAAAGACTGACTGTCACTTTGAAGACATTCAGTCTGATCAGAATGATTGTTTTAGAAGTATGAGAGAACAGATGGCAACATCTCGAAACTACCTGGTAAAGTACTGGCTAGTAACTTCCTAATACCTGTTTATGACTCGCATCTAGATTAGTGTGTGTGCGTGTGTGTGTGTGTGTGTGTGTGTGTGTGTGTGTGTAGGAACTTGTATAAGTTTCTATATAAACTTATGCCTAATGAAAGTTGTTTCTTCTACAATTGTAAATATTAAAAAGTATAGAATTTAAACTTTTCTTTATTGAGGTTTGTTTTTAATTTTCTAACTTCTTTGGGTTTTTTTGGAGTAGAAATTTGCCTAGGTCTAAGAGTACTCTTAACTCCCAAACATTTTAAAATGTGAAAGTCATTAGTAGATTGACTATTGACTTCACTACCTTATTCAAAATAACCTGGAAGAGGAATACTTTT
This sequence comes from Cynopterus sphinx, assembly GCA_030015415.1. Classification (NCBI taxonomy): domain Eukaryota; kingdom Metazoa; phylum Chordata; class Mammalia; order Chiroptera; family Pteropodidae; genus Cynopterus; species Cynopterus sphinx. Next base: position 38,809,571 of record CM057391.1, on the reverse strand, counting down.
CTGCAGTTAGCTGAAAGAATAGAAACATACTTAAAATAAGCTGGGAAACACTCCTGAATGTCATTGTTTTTTTCAACTGTGGAATAAATAAACCAAAATTATAAGAAATATTTTGATTGTTTAAAGAGAATATGATTTATGCTCATCTGCTGCCTCTGGCCCTGAACCTTCCTCTGAGGGAAAAGCTTCAATTATGACCGAGCTGTGTGGCATCAAAGGATGATCAGCAACACTAGGGGAATGCTTATTAATGCCATTGTTGGCTTAAGAAATATTTAGTGTTCTGGGCCTTAGGAGTTTAAAGGAGATAGAAGAAAATATTAAGTTAAGTTCTCCTTGCTTAACCAAGATGTTTTTGAATTTGGGATAGAATCTCAGAGTCTTCTAAGACAGGAAGCTATGTCTGGACCACTTGGATATATATGTGCTAGTAGTCATAGTTTAGAGACAGACTCAATGAATGATGGTTTAGTGAATCTTTTCCAGGCTCTACAGTAAGTGGGGCTGATGTGACACAATAAACCAAGCACAATGGTACTGAACTTGCCTTCATGCCCTCCAACCTGGACTGCATATTCTCAGCGTTATATAAAAGGCAAGTCATTTGCTCCTGAAATGCAGGTATAAGTTTATTTTCTGTCTGGTGCTCTCAGCAAAAAAAATTGAATCAGATACACAATCAGGTGCATATGCATATACATATGTATTGCTCAAGACTCAATGACCTTTCATGCCCTTTTATGACAAGAGGCACCTATAATCAGTCTTTTCCATTCAGTGACTAATACAAAACTCAAAAATGTCTAACAAATTGGATCGCCACATCCATTAGTCATTCTTTATGAATTTCATAATCATGTTTTAAAGATAGAACTTAGAAGGAATCAATTACTATTAATAGCTAGAGTCCTGTGTTAAAAGGAAGATATAAACTTTGTCCTACACTCTACAATTCACAATTGACCTCTGAACTAAGTTTATTCTGGGGTCTATGTTATATATGAAATCACATGTTGGGTGTATGCTAAGGTTTTGGAACTCTGAAGGCAGGTGGAGCAGTCCTGCAGAATCATAACAGGTACCTGCATTCCTCCCAAGGGAGGCAGAAAAGCCAGAGGAAATGGGAAGATGACAGATAATGTCCAATCACTGTTCAGACCTCTAAAACTTGGTTGTGATATGACTATTCACAGCATTCTCCCTTCTAGGTTACTTTAAGCTTAGAGGAATCTAGACCACATACATATAAAAAATACAAATGAGCATGACATACTTTTGAAACTTAATAGAGCTAGCAATTTCTATCTACCTCAAATATTCTCATTTTGCATCACTGAAATATGATAAACAGGAAATTGTTCCTCCAGTAGCTTTGGCACCAATCCCTATTGCATGAGGAACTCTAAGAAGAGTTTATTGTATGATCTATTTAATTTACTAAGCAAGACTTTCCCCAAGCAAATGCTGAAATTATGACAATCCCCATAATGGAATTTGGGGTACACCAAATTTCAAGGGGATTGTCTTGTGTCAGAGAATGCTGTGATTCCTGGGGGAACTGGAAAGCTTTTCCTAAATAAATGACTCAGAACTCAAACATTTTTTTTTGGTAGGAATATATAGATTTTAGCTAGTTAATTTTATGCAACTCTGAAGAACAGATTTGAGAGGGGCATTCATCTTCTTGCCCCTATTATTTGGTGTTCATTTTGGTGACATTATTATCTTCTGATCTTGCTCTGACCACTCTGATTTCAAATATAGAGTAATATGTGCCAACCAGCTTTTGCTTTGCAATTTTCTAGGCAGAAGGTGGCCAGCTTCATGGTACATGAGTAAGTAAAGAGAGGCAAAGAGATGCCCATTAGAAAAGTGTGCCAGAAGACATGATTTATTTCTTTTTCTTGGTTAATTTTGAACACAGAGGCTGCAGGGAATGGAAACTTTAGAGAAATTGTCAACTAGAAAAAAAGTTTAAATGATAGATTGTGCCTCAAGGCGGTAGTATTTTTTTTTTTTTAGGGAAAATAAGAGCTTTTAGAAAGATAATTTTTCCTTGGTTTATACACTCCCCCACCCCTTGAGTCTGGCTTTAGAGAAAAGCTACAATTATATGCACAACACTGGGAGACATTATTCTTTTTCTTTTCTGCTTTGTAGCTTTTTTGAAAAATTATGTTTCTGATACATTCCTTTAGCTGCTCTTCTGGCCCAATAACACATTTAAAATGATCGATCACGTTTTATGTCTTCTGTTAATTCAAGAACTTAAAGTGAAGAAATCCAAGAGCCAACTCTTCACCCCGTTGTGAGAGAATATAATATCGCTACCCCTCTCTCCCGTTGGTTTGCGAACCATACATGTGTAAGGTTGTTAGATGAAGGGGTCTGGTGGACACATAGTGGGACATCATTTTAGATGTCACTCAACCATACTCCCACCAACATTCTTTTTTCTATCCTCTGCTTTCTTGTTTATTCTCCTTCTGTGATCTTTTTTACCTTTCTTTTTCCTTAGCCCTTTTTTCAGAACTGTCAGGGTTACTCAAGTTTTTTTTGGGTGCAACTCAAGAAGAAGCAGTGGTTGTGAAGAAATAGACTAAGGGGAGACAGAACACTTTTTGGACATTAGTGTTCAATGGCCAGTCATGGGCAGTATTGTTTCTTCCTTAGAAGCTGGGTCCCAGGATCCTCAAGTGTTATGAAATAAAGCATCTTAAGATACTCATCCAAGATGGGATTTTACATGATCACGGTGGCAAGCTACCAAAATGGAATTTACAAGTCCTGATTTATCCTGGGCTCCCGTTGATACTGAAAACTTTAACAGGTTTAATTTAAAAATAGGTTTAACAGGTTTAAAATTGCGGCCATATCCAAGTATCAGGACAACCTTCCTCATAACAAAGAAAAATAGAATTTCAAAGCTGATTCTAATTTCACACTAAGATTGCAGGAAGGCTTCACGTTATATGTATACTTAGTCTAGAGTTTGAGATATATCTTGTACACAGTTTTAGGGGAAAAGATGGGTAACTGAACAGACATTAATTTTATGAATGATTCGAACTTTGAAAATGCAAGAAACAGCATTTTATAGATTAATTTGGCACATAGGATGCTGTTGTAAACATGTCAATTAAATTTTGGTACTTGAATCCCCTTTCATGTTTTAATTAAAACATAAGTACCACGGGCTTATAATCAGTTTGGCACAGAGAATGAATTCATTCAATTTTTCCTGCTGGAAAGAGCATTAATTTTTTTGGCTGTTCTTTGTAAAGAGATCTAGGAAAGATAGTATGAGGAAGGAATCAGGAATTAAATAGTTTCTGTTGCTAGAATCTAACATTACCAGATAAATAGCTATCACATGTTCCCTTTCTCTTTATTTTTTTCCTTTATGCCTTTGGTAATGTGAATGTAGCCAGACTCATTTTAGCCACAATAGAAGCCATCTCCCACTTGATCTGGTCTTTGTCCCAGCCTTCAAATAAACTCAGATTTCCCCTTCACCTACTTCTCCATTTCTTTCTTGGAAGAGTAGTCCTTAATGGAGCTTTCTTGCCTTTTCTTCACTCTCTCATCTGACTTACTCCTCCCAGCTGGGTTTCTGCTCTCTTGGCGTTACTGGATTGCTCCTCTAAGATCATTGATGAGATCCTAATGACCAAATCAAATGGCCATTTTCTCTTTCCTCATTCTGATTGGTTTCGGTGCCCCATTTGATACTGTTGATGGATGCTTATGATTCCTGATTTCTTCTGTTTCTAAATAAGGAAAGGTCTCCTTTTGGATGGGATTTCTACTCTTGGTTTTCTTGCTACTTCTTACTCTGGCTCTTGTCTTTGGGTGAAGTTGTTCATTCAAAGGTCCTGGCTATGGAGTCATTGTTTTTTGCTAACTTTCTTTCTTTATGATGGTATAATTATCTTTGTCTATAGTGTTCCATCATGCACAGTCTGTAGGAGTTGCTAAATTAATGTTTCTTGAATTGTTTTAAGATACCAATCTAGTAGACCTGATAAGCCACAGCATTATTATACTATGGAATTATCACTTGGCTTCATAATTACATTATTTAGAACCTCCTACTATTAATTTTGCCTCTGTACCTAAGGCAAAATTAAATGTGAGAAGTAGCTTGGGAGATCCATTTATTTTGAATGCAGTAATGATTTTCCATAATATTTTGTTAACTTTTGTGTACACTTAACAAAATATTTGGATTGGTGCTTTTCTTGAAACTCTGGATTGCATAGTAGTATAATAAATTCAAACTATGTTGTAACATTCTCTTTTAAGTAGTGTATATTTTCTGAAAAGTAAAAATAGTATTTTGCACATACATCAAGGTAATCTAAGCTATCAGGTAGTTCTTTTTTTTTCTGTTTTTAAATAAAATACTTTCAGAAGGTGAAATTTTTAAGAAATGTGCTTACTATTGCCAGTAAGATGAGATTTAGAATTTCAAATTAAGTCCTGCTTTCATTTTGCAACTGTAATTACTAGGTCTCATTTTCCCTCTAGGCATAAGATATTCTTTAAAATTGTAAGTATTTTACAGTCAGGATATAAGAATAATCATGCTTTAAAAAATTTTAGACCACTATAAACAAATACTTTAGACATTATTTGAGGATAAAATGCTAACAAATATCTTCCATATTTCCTACATATCCAAAAAACGACAAGGAAACTTACAGAATGAAACGATCTCAAGCACATATATTCTCCAAGGGATGTTAGAACATGCTGAGAAGGATAATGAGCTGTCATCATGGAAACCCTCTAGAGATGTGTGCTGTGAGCATACAGACTTGAAATAACACTATTCTATTCTATTCTGCAATTGTTTCAGTGTTCTGGCTTTCAATCCAGTGGTCTAATCAGCTGTTCTAAGCATTTCCTAAGAGTAAAAAATCTGAATCTTTCTTTTCCTCTTTTATTTCTGTAATAACATTAAATATTTTAGCCTAAACCACAAGTGTTAAGAATTTTTCAGAATGGTTAGGTCAAAAAAATTGTTTTCCTTTTAACTAAATTAATTGATTATTACTAATAGTTCTCAAACTTGAAATTATAATATTCTACTTTAACTTAAAAACTATTAAAACATAGCATTTTATAATTGGCATAGTTTAAAAAATTAAATTGATATAGTGTTTAACTGATATGAGAATAATTTCATTCTATATTAGCAAAATTTCTAATAAGTTCTTTGGAAATGTCTAAATTGCAAATCTCTTGAGATACTCTAGCTTATTTATACATATCTAATCCAGGTCTGTCCAGTATAAACAAAATGTAAGCTACATAAGTAATTTAAAATTTTATAGTAGCCACATTTTCAAAAGCATAAATAAACAAGTACAATCAATTTTACTAATATATTTTTAATCTAACATATTTAAAATATTATTTAAGCATTACTAAAAATAATTACTAAGATATACATTTCTGTGCATTTTTTGGGGGGTGGATACTGTTTGGTGTGGATTTTAAACACACCTTATAGCACATCCAAATTCAGATTAGCTACATTTCAAGTGCCCAGTAGCCACATGTGGTTAGAAGCTACTCTATTGGACAGAATGAATCTAGCCAGTCCAGTGGCTTTGTCAACTAGTATTTAATCTAGTCTTTTACTAAAGCATTTTGTGAAAAAATTAATAAATATTAATTTTAAAATAAAAATTTAAAATAAATCTAATTAAAATTTTAAAATTAATAAATTTATTAAAATTAATAAATGTTTTCTTTTGCCTTTTATTTGTTTCCAGGAGAGCCATTTAGTCCCGCCTTGATGAGACTTGCTTTCTATCTTAAATACATGCTTATGTGAGTGAATGAAATTAGCACAGTGATTACATGCTAATAAAATGATAATACTCAGAAAAATGATTTGTTACACAAAATGGAAGACATCATTCAGAGGACTGTGAATACTGAAGAATACTTGCCAGAGGAATCCATTCGAAAACTGGTCCTTGGTGGCACTTGTTCTGGATGGGAAAATGGGGAATTAAAGTTGAAGTTCATTTATGGCATTTAAAAATTCATCTTACTTTCTTTTAGTTGCTATTATAACTCACCCCCAATTTGTGCTCATGTTTGGTAATTTTTTTCTCTAAAATCTATGCAAGTTAGCAGTCAGATTTACTATTTTATGTATATGAACATGTCTGTAAATGTATTTCGCATGCATGTAAAGTAAAAAATTTGAATTCCTTTAGATCAAAATGGAAAAAAGATCACCATTTCTAAATGTTAACTATTGATTCTCATTATTAGAATGTTTGTTTGAAATTCAAGTCAATCTAGACCCCAAAATATACACACAGTAAACACTGGTCTTTTAAAATCATGCTATAATATCTGTCATCAAATATTGTAATGAAAAGTGGAAAATTCAATCAATAGTTGTGTTGATTTAAGTATACCAGTCCAAATATTTTGATTTTTGCTTTAGATAGTTAAAGTTATGCATAAGTAGTTGAGTTAACTTGGTTTATTTTCACAATAGAAATCTTAAATGAGAATTGTGATGTAATCTATGCTACATGTAACAAAAATTTGTGATTGTGAAACATTCTGAAAAAATGGGTATTTTATCATTAAATTTAAAGATTAAAATAAGACCACATTATAATTACTTTCTAACTGAGCTTTATTTATTTCAAGTAGAGTTCTACACTACTCAACAATGAAATGAAAATAGAAGCCTCCTGAGGGCGATGTTGAGGCACAGATTGCAGGCAGTCTGTGTCTGCCATGTGTTGCCCGCTGTACCCCGCACAGCGAGTCTCACTCGTCGCAGGCAGGATGATCATCCCTGCCAGGCAATCTGTGTCTTCACAGTAAAGGCAAATTAGTTTTCTAGTAGAAGTGTTATTTTTTAAAACAACCTCCATGTTAGGGTGACTGCCTAGGATTATGAATTGAGAAATAGCCTTTCATCAGAAAGAGAAAGTATCAGGTTTGGGGGACTGCTACCTCTAAACACTTCCATTAGTTGTAAAACTGGCATTTTGTATTATCATAATTTCACTAGGACCTACTTGTCCTCCAGCAATTACACTCAGTTTGCTGCAGCCCTGATGGTCTCATATTTATTCATGAAAGTACTTTGAGTTACATTGTCAACTTATGCTACCAACAAAATGCTTTGACATACCAAATAACTTTCAATCAAGTACTGATTTAAGAGTTTACTTCTCACATCCTCTCCCCTCCCCCTTTTCCCACCCCCATTCCTATTCTCCCCTGTCTGATTCCAGGAGTAATTAAGTTTTAAACTACTGAATTAAATAAATTTATGTTAGTGGATTAGACCTAATTTCTAAAACACGTGAGAAAAATGTGTCCCCAACTTAATTTTTATTTTACTATTACTTAGCTCATAGCATAGTAACTTTCTCTATTAAAGGGAACCTGTTAGAAATATAAATATCATCATACTTATTTACAAAGCTACCCCCAAAATACTATTCTTGAAGTTAGATTTCTAAATTAAAACCTACATATGAAATTTGGCAAAGACAGCTTAACTAAATTTACTGATCTTTTTTTATCAATATATTATAACTGTAAAGTGACACATGACGTGATATATTAGAAACTCAAGCTGAAAAGCAAAACTTTTTCACTGATCAAACCAAAGCATAAATCATACTAAAGATAGCAATATGATTTTCTCATGGGCAAAAGGCACAGGAAATTAACCTTCATAGTACAGTTGAGGACATTTTAAATGATTATGTTATTAAATTTTTTCTAGTCTTTTTTGATTCTCATAATAAAGTCACTGGTAAAAGTGTCTTAGCATTTACATATACTCTTATTTTAATATTTTACTAAAATAAGATCATTCCCCAGAGGACATTTGTGGGTGGCACTTGATGGCCATTGAACATCAGCATGTCCGAGCAGATGAGGCCAGGGCTTAATCTAGCAGTGTTCACATGCATCCCCAGAAAGACCCAGTGGCCTTTCAGGATCATATCATAGCTGCCTGCAGCTACAGCATCCATGAATTTACCAAAGGCTTTCTTAGACCTCTGGATATTGACAGTGTGGCCATTTCGGGCATTATCACAAAGGCAGAGGAGACTGGAGACAGGTAGGCGCATGCAGAAGCACTTGCACAGGAATCGAAGATCTTGTTCTGAGCACTATACATCTTGTGCCTCTACCTTGTGTGACGTGGCTCCCACCATCAGTTTCCATTTGATATCCTGGGCTGTGCTATGGCGTGTAGTATTTTTATACTACCCCACCTTTCCAAGTGATTCTGCTGTTAGGATGGTAGACGAAGCAAACTCTAACCCTGCTCACTAATGACAAGGAAAGAGCCGCAGAAAAACCAGTAGTTTGGAAATACAATCACCCATTTGTGATTAGCTATGACTTATATGTGCATTGTAATATTGAATGAGAAAAGAATTTCACAATAAGCAACGAACAACAAAAGAGCAGGATGAAAGCCATAGACGTGGAAAACACAATTGTTCATTTTCGGTCGGCTATAAATAATAATTTCATGTTAAGTATAGTTCTAAAAAATAGTTTGCTCCTCCATTATCCTCTTTAATGGCCGTGGTTACTTTTGATTGCTACCTTTGGTGTGGTACTCATTGCTTATTATAGGGTAATGCTTTCTAAAGTTTGAAAAGAAAAATTGATTGTGTGAGCTCCTTTTGAAGACATTCCAGAGGAATTTTTATTCTAAAGAGGTTATACTAGAAGGCACATTACAACATATGGATCTCTGACATTTTTAAGCTCTTACATCTGAATGATATCTTACTGCAGAGGAGTATGGGCATGTTGGACCTCATAAATTATTTATTTATAATAACCACGGTTCAATGTAAAGAGAAAAAAGTTTGGACAACTTCAGTCATAATTCAACTGGGGTTCATGCCAAGGTACAGAAACGTGAGGGAAGAGATTCAGAAACAAGAATTGTTCTTCTCTGTCTCTTCCTGTTTTCATTTGTTTGTCTGCTCCAGCTTCTGAGGCTGTGATGGGGAGTATGGCCAAGAAATGGCCCTCTGTGCTGGAATGATATGACACACCAGGAGAATAAGTCTGGCTTAAAGAAAACTGAAGGAACAGGACAGAGTCTTATTCCTAAATCGACTTCATTAGCATGATCAAAACTTCATTTGTAAGGTTCTAAGGGAAGCGTACTCATTTTCTTTAGGAAGCACTTTGTGTTGCCTTGCTTGGAAATAAAAAGTGGAGCCATCAGTCCGTAATTAAGTAACTAAAATTTTTCCTAGGGTCAGGAAGTCACTTATTAAATCTGACTTATTCTCTGTGATAAGCATGATAACTTCATGACATAGTACTTCCAAGATCTCTATTTTTTCTACTTAGCTTGCATGCTCTAGATTTGTACAAGTGTACAATTTTCTGGGTATAAAGAGTTCACTGAGAATTTGTCTACCAAGACAATCCACCATATAAGTCTTAACTTTAACTTAGGGACAAAACAGGTATAAGCAAAAATTAGGTCTGCCAAATAAATTGATTTGAAAGAAATTATCTGAGTAAGTATTAAAATTTTTATTTATGGCTTGTACATTTAGATATATGCTGTTCTTGGACAGTAATGATATCTATTTCCTTAATAGATGATGTGGTAAAGGGAAGCCATATAATTTATCATTCAAATGAGGATTGCCAGGAGAGTGAAGGGTGAGCTATTAATAATTATGCCAGGACGCCACAGAGCAGGACCATTCTAGGCAAACTGTCAAGTGTAGTCACTTTAGGTAGTCTCCTGGGTAAATTAGGCCATTATAACATGTTTCTTATCATATCACAAATATGTGGTTGAAGCAATGATGTATTCACATAAAGAGAAAGAATGGCAGGAAGAGATGGGAGGGGAAAAGCAGTGAGGGCCTTTAAAAATCAGCTGTTTTTCAAGGTCAGAAAGGGTGTACATAGTATAATACTCAGAATGTTAGCATACAAACTGAGAAAATTCAAACCCTTTCTCTTCTGATTGCAAAGAAATTTAAAATCCTTCTTTCATGAGATGCGCGGGAAAAGGGCAGAGGACGTAGAAATAAAAAATAGCATGGCTTATTTCCTTTTGCTTTCAATTTTAAAAAATTAAGTTTGGTTCTATTTATTTTTGTGTCCCTGAACTTCCTTTCTGAGAGAAAAAGCAAGGGTATTTCTCTTTGCTTTCAATTTTTAAAAATGCAAGTAATAAGGACAGTAAGGAGTCAGTCATTAACAGAGGCTATTATACAAGTGATGTTTATCTAAAAGCCATGAGTAGAGAAGGGGGTGGAGAGATTTTTGCTTTTTTGTGGCAATTGCTAGTTAAGACAGAGGGTCAATGCTTAAGTAGTTATTACGAAAACCTAGAAATCCCATTGGTTAAAACTTCTTTGGGGATTTTTTGGGGGCATTGTTTTTCTTTTATGCACATAAACTTCAAACTTATATGGAATTAAGTTAATCAGAAAAAAAGTTATTTTGCAGAGTTCTCTAATAAGAACTAATGAGATTTTTTGATAATTAAAAAATATTTAACACAAGACATTCTCCGGATTAAGCATCATTTTTGCTCAAGGAATGAGAAACCGTCAGTCTAATTGTCTCATTGTATTGAACCTGTTGTCTATGTTTACTGTGCAATTTTACATGTTACAATATTGATACTATTTGCTGTGTCCTGAAATGCAGTTTCTCAAGAATTGTTTTTTCATATTTCGCCAGGTGTGCTGTGAGCTTCTTGTGAGCCGAGATTCTTTCTTGGAGTTTTTCTCTTGTGGAGCACTCAGCAGAGGTCTAGACACATATTGAGTGTTTCATTCATTTTGTTGATTGATGTGGAGCCTAGATGTGCCATCTCGGGGCACTCTGCCAGATGCTCCGAAATCAGAGGCCTGGCTCTGCCTGTGGGTGGAAGAATCGTCCTTCTTTTCCTTTAGTTCCACCTCATCATAAAGAGACCTCGTGGAGACAGGAGGTGTTCCTAGCTTTCCTCTTTAAGCATGGACCTATTATATATTCTGTTTCACCTGGCTCCAGTACTCTATGTTTGTCTTTGTTGGTTTAAAATCACTATATATATATTTTTTCCAGGAATACATCTTTGTTAATATGCCCTGTGCCTGCACATTAAAAATGCCAGCATAATCTAATTATGAGCCAAATGAAGCACAGCAGCATTTACATCATTTGATAAATTTTCATCATTTGCAGGGACTGGTGACTTGAATCCAAAAACTTCTAGACAACCGTGATATAACAAACATTCTGTAGCTCTGTAAAGCAGACGCTTGTGGGTGGAGGTACATTCTTTTATTCAGTCACTGCAACCCAGTTTTGAATGTGAATGAAAAAAATAAAATCCTTTAGCTTTAGACCTAGTTGTAAGGAAAGATATCATGAGGTTACTGTGGCCAGGGAAAATGTCAAAGGGTTTGGTGTAGACAGCATTGGCTAGGATTTCCCTCCATTCTTTCTCTTGTCCCACTTATTTTTTTTCTCAGAAAAGAAGTTCGGGGACACAAAAATAAATTGAACCAAACTCCAAAATCTAATGCATGTGATTAAAAGGCAGCCAGAAGAGGACTGGTTCACAGTCAAAATTTTGAATATGGGTCTTTTGTTTGGATGTGTACATGTCATGATCATTAAAAAATCAAAAAACAAACAAAAAATGTATTTAAAGGTGATGGGAAATAGTCTGAGCTTTCTCCCATTCATTAAAAATATGTGTGTGTGTTTTTGTTTTTTGTTTGTTTGTTTGTTTGGATTGTTCTGAAATTTTAAATGAGGGAATGGAACTTTTTATACTTGGAAACCAGAAATGCATGGAGGGCAAAGGGCTTTTTTGTTCTGTCAGGATACTTGCATGTTCACAAGTAGAGTGAACTGATCAGCTAGCCAGAGACTGGAGAAAGTGGCATCAGGCTTTTTCGGTTATCTTAATTTTCAGGGTAGAGCTTTCTTACCTTGACACGATTTTTGTGTTTCATTCACACTCCATTTAGTGTTATGAAATAACATGATAGAAAAGGATGGGAAAGAAAATGAGCTCGACCTCTTTTGGCTTCCTAAGAACTGTGACCCTGAAAACATTACTGTGACCTGAGAAACATTAGAGAGCGCTGATGAAAACAAAAGGGGGAGCACAATTAGAGTGGTGGCAATAGTGACACTTTCAGGGCACTGATGGGGGCAGCGGGAGCTGGGTTGGGGAGTCAGGATGTTTGTTGTTCGTGTGGCTGAGGAGCCAAAAGGGATAAAATGCTCCCTGAGCAAGACTGAAAAAGAAAGTTAGGGGAGGTTAAGGAGGATTGGTTTGCTTGGTTTGTTACAGGTGAGCAGTGGAAAGGCAATGAGCAGGACAGCATTGCAGCAGCTGGATAAAGATATCAGAATTCTTTCAGGGCTGAAAAGAAGGTTATGCATAATTCCTGCTCAGAAACTGAGGCATAACAATACTAGATACCATAAAGACAAGGCAGAATAAATAACAACGTTGTCTTTGTCCCGAATGATAAAGCCTTGCATTGGTTAGGACACTGCAAAAGGATGGAAGCAAATGACTAATGCCGGGACAAAAACAGGAAGAAGTATTTCTTGATGGTCCCTAAGTGTAACCAAAAACCAAACAAATCTAAGGTGTGGGATGATATTTTAATCCCTCAATGCCTTTCCACCTTCCATGTTAGAACTACTACTGTATTTTGATCTCCATTTCTTTACACTTATTCTTATTCCCCAGTTAAATTTTGAAGAGCAGGTTATATTACTCATTTTTGGCATCTCCCCACAATGGTGAGAGCATTCAATGATTATTGAAGCATAAAAGGTATTAAGAACTATGCTAAAATCTTTTCATTTTTTTCAATTTAATGAGCATTAAAATCCTGAATTCATACCTTATATTATATAGCTAAAAAGACTACTTTATTTGTACTTTATCACAGCAAAGGCATTATAACTATACAATACTTTAAAGACATTTCAGTTGTTTATCCAGAAGAGGAAGAATGTAATACTGTAGCCCTAACATAGTTGATTATTTACAAAAAAGAGGGGAAAGGGAGGCTAATTTTGATGAAAATGATTTCTCAATGGCTTGCTGTCCTAACTATTTTATCAGCCAAAATTACTTTTACAAAAAGTTGTGGAGGATGTGGAAAAGGTATTATGTCTACCTTTCCCCTTACCAGCTGGGTACATAATTCTCAGCCCCTGAGCTCATCAAAGAATAAGCAGATTTGAGATCCTCTGAGATCACACACAATTTAAAACTCGCTATTCATGCTTCAAATGAAAAAGTTGGGAAGAAGACACTGGTGGAACACTCAAAGAAAATCAGCAGACCAGAAACTGCAGCATTGGGGACCAAATGATTCTCACTAGGCTAGGTTTCTTGATCCATTTACTCAGGTTCTTATTATACTGTGCCTTTCCTTCATAGATTATACATCCATGCCATTCAGATCCCTGTCCTCTAACATTTGGAAGAGATGGCCTGTTAGATGGTGGAAAGACGCACCATGAATGCATATGCAATATTAAAAACTTTTGTTTTCCAATATTTATAAAGTGCAATGAGATAATTTTAGAGGACCTTCAAATAGGATGACAAGTACATACGCGACATTCTATTTTAACTTATGACTGAACTTTCAAATGAGCTCTCTTGTATCAAATGAGAAGCAGAAGTTTCAGGTACAAATGATGGGCGCTTGGGCCTGTGCTGGTTTCGGAACCATTACTTTCACAGCTGTGATTTGGAAAAGACTTGGCTCACATTTACTCACGGCCCTAAATTCTTCAGTGCCTGCATTCAAGGCTCTAAAAAGAAATCCAAGTTTCAGACTCAAGATCAAATTAAATATAAAAATCTCAAACATTTCTTTTTATAATTTGGTGACAGACAAACTAGTGACCTCCTTCACCCCCTCTCCCCTCCCAAATACATTCCTGATTTTCCTCAGGAGCTTAGGGGGAACAAAAGGAGGAGATAAAATTTAAAACCAAAAGCTGTAAGCTTTTTAAAGAGTTGACAGATTTCTTTTTTTTAAGTTTAGATGAGCTGGCTTTATTTTTAAGATACTTTTAAACCTCAGAAATAAATTCACACCAGATCATTTCAGTCTCAGCATAACTCCTGGCAAGGCTTCAGTTGTTATGAATGTACCCTTGTCTTATGTGGCTTTCACTTACGCCTACTTTCATAAATGGCTCTAGATTTCTCGTAGAGCTCATATGGGTCAGGCTTCCTTGGGTCAAAGGCCTCTGTTGAGTCAGGAAAGGAACCCCGGTGAAGGGCAGGCGGGAAGGGCAGGTTCTGCGGTATGGCCGGAGCAGATAGACTCGTCTGAGGACTGCCTTGGTTCTCCCATCGGTCCATTATCTGGAAAGGGAAAGGGAAAGGGAACATAACTGACAAATCCTTTCTTGCTATTTCCTCTGACACATTACACAACCCTCACCTTTAAGTGAGACTTTCTTGCCGTATGGACTTTTCTTCCATGAAACATTTTAAAACCTGGCATCACGGATTTGAGAGAAAAAAAGATTCTGTATCTATATAATAAAGTAACAGACTGTTGTAAACACAGGCGATGCCTGAATTTTGAATGCAAACTTATATAACCCTGTTGCCTGCAGCGGGTAATCTTCAGCAAATCACTTAATCTGTCTGAGTCTGATGTCTTTTTCCTATTAAATAAAGATAACATGTATCTCAAGATGACTGTGTAAATGCTTAGAAATATATGGCATTATTCCTTTTCTAATATGGTTCCAATACATTACGCCATTTTTACTGAAACAGAAGGTAAAGTAGTTCGCGTATGTGTTCATTTGACACCGATGCCTATCCCGACAACCTACTTAGTTTCCTTTCCTTACAGTCACTTCCCTTACAGTTTACAGGTAATAACATGACCATCTGAGATTTACTAACTGTTCAAAGTCTTCTGTGAAGCCTCATTTACAGTTGATCTGGTGTTTTTCTTCCTCAAAATACTGCTGCTATTGCTACCACCATAATATATTACAGATCTATAGGACACTTGCCAACATACCATGCCCTTCCACATACATTATCTTCTTTGATCTTCACCATAGCTTCGTTTAGCGAGTAGAAGACTAGGTTCACTGAGGTCATCTCTTGGCACCACCAACTTCATCATTCAATGATCAGCTGATTTTTTATTCAAACTCACCGTCTACTCTTCTGTTTGAATGAACCCGCTTTGTGTAAAAATTAAATTTGGTTTCTGTCTTGCCTAAAATTTTGCATTGGGTTAGCATGGTCCTCAGGAGAAAAAGGCCGAATGCCCTCCTGGGACATAGGTGGCCCCTCATGACCCAGGCTCTGCTCACCTTTCTTATATCTGCTGAGGGTTTCTTCTCTCATTCCCTAGGATCCACCAGGTTCTCTCCTGCCTCAGAACCTTTGCATACGTTCTTAATTTCTCCTTCTATCTGCAGTTTACCCATTTTCCACTCTTTCATCTTCCTTCTGATTTTACCTAACTACTAGATTCAGAAGAGATGTCTCCTCCTCTAGAAGGCTTTTGCTGACCATTCCAGATCTGTTCAAATGTCCCTCCTAGGTGGACCCACAATCCCCTCTCATCACTTATCTCACCCATTGTAATGACAAGACTACCCCTGCCTCCTCAAACAGATCATGTTGGGGGAAGAGACTGTAGGGGATGCAGTTTTGCTCATTGTTGTATTGCCAACACATAATACATACTCAGAAAATGTTAATTTAGTGAATGAATGAAATCATCGATAAACTAGGATCAATTTTTTTTTCTAAAACCAGTTGGATACAAACTATTTTGAGCTTGGCAGAATTATAACTTTCTGTCCTCTATTGCACTGTCTTGTCTTTTTTTCACACAGGCTATATTTTGGTCAGAGCTTTGATGCCAGCTCTCATGCATCAATGATAAATATTGTAAAGCTGTAGGGGATGTGAGG
Organism: Cynopterus sphinx; assembly: GCA_030015415.1. Taxonomy (NCBI): domain Eukaryota; kingdom Metazoa; phylum Chordata; class Mammalia; order Chiroptera; family Pteropodidae; genus Cynopterus; species Cynopterus sphinx. Next base: position 38,793,578 of record CM057391.1, on the reverse strand, counting down.
TGCCATGTGCTGTACAATTCACTGCGTAACACAAAATTCCCTGTGACCTCCTCACCTGCCTTGGACTGTGGCAGGGGTTGGGTGAGCCAGCAAATTAGAAAAGAAATGGGTCATTGAAGATTGGTGCTATGTTCTAAATGTGTGTATCCTCCCCCAAATTCATATGTTGAAACCCTATCCCCCAAAGAGAAGGTACTAGGAGGTGGGGCCTTCGTAAGTGATTGGGTCATGAGGCAGGGAGCCCTCATGAATGAAATGAATGTTCTTATAAAGGAGACCCCAGAGAACTCCCTAGACCCTTCTGCCAGGTCAGGTTACAGATAAAAACTGGTCATAGGGGAAGCAGGCTCTCATCAGACACTGAATCTGACGGTGCCTTGGACTTCACAGCCTCCAGAACTGTTAGAAATAAATTTCTGTTGCATATAAGCCACCTAGTTTATAATATTTTGTTGTGGCAGTCTGAAGGGACTAAGACAACTGGCTTCATTTTCTTTTTCTTTTTTTTTTTTGTATATGCTACCAACCAAGATTTCATCTGAACAAAGGTTCTATACCTAATAAAGATGAAAACCCCTAGATAAATGAGTTCTATGACCTAATATTGAACATAATCTCTAAGAATACAAAAAGGCCCAGCAGCTGTCAGCAGCAGACCCTGGGTCACAACCATAGATAAAGAAATGCTTTTTTACATAATAACACATTGATGGGAATAATTGGTAAGTTTGCTTAGAGTTTTAGCTAATTTTCTGCTCAGTGGGCCTTTTGCTTCCATTTAGTAAAAATTTTTAGATATGTACTTCATAATTAATTTGATTGCAAATTTTATCTAGGAAGCCCTCTGGGTTCTTTTGGTCATCCATTTTTGGCTATAATGGGAAAACCCACAATTGTGGCTAGAGACATATTCTTTTTTTATTTTCACTTTGGCTTTAAGCACCATGTAGAAGCATTCTGGCTGTGATCCTACCCTCTCCCTTCTATTTCCAAACATTCTAAAAAGTACATAAATTAGAAACACGGTCTGAGTAGCTTTGTGTCACATTTGTCATCATAGGGCTTCGGTGAATGCCTTGTTCTCTCTCCCATCTCCCACTGAGGTTATCCAGAACCCACATCGGACTTGCTGGTATATGTGTTGTTCACGTACAGTCATTGGAGCAAACACATTACAGGTGAAGTACTAGCATTAAAACAAAACAAAACAAAACAAAACAAAACAAAACAAAACAAAAAAACATTCTTAAAACTACAGAACAAATAATGCTTTAGGCAGTTTGGGAACATATCTGTGGCAGATTGACAAATTCTACAATTTTGTTAGCAAAGAGATGGAAGAATTAGTCAAGAGTCCAGTTCATGCTTTGTAAAGCATTCACAGCATCTTACTGTGACATTCATCAATCCTTGAGTCATTATGTCAGGGTTTCTTAAAGGACTCGAGAGTAGAAAATCACTGTGTGCAGGAAATTACTGAGACACTAGACACAGAGTCTCACCCCACTATGCCCCAAATTGAGTCATTTGTCAGCATCCTCCCAGAAGATCAGGGAGGAGCCACTGTCCTGGGGTCAGAGGTCACCCACTGCTCACCTGGCTAGGGAGCTGATCTGACTGCACCTTTTGAAGGGTGCCCTCTGTTGACTCTCCCTTCTTTCTTAGTCAGCTTGGTCTCTGGAATTTTGCTTTCCATCTGGGACACTATACTTACTTTTTTCCCTCAGCCATCATGAACCACCTAGATTCTGATCCTGTCCCCATGCCCCTGTCCAGGGCCTCACTTGCTCCACCTAGTGTCTTGCTGGCTGTGACCTGTTTAGAGTTGTAGAGTTGTACTACCTTCCAGGCATTTACCTCTCAACAAGTCTTCTGATTGGGTCTCATCCAGTCCCCAGTGGTGTCGTACCTAGGCCAATACTAGAGTAAGGAAAGTGGAAACAAAGACATTTTCTATATCTGGGAGAAGGCTTGTATCTCTGATGGCCTTGGTGAATTAATGAATGCCTGACTGTATGAACAGACAATTACTTAAATATCAGTAGACAGAGTGAACATACAGTCCACAACAGGGCATCAAATAGTAAATTAACATAAATAGTTAATTTTAAAACCCCATCATCTGATTCTAAGGTGCAAACTGGGACTAGATGGCTTGTGAATTAGGCAAGTCCTTCCTCGGCCCCATGAAATACTCTATAGAAGATGGGGTAGTGTAAACACACCACCTCACTATTTTTAGGGCAGGACTAGGAGATGGAGGCATTTGGCTTGATTCTGTACTTGAAGAGTGAACTTGGGTCCTTTCCAGATGGAGATAATAACTCACTACAATTAATGTATTACTTATTAAATGGGAAGTGACGATCTTGACAGGGATTAGCTTAGAATGTGCATCAGTAGGACAGAAAAGAGTCAGGAAGTGACATGGGGCCGGGAGGAGTAGAGATCTCACCCAGGATAACATTTCCTCATCCTGGCTAAGGATGTCATCAGTTCTTCTTAGAGGAGACAGTGCATAAATCCATATGCTGTGGGCATGTATTTATATATTTGTTTAAATGAATGGTTTAGCAAACTGTTAATTTCATAGAGTGATTATTTAAGTGTTTATACATGGATATGCTTTTTAGAATGACAGTTTATATTTTTGATCTCAACTCGTACAGACATATTTTTAAGCACCTTACATGGATCATAGACTCTTCACAATAGCTATGAGAGGGGTATTATTATTGTTCCCATTTCACAGATGTAGAACTCGAGGTACTGCAGGCTTAAGCAGCTAGTTGAAGGTTACAGATCTAGAAACAGGTTTAGAACCCAGACAGTATTCCTTCACAGCCTGTACCCTAAATTGCCTCTTATTTCAGTCCTTAGTCTGAAGAGTTTCTGATAGCTACATGGAGGACATTAAATCAACAGTCATCTATCTTTACTCAGCCTACTACTTGGAAGTTCAATTTTTAGCTTTTATAGGAACATATGGGTTCAGGATTGATTGTAAATTGAGTTTTATAAAACCTTTTTTGGAATTATTGACTATGGATGTAATTACTTTAATGACAGCAAATGCTGTAATTATGCCAAATGGCATAATTTGTATAAATGTGGTACATATAAGGAAATCACTAAATTGCATAATTGTAGCACCATGATGAGGTTGAAAGGTTCCTGTTAAATTAGATAAAGGTGTGTATAACCACAGAGAAGAGATTTCACTTGGGTGGTGAAAAAGAGGAATTATTTAGATTTTGGCCAATGTAAAAATTCACTTTAAACATTTTTTAAATATCTCTTTTCAAAATCACATTATCACTAAATGGTTTACTAAGCCCAAACGTCTGGTTTTCCCATCCAATAATCTCTGTGGACCAGATGAGCCAAATCCTAAATGAGGACATGCTTGGCGAGAAGGTTCACAGCCCTGACACCATCACGTCTTCATCTCCACCTCCTGGTTCCCTCATCTGTTTGAGAGAAACCTGGAGCTCAGGCCTATTAATAATACCTTATTTTCATGTCTTCTAACCATTTCTGAGGCATGTTATTTAACTAAGCCCATTATTATACTTGAAAAGTACATATGCAAAATTATATTATCTCCATTTCTAAAATGAAAAAATCAAGCTGTTGAAGATTCCCTCAGTAAAAGAAATAAGAAAAGCATAAAATTAACCCAAGCATTTCCTATTCACTGGCCAGACTAGGGGCACTTTCATCTGAACTGCTTCCTGTCAGAGGAAAAAAAAAAAAGAAGTAGGTGGAAGATGTGATTCCTTGAGTTTTTTTGGACTTGAATCACTTTTCTACAGCTCCCTTTTAGTCGTGGGTTTTTCACATTCCAGTCATGGTAGTGTTTTGTAACACATATAAAATGGAATCTGGGAAAACCAGTCCCAGTTCTTGGAACTTGGGCAACTACTAGTTTCAATCTAATTGCAAATAAAGATCACTCCTTGCTTTGCCTCACAAGATTATGAAAGTCCATCAGCCTCCTACATGGGCATCAGAATTACAGAATGATTCATAAAGGAACTAAACCCAGAGAGGTTAGGTGATGGCAGAGGTCACCAGTAGCTGAAGAAGATTCAGAAGCATCGCTCTGAGTGATTGTTGGGTTTGGTGGGAGAAAAAAGTGTGTGTACACACACACACACACACACACACACACACACACACACACATGGATATGTATATATATGCATACATGTATATTTGTAAATAAACACACATATTTTTACACACACATATATATATATTTACCTCTATATACATTAAATGTAAATATGAATACAAAAATATATACAGAGCAAAATTTATTATGGATCAGATTTAATCTGTAGATCAAGGCCTCTGGGCCTGTAATTGCTTTGCTTCTAAAAATTTCACTTTATAAATTTAAATTCTAAGCTCTTAAGCAAAAATATCAAAAAGAGTCTCCTTATTCATTGAGACTTTCAGGGGCAGCTTGGGTAATTCATTCTTCTGAAGAAAAAAAAGAGGAACAATGGGAGGCTCCTTCTGATGCCAATTCAGATTTTGGATATCTTTCAGTTTCCGTGAAAACCTTGGAAGCATGACTTTCTCTCCAGGTGCCTGCTGTCTCAAAAGTTTACTTGCTCACTGTTTCTTTCTGTGTCTTCCCCAGGCAGTGTATTAAGACACAGGCCTCGAAAGGGTCATTAACTGGTTTTCATAAATTCCCGCAGTTTAGAAATGTTTTGTTATAAAGACTATTTATAAGAGTATTTCTGACAGGGGAAAAAAAAAAAGATTTCTAAAGCATTTTCAGTACACCATCCTGAATGGTGTTAATGCACATTTTGTAAGTATATTAAAAAACAGACCGTCTTGCCTTTATAACAAAGTAAGATGAGTTTAAGGCAAAGGAACACCGAGGATTTGTTGTTTTAACATTATGTTATCTCAAAGATGGAACAAATTTTGAGGTCATTCAGTTTACTCTTGCTTAGTAGGATTGCAATAATAACTAGAAATAAGGTAGGAAGAAGAATTCCAACTTACAGGTTTTGGAGTTTTCCATGGAGAAAAGAAACCTGTAATAAAGAAAACAATATTTGAACTTTGAAAATATACCCCCTGCCATTTATAATTGTATTATATAAAAATAATTGTGAGTTAACAGCAAACAATAATAACCACAAAAATTTCTGCCTGGCTTTATAGTTATCCCAAATAATTTCATTGGAACAATATTAATGGCTCTAAGAACATTTTCTTATTTGGCAGCTGAGGATTCCGAGCCACAGAGTAGGTGAGTAACTGTGTGCCAAATGGTCAGCTGCTTTACAAGAACTAAAATTGAGTCACCCTTAGGAATTTCTGTGGCACAGCCTTAGTTGAAAAATAAGAGGATAGGGAGAGGGAAAGAGGATGGGGAGGAGAAGGAGGAAAAGGAGGGGAGGGGGAAAGTGTGAAAGAGGGGTGAGAAGACTATAGATAGAATTTAGATTTTTAAAGGTTTACATTTTTAAAGGTAAATCTCTTTGCTTAGTATTTATATAAGAATTCAATTCCATAAGAAGTAATTCTGCTTTATGTATCTGCTTTATGTTCTTAAAAATCAATCTACAAGCCTTCATTAGTTCTACATTTAAAAATAATGTACCTATAATGTAAATAATGTACCTTATTATGAATCAGATTCTAGTCTAACTTTTATGAAAATATTCTCCCACTGAGATCTCTAGAGCAGATATTTATTTAATTATCAGTGTTAGCACAATGTTTTGCATAAAAAAGCAGCTCAAAATGTTTGTTAATTGAATGACTCATGTATCATCAAAGACATGTTTTCTCCAACTTATTGAGTCTTTTCTATTCTCACAAATAATATGACAATTGGACTGACTTTGTGATTTAAGTGACTATTAAGGTAACTAAAAGTAAAGAACAGATTAAGTTCCTTTTCTTGTTTCCTTTATTATTATTTTATCATATGGTATCAATTTTCAAAAATAATAATAAAAACAAATTTAAAAAATAATGGGTAGTGGTGGTGGTGAGCTGCCATATATTGGTCATAGTGAGCCAAAACATAATTCAGTGTACAAAACAATTACTTTTTTTCATATTGTATCTTCCCTCTTTAAACAGTTTTACTCATTGTAATGTTAGGTGGTATCTGATAAAACACCCAATTAAAAGAAATATTGAAAACATGTCATATACTATATTTATTACCTTTAAAACTGGAAATGGTACAAGGTGAAATTATTTGAAAATTATAACCCATGTATAGGAAATATCTACAGAAATCTGGACACACCATTATCTAGATGCTTAAACTATCCATGGCATAAACAATAATTGCACTGCAATGCACTGTCGTGAAGAAGTAATGCTTCATTTTATGAGAAGAGTGAAAATATATAATTCATCATGTTTCTCAGCTTTCCTTGCAACTCAGAGTTAAATTGAAAACTCAAGTGCAATAACCATCTTACCTAAGGATATTAGTAGAATTAGCCCACTTTTTCTCACATGCTCTCTACATTCTTACTTCTCTTTACAACTAATGAAAAACATTCTGTTCAGTGTATGGGTTTATTAATTTACTTATAAAGATTTAATGATATCTTTTTTGAAATAGTTAAGAGTAAAAATTGTAGATAAATACATACATTAATCTCTTCCGACTCATTTTATAAAATGACAATGAAACCAATTTGACCACTGATTATAAAGTAAACAAATTTGCAACCTAATTGGCCAATTAATCATCATTTTTTTGTGAAAAATAAAATTTATTTGCTGTTTTATGGAATTGCCAACAACACTTCAAGAAAAGGTGTCATTCATACATTCTCGTAACGCCAAAACATTCAAGTATATCCTCTACTTTCTTTCTGTAGTCACCTTCCTGGAGTGCCCAAACAGATTTTGAGTGTTTACTGTTTAATATTTGCCACGAGTTCCTTAGACTGACGCAGATGTGCTGAAAATGGTTTCTCTATTATGGAGCTCTCATCTCCACATGAGATATTATCCTAAAAGATGATTATTCCTCTTACGGAAAATGTGTAATCTTCTGATTTCTCAGCAGTAGCGGTGCAGAACTAAAATGAGCTAAGAGAGACACTCGTCAAAATCAGACAAGGAGAGAAAGATGTTTAATTTGACCACTTTTTATCATACGCACTTTGGCTTCTCATTATTTTATTGCTGTTTCATTCAGTCTAACCTCAGACCATTAGCAAGCCAGCACTTCTTTACCGCTCCCATTATGTCAGTTTCTGGAATATTTTTAATGCCGAGTTGTGCTGCAGAGGTTTGTCTCTGAAGCAATAGTTGCTCTTTCTGAGTCATTGTCAAAAAGAAGCTGCTTGCTGCCGAGCAAATAATTTTAAGTAGTAGGAAATAGTATCAGAATAGATTCCTTTACATATAAATAACTTATGTGGCCCTTTGTGTTTCTTTGGCAAATTATCGATCATGCTATAAACATTTAGATTAAGTTGAATAGAAAACATCTATTTTAGATATACTCAGTTTGGCCCGATTAAGCCAGAAGGTCAAGTTTCTACATGATTAAACTCCAATTTTCTGCTCAACTTCATTGGAAAAGTTACAGAAATACTGTAATAGTGTGGGTCAAGCTATTATATATTATGTGTGTAATAATTTGTGTTGAGATGGCTCCCTTAGGAAACACAGTATATTCCAATTAACATTTAAAAACCCCAGAACAAAAGTAAAACCTTTTAAATCCTTATTTCTGCAGTTTTTCTTTTTCTAAAATCATTCTAGTTGGAGATAGATTACAGAAGCAATATAGGCATGGTTTGCTGAGACCATCACTTTTGGGCTTCTCACCACCCATCTTCATAGGGAAATAGGAACAGGAATACAGATATTTTTTTCTTAAGCCTTTCTGAGCTGATGGTCCTCTTTATAAAACCAAGTTCATAGAAAAAGAACTTTTTCTATAAAACAATAGTAGCAGTTTCTTTATGTTTCAGTTTGTTTTTGGCTTTTATTTCTCTGACTTCTATAGAAAGTGGTATGATATAAAATCCCTTTTGGGATTAAAATTTCTTTATAAGGACCCATGTTTTCCAGACTGATCATTTACTGATGTGTGCATGTGTACAAATGCAAACATATTAATTAATCTTAACTCAAGACAACAAAAGTCGAAGACCGTAAAGTACAGTTATAAGCTAACTAAAACATCAGGAACAAAAAAGGAAGAAATAAAATGGAAATATTTAGATGAAGCTAATAAGAAAATTTAGATGCATTTAATAAAAAACACAAAACTGAATTAGATCTCTAAACTCAAATTTTTTCAGAACCGGAAGTAAAACTAAAAGAAATTTTAAATTCTGTACCTAAAAGCACAGCGAGACAGGCAGAGAAACAGAAACACAGTGCAAATAGCTTAGACAAGAAATTCTTGTACTGGAAAATGGAAGGGGAGAGAAGACAGCATTGATTTCATGTTGAAATTTAAATTCTACGTGTCAACTGATTATAATCTTTAATAAACTATAGAAATATGGTGGCCAGATAAATTATCATATACCCAGTTAAATTTAAATTTCAGATAAATAATAATTTTTTAGTATAACTATGTTCTGTATACTATATGAAACATATTACATAGGAGGTACTTACATTAAAAAATTATTTGTTGTTTATATAAAATTAATTTAACTGGAAATTCTGTACTTTTATTCGTTAAATCTGATCACCTCATATAGGTAACATTTTATATGTCCTGAGCAACCACTTAAAAAAATACACACAATAGTAACATCTACTTTAGGTAATATCCATTCAATTCAGTAAAAACCCCAGAACATATTTAATATGTCCTTTTCTTACAGCCTCTGCAGTGTCTGATTGTCAGGAATCTTGCTTTAAACTGAGGACATTCCCTTTGCTAAAGAGATCATTGGATTATGCTCATTGCCTATTTATCCGTGGCCCTGACTAAGGTCTCACCTAATGTAATGCAGAACTCTGTGTGGCTAACAATGTCACAAAGGATCATTTTCAAGTTTCTTGATGACTGTTTGGTACCATTGCCATATCCTAAGAGAAATGTTCCACAGAATATCTCTTTTCAGAACTTTCTTCTGACACATGGTACCCAAAATGAAAGAATATCAATATATCTACAGAAGCTGTGAAGAGAGCTGCTTTCTAATGTGCATTTGTTTGATAACAGCTTTTTAAAAAAAATTATTTACTTTCATAGGGCAACAGGTTGATGAACTTTCTTAAAATCACCCCAATTTGAATAAAGAATGAAAATATAACGAAGAGCAATTTCATCAGGGTCCCATTGTGATAGCTTCAATTTGAAATAACACCAAGGCAATTTTTTGAGATTTCAAAGAATTTCCCCAAACAGAACTGTCTTTCAATATTCCTTTCTACTCCATTTGATATATTGAACTCCCATTTGCAGAATGTGAAGTGGTTTCTCCTTCAACTGAAGTATTTGCTACAACATATGACTCTAATTTTGAAGATTATCATTACAGTTTCATGTATTTTATAGGGAATTCAGTTACAAAAATAATAGAGATGCAGGAAAAACTCACTTTCTCTTTTTCTTTGAGCAAGAGAAAAGGAATAGGAATAACTTGGAAATAAAGACCTATTTCACAGAAGATGTTCACCCCTGGGTTATTAAGATGTGTGTTCCATTTAATTTAAAAAAAGGAAGATACAATTATGTTAACGTACTTAAACTGAACACTGAAATAGTTAACATGGCAAATTTTATGTTATGTATATTTTACCACAGTTTAAAAAAATGAAGCAATAAATAAAAAGGAAAAAGAAGGAGAACAAAAGTACGTGCATATCGCATGAGTGTGAGAGATAATAAGAGAAAGTGAAAAAGAGAGAATTTTTTTTATAGTCCCTATGGAGTCTTACTGGAGGACAGGACAATGGCCTGGACACCCACGCAGATGCTTCCACCTGTTAAGTTATCTTTTCTTATAAAGGATTGTAGGCAATATCTCAGGGGCTGTGAGAATCTCTTCTAATAAAGGATTTTTTTTTTTTTAAGTTTCTCAAAGGGGAAAAAAAACCCCAGGGTTTTTAGAATCTGCAGTTAGGGCTATTTTGAAAGAAAAATATATCACTAATGCAGTTAATCTTTAATTTAAAAATCCTCCCATTTTTCTGCAATCTGGCAAATTTTCCATAAAAAATTCAGCCTTTGGTAAATGTAAGCCAGCAGAGTAATGAGCTAATTTCCTTTAAAACTAGTTAATGTTATTCAGTTTTTTCTGTTTTTTTTGAACTGATTCATGTATTTTTTATTAAAATTCATTAAATGAGCGAAACCTTGCAGTTCCTTTAGATGATTTGTTTTAAGCTATTTGAAGTCGGTAAAAGGGCAAGTCTTTTTAATGAAACTGACCCTGGCCATGAGACACCTTCCATTTGGTAAGCATGGAAGATACACTGCTGGTACCCAAAGCGCCTACCACCATGCTCCAGCCAAGTAAACTAGCCAATTTGCAGAGAAGATTTCAAATTTGCTACCACCTCTGGTCTAAAGAATACATTTTTATAAGGTGAATTGAGGCTCTCTCTGCAAAGCTTTAGCAATGATCTTTTCCGCATCTTTTAAATAAAAGTGTTTTTCTTGTAAACATTATGAAATGCTTTCAAATGTCTATTTTCCCTTTAGTTTTGCCCCTTTGGATAGAACAATCTGACCTTTCCAAGTAATCCCAATGAGTACCTAGAAAGCATAAGCCTGCCCATGTTTTCTTCTGATAAAGTCAGCTACCTAAAGGGTATGTTCCAAATAAAGCAGGCCAGGTGGATAAATCGAACAGGAATAACAGAATGGGCCAGAAGGAGCAGAATTTTGTCAGAGTGGCTACAATTTAGAGCGAGGTGAGGTTTGCAGAAAATAGTGACAACCACAAAGGGCTTTTTCTTTATGTTCTGAACAAGACCAAGAACAATGCAGAGAGAACCTGCGCTGTATGTTTACGGCACACTGTAAAAGTTGGCAAAGAAAATGTGGAAGGATCTAAGTCCTTGCAAATAGAAAATTCCAATTCTGAGAGTGATATATATATTTTTTACAATGACGAATGTATAATGAAATATTTGTTTCTTTTGAGAAAAAAATCTAGAAACACTTTTAAGCAACTTAAGCCAGATTAGATATCTGTTTTGGCACTTTACGGCAACATTAAATGAATAGTTACTGAGTTGTGTTTTACAAGCACCATAAATTCAAAACAGCAAAAGTGGAACCTTTGATCTTTCCTTCTGAATTTTGTGTTATTTTGGTAAATTTCACTTGCCCCTTCAAGGTTTTAAGACAGGAACCTGAAAGTCATTCTTAACATGACCCTTCTCTCTCACTTTCTTATTACCAAATTCTGTCTATTCTATCACCAAAATCTATTTCAGATTCACTTCTCTCCATTTCCATAGGTACCACTGTAATCTACACCCACCATCATTTCTTGCCTGAGCAGAAGCAGCAACAAATTTGCTGATGTCACAGAATCTGATCGTGCTTAAAATCCTTCACTGAATTCCCACCGCATTTAGGATAAAACATAAATCCTACAAGTCTATACATAAATTGTTTCCTTCCAGTTACTCACTCCCCAGACACCTTCACTCCCCTTCATTCATTGAAGTTCCCTGACTAAATCAGGCTTTTCTAATTACAGGGCCTTTGCACATGTTTTTTTATTTGCTCCACCCCCACCTCCCACTTCACACAGCTCTGACTCCCGTGTATATCTACTGAAATATCACTCTTCAGGGAAGATGTACCTGACCTTTCATTTTAAAGTTCTCTATTATAAGTTTTCATTGCGTCCTGTATTTTTGCTTTGTACGGCACTATCACTATTTGCATATGTAGGAAATCACATTTATGTAATTATATTTGTAAAATTATTAGTTTAATGCCAAACTCTCCCATAGAACATAAATTCCATTAGGGGAGGGATCTTTTCTATTTGCTTACAAGGTAGTTCCAATACTTAGCACAATGCTGACACACAGTAGATACTTTAGTAGACACACTTGAATGAATGGATAATAGTAGTGAAGGGTGAGGGAAGTAGAAAGAAAGAGACAGAGTCACAAGAAATTTAGGTGAACTGATGAAGCATGGTGATTTGCTGGGGGTGGAGAAGTGGTATAATGGAGATGATGAAATCTATGATGACTCCTGTCTTGGAACCTGGATGAATGATAGTGTCATTAGCAGAAGTGAGAAATGTAGAAAAGAGGCATTTTCAAGTGGAGTCTAGCAAGTTAGATTATGGGAAAAATGAGTTTGAGGTACCTTTGGGTGTCTGGGTTCAAATGTAGTTTGAACTACATTTTGAAGTTTGAACTAAAGCGAGTTTGCATTCGATCATGTAGTAGTTGGCTCAGTAGAGGTACTCAGGAGAGGTACTCAGTATAATGTGCCAGGTTAAATTTAAAATAATATAACAAAGTTGTGTAGCATGAAAAAAGAACTCCTTAGAGTGTGCAGAAGAATGAAGGAACTGTCTGAGAAGTAACAGAGAGCCAAGTAAAGGGAAATAAATAGTCATAAAACAAGGCTTTAAGTGGTTTGTCTAACAGGAGGGTCGCTGGTGGCCTCAGTGGAAGCAGAAATCATATTTCCGTGGGTTGAATGAATGAGAAGTGAGAAAGTGGAACTGAGACATGGCTATGGGGCTAAAGAGGCTGTGTCATAGTGGCCATGGGGAATATGACCACTATGAAGGCAAGATTTCTTATGTGATAAGTGTGCTTACATTCAGATGTGAAGTTTCCTGAACAGAGACAGAGTCTGATTTAGGAAGAAAGAGGATAATTGGTAAAATTATTTCATGAGGAGACAAAAGACGATGGGATCTAGAACACAAGGGGAAGATTAATCTTTGTTGAGAGAGAAGAGCATCCCAGTTCTTATCAAGAGGCTGGAGCAGATCTATGGGGGTGGAAGGGAATTCCCAGAGTCCACCCTACGGGCTGAAGACAGGACTGAGTGGGAGAACTTACTTACAGTGACTGAAAGTGGGAAAATCAAGGGGGATTTACAAGGTTTCTGGTTATGCAGGGAAACTGGAGGAGAGAACAAAAATAACCTGTGTTGAAATATTTGGTTCAAGGAGATGAGGCAAAGATGTAAACAGAAAAACAGTTTCCAAGACAGTGTAGTGGAGAGGGTATGCACACAAAATATGGGGTAAAAGTGACTCGGGTTCCAGTCCCCACCCCACTTCTCACTAGCTATGTGTTCTCTCATATACACGGGAGGGCACACACCACCAGGACTGATTCTTGGGTTCTGAGTGGGACCCTGAATTTGCTTCGTGGCTCACATCTGGTGACTGTGAGCAAGTCCCTATTGTCCAAAGGTCAGATTCCTTACGTGCAACAAAGTAAAGATAATAATAGAAATTATTTTAGTGTGAACTAAATAATAACGCACTTTATATTTTATCAATATAAAATGGTACACTGTTCCATTTAATGTTTTTGACACATTTTGAATTCTTTTTCTACAAAATAAAGGTCTGCTTTTCAGAAAGGTGTTCAACAGTTTACTGTCACCACAGATGTATATTATTTGTTTTCTCTTAGTTCTTTTAGGTCTTTTGCCCCTTTAAACTTCTTTTTACATTCTTTTAAGCTGCCCTTTGCTACATGGAGTACATCTTGGTTTGATTTGCTTTAAACAAAGCCAATTGTTGTTTTCATCCCATTAGGATTTTTCCTTTAAGTTCTCTCTGATCCTGGTTAGAGAAGTAAGGAGACCCACTTAACCTCACTCAATAGTCTTGTGCTTTAGTATGAACTATGCCCCCAGTTTAAAATGTTTGAATTATAATTATTCTTTTACAAATTGTTTCTAACTTTGTATTTTCCTGAAACTATTTATACAACAATCACTTAGTCTTAACTAAGTAAACTGGTTTTAATGTTCACCACAATTTCTTTTATACCATCATTTCCCTATTTTTGGATTTCGAATTTTGGTCCTCTGTTAGTATATGTACTCGAAATTTTCAGAAATAGCCTATGTTTGATATCGTAGGTCAAATAGTGGCCTCCTAAAGATGTCTCAACCTAACCCTTAAATATGTTACTTTACCTATGTTACTTTACACGGCAAAAGAAATTTCCAGATATGATTAAGGTTAATGACCTTGCGATAGGGAGAGGATCTTGGATTATCCAGATGGGCCTAATCCAATCACATACATCATCTTAAAGTTGGAGAACCTTTCCTGCTGCAGAGAGAGATGGCAGCGTGAGAATGACTCCTTTTGACACCGCTGGCTTTGAAGATAGAAGAAAAAGGTTAAAAGCCATGGAATGCAAGAAGCCTCCAGAAACGAGAAGGCCAGGAAATGGAGTCTCCCTTAGATAGCCCAGAAAAGAATGCTGATGTGTGGACACATGGATTTTAATGAGACCTGTGCTGGATTTCTGACGTAGCACTGTATGGTAACAAATCTGTGTATGATAATATAATAAAGCCACTAAGTTTGTAGTAGTTTATTATGGCAGTGATAGAAAACCTAAATACGCGGTATCTTTTCCAAGCACTTCCATGTGAATTTGTTTTATTAATGAATTTCTAGATCACAGTTTCTTTTATCAAACTGTGAAGTTTTTCTATTGTCCTCTGACATGCAGTAAAGCAAAGGACAAGCCCGGATCCACCCAATTTTTATTTTTGCAAGTAACCTTTTGAATTTTTTCTTGAATAATTGTATAATACATTCTTTATCCTTTTGAATGCTTTGTAAATTGTTAGAATAGGCTTAGTTGTGAATTTCTTTTAATTCATTCTTCCTGGAATATAGTGAGTGTATTTGCTTCAGGTCTTCTCTGAAATCTTTCTACTTAAGATGGGGCCTGAGCATCTACTTGCAATAGTGGAGGCTTGATAGAAATCCAGAATTGTAGACCCCAGACCTGTTGAATCAGATTTGTCATTTAACAAGATTCCCAGGTGATTCACATGCATGTTTGAGAAATACTGATCAAAGGATATTCAATTATCTGTAGATTTGATCTTGACTGTTTTTTTGTTTCTTTAATTTCTTTGACCTTTTAACTTCTTTATCCATCAGTACTTATTAAGAGCAGCCCATGCATTATAATCAAAGCTCTTAGTTCCCATTTTGTTTCCTATCTCTCCTCTGGTAACTCTGACAGCCAGGTTTTCTCAGTTTCTTCTGCTTTCTGCAGTTATTCTGTTTCAGGGTCATGCTCTTCCTTCTTTCTTCTAATTTTCAAGGCTAACTGTAATTATTCCTTTCTTATTTGCTTAACTATTTTGTTATATGTTCTATGCTGACCTTTAAATTTTTCTCATTCATTTAAAAGGGAAGATTTATCCAGATTAAGGCTCATGGCCTCTATGACTGCCCATTTGAGTGATTGTGTGCAATAATACCCATTTTGTATTTCACACAATAGGGAATGCACAGCTTGTAGCCAGATTTCCATCGGCACTGGTGTCATATAGCTTTGGGAAAGTGTTGGCAGAGACTTCTCTTGACATAACTTCCTAATTTTGTTTTCTCGCTTTGGGGAGAAATATCTGTGTTGCAAAAAATTTGAGATGGTCTCTATATACTAACCCCAAGACTTCCTATAGCTTTGCCTTGATCCATGATGCTCAATGTAATCATGCCACATGACCCAGAGGCAATTTGTCACCACCCTCTCTCCTCTAATTTCTATTCTGCTGTGTTCTGGGATCTGAGATTTTAGAATTGGTTGAAAGACAGTAGTTGTGAAAAGAGGGTGATTGATTATACAGTGGGGAGGAGGTTTAAATGCAACTCTCACTGTCCTGCAAAGCAGTACTCAAGCAGTCTTATTTTTGCTGGAATCTGTGAATCCCTGACATTGTCTTTTCTGTGTTTTCTTGGAACTTTACTGGGATGTTAGAGAAAGCATACTGGAGATTCTTTGGCCTTATATCATTTAAAATAGAACTTTTTAGTAGTATAATCTGTTAATGTAAAGAACAATTTTATCTCTACTTGTCTACATATATATAATATAGATATTATTTATAAATAAAGGTCTGAAATATAGGCAGAACTGTCATTTATTTATTTTGTGTTTTGACTAACTTAACCAGCTAAGGCTTAAAATAATACATCTTCATTTTAGTTTCTGGCATCTCTGAGCCTCACTTAGGAGAGAGAAAGTGCAAATTTCATCATAGGATTGCCCTTGGAATGCATTTTTCAATAATCAGAGATAAAAACACACTAGTTTGCTTTGTGGTGGGAATCTTGGTGTGAGTTTCTTCCCCTTACCCCTTCTTATCTCTCAGGTTCTCTTGTGCTAATTGCTAGAGAGGAAAGAAAGACGGAGTTAACAGGTTTCTTGTGGAATGGAATCAGAGCCTGCATCGCAGGAGAAACTTCACTGACTGCAGTTTGCAAATCATTTTTTTACATCCCATAAGCAATGCCAAACCATTTTATTTTGGGTCCTCCTACAAGCATGCCTTGAGGTGAGGACTAGGGTGACCATAGGAAGCACGAATGAAGAATAAGGGTGAATCATGGAAGCAAACACTAATGAGTGGATAATCAGTGTGAGCACCTGGGACTCTGTCCGCCTGAGTATCTAACACACATCAGAACCTTCCTACCATGGAATGGCAAGACCAGGACATTGGTCCTCTCACTCTACTCTCCTCACATTCCTGGGTTGTCCCTGCTGGAGGCTGAGGAAGCACCCGTAGTGCTAGAGAAAGTTCTCAGGCAGAGAATAAGAGACTGGTACTTGAAGCAGGACTCAGTTTCCTGGAAATGTCCACAGCTACCTGTAAACTTGGGTGAGCTGAGAAGATTCGGAGTAGCAGATCTTGTTGAAGTAAACAGATATGTGAGGTAGGAGGGGAACCTTATGAAATATGCTCTTAAACTGATTATTTTAGGGAAGGGAAGGACAGACAGAGTTCAAATGGGGGTGACAAATGAGTTGCAACTCTTATGCCATCTCTGATCAACTGGCTACTTGGAGTGCTGTGTTAAGGAGAATTCTCAAATGGCTCAGTAGGATATAGTATCTTTACAATTAGCATCTCAGACATAGACATGGGGGGACAGAAGGGTGGTGTGCGAGTCATGTATTTGCCACCCTGTCTGAAAGTGAAGACTATTTTTTTCTTATAAAAGCTGAGTAAGACATCTTTAATAAAATAAAATAAATTCTTCCACAGATTTGACCTTTCAAAATGCACAGCATGTGGAGTATCTTTGGTTAACGGGAGAATTCTTCAATGATTAATATTATAAATAAGACTGGGATAAACTTCAAAAGCACAGCAGTTATAATAGGCATTAGCTTTATCATTTCAAGTAAATATGCTACTTTTTTTCTCATTCACTGATTATATAAAAAATGAAATAGTCATAGCCTTAACTGGAAAATATAAAAGTGATCAAAAGCAGACAGTGTTCAATAGTGTCAGTGCCTGATCGCATCAATGTTGAGACAAGTGTAATTTATTTTGGGGCGGGGAAGGGTGAGAATATTTAAGTTCTATTCTCAGCAAATTTCGGTTATACAATTACTGATAACAACTATGGATGTGTTAATTAACTAGACAGAAGGAATCCTTTCACAATATATATCAAGTCACCATGACGTACAATTTTATTTGTCAATTATACCTCCATAAAATAATAAAAAAAATAGCCTTGGAGGAAAAAAAATAGTCATAAAATTACATGGAGAAAAAGGTGTAATTCATCCATCATAATGTCTTAATGAGGAAAATATCACCATTTACCGTGAGACATGATTTGAACTGCCAAATCCAAGAATAAGTGCAGTATTAAGTATAACTCAATAATTTGTACTGTTGCCATTCAAATTGATTTCAAGTCCTGTGGTTATTACTTCCAAAATACTCCTCAGTTCTCTTCTCCACTGATGCATCTGAATCCAAACTACCATCAGGTCCTGCCTAAAAACTACTGCAACGAGCTACCTACATCTGCTTCCATCTGTTCTTCACATTGTAGTCAGTAATCTTTTCAAAGCGTAAATCTGATCACGTTGCTCTTATAGTTAAAAGCCTGTAATCAGCTTCCAAGTGCTCTTAGGAACAAAGTGAAATCCTTTATAGAACCTTAATCTGTTCGCCATCCATCTTTTAGCCTCACCTTGCTCTGGACTCCCTCCTGATCTGTTTTCTCCACTCCTGTGGCAGGGATCTTATTTCAGTCCCTCCATCCTCTAGGCATCTCACCATGGGGTCTTTGGACCTGCTTTTCTGTCTTCACCACCTGGTTAACCCCTGTTTATCAGTAAGATCTAACTGTTTATCAGGGCCACTTCTTCAGGGAAGGCATGCTGTACCTTTCAAATCCCATGATTAGAGGCCCTCATTACTCCACGAACCTATTCTCAACACTGCTCTTTCTCCCTTTCCTATGGTAAAGGGAGAACTACTTAGATGACTTTTCTCTCCTGCATGAGTCTAAAAGTTCCCTGATGGCTGGGGTCATATCAGTATTTTTGTTCATCACTGGTTCTTCAACTCCTAGCACAGTACCTAGCATAGAGCAAGTGCTCACTAAATATTTGTTGAATGAATAAAAGATGTGTCAAAATGCATTTTTATCAATATTCGGAATTTTAATTTCTCTCTGAGAAAAAACTTACATTTATTTAGCAAGTTATCATTTAAATGGCAGTTTGGGGTATACTTCCATATATTATGTATGAAATCTGAGAAGGAGGCAGGGAAGAAATGATTACACACATCTTACAGAATAAGCTGAGGTGATTATGGCGTCCTGCCTAGAGGCATGCAAAAAGGAAGTGGCAGAACCAGGGCTCAGCCCATATCCTCTTGGACTCCAAGTCTAGAGATGTTTTCCCCACAGTGTGTCACAGCAGGATGACAAACTGTTAATTACTATGTGCTCTTGTCTTACGATCTTCTAGATAAGCATATTGACTTGCAATATTTATTTGGGTGTCGTGTGTTGGTTTCACATTCAGTGGAACAGAAATGGCCATAAGCAGTGACCACCTGGTGGCCCATGACACTGGGGGCTGTAGTAGTGGGAGATGAGTTACTAGGCACATCATGACCTATTACGTATTAATTTGCTCCTTATAGACACCACAAGAAGGGTACCATTCCAGGGTGCCACTCTGTTTAGGAAAGAATGTTCACTCTTAGAGACCCTGTGAAGTCCTACACGACAGGGAGAACTGGATAATTGGAAAGGCAGGACAGACACGCATCTGGGACTGAAGGAACCAGAGGTGCTGGACAGAGAACAAAGGCCTCCATAACTCTAAGTTTTCCAAAATGTCATTGTATTAGCCTATTTTATAGATGACAGAATGAAGGGGAAGTCTTCTGGACACTTAGCAATATGCCATGCTTGAATCCTGATACATGTATTTTAAGCATGTTACAGCCGTTGAGGCCCTTCCAGTCACCCAGTTCCTTATTTTATAGATGTAGACACAGAATGTGTCTCACCAAATCATCACGGAGCTGATGACTTAACCACTAGGTGTACATGAGCATTAGAAGTGATGTGAATCTTTCAGAGAAGGGTGAATTGGCTCTTAAACTCCCTTCCCACTAGTTGACATCTAATGCCACCCCCTCACCCCCCAAAAAAACCACATACATGTTTTATTTCGGCTTTAATTGTAAGAAATTTAGTGAAGACAGGGACCACATTTTGCATTTGGCAGAGCTAACTATATTGCTGACAATTAACTCATAGTGA
The DNA here is from genome assembly GCA_030015415.1 of Cynopterus sphinx. NCBI lineage: Eukaryota > Metazoa > Chordata > Mammalia > Chiroptera > Pteropodidae > Cynopterus > Cynopterus sphinx. The sequence goes on along the minus strand of CM057391.1, from coordinate 38,773,806 downwards.
CCCCACAATAAATATTTTTCAATTGAATTGAATTCCATTAAGTTGTCAGCTTATTTTTGAGTCATTTCCCATTATCTTTAAGTCATTTAAAAAAGAGAAACTTACAGAAAATAGAAGTTTTCAGGTTTCTGACCTCTCTAGCTAAAGATAAATAGGGTTTGAAAAAGCATGAGCCACCTTCTGTCAACATGACAAAGCATGTTTGTGTTACCTGGACCCACTCGCCTAGGAACTCCGCGGGCCTGGTTTGCTTTCTAAAGCCACTTTAGTGCTGCTGGGCTCATTCTCACCTTAGATTCTACACATAGCTTTAGTGGAGACTGGGTAGGTTTAGTCAAGATATTTTCCTAACGGAATTCACAACCAGTCCAGAACCATGCTTTCTGGTAAAAGCCAGTGGGTTACAGCCCAGCAGGAGCCTCTCCACAGCTGGCACCGTGCTCATACTCAATCTGGTACTTCATCACAGTTGGCATTTCATGCTCCTCTGTCCTCATCCACCTCCCACATGAAGGGGTACTGGAACATTATCTTCCTTCTCTATAGAAGAAGGTCAAATTGTAACTCCAGCTGCTACTCCTGCTGACGGGCTGCTCTGACTAATGATGACTAACGTTTTATAGAGGAGCGTAGAGAACCTGCTGCGGCTACCTTTTTAATGAGACCAGGGTTCATTCCTGAGTTCTTAGTTTCTTACTTTGCATTTGTTCCTTTGGGGTCTCTCATTCTCTTGGCTTCGGTTTCTGTCTGCATGAGAATAACTTGTAGTGTTGCCTTTCTAATCCTGGCCTCTACTATTTATACTCCCCAGCCCACGTGTCCCTCATTTCTTACTCATTCACTCACTTGTTCATCTACCTATTCATCATGAAATAGTGATTGAATGACCATTTCAGGCCCGGCATCGTCTTTCTGGACAGCTTACTTGCTAAGATAAAGGTAATACTCGATTTTGCTGAGTCTGCTACACCTGCTTCCTCTCCACAGCCCTTTTTTTCCTTCTCAATGACACAGAACCCTATGCTGAGCTTATTTATCCCGAGGGCTTCTCCTATTGTTCAAGACTTCTATATCTGCTTCTAAATCAGCCCATTCTTCCCAGAGGTCTAGCCCAAGTGTCCACCTGTATCCACACTGACCATTTACAGGGTTCATGTCCAATAATAAATGCTGTCTTTCCCCCCTTCAAAACTCCCTGAATTGTAAATGCCACTAGCAACCACCCAGTCCTCTAAGCTGGAAATCTGGAGCTCATCCTAAATTTGTCCTTTTCACCCTGTACGCATTCGTCAGTCTTGTAGGTTCACCTTGATATCTCTTGTACTGATATCTTCTCTCCGTCCTTGCTCCTATTGTATTCAAAACTCCAGAACCTCAAAACTTCTTGCCTCTATTCTTGCCCTTTCCAATCATTCTTTCTATGGATGTTAGAGAACTCTTTTTAAGGCATAAATTTGAACATATCACTTTTCTTTTGCACTGGTATCCCATTTGCTGCAGAATGAAGTCCAAACTCTTGGGCACAGAAGCTGCTCCATGATCTGGCCGCTTGTATCTCCAGTCTTGCTTTTTATCAAGTCTCATCTCACATCCCTTTCTCCACCTCTACCCTACTCCATTCACAGTTCTCAGAATACCTATGTTTGACAACTCGATATTTGCCCCATCATGCCCATTTTTACCAGGAATTCCCTTCCAGTCATGTCTGCCTGGCAACAAATTACCTCTTTTGAAGTGTTAGCCCCAGAACCACCTCCTATGTGAAACGGTCTCACTACTCTTTCTCTTCCAGGTAGAACTGACAAGTCTTGTCTCTGTGTCTCTCATGATATCCTGGTTACACCCCTATGACAGTACCTAGGATACATTGGAGTTCTTTCTTTTGAAACTTAAAAATTCTAAATTTGATTTACTGGAAAAGCAATTTAAGAATACCCAGTTAAAATCTTATCTCAGTGCTACCCCCTACAACCGAGAAACAGGTTAGCACTTTTACATTGGGAAAAAGAACATAAAACAAGAAAGATCACATTAAGGCTGTGATTCAAACTCAGAAAAAGAAAAGATTCTTAGGTCTTCTTCAGGTCGATACAGAGCATACAGAGCACTGTGTCTGCCAGGTACCACACTCTAGTCTGCTGACTGGAATATAAGAATATAAGTCTCTGGAGGGTAGGGGTCGAATTGTATGTCTTTGCATCTCTAGTTTCTACCACAGTAACAGACATTTAATGAATATCTTCAAGGATTTAATGAGTGCTTACCGAATAAATAAATAGCAGGGATATTTATTATGAAAAAGGATTCTATAGTTTGATATTTTGTGTTTTTTAAAAATTAGTTTTATTGTCAGTATGGCTAATGTTTCCATTTCCCTTTAATGAAAAATCAGAACATGAAAGCTAGCTTATATTTTAGCATGAGACGTTGTTAGCTTATTGACTGTAAGACTGTAAAGGAACAGATATGCAGAATTTTAAAACTAAAGCAAACATTTTACCTAACCCTTTCATTTTACAGATGTACTATGAGGTCACAGATAATTAATGGCAGAATTGGGCTAAGATCCTTGTCTCATTCCTTGTTTCCTGCTTGTACTGAGTTTCAGTTGTGTGCCAAGCACTGCTCTGGGGCAAATATAGATGTTTTACTCTATAATTTCAATAGATAGGTGCAGCTGCCAAGGTTATAACCTATATCTATATTTCATCCTCTCACCCATCTAGTGCCATCACACATGTGCTGAACACGCACATCTCTTCCCTGGGTCAGTATGACATATTGTCATGTTGCTTCTCTAATCTTGAGCAGCTCCTGAGTTGCATCATAAGTCTTCTTTGGTTCTTGATCTTGACTATATCAACTGACCTCAAAACTGTCCTCTGCCCCATCAATGGCTCCATCAGATAAAAATTTATAAGATGAGCTAACAGTCCCCTTGTTTCTCTTTGTTAGTCTATTCTTCTGGCCACTCCCATACTTTCTCATCAGGCTGACTGTTGCCCACCTGACTTACCCTTAGCCTTACTCTGTGCATTATATGACTTCCCCACTTACTCATGAAATACCATTATAACCCAGACACCCTTGCTCACTGTACCTAAAGTTAGGTAGGTGGTCAGGCATGAGCAACAATAGCAAAGGCCCAATTCTGTAACCATAGAAACTTTCCTTGAAGATCTTCCTTAAGGACCTCACAGAAACACCTCCCTTTTAGGGTTGTGAATTACCCCAAATCCTAGAGCACAAAGGCTATAAAAGCTGCTGGCTAAACCAGCCACAAATGCATGCACAGAACATACTACCCTAACCTGCCCACAACCTCAGCCTCATTATACCATCATTATAATGTCATCACTATGCCTGAAAGTTCATGAATCTAATGATAACAGACTGAATTCTGGGTAAGCACATGTGCAGTAGGCAAAGTGTTATATAGTAGCCAACTGTCTGTCAAGATAACTCACATAGGGATCATCTAGGACCTCCCATCATGGCCCAAATATAAAAAGACCTTCCCATTTCTGTGTTGCTACAGCTCTCATTGATGAAAACCCATTCCTCCCTTGGGGCATACTCTGTCTTAACTCTTCACCTTCCAAATTCCACAGGGCTGCAGTTTTCTTTAGCAGGGCCAACTCCTTCTAAAACGTACTTTCAATAAATTCTTCTTTTACTAAATCTCGCCAACCTGTAATTTTTTTGCTGCATTGGCAGAGAATCGAGGGACAAACACACCACACAACACTACATGACCACTACAGCACTACATAACCCCCATGAAACTGGGGCGACACCAGATTTCATATCACTCCTGTGGTTAACACAAATCCACCAGAATTTATTATCTCAAATTACTTAGATTATTAGTAATTATCAGAAGTGTTTAATTAGAGGATAGGCTAAATTCACAGTTTAGAGTGAAAAGACAGTTACTTAGCATGATGCCATGGGAAACCGAGAGTGGTGCACAGGTAGAAGATAGAATATGATTACAGATGATTTAAATGACAGTTGTTACAAATTTAATTTTAAAAGAATCAAAAATGCAAAACATAGCTTTTTCAAAAGCCCTGGACATTCAGGAGAGGAGAGAGGTTCCTGCTGAATATTCATTCACATGTTGAATATGCACATTCTGTGTTTATTATTATTATTATTATTATTATTATTACTTATTGTTTAAGCCTAGAGCATTGGGTCTTCCTAGGTGGTCTCCCATCCAAGTACTAAGCAGGCCTGACCCTGCTTTGCTTCCAACATCAGACATCAGGATTGTTCAGAATGGTATGGCTGTAGACCATGTATTGTAGCTCCACTGGGGCATGAACCCAGGACTTTCTGCATGTAAAGCAGATGTGTGAACTGCTACACTATGGAACCATATCCCCTGTGTCTTCTTATCCAGTATATTTGTCTGAAATATGCCCAAATCCTTTATGGTTTAAGTCAAATGCACCATGTGCTTTACAGAATGTTAAGTGATCATTGTTGATTTATTTTTCTCTTAGCAGCTGTTTCAACTCATATACATAACCTATCAGTAAGTTTCCTAGCTTGCCAGCTTCATTAGCTGTATAGAGAGAAAAAAATACAAAATAAGGAAAAGCAGAAAACTACAAACAAGTCACACTTCCTGAGTTTTCACTCTGTGCTAGACAATGTGCTGAGCATTTTACATTTTGCCATTTAATCTTCACAACAACCCTTACCATTCTGTTTCACATATAAAGTAGCAGAAGATTGAGAGAGGGAAATAATACTTGAAGGCACATAGTGATTGGCAGGGCTAGGATTTTCAAACTAGTTCTCAACCCAATGCTCTTAACCAGTTTGTTATATTGTCTACAAACACAATATGATAAAAAATGGCCAATTTAAACTATGAATAATATGTATCTATTTGACTGTTGCAAGAAAACTAATTGTTTGATGTAGTCCAAGTTTTGTCATTTTATACTTGCTAATATAAGTCTTCTTTTGTTGTAGGGCACTTAATGAGCTAACATATGAAAAGAAAGAAGAGAATCTCTTTGGATTAAGTGGGAATTGATACCCAAGGCATGGCTATTCCTCAAACCATAAGGAAATCTGAATAATTAACATAGATTGAAAGTGTTTATGATAAAAAGCAAAAATCAAACTCAATCCAATTCAGAAAGTTTACCTGAATAAATAATCAGAAAATAATCAGAAGGGAAAAAACTTACCTCATGAAACATGCTCATGAGGAGATACCCAGAACAACACAAATGTTGATATTTCTGTGGGTCATAAATAACCTAATTATTGCCTGAACAGTCCAGGAACCTCTGCCTTCTCTGCATGCTCCAAGCAGTCTCTGGGTGTGCAGGTGCCACACCTGGTGCTTTCATCTTTTAGGACTTGCAAGTCTTAAGCCCATTTATTTTTTTCATTACCTCATTCTTCATTTAGGAAAATTAGAAAAACATGTATACTATCTCTGTTTCTGCCTTGACCATTTGTTCATTCACCTCTGGTAAAATGCTTTCCACTTTCAAGAGCTTTTCGCACTAACAAAAGTACTCTCACATACTTGATCTACAAACCTGGAGAACCACTTACAGATATGTTTTTTAAAGAGTTAGCTTTGAGATTTCTGGAAATAAGAATTGTTTTCTGAAAATACTTATAAAGAGAGAAATCATAAAAGGTGGTACTGTAACCCAATTTAGAGGTGAGGATAACTTTCAAAAGTTCTGAAATTTTAAAGAAATAACACAGGGCTTAAATCATATGTTTTCAAATAGTTTAAAGAAATATTGAACAATAATTTAAAAATAACCTTAAAATACGAATAAATATGCTAAACAATAAAAGATGACCATTAAAATGTTGATAAGGACCCAATGAGATAATTTACTTCACCAAAACCGTTTTTTGTTGTTTCTCTTTTATATGATTTATGGCCACTATTTTATATAGCCGTCTCTCTCTCTCTCTCTCTCTCTCTCTCTCTCTCTCTCTCTTTTGCATTATGATGAGAATAGAGAACTATATCATATAAAAGCCGGTAGGAACCAAGCACCAAACTTGCACATTTTTGAATCTGTAACTGGAAAGGCACTGGATGAGTATAAATTATCACTGTTATATCATTATCATTATTAAGTCTATTCTTATCAGAGCCAGTCTTTTCCCAGGCACTTAGGACACTATTTTAAAACAAAATTGCTCCCACATCTTTTAAGCTTACAAAGACTTGGTACAATCGACCGACAGAAGCAATTGCTCTCTTGAACATTTAATATCCCTTGGATTAAAATCACGTAAAGCCCTAGATTGCCTGAGTCAAAGGCCAGTTTTACACTAACATTTTCTCATTCTCAGTTACTGCAGAGTACATAGATTTCATTGCAAACTAGAAAAGTTTGTTCAGTTGGTATTTGTATGGTTTTGGATTTATCTGCTTCATCTGGGGTTTGAGGTACAGGAGCAATGAACAGCGTAGTAAAGTTTATGTAGGAGGTAGAGAAATTATTAGTAATTTCCTTAGAATAGTTGAAAGGAGAGTTTTTACCCATGGTTGACTTCTAAGGTGAGTCATTATGTTGTGTGGGCCAGAAAGAAAGATCACTCACTATTCTTCATCATCATTTACATTTTACAAAGTGAATCATAAATTCTCTTTTTGCCTTTATTTCATCAAATGTGTTTTTTTCTTTTCTTTTGTTTTTGAGAAGAGCATCAGTAAATAATAGACATAGGTGTCCTATCTTGCTTTATTTCAAGAGTGTCAATTTCAAAGAGGAAAAGCAGTGAGTTTTTTGGAAATTTACGACCTTTCTGCTCATTACTCAGATTCAAGACACTACAGCTCAGTCATGCCCCCCCGCACCACCCCATCCCGGCTTCATAATAAGCTCTGTAGGTCTGATTTCTCCCCTCTTCCTATTTATTCCCGTCTTTGCCCACTTCCAATTTACTCAGAACCAGCTTGGTTGGCCCAGGCCCAGCAGACACCTGGGAACAAATTTGCTGCCAGCTTGCACTTTGAGGCACTACTCCCCTGGAGCCCCTCCTTAAGTAATTGCACTACTGCTCTAAAACCCAATGCGACCACTCCCCCAGAGGCCAGCCGTCAGGCCACGGGAGCCTTTCAGAAAGCTTGCATTCTCACTTATTTATTTTTTGAGATTTCAAGTTTTTATTTACTCACACCGCTGGCTGACTCTTAAGTCCATTGCTAGGACCACTGTGCTCCTGTTATCATCAATAGAATCAACCTAGATGGTTGTCTAGTGAAGGCCTTTTCCCCACTTAATTTTTTTTTAGCATTTATAAAAACCACGCTCATTAAAAAAATATCTTTTGAGCACTTACTATGTGTTTGCCTTCAAACGTTCATCTCTGTATGCCTGAGTTTTAGAAATAAGGCTATTTTAAGGCATAATTCCAAAAGTGAGGTAGCCTGAATGCTGGTTAGGTTAAGACTTGCTTCAAAATTGAATCCGCATTTGATGAAGGCTGGCCAGAGAGAGGCGAGTTTCTTCCTTGTACACCCGATCTCTGAAGCATTGGTGGTCAAGGGCTTCATTTCACCATAGTCTACTTTTTTCCACATGATTAAAATATTTTTCGAGCACTTACCATGTGCTAGGCAAATTAAAGTTCTTTTATTCTGAGTGTTCAATGCAGATGTTGGTTTCTGCAGTTCCTTGCACCTACAGCCATGCCGTACAACTCCACGGGGCACTGTTCACATAATAGGTAGTCTAAAACAAGATAGTGCTCCTTAAATTATCTCTGGCAAAAGACCAGTTTTTAAAAATGATCTCTAATCTATCAAGAGCCAACACATTTGGAAAAAAATTATTGGAAAATTTAAAAAATACAAGCCTCGATTTAAAAAATTATTTGATTCAACAGATAAAAACTTAAGTTAGTTTGCTATATAACTTTTGAATGCTTATTCTGAATTTCTTGTCTTTTTTTGTACACTGGTGACAACAGTTTCTGGCTGATACTGGGCCTTGGGCCACCCTCTGAGTAGCACCCACAGTTCTAGAATATAGATAGATTCCATGTAAACGGTACTCCCCAGTGTTGTCCATTATTGAGTTCCTACCTGAGCCCCAGGCTTTTCGACAGTTTAATTGTATGTCAGAGGAGAGGGCAGCAAGAACTTCTGAGAGACTTTGGTATGATATGCAAACTAATTGGTTATAGACAAAATACAAGGCATCATTGTCCTTATTTAAACTTTATACCCTAGTCTTACACCAACTTAGAGCTGGGATTTTCACATCCATGCTCATTAGTGATCCAATGCCACTGGCGGCAAATGAGACCTTTTTCAGTTAACTCAGATTTTCTGGCCAAAGTCCAACTGGCTAATTGCCTCTGCCTACATGAATGCCTCCCACCACAGAAATTATACTTCCCCTCTTAAACTACTGTGTAATGACAGTCTGCCTTTGAATAGCTACCATTATAAACTTTAGAGGAAACTACCTTTTTCTGCAAGATATAATAATAAAATAGAAAGCTTGTGTGTGTGTGTGTGTCTGTGTGTGCAGTCCTCAGTGAGGTTTATGAACATCCAAATGGCTTCTCACAGAAAAACTGTTAGCTAAATGTACAGTCAGAATGATACTTTTATCAGAACAGGAATTTCACTGGATATTTATTCAGCAAGGCTGTGGGACCACAGAACCCAGTCTTCTGTAAGTAAGATGCAAAATGCCAACAATTGCAGGGCCCGGAAAGACATGATGAAATGCATGATTTTAAAGTTGGACTTTAGTTTGATTACAGATATTCTGTGGAACATCTTTATTAAAAAGAGAGACTTAAAAGATCTTTAAGAAAAGTTAAGAGCAAAAGTTTATTTAAGGCTTCCACCTCTCTGCACAATTTTGGTGTTCCTATTCTTTTCTTGTACAGTTGGTGTAAAAAGGGCTGTAAAGTATAACTCTCTGAATATTCATTTAAAAATAAAAATAGATTTCTTAACTACTTTTTCCCCCTTTTCTGAATCTAATTTCACATTGTTGCCAGAGTCGTTTTCCTAACACATGTTCATCATATAATTCCCTATGAAGCGTCTATATTTGTTCATCGTTTCTCCTCAGGGCAAGTCTTGCCCCTTCTGCTGAACTTGGAAGGCCCTATAGGATGTCTTTATTTCATTGACCCAACATTAGCTCCAATTACTTCCCAGCATGAACTTTCGTTGGAACTGGGCTGCTCTCCAAAGAATGTTTCTGACTGCCCCTGGGCTTGTCATCTTTAAGCAATCATGATGCAAGAAGCTATTCAATGTGGGAAGTCTTTTTCCTTTTTCTTCACTCTTTTAACCTATAATCTTTATCCATCTTGAGTCTCACCTTCAGGTAAGTCTTTTCCTAAAGTCTTCTCAATTCTATTTGTATCACAGGATTTATACTTTGAGTATACCCTCTCTTCCATTGTTTCTTCCTTGTTCATGAGCATTAGCTCCATTTCCTAAACAAAATGATGTACTCTTCTTAGAGAGTATTTCCTCCTTCATATTGTGTGGAAAGCCTGGTTAATCCTCCCCCCACCTACCATTTGGCACTTCTCCCCATCACCTGGGGAAGGTATACCAAAGAAGCACTGGAACAACTTCTTACTCAGGTGCTTTTAAAGATGTTTAAGAAGAAGCATCATCAATCATGGAGAACATCTAGATCAGAGACTGTTGTTGATAAAGGGCAAGATCGTTAATATTTTAGGCTTTGCAAGCTACATGGTCTCTGTTGCAATGACTCAGTTCTGCTGTTACAGCACTAAGTAGCTATAGACAATACATAAATGAACAAGTGTGATTGTGTTCCAATAAAATTTTGTGAACATTGAAATTTATATTTCATATAATTTTCACATATCAAAACCAGTATTATTCTTTTGACATTTAGAACATTCAAAAATGCAAAAATCGGATAACTAACCTATTGCAATAATCACTTTGTAACATATACTTCTATAAAATCGCAATGTGCACCTAAAACTTACACAATTATATATCAATTATATCACAATAAAGCTGAAAAAAATTAAAGGCTATTCTTAGCTCAGGAGGCATGCAAAGGCAGATGGGGGACCAAATTTGGTGGGTGGGCCACAGTTTGCTGACCCCTGACCTCGATCATTATTCCTGAAGTTGTGGTCCCTGACCACCTACATCAAAATTAGCTAGAGTCAGGAGTTTATAGAAAATATAAATTCTGGCCCCAGTGAGGCAGAATTTCTGAGCACATGAAGGATACTATCAAACAACGGTGAATCCTCATCTCATGATGTTTTAGCTTTTTGAGTTAGTACCGGGGAGCTGGTAAGCAAAGTTATAATAGGCAGAGGCAATGACAGAACTGGCTCACCAGGAAACTTATAAGACTTAAAACCTAAGGGGGGGAAACAAGGACTCCAGGCTTTTAATTAATATTCTGGATTCTTTCTGATTCAGGAAATATAAAACCTGGGAAATTCTGAGTGTTTGTATTTAAAATACATGTTATTCAGAATATCAATAGACTTAGCGAATCTTTATTTAGCTTAAATCAATAAAAATAGAAATGTATTCATGGGGAAGAAACACATTCTTTATTAAATATATTGTGTACTAGACTAAAATGTAAAAAAAAGAAAACCAATCTTTATGTTTCTGCCTCAAATGAAAGCTTCAGTAGCTAAGGCCTTTGTTATCTGTAGCAAATTCAGGAGAAATGATTTATTTCATTATAAGCAAACAGTTCTGAAGGGCAGGCATAATATATTTCCTAAGACTTTGTATAAACTCATTTACCTAATACTTGGAATTATAAAAAAATAAAAAAGCATCTTCAAGGAAGAAGGGCCATCTGGAGTGTTGTGCTTGGAGGGGCACTTTGACCAATGTGAATCAGTTGAGGCTGGAATGACCCATCTGAGTAGAAGATTTGGTAGTGTCTGATCCACAGCCATCGTTACCTGCATTTTGCAAATTAGTGCCAAACTCTAAAGTAAAGGAATGTACCAGGGGAACAAATAGAGCTCAACGCTAACTTCCAGCACTTAGCCAAGATTCATTGAGAATCTTGTGTCAGGCACTGTGTGGATTTTCTTGTTTAATCCTCACAGTAAGTAGCTACATTTTGCAAGTGAGGAAACTATGTTTTGCAGACCTCAAGGACTATGTCCAAGATCACACAGGTCAAGCCAGAACCCAGATTTGAGCTCAGGGCCTGTGCTCCTAACAATTATACTGGGTCACCTCCCAACACCATCACATCAAAAAGCAAATCAGGCTCTGGTGTGTTTTCTTTAATTCTAGTTGGGGAAGAAACCAGAAACTGAGCTCTGTGGACTCTAGACGTATGTGCTTAGCTTCACGTCAAAGAGGCCAGTGCTCTGGTATGCCTTCTGCTAGGTCAGATAGAGGTACCACCAATCATCCTAGGACATGAGACTGCTCTGGATCACCCTTGCCAAGGAGGCAGATGATGTTTTTTCCCTTTATGGTAATGTTTCTTTGGGAACCAGTGAGCAGGGTTCCTAATAGGAAGGGACAATGACAGAGCAGGCTTCTTAGAAATAAACCTTTCTTACAAGACCTCCACCCCCCACCCCCCCAAAGAGACATCAATAGGGACCACTGCAGGCTGCGTCAGAGAGAGAGCCTGGGTTGCGGCAGAAGTGGACAAGGGTGTCAGATGAAATCTAAGATTCCAGACACAGATTCAGAGGACACTGTACCATTCTGGGCCAAGAAATCCTGCAATACTCAGAACAGAAATAGGTGATGCTTGGAAAAAACCATTATTTGAACATGGCTGTGTTTAACGTGCCTAAATTAACTGTTAGTAAACTGTGTATATTTGAATTAACACATTTTTTTTTGTTCTTATTAATTTTCCAAGTTCAAGCACATCTTCAAGTATGGCTCAGGGGAATAACACTAGAACTAATTAGACCAAACACTGTGCTTATCTCCTTATGCCTGATGAGGGAGAGCAGATAACTTCTCTCTAATACTTGATAATGCTGTTTTGAATTAAATTAAAGAACTTTCAGACATTTTGGGGTTAGAGTACTATGCTACTTTTATAATATAACAGTGACAATTTAAAATCTATGAGTGATACATAGAGCCATTTTTACAGCATAATATACTATTTTTAAAGGGCAGGAGGGATATGCACAATTTATGATCACTTCCTTTCAGAAAAAGGCTTTATTTCTCTGTCAGAATTAATGTTATTTAGGCATTTTACAAGAGGCTTTTGAAAAGTTTTTTTTCTGGTACTTTTTAGTAAATGTAAAATTTGTAAACAACTTTACATTATACATGTGAACTAAAGTTCGCATTTTCTATCACACTGATTACTGTTTTTGATAAATAATTTCTCAAATTTCTGAAGGAATAAGTCTAAATTCTAAGCTGTCAAGCAAAAATATCAAAAAGGTCTCCTTATTCATTGAGACTTTCAGGGGCAGCTTAGGCAATTCATTCTTTTGAGGAAAAAAAAAAAAGGAGGAACAATGGGAAGCCCCTTATCCCTCATGATGCCAGCTCAGGTTTTGGGTATCTTTAGGGTTCTCTGAAAACACTGAAAGCATGACTTTCCCTCAAGGTGCCTGCTGTCTCAAAAGTTTACTTGCTCACTGTTTCTTTCTGTGCCTTCCCCTGGCAGTTTTTCAGTGTATTTAGACACAGGCCTCAAAAAGAGAATCAACTATTTTTCATAAATTCCTACAGTTTAGAAACATTTGTTGAAGTAAGCTGTTTTTAGACACCATAGGGGAAGTCTTTATAAATTTGGTATAAATCTCTTCTATTAAATTAGGAGATTCTGTCACTGGACCAGGAGCAACCATTCCATAGTCTAAATTGCATATATGAATATGTGAACTTTAATTTGAATACAAATGACCTGGGAGATGGTTCAAGATGCAAATTATGATTCCATAGGTCTGAGGTGAAATGAAAAATTATCTGGTTTCTCAGGTAACGAGGATGGCGGTCCTTGCAAGATGCAGCTACAAGGTACCTGACAAGGCAGCAAGATTTGTCAGAGGCGGAAAGAAAAGAAACCAGGACAATGAGCACAGAGGAGATCCCTGGTTATGGGAGTCAGAATATTCTTCAATGAATACACTACAGCTTGGAATTTTGAATGGGTATTCTTTAATATGTGTACCTGTCCCTCAGAGCAGGATGTTTGGCATACCTGGCACCTGGGCATTAAGGGCCAGTTAAGAATCCAGTTGTTATGACAATGACGGAAAAAAGCAGACAGAATAACAAACAAATTCATGTCATGCATTCTGAAGTTAAAGTCACTACTAAGAACAGATTTCTAATGTTTTATTTCATCAGACAAGCACTGTAACAGTTCTGTATTCTTAACGGTTTACTGGACAAGTGCTGTGACTTCTACCATTGCACGTTCCTGGCACCCTCTTCAAATAGCCTTCCTCACGTTTACTAACTTGTGACAATGAAATCCTCTTCCCTTCCACTCCCCTGAAGGAATTGCAGGGTCTCTTTTCTCTGACCTTTTCCACTTTGTTGAACACGGAGCGATTCTTTGAAGGTCCATAGGCTGAGAACCAGACTGCTGTAGAAGTCTTGTTATTGACTGACTAAGCACTTGTCTCCTTTGAGCCTGCAAGGCAGTTCTTGTAAATAAAAGTTTATCCTGAGGTCTGTTTTCATGACATAAGCTGAAAACGACCCTGTAAAGCTACAGATACCAGTTGGAGTCAGGGGAGGATGAAACAGACTTTAACAAGAATCATTGTTGAAAGGCAATCCTCAAGAGAAAAACCACACAGGAGAAAAAAGGGGAAGGAGAAACTATGTCTTTTTAATGTACCTTATTGAAAGTATGTAGCATCAAACAAAATTGGCAAACCAAGTCATGACTCTAGTAGGCTTTTCTGACAAGAGCAAATAGCTGAACACTACTTGCTAAATGCTAAAAGGTAGAGATGAGAAACAATGTGATCTCGCTTGTATATTCTGTTAAAAGGGTGATTCTTAGTTTATGGACAAATAGAAATTCAAAGTAAAGTGTGATTGTGTTATTGGATTTGTACACACTTTTAGAACTGTATTACAATTAGACTAAGAGCACAGTTTTAATACATAAGAACAGTATACTAATTTTATTCATTTTTCATGATATATGTGAACAATGTTGTTTGGATCAATAAATTGTCCTCTCAACCATATAAGCACGTTATTGTGAGAACTTTCAACAATCAGAGGTCCACTGACCGCTTGGTGGGCTAGCAGTCCATTTAAAGTTTATTAAAGGGCCAGGAACCTTTCAGTCTAAATGGCTCAATGTGCCTTGTTGGGATTCCCTTGATAAATTCTGAAGGGAGAAAATGGCAACCCTAATGCTATGACCTAACAGAAACTCTTGACCTGAAGAAATGACAAGAATATTTACAGGGCTTCCTGGGAAAATGAAAAATGCTGGGAGTGCCCTACAGGGAGAAGTAACATCTTATTTGAATTCAAGGGCAAATAAGAGTGTGTCAAAAAATATGGGAGAGAGGGGATTATTCACAAAGAAAGAAATAATGCACTGTGACAGTGAGGTATAGGACAACAATTGTGTGTTGCTAAGAGAATAAGTTCCACGAAAGCAGAGATTTTAAATTTGTTTGCTGCTGTATTATAGAACTTTAAGTGGTATCTGAAACATGGAGATGCTCAATGAATATTTGTGGAATGAAGAATGTGACATGAGGCTAAGGAAGTTGGTATGGACCAGATGATGAAAGATAGGATGTAAGACAAAGAGTTGGTTTTGGTTCTCCAGAGGCCATAGAGAAGCACAGAAGTACCCTTGTGAGGGGAAATAAAACTATAGAAGTCGACACAATTGTGTGGGTGGCCATGGGGTGGTGGTGAGGCTATAAATCATTAAATAAGAAACTTATAAACAACAAAAATCTGGGAACTCTTGGTTTTTGAGGGTCAGACAAAGAAATAGAATTCACTAAAGGTATCTGAGAAGAAACTGAGAACTGGAACTTTGCTAGATGAGATTGGTGTCCTGAAATCCAAGGGAGGAGAGATTCTAAAGTATTATTTAACAAATGGGAAGCCACTGGTAATAGTAGAGAGAACATTTCAATAGTGTGATAGAGACGGAAACTAGATAGCAGTAGGTCAAGAGGTGCAAGGCAGGTAGAAAGTGCAGATATTAAGTAAATCCTATTCCTCCAAGAATAATTGCCTTAAATAATTTATGAAATAAGGTGGGGTATATGTAGGCACCATACATAGATGACATTTCAAGAAAGTTGTCTGAGAATGAAAGGAAAGAGAAAGAGCCATGGCTGGAGGGTAATGTAGAATGAAGAAAAGATTCATAAAGTATAAGATAAATCCCAGCAGGTTTATAGGCTAAGGTAAGGTGCTCAAAGGAAAAGAAGTTATAATAGCGCCCAAGAAAAAGAGGATACAGTTCCCTGAGTGGACAAGAGTGGCTTCCTTCCAGAGCAAGGTGAAGTTGATGTCTTTGAATAGGGTACCTGCAAGTTTTCCTTGAATCCAGAGGAAAAGAAGAAAGGATGGGTCTAGATGTGTGCTTTTGGAGTTTCTGAGGCATGAGGGAGAGGAATTTATCCATAAACAATTGTGATAATGGTTATGGGGTTAGCCATTGCTAATGTGGAGCTAATGAATATATTTTAATGGTATTATTATTTAGTGTATTTTAATTATATTTTTGATTTTCTTTATATGGGAGTGGGGATTTATAAGGCAAGTGGCAAGGTATTCTATGTGGGATTTAGCAGGCTCCAAACTTTAAATTGCTGGCATACGTGGTTTGGGTAGTTTTTTATCATATGAAAAAAATATGTAGCTAGAATGTAATAGTTTTCTCAAATTTAGAGCAATTTAACTGAAGTAGATTTATCTATGCTTCCCTCACTAAATTTTATTCCAAATTTTAAGTGACATTTCAGTGCAACTTTTTCCAATCTACGAGTAGAAGAGTCTTTGTAACATTAAAGTATTTCTGAACAGAAATGCATTATAATGCTCATTAAAACCAACTCTCCTGGAAATGTAAACCTGATTTATCTAATGCATTAAAAAATTCTCTATAAATGTACTACACATTGGGAAATAATGTTAATTAGGAGGAGAGGCAAAACAATACATTTTCTTAAAATTTCAGGGCAATCAGCATAACATATTAATATGGTATAATAGCTATAATTATTTTTATTCCATTTTTGGTAGATTTATATTCATTAAAGGCTATGTTTCCCTATTCTGCAATATGAAAAATGAACATGACTTTAAAATGTTATAGAGCAAGATAATGCTGTAAGTGATTTTATTCATTTATTCAACAAGTAAGGGCCTACATGTAGGTGCTGTGATTTGAAAGTCTTCATGGCAAGATTTTCTGAGTTTACCCTCTGGAAGTCTCTTGCACATAGCTTTAATTGCACTCAGTCCACTTACCTTTCTGCTCTCATGCATAAGCAACCTGTACTCTAAAAGCTGAGCACATTTTTGACCTGACAAGCATACTTTTTTGAATGTACCTTATTACACTATAGGGCAGATAGTGAGGAACGTGACTCTTTAGGGGGCTATTAAAGTTTTAAGATTTGTAGAACCAGGGACATTTGAAAATTGCTTGATAAATTTATTGTGCGCTGCTCATTTTCAGATTTGCATTTATAATTTTTCAAAAAAGTCTTAAAGAAAAGATACTAAGATTCTCTCCACATACAAATAATTTGTATGAACTAATCACACATATTTTATGTATTATAAATGTGATCATCTTCCTGTAGGTTCTGAATTGTTGACCAGAACCATCATTGCTTCTTTCTTTCTTCCCTCTGAACTTTTTTGAAATTCCAAATTCTGTTACTGCCAAATTCTGTTTAAGGTTAGTACACTTTTGGGTTCTGAGTTCAAGGATATTACCACTGTGGTTTAGAAGTGAGCAGGAAATATGTTTGTAGATAATACATGAGAAACAAACTACTATTTATAACTCCTTTTTACTGGGGTCCCCAACTAATGAATGCACAGTTATAACTAAAAAAACCTCGTGATTCAGACACATTAAGAACTGTAGAATTTCTGAGATGATATGAATATTGCAGATTATTTTCAATTTACAAATGGGGAGCTGGTAGTCAGAGAATTTATGTGACATGCTCATAGTAGCCATCTGAATTAGTAGCACAGATACCAGAAACCTGGTATGCAGATTATAATTAAATTAGTTTTTCATCTAAGTCTGTATGTTTTTTCTAAATGGAGACTGTGTCGTATGGCAGGTTTTACAACCATATAATGAACACAGTTGGTATATTAATTTATAGGATTAATCTGTTATTACCTATTGCAATTTAAGTAAGTTCCATAAAAACAAGGACTTATTTTTTTCACTGGATGTCCCCATATTTAGAACAGCACCTGGCACATTTGTGGAATAAACAAAGAGGAAGAAGAAAGACAACTGAGGCAAATATTTGGTATACGACCAAACAGAAAGGAGGGATGTTAAGGTTGCTTCAAAGACCCAGATAGAAAAGAATGACTAGAAATATCATTCTGCCAATTTTTGTACACTTTACATTATTTAACTCACACATGCATCTTCTTGATTTTTTTTGTGACTGCCCTTCTCCTAATATCATAACAGAATAAAATAATTTAATGAGTATGAATGCTAAGCTCTGAGGAAAAGCTGTGAATAAAATATAGTCTTTGCTTTTGAGGGAAATTAACTATTGTTTTTAAAACCACTGGAGCAATTATTTATACTTACACTGGTGCTGTAATGTAAATCTTAACATCTTTTTTTTGCACTTAAGGTGTCCTCAAATTAGTAAGTGGGGTAAATCAAAGTTAATACCAAATCAATAATTAACAGTTGTGTCTTGTTATATATGTATTGATTTTACCATCTATAAAACACTAAGTTCTGTCCATATTTTCATTTGTATTTAGAAATGGCCAACAAACATATTTTTAAATAAAATAATTGATATATTACTGACTATTTAACTGATGTGTGTGTGTGTGTGCATGCGTGTGCACATGTGTACTCTTTGCAATAAAAAACCCTGCAGTTTGAAATTTTTTATTTTTATGGCACTTGAATTTTATGATAAAGAGTTGAAAAAGTCACTTGTCTCCCTGAATCTTCTTGTTAGAATGGATGCCATTTCCCCCTTCGTAATTGCTAAAGAAAACAAGTTTTGAAGTACAACGTGCCACAGAAGCACATTTCACTAACTTAGACATCAGCACAAATAAAATGCCTGGTTTTTAGGTAATAAGAAGTTGATCTCAAGTGAGCTGACTGGCAGAGAATAAATATAATCTAGGGTATTTTTAAAAGAACAAAGTATACTTCCCCATTCTGAAAATATATAAAATCATAGTATATCAAATAAATGCACTCTACAGATTAACATATAAGATTTTTGTTTTTAAGTGAGCAAAATACTGATGTTGACACCTCTCCGATTAGTAAACCAAATTTTAAAAAAATGAGTGTTACTTTCAACTGACTTGAATGAAAACTGGTGTTAACTTGAAAGAAGAAATCCTATTGCCAAATCCAGTGTTAAATGCTCAGTCCTCTCTCACTCAGCACTGACACAGTTATTCACACCTTCCGTCTTGGAACATTTTCCCTCATAAGGCTCCCAGTATCCCTGTCTTGTTTTTCCTCCTTCCCCACTAGTCATTCTTTCTCAGCCTTTTGCTGGTTACTCTTCTTGACCTCTGAAATTGGAGGATCCCAGTACTTGGTCCTCAGAATGTATCTCTTTTTTATTTACACTCACTCACTAAATGTTTTCATTCAATCGCCAGCTTTAAATACCATCCACATGCCAGCCGTCTCCACTTGGATAGCTAAAAAGTCTCTCAAGCTTCACATGTCCCAAACTAAACTCTTCATTCCAACCTAAAGCCACTGCTGCCCCAACATTTCCATCCATTAGATCCATCATATCAGCAAATGGCAACTCTGTTCTAGTTGCTTACATGAAAAGCTTTACAGTCTTGGATTCCTCTCTTTCTCTTATGCACATATTCCATTCATCAGCAAATCCTTTGAAATATATTCAGAATCAATTTCCTACTTCCTCCACTTCTACCATCCTTCTCCATCTCTCACTTGATTGCTATGAAAGCCCACTCACTCATCTGTCTATTTCCAGCCTTGTCTACTAACAGTTTCTTCTCCATACAGCAGCCACAGTGAACCTTTTAAAATGTTATATCATATCATTCCTGTATTCAAAAACTCCAAAGCCTTCCCATTTCACTCAAAAACAAAATATTAAATACTTGCTGTGGCCCATGGCTACATAAGACTCTACATTACTTGCCTCCCTGCAGCTCCAAAAATCTCTCCAACCTCATTTACCATTTCATCTCTGCCTCACATTTCAGCCACACGAGCTCCTCGTTATTTGTCTATATCAAGCACAGTCCTGCCTTGAGGACTTCCTTGCGCCTGAAATGCCCTTCTCCCTGTATATCCACACAGCTTGCTCCCTCACTTTCTTTAGATCTCTGCACAGATGTCCTTTTTGACTAAACTTTTTTATAAGAGAACGTATCTTTCATGCCCATCACTTTTACCCTGTTTCTCAGTTTCCTTCATTCTCACCTTGGATATGTATTTTCTTGTTCATGACCAAATTTCCCCTAGGAGAGAGGCTTTCTGAGGCAGGACTTTGTTTTGACTACTGTCATACTTCTAGCACCTAGACCAGTGGTGAGCACAGTATTTATTAAGTGAATGAAAATGGATAAATAAATCTTACATGTCCAACTAGAAGCCATCAAAACTGTCTTTCCATAAAGTCTCAGGAAACTGATATAATGTAAAACCAACTGATGTTACAGTCAGAAGATATAGATTTGATTCCTGTTTCTGCTACTTCCAAGTGGTACAACAACTCTACAAGTATTTCCAGCATTTTCCCTCACTTTAAGGGTCATCATGTATCAATTTCCCTACTTGGTATATGCTTTGTGAGATCAATGGCATTTTCCATGATTAGGATAGGGTACCTTGTCATTGATATTTACTCATATTTCTTATTTCTCATATCTGGGGAACCATAAATTGCCCATCCCTGTATTAAGACACACATTCATTAAACTTGGACCATTACTTAATTCTTAATCTAAGTTTCTTTATCCATGAAAGTTGAGATGAGGAGTGAAATGTAAGGAGATGCTGTGAATTGTAAAATGTGTATTAATGACATGAGCGTACTTTAGAAGTCTAAAATAGATCACATTACAGCATATTATAAAAAAGACTTCATCTCATAATTTGACATAATTAATAGTCACATAAGACATACCAAAGGTAGGGTATCTACTACACG
The DNA here is from genome assembly GCA_030015415.1 of Cynopterus sphinx. NCBI lineage: Eukaryota > Metazoa > Chordata > Mammalia > Chiroptera > Pteropodidae > Cynopterus > Cynopterus sphinx. The sequence continues at coordinate 38,753,427 of CM057391.1, read as the reverse complement.
TTTGACCACAAGCTATTCCCTTATTCCTGGGCACACAGGAATACTACATTTCTTGGGCTCCTACAGTTAAGACCTAGAACTGAATTCTGGCTAATAGAATGTGGGAGGAAGTGAAGCCCTCTCCTAGGGCTGGTCCCTAAAGCCTCTTGCTTGATCCTCTACTCTTTTGCTCACATTTTATCTTCCAGTTGCTTAGAGAGGATCCAGTGGAGGGGACTCCAAGGCATTAGGGTATGAAGATCCACTAGAGCGAAACCTGGTTCCCTGAGCTTCTGTGTGGAGGAGAGCTGTCTAGGAGATCTGCTATCTAGGAACACATGCACCAAGAATGATATAAACAAAAAACAGTTTTATTGTGCTAAACATCTAAGAATTCAGAGCATATTTATTAATACAGAGGCCATTACACTGTGGTCATTCACAATTCACAGTATAGATTTGTTACTAGGTTTGCTGTGTCTTAAACTCTCTTTTTTGCTGATATTAAGTAGAAAGTTAGGTTACATTATACTGATTGTGGACTATCCACTTTGTCTTTGACCTAATCTCTCTGGATAGAACTCGTTTCAAATAACCAGTGCTTTTCTCTCTCACTCAAAAGTATTCCTGTGTTAGATCTTGGTAAGCACTGACTCTCTTTTTAAGCTAAAATCTCTTTTGATTATTTTCTAAGGCTTTTGTTGCTGTGGTGGTAATAATAGTTTTTAAACTCAGAGTTCTTCAAAAGTATCTTTTATAACTTTAACTGGCTGATTATGCATTTCTTCAAATAAGTAATGACATGAAATAAGCACTAAAATATTTTGGGTAAAGGGGCATGATGTATGCCACTTAGTCTTAAATGGTTTAGAAACACACAAACCCATGCACCCCGCCCCATGTGCTATTAAGCAAATGGGGCAAAATGTTAACAGTGATGTGGGTAAATAGTATATGGTGTTCTGTGTACTATACTCATAATTTTTATATGAATTTGAAACCACTTCTAAATAATTTTTTAATAGCTACCACTATTAAAAATATCAATACTTCTGATTTGTTTGCTTTTAATATTTTCTCTGTGCAATTTAAAACGTGATATGTTTTTGTCTGATAATATGCTTTTTGAAAATTTAAAGCAGTAGTTTTCTACAGATGCAATTTTCTGTGTCTATAATTTTTATGCTTTGCCCTCAAACACAGCTCTTATGCTGCCTCTCAAATACTTTAAACTCTGTTTGAATGTAAAAGAGAAGATGTGCATTACTGGTACTAGTTAATTATTATACTGTCAGAATAAGAAGGGAATAATCTATCCAGAGAAAATTTTTAAGACCATGTTTTCTAGAAATATGAAAGAAAATTTTCAAATACTGATCAACTATAATTTATGGGAGATTTACACATTAAGTAGGAGACTTTGTTGAATTTTAATATAAATAAGAATATAATACATGATAAGAATTAATGATAATAATCACATAGAAGTTGCTTTATTCCAGAAATCAAAAACAGCCTCCTTGGCCAGAAAGTATAATTTTTCCCTGTAATATAATAGGTTGAGCATCAGCCAACAAATTATTTGTAAACTGGTATGTTTCCCAAGCCATTAAAATAGAAAAACTATTAGCCAACATAATAAAAAAGCAGCACCAATAACTAGTGAGAATAATAGAAACATTAGTAGGTAATGTGGAAAATAAAAAACTAGAGAATACTTGATTTAATTCTATTTAAATACATTTGAAAACATGAAAAAAAGAGAACATTTTGTAGGATAATACAAATTACAAAACCAAGCTCAAGCAAGACAGAAATAGATTACGTATACTATGGAAGAAATTGAGAAGGTTATAAAAGGGTATCTCTCCCTCACAAAACCAAACCAAAAACCCAATTCAACCCACTAGAACTAGATAATTTCACAGGATTATATTATTACCTTCAAAGAATAGATAACTTCAATGTTACTTAATTTATTTTAGAGCAGAGAGAGAAGAAAAGCTATTGATTACTTTTATGACACCTGCTATAACTTTGATGTTAAAATTTGATAGTAAAAAACAAAACAAAATCTGAAAAAGAAAACTTCAAACCAATCTCATTTATTAATGTTGATAAAAAATTATATATAAAAATAGAATATAGGAGCACATTATAAGCATAATATTGCTTATTCCAAGAATGAAAGGATAATTCAATGCTAATAAACTTCTTAATGCAATTCATCATAGTGATCAAAGGAGAAAATAATGGTCATCTTCATAGATGTCTTTTTTTTTTGCTTTTGATAAAATTCATTATAAATTTTTGACAAAGATTTTTAATGACATGGGAATTGAGGGAAATTTCTTTAACATGGTAAATATTCATGTCAAGTAAAAAGCCAGTATTGTGTTTAAGTGTGTAAAATGAGATGGTTTCCATTTAAGTCAGGAATAAGATATAAATTTCCATAATCTTCACTATTAATCAGCAATGTTTAATAAATAACAGTCTAATATATTAGATAAGACAAATTAGAGGTATGCAAATAGGAAGGGAGAAGGCAAAGCGACTGTTATTTGTAGGTGGTAAGGTTATATGCCCCTAAATTCTATGAAATGATCTAAAAAACATGAGAAACAATAAGACAACTCAGTAAAGTAATTGGTTATAAAATTAATACTCAAGAATAAAATCTAGGGGAATAAGAGATATGTAACAAATTAAATACACTGATATTGGCATTTAGTTTTTATGTGTCATTCTCTAATGGAAGAAAAGCACTATAAAAAAAATATGTGGTTGGCTTTGTTTATTGCTTTGCAGTGCCCAAATATATCTAGTACATAGTAGGCACTCAAGAAATATTTGTTAAAAAAAAGAATGAATTTGTTCTATACACCTCCTCTCTTGTGCAGAGATAGATGTACAAAGATATATCATTTTTTATAATAGAAAAAGGATGAAAGCAGGCAAAATATCCATTAGTATCTGATTAAATAAGTTATTAAAAATAATGAGATCTAAGTATATTCTGAATTAATATATAAATTCCTCTAAGATATATTAAGTTAAAAAAGCAAAGCACTAGGCCATTACACAAGTATCACACATTTTAAAGAACTGAAATGATACAAAACATGTTCTCCTACACAGAGAAATTATTAGAAATTAAGAAAAAAAATGGAAAATACAAAATGTTTGACAAATAAACAATATTTTTCTAAGTAACCTATGCAATAGAAAAGACATTAAAAGAGAAATAAAATATCTTGAACTGAATGCAAAAGAAAACACAGTATATTAAAATTTATGGAATTCAGCTGAAAAGTACTTACAGTGAAATTTGTATCTTTAAATGCTTTCGTTAGTAAGAAATAGAGTCATTAATATAAGATTCCACCTCAAGAAGCCAGAAAAGCAAAGTAAATCAAACACAATGTGGGAGCGAAGAAATTATAGAGATCAGCGTGGAAAACACTGAACTGGAAAACTGAAAATCAATGAATCCAAAAGTTGATTCTCAAAATAAAATTTTAAAAAATTTTGTTCAAAACTTTATGCTAACAAATATCACAACTTAGATAAATTGTAAAAATTCCTAAAAATACATAAATTAACCAAAACCAACTCAAGAGGAAATAGAAAATTGGAAAGACCTAACTTAAGAAATTTCATCAGTGACTAACAATCTTTTTATAAATAAAAGTCCGATCAGATGGCTTCAACTGGTGAATTCCATCAAACTTAAGGAATAAGTGATAGGCAAATTCTTTCAGAAAATGGAGAAGAAATACTTTCCAACACCTCATATGAGGCCAGTATTACCCTGACATAAAACCAGAAACTATAGAAAATCTGCCCCCAAACAGGCTTAAGAATTAGTAAAATATAAGGAAAGAATCCAGCAATATAACAAAAAAAATTAAATAAATTGGATTTTATTAAAATTTAAAAAGTTTTTGCTTCAAAAGGCAAAAACTATTAAGAAATGAAAAGACAAGCCACAGATTAGGAGAAAATATCTGCAAATCATATATCTTATGCAGAACTTATACCCAGAATGTATAAAAACTTTTACAATTTAATAAGACAAATAGCCCAATTAATATACAAATGGGTAAAATATTGAGTAGGCACCTCACCAAAGAAGATATATGAATGTTAATAAACACATGAAAAGATTACAGAAATATAAATTAAACCCACAAGTGTCACTATATACCCACTAGAATGGCTATAATCAAAAGACTGATTATACAAGCATGGGCAACAGTGGACAGAAACCAGAAACCTCATACATTGCTAGTGAGAATATGAAGTGATATAGCCATTCTGGCTATTTCTTAGTTTAAATACATACTTGTCATATAACCCAGTATGTACCCAAGAAAAATAAAAACATATGTGCACACAAACACTTCTATCCAAATGCTCATAACAACATTACTCATTAATGCTAAAACCTGAAAACAACTCATATGTCCATCCACTGGACATAAAAAAAGTGATAAATACAATGAAAAACAACCCAGCAATAAAAAGAAACAAAATAGTCATACATAAATCAACATGGGTAAATCTCAACAGCATTATACTAAGTAAAAGACTAAATACTCTGATTCCACTTATAAAAAATTTCTACAAAGGCAAAACTACTCAGAAAGCATATTAGTGATTAGTATTGGCGTGTACTACATTTTGCAACTCTACATTAGCTATAAAACAAAAATGAATTACAAACACAAACACAAACAAAACACAAACAAAACTGAATATTTGAGGATTAAATGAGTGTGGGGGGAATAGGGCAAAAATAGGGTAGTCCAGCTGATAGGCACACAGTTTTCCGAAAAGGTACTAATTGTATCAACATAAATACATATTACATAGCAATCATGTAATATGTAATGTATAACAAATACTTGTAAATAAATCATTTCCAAACCCTTGTTCCTGCTTTCCATGACTTTAATAAAGCCATTATATAAAAAAGTGTCCAAACTTTTATGTTTCTAAGAACCATACAGTGGATACTGCACAATAATTTTCAGTTATATCTTTTAATATCAAGAACCTATTACAAAGATTTGATTTTTAATTGTACATTATGAAGATATTGCTATTTAATTAAGAATATTTGTTTTCATCTTAAATAAGCAATGAGAGAAATTAAAATACACTGTCAATATTTAATTATCAAGATTCAAGTGGTCAAATTTATGATTGTTTTCCTATTATATTTTTTTCCCTTTGTAATATAAGTACAGAGTACTTCCCATGGTGTTGCTCACAAATGACTATTATTTAGTGTCCCTTTTCACACAAAGAAGCAACAATGTAAATACCTCCTTTAAGGGGAAACAACTACAGAGAGGGCCAAATAAGTCATAAAAAGTCTTCTTTCAGCTTTGACTATTACATTTGCATTTCAAACTGACAGGGCTTTCATGCTGTTTTTAATGCTTTGAATAGGCAATCACATATGTTTGCCACACATGTGTTCTTCATGCATAAGTTCCTCACTGCTCCTTCTCACCCACCCCTGTTGTAGTTTTGGATCTAATTTGGATTCAACAGACATTTAATGAGCACCTATTGTGGGCCATTCAATACTAAGAACACTCTCATCAGATTAGGTAGTATTATCCTAATATAACAGATGAGATATCTGAGGCCCATAGACTTTTTAGGTCATAAAATTAGTAAGGGGAAATCAGGATGTAGCCTGAGTTTATTTGCTTTACTTTTTCAAGTAATTTCTATATCTGTGGCTTTTCCCCCAGTTCACTGATCAAAATCAAGAGGGGCCCTCTGCTTAGGCTCATCCCTTCCCCACTGAGAAGGTAGAAAAGAAAAAACATCCTGGGCTTAGAGGTCCCACCATACTCCTCACTGTTCCCATTTTCCATGCGTTACCCAGAAAATGCAGCTCAGAACTTCAGCCTTAACCCTGCCCCATAACTTTCTTCTCACGTTATGAGAGGCACTATAGGTAATTATTACTGTAGAAGTGTTCTTAGCAACCCTGTTCACAACGCTGAAAAGATTTTTTCTGTGGTGACACAGCTCCCAATGATCTTCATGGGGATTATCAAGACTATACTTGAGTTTGGAAGGGGTTGAACCAGCTTCCAAATGCTAGCCTGGAATCCTAAGCATATTCAGAGCACCGAGTCTGTTGGAAAAATCAGGTTTTCCAAATTAAGTCACAGGGAAACCAGTTTGAGATTTCTCAAACTCTTAGCATTAATGAACTTTTGGACTATAACCCACTTGGGAATTCAATCTTTATCCTCCAAGTTCATAGCAATATAAATTTGTAAGACTGAAAGAACTATTTTTATTGTATTTAATATAAAGTAGGAAAGATACGTTCTCTGAAAAAAACACAGCTTCCTGGACACATGTTTTTCATTCAACTCCAGAGTAACTTCCATTTTTGTAATATTATCATGAAGTTCCTACTGTATTATCTGTATATTTAATTGCTGAGCCAGTTTTTATCTTACCTCCTCGATGAATAATCAAAGAAGTCTCGCTTCCAATGGGACAGTCCTTAAGTATATCCACTACTTCTGTATGGCTCAGGTTCTGTACATTCTGCTGGTTGATCTCAACAATGAGGTCGCCTTCACACAGGCCAGGGCATCCCTGAATGTCAAGTATTTGTTTCACCCGCTGTCCTGTAGGGCTGTCGGCAATAGTAAAGCCAAAGCCCTGGGCACCTTTCACAATGGTTAAGGTCATAAGTTCAGCTTGGGTGGCCCCAGATGAAGCCATAGACACATTGTCGTCATGGACAGGTGGGGGATATGTGCCATCGAGCTGACTGTCAACGGGCATTGAGTGCAAAGGATGAGGCGGCCGATCTGTTATATCTGGAACTGACTGTGAGGTCCGAGAAATGTATTCCAAATATGTTTCATAGTTATGTCTTCCATTGACCATCACTGGAGGTGGCCTCTCCATTATTGCAAGGGGCGGCACCATGCTGTTAGCAGGATCTTCAGGATCAAAGGGCAAAGGGTAGCCACGACACAACACTAGGCTGACACTCTGGCCGATAGGAACAGACTGGAAAAGTTTGACTACATCTGCATGAGTGTGTCCAAGGACACACACTTCATTAATGTAAACGATGACATCACCTGAAAGGAAACGAGAAAGAGATTGACATCATGAGGTAAGGTCAATTAACGTTGACGCAGAGAAATGAAACTATTCATGAGACTAGTGGAAGTAGTGCTTTGTCTCTCAGTAAGCAGTGAGGATATCAATTAGAATAATATTTACATTTATTGTAGGTGGCTCAAGGTTACAACAGGTCTGCCAACAGATATGCTGATCAAATGCTGAAAAAAATGCTACTGGTTATTCTTGAAGTTTAGAAACAACTTCGTTTTCAGAAAGAAAGGGTCAGAAAGACAAGTTTAAAAGAATTTGTACCTAGAAGAAGCACTCATTCTATGCTCCTTTTTCATCTTCATTTTCAACTGTACTGAATTTCAGTTAAAATTTTTGAACTATTAAGCAGTTGTTGTCATAATTTTTATATGAAATCTTTGAAGCCCCAGAACATTTTTTGATATCACTCTTCTAAGTCAACTGCCTTTTTTCTTTCTCATAAGAAGAGGAAAATATTTGCTCATTTGTTTTCTCTGTCTATAGCTAGGTGTAATTGCAAAGGTTCTAGGTATATACAAGTGAAGGTCGAGAGCACAGGTTTTGGAGTCAGGGATCTGGGTCTATATCCTGGTGCTCCTATTTAGCAGATGTGTAATATTGGGCAAGTGACTTACCTGCTTCAAGCCACAGTTTCTTATTCGTAAAGTTGTTGTGAGGATAGAATGACATAATGTAGAAAAAGTGCTTGGTACAGTGCCTGACAGACGGTGAGTGCTTAATAAATGTGGAATATTAATAATGTTGTTGTTGCTAAAATAGGATGGGAGATATTTGGGTCCCTGGCTTTCAAACAGGAAGCTGCCACAGACTTATCCTTTGACCTTAGATAAATTGATCTTTCTGCAGATCTTTTCAAAAAGTCATTTGCCCTCTCTCCTCAGTGAATTTTCATAGAATTATAGAAGTCCACTGGTTAGAAGTTAATTTTATCCTAAAAATGCCCTGAATGCAAATATGTACTACAAAATAAATGCAGGAAAATATGTTAGTTTGAGAGAATTGTTTAAAAAAATCAATTATGTCCAAACAACAACTTTATTTTTGAGAAACTGTTCTTTCATGGAATAATATTTTTATCCTCAAAACTCATAATGTTTGAGAATTAAACTTGCAAATCGAGATCGTGGCTGACTATTACTGAGGAGTATGTGAAGGATAAAAAGACATATATTCACAGATTGTCAAATGACTAACTCAACAGACATTATTTTATCAAGATCATTCTGAAACGTGTAGTGTAAATGACCAGGATTTCATTCTAAGACATCCTTGCTCATCAAAATTGCAAACTTCAGAAGCAAAAAATAGAGTTGAACTTTCAAAATTAAATACTTTTCAGGCCTTCCTTAGGTGTCTGTTATGAAATGGTTTTTCCACTAAATGCACTTAAAAATAAATAATTCTATAAATAAAACCCTAAGTAAAATGATCTTAGCAATTTAGACTTAGTTACTCTTCCCAAAATGCTAGAGGATTGCTTAAAAGTGCTAATGGTAAGGAGACAGAAATGTCAAACACACATTTTCAGAGATCCAGATTTGGACTGAACCTAGAAAATGTCATAGCCTATGTTGCTTGTCATACGGAACATCACTCTTCAATCATGTCTGTCTATAAGGGAGGGTGCTGGCATAATGGCTAGGACGTTGCACCAGGATTTATGACTGAATCAGGGTGAGCATCCTCTGCTGGGCTTCCTCATGAGACTGGGGCAGCTGGGCATCTTTAAAATCATGTTTACCTGGTCTGGTCATCTCAGAGAAGTAACTGATCCAGATGAACTTTTTTCCTTCTCCTTCTGCCTCTTCTATTTTTAAAGTTATCATATACTTTATAGATTAAAAGGTTGAAAGAAAAATAAATACCTGTGTACTACCTATAATCTAACTTAACAACTAGAACATTGTTGATATTAGTTGAAGACCCCTGAGTAGCACCCCTCTCTCATTTGTGTTCCCTTCATGCCCTTTCCAGAAGTCATCATTGTCCTGCAATTGACGTTTGTTATTAACATGTATTTATATTTCTAGGACATGTCTAGGTACCTATGAGTAATATCTCTAAATAGTATTTAATCTCTAAATAATAATATCCCTAAAATATGTTTTTTGCATATTTTAAACCTTTTGTAAATGATATACGTATTAATCTTCTGTAATTTCTCTGAAAATGCATTTGTGATATTTATTTATTTTGATCCTGTACCTCACATTAATATTGATTGTAATATAGTATTTATTATATGACTACATCACTATTTATTAACATTTATCCATTCTTCTGTGAATGGACTTTTTGAAATTCTTGTGAACTTTTGGTTAGCAATAACTCTGCTATGAACCTCTTTCCATGTCCCTTGTGTACATATGGAGAATTTGTCTGAGGTATGTACCTTGGCATAGCAATGCTGGGCATATGCCATGTGTATCTTCACCTTTGTTAATGGCAAGTAGCTGACAAAATAGGTCAAATTGAAATACATTCCCATTGGTAACATATCAGAGTTTTCATTGCTTCCCATCTGACACAGTACTTAGTATTCTCAGACCTTTAATTTTCACTAATCTAATGGGTGTTATCATGGTTTTAATTTGCATCTCCCTTACTGCTAGTGAGAGTGAGCATCTTTTCACACATTTATTGGTCATTCGGTTTTACTTTTCAGTACATCTCATTTCCTCATTTTTTCTCTTAGTTAGTCTTCCTCCCCAAGGACTGTTTTTCTGCATACCTCCATTCTTGATCCAACATTTTCCAGAGGTTTGGGAGGCAGCATGGTGTGGCAGACATTACATGGGATAGGGATTCAAATGACTGTGGTTTGATTTCCAGCTCCATCACTTACTAGCTGTGTGACTTTCAAAACTAACTCAGATTTTTCAGAAATAATGAGGAACAATAATAATAGAAACTTACTTTTCTATGGGAAATAACGAATGAAATCATGCAGGTGAAAGAGATTGTAAGCTATAAATTGTTATGCAAAGGATGATTGCTATTTTAGTAATTATTATCTGTCCTTGGTTATATCCTTCTATAACCTTAGGACAATGTCACCAAGATATTCCCAACACAGTCATAATCAAGAATGGGTATCGGTTTCTGAGTAGACAAGTCAAAGGCAGGAAGGTAACAAATGCCACTGTCCTTTAAGTAGTGGTCCCCAACCTTTTTGGCACCAGGGACTGATTCTCCAATGAGAATCTAATGTTTGATGATCTGAGGTGGAGCTGAGGCAGTGGTGTTAGTGCTGGGGAGCGGCCACAAACACAGAGGAAGCTTTGCTGGCTCGTCTGATGCTTACCTCCTGTGGTGTGGTTCAGTCTGCTGCCCTGGGGGTTTGGGGACCCCTGCTCTTGTTTTAATTACTTTTAACTAACTTCTCAACCCTCAAGTGTTCTTTATTCATTATTGTGCAATGCCAAAAATTCATAGGGAAAAAAGAACTAAGGGTAATGTTTAAATCTCTTTAGGTTCTCTGCCAGGTCTAAAGAGTTATTTGAATTATAGTGATTAATGTTATCTATTCTTGAGTCTTAATGTGCTCTTGCTATTTAGAAACAGAATGAGAACTATTTGTGGTTCTTAGTAAGACTGCCTTTTATAATTTATGGATATTTTACACTTAGAGAATTTTTTTGTCATCAAGCAAGTGATAAAGGACTCTACTACAATGTATTTGTGAAGCTATGCAGATTTCTGAATGTAAAAGATGAGTGGTCAGTTGTCACAGTTAAAACTATATAACACCTTGACAGTATTCAACTGTTCACTTTAAAAAATATGTAGATGCCTAGACGTGTGTCATACCAACATTGTTGATGAAGATATAAGCAAACATTTGCTTATTCAGATAGAACTGACTGGGTTGGGTATTTATAGATTATGATGTATGAATGTCATTTACATGTTGTGAAATGAAAATATGAGCCACCTGGTATATGTCATCTGATGGTGCCATGCCAAGTCCTTCTGGGACACACTGGGCTTCAGAGCATAGAAAGAGATGTTATTAAGAAAACTGGCTCCAGCTCCACCACTGTTGGCCTACTCAAGAGGAAGAATTGGAAGAGTCCTTTGATCTCTCTATCTTTCAATTTTTTTAAAAAATGGGAATTAAAAATATCCCCTTCATTTCCCTTTTCACAGAGCTACTGCGAGAATGAGATTGTGCTTGTGAGAACACTTTTAATTTTACCAAAGAAAGGTTCTCCACAAAAATTAGATGATGCATTTCTTTTGAAATCCAAGCACACATTTTCATTGCCACATTGTCTGCAAAGTTACATTGTTCTCTACATGGTCATTTACTTTAGGCCATTTTGAGGTCAGATGGTTCTAGGGCTATCACCTATTTGGCCTATTGGTCAAATTAAGTGCGGTTGATGAACTTGGTGTCCCCATAGGGCTGGTTTAATAATGACCTGATTCCCAATTATTGGATTTCAAAGTACAAGCAGAGGAGAATGAGACTGATGAAGCAGGAGGTTTAAAACGGCTAGTCTTTGTGGGAAAATGTTTTAAGATAACTGATTTTTCTCTTAGTCATGGAAGTCAAAATATAATATTGGATACCTTTGGGCACTTCACCATTTTGGATACAATAGGGCACTCTTTATAAAGCATTGCTTAAAATGAGTCTATTTTTATACCTCTTTTCTCTGCTCCCACATTTTTTGAGTCACTGTGGCTTGCAAAATCTTCCTTTAGTTTTTCTCACCACTTGCCGTCTACCTTTCTTATCCACCACTTTGGACCAAACAAGAATAATTTACTTCACACTCCATTCACATCCTGTGACAATCCCCTCTACGAAGTTCAGACTACTCAGTCTTCAGACCTACTGTTTTAACACTCTTTGCCAAAAATCTTTTCCAACTTATTTTTGTCTTTATCACCCAAAACGTTACCATTGAGAACTCTTTACATATTTAGGATAAATTTACATTAAATAAAGGATGGAAAGATTTAATCAGAGGAAAACTGGAATAGATTTCATAGCTAAATTTGTTGCCTTTAGTGTTTCTTACTTCTGTTCTTGCCAAGTCATATAGGTTTTAGCTTAAAGGAAAAAAAATCTTACTACTCCCATTCTAACAATTATATTCATTTCACATTGAAAAATTACTATTTTTTATTTCCTCTCCAGCTAATAAGATTTGACTGACCTTTCTTTTCTGAAGCTTATAGATTTTGTGTTTTTAATAATAATATATGATTTTATTATAACAGGTAATTTTATTATTCTATAACCTGCACACACATAATAAAATTTGAGATTTACTTGTGGGGGTGTGTTATGCACCACCACTTCAATTACATTGAAAATAACTGCTCCTGATAAAATTTATTCTCCAAAGTGAAGTATTGCTGTATGTCATATAGACAAATTGAATGGAAGCTGGGTGACTTTGAGTTGTTCTCTGAGTAAATCATCAACATCAGTTTCCTCATCTATAAGAAAGAGATAACAATAGCTGTCCTATCTACTGAATAGTGAAGAGATGTCTGTGAAAATGTTCTGTAAATGGTTCAGTGCTATGATAACATCACACGTGCGCACGCACGCGCGCGCACACACACGCACACACACACACACACACAGGTTTTAAAATTTTAACAAATGACTGATAATGATTGGAAAGTAAAAACAAACTAAGGATGAGAAAGAACAAATAGCTGTAATTTCAAATACTTAAAAAGAAATGTTGATTTTTATTAAATTATTTGACGTTTTGGTTGCAGAAATTTGAGAGAACAGATATGCTTGTCCTTGTAACTGAATACAGTTTCCCAACAAGGAAGACAAATGCCTCGGGAAAATATCCTTGAATTCTTCATTCTTTTCTGAAATTTAAATACAATGTGGTCAGATCGTTTAGACAAAAGCATGTCTGAGCTGTGGCAGTGGTGATGGGGGTGCTCAGTAGAACTTAGATCATCTACTTGTGTGGGTTTGTCATATTCCCAACTAAGTGACAGAGTGAAAAAGAACCAGAGAGAAACACCCAAGGGAGTAAATGGGCCCTTGTCTTATTTTCTCAGGTTCTTTGATGAATCTGTTCCCTATGTTTCTTATTGCCCCAAAGGTTTTCCTTATACCTAAATCAAATTTATTTTGCTAAAAATCATGACTATTTCCCCGATGTCTGCTCTCATAAAGATGAAGCATTTTCTAAAATCCCAAATAGTCTTTTTGGAGTGAGAACTATAAAAAAAGCTATCAATTGGAGGAGATTCCACCTTGGAGGTTCTGGACCTTACATTGGTTTTACCGACTTTAAACATCCCTTTTGCTGACAGCATTACTGCAGATACCCATCAAATTATGCAGAAATGCAAAAGTAAATACTTAGGTTATGGTGAGTATAAGAGGCAGGACAAAAAGCCTTCATTGGAAGAATTTTAGCTTATTAATTTTTATGTGCTATATTATAAATGATGTTGTGAATGAAAATGAGGTAAACTGAGCGGTAGTGCTAAAATAAGGTTCAGGTAATGTTTGTAAATCATAATGCCAGTATGCCAGTAATTAGAGCTGTCAACACATCTCCGGGTCTTCTCTCTTATTTATTCATTAATTTATTCAGTCAAGATTTATTATACTCAACTACCACTTTGAGTTCAGGGCACCATGTTATAAAAAGAGAAGATTGAACCAGATGATCTCTAAGGTGTTTTCTTCACTCTGACATTCTAAGAAAATGGCTCTGAGATTCCACCTCTTAGATATCTCTTCACTTGGTTCCTTCCTTTTTCTACTTCCACCACCAGAAGAGGACAGGACTTTACCACCTAACAGCCTCTTAGCTTGTCTTCCTGATGTCATAGCAGGACAGATTAAGGGAGGAGAAATGGGAAGTGAAGCATATGGCTTAAATCAGTGATCCCATGGAATTATGGGGTTCCCTAGTCTCACTCCATATTGACCTCTAGGAGTACATAGGCTTGCTAATAAATCTCCTCTCCTGGTCAGGACTGGCTCAGGAATGAGGAGAATGTGAATATTCTGCAGGTCAAGGGCATCATATCCAGTGGCTGTGAAGCTCTGGGCACTGCCCTCCACTGCTTCTTCCTATAAACTCATCTTCCATGCCAAACCCTCTGATGTTCTTTCTACTTAACATCCTTTGATGCCTGGTCATAGAGAGGGGATCAAGTCACAATTCTCTAGCACAGCACTGAAGGCTCTCAGTCTGTGTTTTCACTCTCTCCTACATCTTCTTAATCTACTCTGCTTCAGTTGGTGCAGACTTCAGGCCATGCCCCACACGTGTTATATTCTTTCCAGTCTTGTGTTTCTCCCCTTTCTTTGCCCCTGCTAACAAACTAAAGTCCTCAATGAAGTCACCCTTTGAGGCCAGCTGCACATTTTTGACCACCTTTCTGACCACTTCATATGGTTGAGTGTTAATTACTTCCTCTTGTGTATTACTCTTCCTGACAGTGTAATTCTTCAACCCAGTGAACCACAAATACAGCACCTGGAATTTCTATGACCACAGTGACTACTATTTTAATATATTGAACATTTTTCTGGCATTTACAATGTCCATCTCTCTAATCCTTACAAAATCCATATGAGATGGGCATTGCTATCTGTACTTTACACATGTGGAATCTCAGCCAAGGACAAGCTAAAGAACTTCTCTGCAGCCACACTGGTAATTAGATGAGATTCAGGAACTGAACCCAAGACCTCAACACAAATGTAAAAAATTTCAAACAGTCCAGGACTTCTTTTGACTCGGGGACTCTTTGGTGTCCTTTATATCAGTTAGAATGCAGGATAAAATCTTTAATTTCTGAATATAAATATTAGAGATAAACTGTGATATTCTTTTGATCAGTGAAATTAATGAAGGGAAGCAGTGAAGCAAATAAATGCAAATGGGAATCCGAGGCAGTAGCTCAGCCCACTTTCTGTAGTCTTCCAAAATATGTAGTTTGAAGAGAGCTTTGAGAATACTTAGGCAGGAGGTGACAGGGCACAGTAATCCAAAAAACTTTATTACTATCATGAAACATAAGCTCATAAATTATTTCAATAGTTGTGTGATCTTGGGTAAACAATTTAACTTTCTTGGTCTAGTTTTTTTTTTTCTTTTCATGTAAAATGGAGAAGAGAGGAAAGATAATTTCTAAGGTGCAGCTCTAAGAGTTTCTACATCTGGTGAGACGGGGAAAGCTGGCTCTCCTACTGTGCTCACAGAAGGCATTGGAAAATTTCAGTGAAGGAGTTAAACAAGTAGGTGACAGGACTCTGGGGGCTCATCCCATGGTTCTTTAATTTTCTACAAAAGCAGCCAGTGACTGACTCCAACACTTTCTATAGGCAGAAGGCCACCAAGGATTCTATGCATTTATGAATCTTTCTATGTGGCATAGCCACATATTTCTCAAAAGACTGAAAAACTTCTTAATCACATTTTAAAATTTCATCTTTGCGACCTGGCACAGATGCCTAATTAAAAGCTTGGTTAAAAAAATTATGCTTAATCAGCAAGCATCCAACAATTATTCCCTGGCAGATGTGAATTAGTCTGACGATCTATTTACATTTCTTTTGTGTTTGGCATTGAGTGGTAAGATCTATTTAAATACTTGCATTTTACTTTGTTGGAAAGGAGAAAGAAAATATATTCTAAGAGAATCTAAAGGCACTGATTATTTGCTGATCTGGCAAAGATGAAACAACACTTCAGATTAAAATTATAAGTAAAGCCACAAAAAGAAAGCACAAAAGACTGATTCTAGCAAAGCTCCAAAGAGCAGAAGCTTTCTAAATAGCTTGCTCACTTTAGGAATTCAATAGGATAAAGTGGTCAGTGAAGTTGTCATTTCTCTAAAACAATATAATAAATTTTAAACATCCCCCACAAAAATGTTTCAGAGGGACCCTATAAAGCGAAAATAGTTTCTTGCATCTAAAGAGAATTTATGATTTCACTAGAGGAAAATAAAAACAAAAGAAATTTTCGAAAGTATCTTTAAATTCTTGGTAGGACATTAAAGCTTATAAGAAGACAAAAATGTATTGTAGCGTTTGCCTGTCCTTTCCTATGTGTTTGGGACACACGTGAGGGAGAATGCCTTACAGAAATATGCTCGACCACACATAGCCCTCCCTTGAAAACGTGAGCTACAGAAGTACCTTGTCAGAAAGTCATCATTTTTCAAGGACGTTATACAACATGCATGCTTATTTACAAACGGCATTGACTGTATTCCTGAACGAGCAGGGTTCTTTTTGACATAAATGGTTCCTAGGGGCCAGTGTGGCATGACCCATCACCACCTCTGATCTTGGGCCAACACCATTTGTCAAGTGGCTATAAAACCCTCCCTGAAATGTTGGGGGGTAGCTGGCTGGGGCGGAGTCAGGAACTGTCCTACAGACAGACATGCTGCCCAATAGTTTATTCTACTCTACCCACAACTGTCAATTGCCAGCTGTTTTGACAGAGCAAGAAAAATGAATAACGAGAGAGAAAAAGAAAGAGAAGATTGGTGCATTTATCTCAGTTGAGACTGCTGCCTCCTCCCAAATGGTTGAGAAAGTATTTGTAGCTTTGTGTGTATGATACCTGACCTACCCACTTACCGCACTTTTAAGAAAGATAGAAGCAGTGCTTTTAGTCAGAGGAAGGTGGGATTTAATCTTTGGTACTGTGAAATCGATATGGAAGAGGGGGGGGGACCCTATTTCAAGATTCTACATAACATTCTGTAAAATTGCCTCCTTGAATTGCTTTGGAAAAAAATATTCTGTTTGCTCCAATATGAGATGAGTGCTGGTCTTGAGCATCCAGACTGGGGCTGGGCTGGGGGAATGTCTGTATTGGTGGGGTTACCTGGCCAGGGAAGCTTTACCCCTAGATCTCTGTGTGGTATTTCTGGAAAGTTTTCTGGGGAGTGCTTCCATTGCAAGCCACTCAACAATCCTTAACTGGTAGTGTAACAGATTAGATTACGTTGTTCTACTATTTCCCTCCATTTATGTGAAATATTGCAGAGACCCTGCTGCCTTTTGAAACAAGGACTGCCAGACTATTTCTCCCATATGGATTTCTGAACTGGTACAGCATCAAGTTGCTAAGCTTCATAACATGGCTGGCAGAAGGCACAAATGTGCCATGCTATAAACGTGACTGTACATTTGTATATTGCATACACACTCATCCACAATTTGACGAGAGAGCCCTTCTAACTTGTTAAGAGGGAAACAGACCTGGTAGATGTGAATCTTCAGGGACAGACTTTGATCGTTTAAACTTGGACACTTTTATTTCTAATTTCAGTTTCTGAAGGAGCAATATTTTATACAAGTATCAAGAAGTCAGTGTGCCCATTGGACCATATACACTAAAGACTGCCGATTAAAAATTCCTCAAACACATGGTAAAAGGGAAGAAAAAGTTTTGTGCGATTGCAGTGAAATTTTGGAATCCAGAGAAAGATAGTTGTTATTATCTTTGACTTATGCGGAGAGAAAGGGAAATCAATATGGTATCTTATAATGTCAGATATTTAGGACTTCCTCCAGAGGGTCTATACCTCATCACTCCGCTCTCTATTCCAGACACTGTATAAAGATTCTTTTGGATGAATGATGTCGCTATTTAGGAGTTTCAGGAAAATATGCAGCAATTTCTCTATACACAATGAGAGTTTATTCTCTTCTCAGATATAACAGACAAATGGCACAGAGAAAAACAATCTAACCCACTGCTGTTTCCAATGTTCTAATTATTAAACTGGACTGAAGCTGATTGGAATTAGTTAGTGGAGAATCATTACCAAAGATTTTAAGTTGTCCCTAGTACCACTAGTGAACATGTTCACCACCAGCGAACATGTATCTACATGGATATACATGTAATAGGTCCACATGTTTAAATGCAATTTTTCTCACTTAACGATGGCATTTTATGTTTCAGCCAAATATAGTTGGCAGTCAGAAACAATGAAAATTTCTTGTTATTTAAACCTAAATCTGGAAATAATTTTATAATTATAGTATTAGCACTTTATTTTATTTCAAGTTCCTGTAAATCATAGTAAAATGCAAAAATCATAACAATATACTTTCAGAAATCAATTGCAAAGTGCAAGTTTTAAATACTCTTTTGATTTTTTGGTGTCTAGATGATGCAAAAATGGTCTATTAATTTTTTTCTATTGAATAAATACATTTTTAGAGGTCATGGAGCAATGAGTACATTGGCTAATAATAAATAGTTACTATTTATGTGCTAAGAATGATAAAATTGTGTGCCAGGATCTCTGTCAAGTACTCTAAGGACTTAATCTTATTTAATATTTGAAATAACCTGGTGGAGACTGTACATTCTCTATTACATAGAAGAAGTGATCATGGCTTAGAGAAGCCAAGCACCACATTACAAAGTGGCAAAGCTGCTGTATCTCTACTG
Organism: Cynopterus sphinx; assembly: GCA_030015415.1. Taxonomy (NCBI): domain Eukaryota; kingdom Metazoa; phylum Chordata; class Mammalia; order Chiroptera; family Pteropodidae; genus Cynopterus; species Cynopterus sphinx. The sequence goes on along the minus strand of CM057391.1, from coordinate 38,734,840 downwards.
TGTTTGGCGTTATTTTCAGGTTTGTGTTCTAACCATATGGATGTTTGGTTCTACACATTTCTGACTTCTCGAGGTTCATTTCATTTATTAATTTGGCACTTAAGGAAAACAGACTACACTAATCAGTTGAAATTTTATTTACCGAATTTCAGATTTTTGACTGCCTAAATCAGAATAGATATTTTGGCATTTTATCATGACATAACAGTCTTGTTTTATTCACAAGTTCTGGCCCACATGAAGAAATTACCCAGTGACCAAATAACCTATACTTGAATGGGCCAGTCAGGCTGCCCAAGTGCTAAAAGATTCAAATGGAACAAAATGAAGACAAAATGTCAAGCTACCCAAGAGGACTACTGGGGATACGACTCTGAGGTGATAAACATCTAATAAGTACAACATAGAAAAAATGAAAATTATTTTAAGGTATTTAATGAGATTCTTAAGCTTTGAAAATATGGCTTTTGTGAATTCTAAAAGGTGGAACTATTAGGAAACGGACTATGTATCCCAATTATCTGAAATCAGATCAGGGTAAATAATTTTAAGGAACCCAAATATGAAGGAGCAATTAACTTATTAGCTAACTGTAAAAGAATCAGTTTCCTCAGGTCTAGAGCACATGCAAGCAATATACAGGTTTTTTTTTTTTTGTATACTGTATTTCCAATTTTAGTTACACAGATGTGCTAACTTTTCTACATAAACAGCAATCAATGGTTGTTGAAGGCATATGATTGTTACCCACTTCTATTTTGAATTCAGTTCATGAAACTGACACAGAGAAAGCATAAAGTCACACTTTACATCCCTAATTACTGGCCTATGGAAGCAAGAGATCTAAGAAGCTAGTCAATGAATAATGTAAAAATATACTCAGCAGATCATAAATATTTATTACTACATCAAAGGTCTGCTAGTCAATCTTTCAATAATTTCTTCGGTGTAAAATACTTGAGTCATGATATTGAAAAAAATATTATTTAAAATTCAGAGTTAGCTCTGAAAGGATAGGAAATACAAATTATATCAGATACTTTCTGCTATGAAATGTCTTTATCTAATTTTTCATCTTAGATTCAATTTTCCCTATGGGTTTGATTGCAGGTTTTAAAATTTATTCACCTACTAAACACGTAATTATCATTTTAAATCTGACAAGGCATCTAACTGCTTTGTGGAGAAAGATTAGAGCTAAAAGGCTGACTTTTTTTTTTTTATAAAGGTAAAAAAAATTAAACTTCAGTATCTATTTCACTTAATTAAACACTTTTCTGTTTAGCCAAAGTTTTCTCATAGATTCTTTATTATTTTTTTAATCAGCAAAGATTAACTAACCTTATTTTTAATAATAATTACTAACAGAGGTTGGTTGAATCAATACATGCAAAAGATAACTAGTTATGACATAACTTTATCCTAAGTATGTGATCTTTATTTTTAATGTCTTGCAAATAAAAGAAATATTTAAAATGTTCATCTTGTTATCTGTGAGAATGATCATATCATTGATGTGCCTGAAAATTCATGCTAGAATAGAAGATAAGTTATAATATGTACCTGGTAAATTCTAGTGGAAAGAGTGGTGGACTTGCAAACAGAGGTGATGGGCTAGAGATACAAATTTCAGAGTCATGAGCATAGATACCTAAGGTTCTAAATTTTTTTTTGTTATTTTTCAATAAATTTTGTATTTAAAATGTTTTTCAGTCTCAGTTTTCTTATTAAGTCATAATTAGTTCTATTTTCATGAATTTAACTACTAATCAAAGTTTTTAATCAGCGTGAATCAACCAATGGAACTCACATTAGGTTCATATGTTTTTAGTCATAATACAATAATTTGATGATTTAGTTCTCATTCAATAAATACCGCTGGGGTCCCTACCATGTACTCTGGGAAGGAAGGGCATAGCAGATATAAAAGATGAATAAAATATAACCTTTAAACTTAAAATGCTATGAACTATAACTCAAGCTGGCAAAGAAAACTAGCATATATTTATCATGGATAAATACATGACTCCTTTTTAGTATTTCAGTAAAGTATTAAAAGTAACCGGTGCTCACAAAAGTACCAAACAAAATAAAATAAAACCAGAAAAAAACTACCTCTTCTCTTTGGAACAAAGTAGAAAACTCTATCCCTATTTCTCATGTATGTAGTGGGCATCTAGTACGGCAATGATACAGAGTAATGTGGCTCAAGAATATTTGTTGAATTCAAAATTTAGTAGCCATGCAACATTTTAAGAAAGTATGAGCTATCCAAAAAAGATCTGTGCAAAAGTGCAGTGAGTTTTGGGATAGAGAAGGATGGCATTTGAAGAGGGGCTCATCACCTGTTTTTAGTATGGCAAGAATAGAACATAGATTGGAGAGTGGCTATCAAGTTCACCGAGTGGACCTCAGGGAAATTATTTATTTATTTTTCTTGATTTTTGTTTTTAAAAAAATTTATTTATTTTAATTAGATTCAAGTACATAGTACATCGGTTAGACATCTATATATAATTCATGAAATGATCCTTCTATTTGCTCCTTCTCTCCCCGGCCCTGTACCTAGCCATCATATTAACACTAACTGCATTCCTTATGCCTTGCTTCCCATCCTTGTGACCAGCTATCAACTACTAATTTCTACTTCTTTAACCTTTCACCCTATTATCCCAGCCCTGCAACCCCTCCTCCCCCACCCCTCTGTCTGCTCAGGGACATTTCTAAGTTTAATTTCAGTAGACTTTTGAGGGTAGAGATAACAGTATAGGAAATTGGAGAAGGAGAGTAGTGAGAAAATGGATGCAGTGGTTGTCTATCCACTATAGCTAAGAAGTCTGTTAGGGAAAGGCAAGAAAAAAAATAGAAAAGTAACTAAAAGGAGCAGGCAGATGAGAGAGAGAAGAGGAGGGGAAAGTGGGAAAGAAACTTAAAATATTGGCTAAGGATCAGAGAATGTGAATTTGAAAGTTTGGCTAGAATTTTAGCTTCAGAATAAAGAAAGGACATCTTTCTGACTCTAGAGGGAAAAACAAAAGTGTAGTGGAAGAAATAATGAAAATTTATGTTTGCCTTGATTTATAAAAAATACCCAGTTCATCAATTCAGCAAAGTAGGATGAGAGATGGTTATCTTAGGGACTGAGGCAGTGCTGAAAAATTATGGCCAAAAAAAAAAAAAACAAACCCACAAAACCTTGCATTTAAAGATTTCAATAATTGCCCAAGCTCCTCACTTGGGTTTTGTAGGTCTAGAGCTATACAGTTGTTATAAACTCTCTTAAGGAATACAAATTAATGAAGAGATTACTATTCAAACATAGATGTGAAAGATTTTTTTTTTCCAAAATGAGACTATGAATGGTTAATTTTATATTTCAGTTTGGTGGGATATAGTACTCAATTTTTCAATTAAACACTAATCTTGGCTTTGCTGTGAAAGTATTTTGTAGACTTGGTTAACATTTATAACCAGATGACTTTAAGTAAAGGAGATCATGTCGATAATCTGGGTGGACCTCATCCAATCAGTTGAAAGGAGCAAAACTTTGGTTTCCCTGAGAAGGACATCTTGCCATAAGCCTGAAGCATTGGCTCTTGTCCAAGAGTTTCCAGTGGCCAAGTGCCCTATGGATTTTGAATTCATTGGGCCCCATAGTTTTCATAAGCTAATTCCTACTGATTCTTTTCCTCTGGAGAACACTGACTGATAGTGAGTCAGTGTTAGTGAGACTTTACTGAAAAGAGTAGTTCTGGCATCCTATTTCTGGCACTACACGGTGTTATCAATTTAAACACATTCATTAAATTTACTGAAGGAAAATAAAGATTAAGGTGATGGCCAGTGACTAGGACAGGGAATATGTGACAGGGGAGGTGATTTCACACTACTTACATTTATTAGTTGACTTTCACTGTTTTATTGACAATGCAGTAAAAGTCACATTCTTTGGATTAACCCCAACTCTTCAGTCCTGGGATTATATCTCCTGTTGACTCGAATTGTGGCATTGGACCTCCCAGTTAAGCACATACAGATACAGCTCATGTTGGACTAATTTAGATTAGATATAATCTAAAAACTTTTGCAGATGGGATGATTTAAGTCATTCCAAGTAGATAAACTGGTTTGTCTAAGTCTACTGCTTTGTAGGTAATTTGTGACCCACCATGCTGACTACAATATGTGTGTATATGCGTATTTATGTTAAAATTCTTCTCTTGCTTTTTCTCAGTGTCTTAGACATAATCTTAACTTATCTGTTAAATGGTACACATAACATTATGGCATCGAGACATTTATAAAATGTTGGGTTAAGCATCTGGTTATCTTTAGGTAAAAGACGAAGAATAATTATTCCTGAATTTTAGCATGCAGAAAAGTTTCTTTTTCATCAATTTCTGATATTTATGGTCTACTAACATGAACTAAATAGGATAAATAGACAATGGATTTTGAAAAATGACTTTAACTGAGGTATTTGGGGTTACTTTGCTAAAACAGAGTTATTGCTTTTAGGCCAATCACAGATGCTATGAACTATAGCAATAACCACTTTGGAATAAACACATAGTCACTAGAAGAGGCTAATCTATGACTTAATCAGTCATCTGAGTGAAACTCAAACTAGATTATTATTCTTTTTTTCTGTTTATTTATTTTTTTTTAAATTTATTTTTTAATGGTGACATTGGTTAATGAAATCCAGTAAGTTTCAGATGTACAATTTAATAGTAAGGCATATATACATTGCATTGTGTATTCACCTTCCATAGTTAGATTTCTTTCTGTCACCATATATTTTACCCCTTTAGCCCCATAGACCATTATTATAGAAAAGAATTTCACAGCCTTTGTCTCTTATGCAATTGGAAGGGTATTGCTTTTATAAAACTTAAAATACCCTTTTCAGAGAAACACAAAATTTAAAGTCATTTATTATAGACATAAAATGTTAATGAGAACATTTTAAAAATAGTGGTCAGGCAACTCAGTCACCAAACACTTCGTAATTTTTGAGTATATTTTATTTATTCAGGTTATTTATTCAGGTTTATTCAGTCTGACATATTATCAGACTGACCTTGTTTCTTGGCAAATACTATCTTGAAGTTTCTACAGCCAATTCCATTGCCAGCCATTCTTTTCAAGGACGGCTTGTTATTATTCTCTTGGAAACAATTAACAGACTGTTGTACAGAATAACATGTACTTTTTTTTTTTAATTGAAAAAGGCCCAGAAAACAAAGTGGTTTTAAACTTTGGCTCTTGAGATTCAATTTCTGAAGAACTTTATTTGAATTTTAGAATACTCAAATATTAAGACAACACATTAGGCTAGGAAAAAATTACTTTTAAAGAAAATCCATCACACATCTTAAGTTAAAGCTAGGATACAGCCTAACCTTTACATTATTTCTATTGATTCTATTGATATTTGAGAAACAATGAAATCTAATGCTCAATTTGACATGAGCATCAGTCATATGACCATAAAAGGTGCATTTTTGTTTAATATTTGAGACTTATTAAGGCTAAAAATAAATCAGAGGCCTTATAGATATTTTCTCTTTTTTTTTTTTAATCAACAGGGCTTGAAATAACTAGAGTTTTGTTTTGTTTTGTTTCTGTATTTTTAGTTAAATATCCTAATTGAGCCAGCTTCATCAAATTGATTTTTACTATTTTATTTTAGAATAAGATTTCGTTTGGGTCACAAAGTCTAGTTAAAAGATTTTTATAAAACAAGTATGCTTACAAATTAAGCATAGACCTGGGTTAGGAATTGTGTACACAAAACCACATATCCAGAAAGTTTCTCTTTTCTAAAGCTTGTCTATGGCAATGGTGAACAAACTTTTTCTGGAAAAGATAGTAAATATTTTTGACTTTATGGGCTTTATGGTCTGTAGCAACTATAACATTATAACATAAAACTAGTCATAGACTTTATGTAAATGAATGAGTTCAGTTCAGATATTCCAATAAAACTGTATTTACAAAAATAAAAATAGGCAATGGGCCAGATTTGCCCACATGCCATAGTTCGCTAACCTTTGTCTTAAGGGAAGGTCATGGCAAGATAAATAGCACTGTTTCATTGGCCTTTGGGAAAAATATGGCAGCGGGACTCTAAGTGGTATCAGAAACACTTATTATCTTCTGAAGTTGTTCTAATACCGTCAAAAGTACTGTACACAATTTTTAGTTTATGTAATGCTTTCCCACATACCAATTCTTATTAGGAAGATTATTATGTCTATTTTATAGACTAGATAAAGTGATTACTGCTCAAAGTAATTATATGGTACTTTGACCTGTATCTTCTGATTCCAAGTGTCCTAAGTTTATTCTTTTGAAAAAACTCATAGTGAGAATTCTTTAAGAAATGAGTATGAATGGAAGAAATCCTTGAAAATGAAAGCCAGGCAAATAAATAGTACATTTTTAAAAGGGAGAAAAAATTTCTAAAAACAACAGACAGGTAAGTAAGACTAGTTACTCTTTCAGAGCAGATTATTTGGAAAAAAAAATGTTCATGAGCATTTTGAAAAGAAATGGATAATTACTAGAAGCAAGCATGGATTGACTAAAAATAAATCATTCTTAGTTAACTTTATTTTCTCTATGATATAAGGTTATTAGGACAGTTTCATAGACATAGAACATTGTGAGTTTAACAAGATATTTAACAAAATATTTAACATATCCTTGCTGGAGATAAGTTAGAGAAATACGGCCTGGAAAACACCTTGGAATAATTTATAGTTTCTTAAAAACCACTTTATCGAGCTTTGATTGACATACAAAAAGCTGTATATATTTAATGTATTCAACTTGATGAGCTTGTATATAAGTATATACCTGTGAAATCAGCACTGCAATCTATTCCATAAACATATCCATTATCTTGAAAAGTTTTCTATTATTACTGTGTACAGAAAATTGTTTATTATATTTTTTGTGATAAGAACATGTAACATAACTTCTACTGTTTTAGCAAATTTTCAAGTATATAATATTGTATTGTTAACTATAGGCTCTGTGTCTTACAGTAGATCTCTAGGACTTATTCACTTTGTGTAACTGAAACTTTGTATGTTTTTACTAACACTTTCACATTTCCCCCCCTCTCTAGCTCTTGGCGACCACCATTTACAATTTTTCAATAGCAAAAGCCACATAAGTTGATAAATGAATTCATGTCACCATTACATTGGATTCTAAATGTGACTGCATTTAATGCATTATATATAAAATTAAAAAAAATAGACTGTACTCGAATGAATAATAAGAAAGCATGGCCATTAAATATGTAAATTATGAATCTGGGAGAAATAAATCAGGATTAGAAAGGATCTTAGATTGAAAATGCAGACTGAAACCAGCAGATAACATTTAAGAGGTATAAAAATGAAGAGTTGAGTTTAGATTTTTTAAAACAGTAAAAAGGAATAGAAAAAAATGACACCTGATGATTCCCTGAAGGATGTCAGGTAAAGGTTACAAAGGAAGAGACCTTGATTCAATTTAAGGAAGAATGCTTAGCAGTTATGGTTCTGCCAAAATGGGTGGCAGATAATAATAACTTGGTGGGAAGACAATGACTTCAGAGCTTTAGAGCAGTGCTTTTCATCTTTAATGTTTATACAAAGGGTCTTAGATTAAATATTGATTCCTGATCCAGTTGGTCTGGGGTGGGACTTAAGATTCTGTATTTCTAACAAGCTCCAGAGATGCTATGCTGTGGTCTTTGACTGTCCATACCGTGTGGCAAGACTTTAAGGAGTGGACTTAAAAGTCCTCTGTGCCTTGCTCCACCCCTTACTGCTGAGTGTCCTTGGAATTTATTTCATGTCTCAATTGAATCTTTGTATCCTATTTAAATAGAGATAATAATACCTATATCTTACAGGACTCTTTTGAGGCTAAAACAAGATTATATATGTTGGCACATAGTGAACACTTAATGCATATCAATTTCCTTTCTTCCTTCACTCCCTCATTATTAGATATCTTTGAGCTGAGGTGGGACGATTGCTTTTTAGAATTTCTTAAAAGAGATATCTGCATGTTGTGGGTCTCTCATAGACAATATATTATAAACTGAGAAAGCTGATGTTCAGTGGCTCTTCCTTATCCTTTCCTGACACTAACTCTAAAGTAGATAGATCAAATTTGCTATCCACCACTAACCACCACCTCTTTCACTACACCCTGAAATTTGTTTTTGTGAAGAGGGTATTTGCGGATTGATGATAGGGCAATGGGCCTTGGCTTTGACTGGAGGAGTTATTTCTTTCTCTTCAGAGGAGATAGTTTTCCCAAGTCATGTCCACTACCTTCTCCTGCTGCATCATGGAGCACTTCCAGGTGTCCCAGAACACTATCCTGGGCATTGCTACACTTTGCCCCACCCCAGGGATCACTTTGCATCCCGCATAAATTCCCAGACACCACTCGGAAGCCTGCAAACCCAACATTTTTCAGCTGGTGTTTAAGACTGTTGTTAGCTTTGATGACTCCTTTAGGTGTCCTGTGTGAGGCGAGTCTTATGCTTTTCAGTTTTTAATCTCCCTATTGATAGTAGTTAAGCACTGTATCTTTCAGTTAATGATAGCTCCTGCCATTGCAGTAAATAGAGCGAGAATTTTCTCTGCATTGTGTCTGTGTTCACTTAAACTACAACCGTAGCCTCAATGGGAGGGAACACTCTGGACACACACGCACACACACTACGACAGCACAAGGGACCGTGGGTCAGACTCCCTTCTGCTGGCTCATGCTTATCAATTTGGGTTCATCGGTTTCTACCTGGCTTCTCTCTTCTTCCTTTCCTAGCTGCAGCCAAGACATCCTGAGGGTCATTTAATTTAGGATACAATTCATCTGGTTGCTGTAGTTTTAAGTCTAATGTTCAGCTTAGACACTCCTGCTGACTCAATGTACTTTTTAAGAGCCAATTTCTAGTTCTCTTTTGGCATTTTAAAACTGAAAAATCGCCAATTCTATTTTAAAATAGAGAACTGTTCAGTTTTATTTTCCAATTGCCATCTAATCTGGGCTGCTCTATCCCTAGGAACTTTTGACAAACAATACACCTTTATTCATGTGTCCAATTCTCCTTCCTCCGCCACCCTATCAGTGTTTGGACTAAGAAAAGTGCAGCTCCTCTTTTCCTGAGAATCTTTCACTTTTTGGATATCTACCTACTATTTGTCAGTCATTTTTCTGGCGTTGGGATAGTAAAAATAGACCTTTGTTATTTGCCAGTCTACGTGCTATGTGTTGTGCAAAACCTTTGAAGGACTAGAGTAACTCCATTTTGCTATGTAGACTCCAGATTAAATGAAGAAAAATTCCCCCGAAAAACAATTAGGGACAACACCCTGCCGTTTGGTCAAGCCGACCAAAGCCATTAGTCAGTAAGCCCTTAAGGCACCCACACCCTTTTTCCCTTTTTCCCACAGCCCTCTCTGCACCCAGCCCTTATTGCACACAGCCCTCTTGCGTGCGGCCCTAATAACCTATTACCCAGTCTCCTTAAAGGTCAACCCTAACCCTCCAATCAAGCAACGCCAATGCATCTCCCCAAGGCTTGCGGTTTTACCCTTTAAATTCGGTCCCAACCCCTCAGTCGGCGCTCCTCTCACCCACTGCTGCGTCAGTGAACGAGTGGGGTCCAAACTCGAGTTTGTCAATAAACTCCCTCTTGTGCTTGCATCGGTGTCAGTTTCCTTCTTGGCTCGTGGAGTTCCAAACCAGGGCATTACACCTCAAATATGAATTCTCTGATTTGACCCTCACCCTATGGACAGACTGCTGTTACTGTTACTTGGAAATAATACTGTTATGTCCTTGTTTGGCAGATGTGGAAATTGATGCTTAGTAAGAGGTTGGTAACTTGCCCACAGTTACCATAGCTGCACTCCTAATCATTACATTTCCCCACAGTACTGTAAGCTGAGCAGTACTTCTTAAACTTGAATGTGCTTGCAAATCACCTGGTTATCTTGTTAAAATGTAATTTTAATTTCTTTTTATTTTAGTATATTAACATGAATGTTTGTAACAGCTTTATTCATAATATACAAATTGTGGTTTAGTTATGCATTGGAATATATTTAGCAATATAAAATAATAAACTACTGATATATAAAACAACCCATATATTTATTTATATGTTTAGTTTCCATTGATATGAAATTCTATACCAGGCAAACCTAATCTACGGCAATAAAAATCAGAGCAGGAATTGCCTATGTGAGATGCAAAATGACTGAAAGGGGGGAAAAGAACACTTTCTTAGAGGAGAGAAATATTTAATGTTTTGATTTACATGGTCTAATATGAGAGTATGTATTTTTCTAGACTGATCAAATTGCACATTCAAATTATATACATTTTATTCTATGCAAAGTTTATCTCAATTTTAAAAATAAGTTGGTATAGGCCAGAAGGTATTGTCATGAAACATTAAAAATGATGCAAAACAAGGACCTACAATCAAGATTACTTTATCCAGTAAAGCTGTCACTTAGAATAAAAAGACAGAAAGAGCTTCCCAGAAAAGAAAAAGCTAAAGAAGTTCATTAATACCAAACCAGTATTACAAAAAAATGTAAGAAGAAAAAAAGATAAAAATATGAATAATAAAATAGCGATAACTTCATATCTAACAATAATTAATTTAAATGTAAATGGATTAAATGCTCTAATCAAAAGATTTGGTGGCTGGATGGATAAGAAAATAAGAACTTTACATATGCTGCCTATATGAGACTCACTTTATTCTTTATTTTTAAATATTTAAAATTTAAAAATTTAAAAAATTTTTAAAATTAAGTTTATTGGGGGTAACATTGGTTAATACAATTGTATAATTTTCATGTGTACATTATCATTTGACATCTGTATATTCTGTTGTGTGTTAACCACCCAAAGTCCAACTGAGACTCACTTTAGATTGAAAGAAAAGAGATGGGAAAGATAATTCATGAAAATAAAAGTGAAAAATAAAACAAAACAGAACTTGGGGTAGCAATACTTACACTGGACAGAAGAGACTTTAAAACAAAGGGTATGTAACAAGAGACAAAGAAGGACCCAGTAATCCTACTTCTGAGTATTTATCCTAAGAAACCCAAAACACTACTTTGAAGGGATATGTGTATCCATATGTTCAGTGCAGCATTATTTATAATAGACAAGATATGGAGGTAATCTGGGTGTTCATCATGAATGAATGGTTAAAGAAGAGGTGGTACATATATACAATGAAATATTACTTAGCCATAAAAAATGAAACCTAGCCATCTGCAACAACATGAGTAGACATAGAGGGTATTGTGTTAAGTGGAATAAGTCAGATGGAGAAAGATGAATGCCATATGATTTACTTACATGTAGAATCTAAAGAAGAAAAGAAACAAACTCGTAGATACAGTTTTTTTGATGGTTGCCAGATGAGAGGGGGTTGAGTGCGTAGGTGAAAAAGGTGAAGGAATTAAAAAATACAAATTAGTAGTTACAAAATAGTCATGGGGATATAAAGTATAGCATAAGGAATACAGTCAATAATTTGTAATAACTATGTATGGTATCCAATGGGTAAGATCTATTGAGGTGATCACATTGTAAGTTATATAAATGTCTAATCACTATGTTGTACACCTGAAACTAATATAATATTATATGCCAACTGTAATTGAAAAAATTATTTAAAAAAACAAAATAAAGTTGGGAAATTAAAAGACAAAAATATTTTCTTTAAAATGTTTAAATTATGTTATTACTATCAGTCAAAAATATATCAAATTTCAATTAAGCTTTTTCCCTTTATGCCACACTATCAAATCAAAAGTATGTTGTTTTTATTGTTAAAACATGCTTCATCTCCAGAGTATCCACACTTGAGCCAAATTTTGACCTGAATATCAAACACTTTTTAAAATACTAAAAATTATAAACAACCATACAAAAAAGGTAACTACATTGATGAGAGGATATATTAGTTTGCCACAGTCACCATTTCACTATATATGTAAAACAAAACATCATGTGTATACCATAAATATATACAAGATTTACTAAAAATAAATTTTATAAGATGTACAAGATAAAATGCAGCCAGCTTCTGTATTTCTCACAGACTCTCAGATGATGCCAATGCCCTTGGTTATAGGTCAAACTTTGAGGAGCAGGCTCCTGACCTGCAGGTCACACCCTACCCAGCACATCAGAAATGTTGGGGGGAGCTTTTAAAAATGTCTATGTCTAGACCACATCTCATGCCCATTAAATCAGAATCTCTATGGCTGGAACTCAAGCATGAACATATATTTTTTAAGATCCCTAAGGAATTCTAATGTCCCACTGCTGTAGAATTCAGTGTAATAGCTCAATATTAACATTAAAAATAATGGAATATAGTTTATTGCATTAGTAAGCTAAGTATTATTCTTTGAAACTTTATGTATTAGGTGTGTGTGTGTGTACTGAGTTCATAGCTTAAAATTTATTCTTTTATTGTGGGGCAAGGTAAAAAAAAACTGAAAGCAACTCTGTATATGCGAAGAAATATGATTTCCTTTTTTTCCCTTCTTCTCTTTCTCTCTTCATCCCTCCTTACTCTATTTTTATCTTATTTTTAAAAGGATTTATAAGAGATTACGGATATCCACATTTTATTAAGATATTATTTCTGTTTATAAGAAACACAGCATCTACTAGAGGAGTGACATATTTTACAATACAAAAGAGTACGTGCTGTATAGTATATACGATGAGATAGATGTCTTGGGAGTCCACATAAGAAACAGAGAATTTGAGGAAGTGTCATAGAAGAATTGACATGTGATCTGTGTCATGAATAGGAATCTGGTAAATTAAAAGAAACAAAAGGAATTCCAAGGAAAGGAATGGTCTGGGATTCACTTGCAGGATTAGGGGTAAATGGAGATCATGACAGTTATGTGCTGAGTTAAAGTGCCCCGGGAGTTCTGGGGGAAGGGCTTAATGGGAAAACTATATACTGGAATGGCCAAGGGGAAGAAAGAAATCAGAACTCAAAGCTGGAAAAAAAAAAACACCAAGAATTAGTTCTAAAGGGAAGGAGGAGGAGGAGAAGGGATGGGTAAGTGGGAACCTACAATAAGAATCATGGGGTCAGGAAGAAATGAAATCGGGTAGTGGTAGTGAAAAGAAATATAAAAATGGTTGACATGTATGGTTTAGAACAAAAATTAAGCACAATTCATGAACATCAGGGCTTGTGTGGGGTTTATACTCAAGTAGGTTTCATGAAATGGAGGCTGAGAGAGTTCATTGCAGTAGGGATGAAATTAGGATAAGGTAAATTGTAACTTTTTAGCAAAAGACGTTGTGTTCCAGGCTAAGGGGTTGATTTTGGTTGTTTTAGAATCCCATATAATCTTCAGAGGCTCATATGAGGAAAGTGACATGATCAGTGTTTTAAGGAATGACAATTCTAGAATAAAGTTAGGGTTTGACTGCAATGTAGGATACCACTGAGGTGACTGAGAAACAAAACGATGAGGTCCCGGACTAAGCCAAAGGCAAGAGCTAAGGAAGGAGAGGAGGATTTCTGGAAAGGAATTGTCAAGGCTCACTGAGTATGGAGGTAAGAAAGTCATTTTGGGAACCAGTGTTTAGATTCCAGCTTGGGAAATGGGGTAGAGAAACATGCTATCATCTCAGACTGAGAATTCAGGAAGCTGAGAAATTGTAGAGAGGGGTAGGCTAAGTGTTAGATGTTTACAAGCTGGAGTGTTTAGCACATGGTAGGAAATATTAGGTCTAATGGAAGAGGAGCTTATCAAGTAAACTAAGAAAGAATGTGGGGGCTGGAACGAATAATCTAAGACTTGAGGTCAAGCCTACCATATTAGACGAGCATTATGAAATGATGTGGTTAAAACAGCAATGAGATGTTTTAGCTTTCAAAAATTTGTATTCCTACGTCATAAAGGGAATCTGCACAAATGACTATTAATGACATAAAGCAGTTCTCAAAAACCACTTGAATAATCTTTCACCAGTGTATTTTCTAAGGCTATAGGCAGGAGTGTGATATAGACTACAGCTATGTAGTTCCTTCCTGTAATTATACTTTAGGCTAGAATAGAAATTTCAGTTTCATAGTAATCACTTAAAAGTGTTATTTTTTACAGAGAATATCTTACATGTGTGTGTGCTAAATGTTTTCTTATATAAGAAGCTAATCTATTTTAAGTAGAGTGGATGTGACTACTAATTGACAATTACGATAGATTCCACACCAAAAAAGCATCAGTTATCTGCTTTATTTTTACAACTTGGGGATTTGAGATGAGTTGCCTAAAACATCTTTCTATCAGTATGTGCTCTGGACCAAAGGTTCTCAACCTTTTTGGCACCAGAGACTGGTTCTCCTACGAGAATCTAATGCCTGATGATCTAAGGTGGAGCTGAGGCAGTGATGCTCGTGCTGGAGAGTGACTGAAAATTCAGATGAAGCTTTGCTTGCTTGCCTGCTGCTCACTTCCTGCTGTGTGGCCTGGTTTCTAATAGGCCATGGACCAGTACTGGATTGGGGACCTCTGCTTTAGACTTAACAAAGACAAGACTCAAATTATCATTTAGATAAAAGAAAGAGAAGAAACTACTATAAATACTACCATTTTTCTTTCCTTGAAATAAATATGCATGATAAATCCAAGTGGCTGAATTTTCAATGTGGGTATATTGTCCTAAATGCATAAAACCATTAAATAAACAGAAGAAAAAGCATTGTCAGGACTGTAAATTTAGCAATGCTTTGCTCATTTCAAGAGACAGATAATTTCTGTGGCAATTCTTCTACCATGAGACAGGCAGATTCAATACATAAATTTAACATGATAATGTAATAATATGCTACATGAAAAGTAATGTTTAATAAAAATCATGCCTTGTTCCATATTTAATCCATTTTTATATCTTCCCAATATACATCAATGTAAACAGGATAATAATGTTAATTCAAAATTAAAGAACTTATAATTACTGTTTAAGTTCTATTTGATAATACACACATCTTTTTTTTCAGTGCTTTCACTTTTTTTCTGGTTTCTTCTTTTAATTCTCTAGGCAATACTTGCCATTTTCTCTCTGTTTTCTTAGTACTTTGTAAATATTTCTATTATGTGTCATTCTTGTCACACTGTACTTTAACTTTAATATTTGTGTTTCCCTCACTAGGCTGTGAACTTCTGGGGGGAAGGTTCTGAAAAATAACCCATAGGCTAAGTATAGCACCTTGAACATAAAATTTTAGAAGAAAGAATTTGATTTTTAGTATATTCCAAGAAAGGAGAAAGCCAAAATAGTAGAGAAAAAATTGGAGCTTTATTAGGTGTTCTCATCCTAGTTTTATTATTTAGCATGATTTCTATTTTGATTTCCATGTGAGGGCCATTATCATTTCAGTGCCTCAGTACTTAAAGGTCTATGTCTTGTGCTTCCTACTCATTTTTGTATCAGTCTAACACTATTAGGGACTTCTAAAGTTTGCTGGCTGAATAACCTCACATTTGGAAATGTTTTCTGCTTAAGGCAGAAGATCTTAGGACAAGTTTGAACAACACTTAGCAAATATAGTCTTTTCCTTTTTAACTTCTTAGTAGTGTACTGAAATCTTGCCTCAAGCCATCAATCAGCCAAGCAAGCAAGCAACCAGCTAACAAACTAACCAACATGTATTTATTGAGCCTCTTGCTCAGTGCTTAGCAATATGCTAAGTACTCTGAAGGGTATAAGGCATGGTTTCCCCCATTAAGAAACTTATACCTCTTTGGGTATTTAGTGGTCAAATTTAAAAGGTTCAATTGGATTTAATAAAGTTTTTTTTTGTATTTTAATTATTGAGACCAATTGAATGGATATTTTTTTTCCAAATACTGCTCTATAATAAACAAGTTTCTGAAATAATATTTCTTCCTGAGACATATGCATTTTCAACTATTCTAACTCATCAGAATAGAACATAGATATTTTCAAAGATAGGAAGTC
Source organism: Cynopterus sphinx (assembly GCA_030015415.1). Classification (NCBI taxonomy): domain Eukaryota; kingdom Metazoa; phylum Chordata; class Mammalia; order Chiroptera; family Pteropodidae; genus Cynopterus; species Cynopterus sphinx. The sequence goes on along the minus strand of CM057391.1, from coordinate 38,718,790 downwards.
ATTTTATTTCTATTAAATGTCTTTTATACGTGACAAAATAATAACCCCCATGTTACTTATCTTTCTACCTATACCCTTTTCCTCTCGATGACTTTTAATTTTTGTACAATACTTTAATACTATGTAAGCATAGTATCATTTATCAATGCTGGAATTAGTTCAGTCCCCTTTCTCTGTCTCAATCTTTTCCAAAATTAAGTAACGTCTACTGGTTTTAAATGCCTGCCTAGACATCAGAGGATACCTGATATCTGCAAATGAACATGTGATATTTGCAGAATAAATACCTATCTCCTGAAATGGGCCAATATAGGAGTTGTTGTTGAACAGCCACAAACAGCCTAGGGAGGGCTCACCTGGAGTAGTTATATTTATGTAAGGAGTACTTCTCTACACAGTGCTCTAAACCTTACTTTTCTTATCCCTTGAAGGAGGACACAGACCTAAAAGGCAAAATCCCTCTCTTTAAGGAACTCAAAAGGACACAGGCAAGTAAACAGGTAGTTCTAAGTGTGCAACAGAAGCTGTGACAAGATAGAAAGAGCCTTAACTCAAATCAAGGAGGCTGGTAGAAGACTTCCTGGCAGAAGTAATGTTTGAACTGAGTCTCGAAGGATAAATAGGGCTTGGCCTTGTGAAAGTACTCTCTCTTCTTCCATCATCTGGCTATCCTTAAAGCATGAGAAACTCACCATGGTCAAAATAATAATTATCAGCATCTCTCCCCATGTCCCCTGCCCACTCCATATTTATAGTCTCAGCAAATGAAAGAATTGGAACTGTTTTTTAACGTCCTCATCCTACAAATCCAGTAATTTGTAAACCACTGTGCAGTCGACATTCTCTCTCATATTACTTTTACTCTTCATTCACTTTCCTTTTTCAAGTCCAACTTAGATTTTTAATCTTAACTCCCACAATTTTCTAGATGTGGAAGTGCTTGGTAAATGATAAAACACTATGCAAATGTTAGTGGATTTTACTCTAATTAACACTAATTCTCTTGGTGATCTGATCTACTACCATGGTTTTAAATACCATCTACAGATAAATACAAAATTAATATTTCTAGCTCTGACCTTTTTCTTGAGATTCACACTAAAAATCCCACTGGTTATTTAACATTTCCAATTGGATATTTAAAAAGTGTTTCAAATTTGTAACTTCCAAAACTAACTCTTAATTCCTCCCCCTCTCTCCTTACCCAATCTGCTCCTTACAGTCTTTCTCATCTCAGTTGATGGCAACACCATTTATACAGTTGCTCTGACCTAAATCCTTAAATTCTTCCTTGACATTTCTCTTTTACCACATCCATTTATTCCATTAGCAAATTGTGTTAACTCTACCTTGAAAAATGATTCTGAATCTTACCTCTCCACTGCGGTCACACTAGGTTAAACCACTTGGACTTTTGCCTTCCTACTTGTCTATCTGTTTCTACTTCGTAATAGTCTATTCTCCACACTGTAGCCTGGTAACGCTTTACAAAGTTAAACTGTGTCAATACTCTGCTTAAAAAACCCAAAGATCAAAATCCAAAACAAAACCAAAAACAAACAAAAAAAATCCTCTGAGCTTCCCCTTCCACTCAGAATAAAATCCAGATCCTTAGCAGAGCTCATGCTATCTTTCGACATATTCTTTCACTCTTCTCTTAGCTCCTTCCACTCCCGCCACGGATGTTTCTGCTTTTGCCCCTGCTGTTTGCTGTGTCTGGAAAACCCTTTTATTAGATAGTTGTGTAGCTTGCTCCTTCGATTTATTCAGGTTTCGCTCAAATGTCATCTCCTAAGAGAGGTTCTCCTGGTCTCCTGATAAAATAGCAACACATCATTCCTTAACCACCTTAATTCTATTTTACTTTTCATTATATTTCTTTGTACTACAAAGAATTCTTGAATGTGCTAGAGACTGTCCTAGGTGCTGACAGATAGCAGTAAAATATAGGCAAAATTTTCTTTCTTTCCTGGTGCTTATTTTCTACTGAGGAAAGAGACAATAAACAAATAAATTGGAATACTACGCCAGATAAAAATGGGTTTTATGGTGAAAATCAAGGCAGGGAAGGGAGATGAGATGTGTTGGGGGAGGGGTAATGTTTGCTACTTAATAAGAAAGTCTTCTATGATAAGGAGCTATTTGAAGGAGATGAGGGAAGTGAGACTTGGGAATGTCTTGAATATAAGTGTTTCAGGCAGAAGGAACAGCAAATGCGAAGTACTGAGGGAAAATCAAACTTGAAGAGTTCTAGAACATCAGTATGGAGAACAACATAGCTGGAATAGAGTAGCACTTCTTACTCCTGCCATTTTATTATAGTTCTACTTTTTTTAATTGCTTATCTCTTTCTAACAGAGTGTTGGCTCCATTAGTGCAGGAGCCAACAGTGTTTTTAACTGCTTTATCCTAAGAGTCCAGGACTGAACCTTGCTCATGGTAGAGACTCAGTAAATATTTATTGATTGAATTGTTGTGCACTATATACAAACCTGACTATTCACAATCCTTTTACATGCTCCATGCTTTTCAGTCTTTCTTGCATATTGAGATTCCTCCATATGGAATGCATATCTGCCTTTCAAAAGCCTATTATTGGAAACACTACTCCAACAACACTGCTATAATGGAAGCTTGCATGGTGAACTATGAGCTAAATGTAATTTTTTCCTCCTCTGATGACTCTTTGTACTGTCACTGCTGCTTAAGCTGAAGTTCTGTGGGGAAATGAGCCTAGCTCTTTGACTCTCCAGTGCAAAGCACCGTGTGTAGCCTGGTGCCTGATCATATGCACCAGGTGCTCAGTAAAAATGAGATAAATGAGTATCTGTTGAAGGAAGTGAGTTGCTTCATTATTTTACCTTACCCAATCACAACTGCTATTATGTTTATGGTAATTTACAAAGTAATTCGAGATCCTTAGAAGTTGGTCAGCGACTCAGAAACTGAAACCCCTTTTAGAATAGCATAGTAACCATGAGTTCCAACTCCCTCTGCAATGAGGAATCAGGGAAAAAAGAATCCTTCTGAAGGACACCCCCCTTTGCATTCTCCATGGCACTGTATACATGGCAAGGAAATCTATTCTTTTTCTTTGCCATTCAGTCCACGTTTCTTTTTTTTTCTTTATTTTTAAGCATTCCAGATTGATAATGCAGTCATTTCAATGCTAAGAGTATTGTGAGCTTTAGGCTAAAACACTATTGTAAATCTGCAGTACATTTCTGATTATTTACAAATAAATATAATACAAAAGAAGAACCAATACTTGTTGGTCCCAGAAATAATGTGGCATAACCTTTGCTAACCACTCGTACATTAAAAGACCTGGCTTTTCAGAGAACAAACTATTCAAGCAGAAAAATCACATTTTGGACAAAATAAATTAGAAATTGTAAAATACCTATTGTAAATGAACAGGTGTGATAACATACAGGCATATGTTTGTTGAAAGAGCTGAAGTGGTTGTGTTAATGTAGCTTCACTTTATTGTTACCAAAGACTTGAGAGCTTTTCCTTAGTTAAATGAAAGGCTAATAATTAGCAGATCTTTCTAAGAGCAAGCAAGCCCGAGTTGCGTTTTCTTTTATTTCCTCATCCAACCCCTTCTCTCCCTGTTATCATCAGCAATGTGAATGATGAACTCAAGCAAAGTATGTCACATGGTATAATGTGGGTTGCATTGTATACTTTCCTAGAGGGTGGCATTTAAAATAACAGCTTTTTGATAAGCTTATTGTTTCTTCAATTTAAATCCATTTTAATTTGGCTACTGCTTTACTTGTTGACACTAGTTTCTTGTCCACATTCCAAATATGGGCATAAAATAAAGTGCTATCTAGAGTGTTCTTGCCTTTGAAACTGTCATTAAGTCATTTAAATAAAAGACATGCTGCCAAATATTAATGAAGCTTATTAGTAAAATGCTATTATACAGAAGATCCCCAGGATATAATCCCCGGAATTATGGTTTTAAGCACTAATTTCAGCACCAAATGACTATTTTATTCTTATTTTGCTGAAATACTCCATGGTACTCCAAATATTCAAGTTCTGGAAAAGAATGAGTGGGTAATACATTTGCCATATATTCACATATTCATAATGGCCATTTCATATTGGTTATTAAAGCCAGTTCTATCTTGAATCGATAATCACTCAGGGTCCTGAATAGAATAATGTTTACATAAGACTAGCAGATTAATAATCAGAACTAAATAATTTGCTACTGAAAAATTTCTGAAATTTCACCAGAGTTTTAAATCCTACTTAAAATAGTCATGTGAATAGAGAGATACATATATCCAATTCAGGTTAAAATGTTTCAAACAATGATTAGCATTTTTTTCCCAGAGCATTAAGTATATCCAGGAAAATTAAATTTTGTTTAATCTTCATAGTTTCAGTAATCATTAGGCAGTGTTAACTAGGCTATCTGAATATTAATCTCACATAAAAATAAGAGCATTTATATTTAAAAGTAATAGGTTCATCTTTGTCAATGCTATAATTTTAGATTATTTAATATCCAGAGGACAGCATTTATAAAATGAAGGTTAATTTTATTAATGTTTATAAAAGTATTTCACATACTTTTACTTGTTTTATTACTGTTATATAAGCTGTTAATTATGAAGACAGTTATTAGAAGTTGGGAAATGGTTGCTGATCCTTTGGCTAGTAAATTTAAGCAGATGTAGTAGATATCCTGTAATATTAAAATGATGATATTATTTATTCTAGTCATTACACTCCTTTTTTTTTGCCAAATAGTGATAGGTAGCTCACCAAGTTTAGTTGTATAGATTACTTATTGTGAAACTCATGTTATATTAGATGTGGTTGTATATATGAAATATATAGCACTTCCTTGTTATACCAGGAAAGCTTATAATTTAGTCAAAGAAAAAAACTTTATTAGACAATAAAAATGCAAAGGGCTTGTATTGTTCTGTGGAGGTCAAGAAGGCAATAGATCAAATTTGGGCTGTAATACTTGAAGGAGAATTTCATCATAGGAGGCTGGATTTGAGATAGACCTTGATGAATTTAACCACAGAGGAGGAGAAAATATTCCAGATTGGCTTAGAGTTAGTAACTTGAGTAATAAGTACATGGAGATTTATTAAACCATTATCTCTACTTCTGTATATAATTAAAATTTTCCATAATGAAATATTTTTAAAATTCTCTCAGGAATGACTAAAATGAGCAAAGATGACAGAAATCTTTGAAGAAAGTGGCCTGGGTTGGCCAAATCAGGTAATAAAGTACCTAAGACAGCTAAGTAATGTACTAAGGAAAGATTTTGAATATTTTATATAAGAAAAGAACTTGAATTTTAGTAAGGTCACTGGGAATCAGGTTATTAGATCAAACAGAACCAAGCCTTACTCTAGAGTACTAACCTGCAGTTTCATGTAATAAATTGCTAATAGTTAGCATTTATTTCACTATGTCAGTGGCTAATTTCATTGACAATGGTATTTAAATGGAGTGTGATATGGGGGAGCTGGATTGTTGCAGCTAAGACCTCTTTAAAAGGGCAACATCTAGGATGAGTCATTGTGGCCTAGGTAGCTGGTTCTCTGGACATCCTGGTAACACTCTGTAATAGTCCAACTCATAGTGATACTCAGACATTAGCAAGAGAGATCAACATAAAACTGCCAGTTTAGTCATTCACAGCGGCTATCCCATTTTCAGCCAGGGTTACTCTATTTCTGAATTTCAAGGTATCTGAAATAACAAATTAAAAGGCTGCTTAGTGAGTAGGAGCTTAGAGTAAGAGGATACAGAAAATCTTTAGGTAGTGGTATTTATGCCAGAGTGAGGCCAGATCCATCCATGGTTTGTACTAACTGTCTTTTTGGATAGATATGAATGCACAGTAGTCTGTTTCTTCACACTCCATTCTCTATGTTCACTATTTTTATTCCATACAAACCTTTCCTCCTTAGATGACCTGGTACTAAAGTCATATTGAAGTCCAAAAGAATCTGAGAGACAGTGTACCTTGTGGAGGACAATTTCCTTAGGTCTGTGTTTAAGAGTTCCAGGAACCCTCCCTTTAAAAGTCAATATTGAGTGGAATCAAGCGTTCATCATTTAGGGAATTGTTATAGGTTTTCTTCATGTGTGCTCTTATTTTGATATATTAAAATAACTTATAGAATTATTCCAGCCTATCTTGTAATTCACTCATTTAATCACCATTCATTAGGTGCTATTATCAAGTTTTTAAAATGTATTAAATTGTTTAAAAAAATTGAGGTCTTTAATTATGCAATAGAACTTGACATGGAATCAAGTTTTGGCTCCATTGCTTCCTGGCTGGGTGATCTCTGGTAAGCTGCTCAACTTCGTGAGCCTCAGTTTTTAATTCTGTAAAATAAGTTAATATTAATACTCTCTTCATTGAATTATCGTGAAAAGCAAATGAAATATTTTATATCAAAATACTTTGTAAAGTGTTATGTAGATAACAAATGTCAGTTATCATTACCATTATCATAATTAATATATGCAGTAGTAGAAGTAGTAACACAGACCATTTTGTATGATAACATATGTGTTCACTAGAACACTTATAATTCTTCCTGCTTATTTTATTAAGCTTCTATAAAAACAAAAATTATTTATACTTCTCAGATTTTAATTAATTAAAATAAAATTTTATTTTATAAACTTAAATTTTAAATATATATTTTAAAAGCAACATAGCTCTATTAGTTGCAGCTATTTAGTAATTACTGGTTTAACTTAGTAATTAGTTGATTCCACCTTCTTGAGAAGAAGAACATTGGGTAGAATATTATGTATCGAAAGTGGTGTTTACAAGATTTTGTTTGGTTGAAATAAAGATGTTGGGAGTAGAGATATGGGGGACTAGTCCATATGTAAGATGGGAAGACACTGGACCAAAGCATAGCATTGAAAAGTAATGAAGTTCAATGAATTCAAAATAAATTACAAGGAAAAATCTAACAAGCTTAGTAACAAGATTAAATGTAGACAATAAAAATTAAATGATAAATTATCAGGTAATATTGATTACTTGGAGAATGGTAATATCAGTGATAGAAAAGGGGCATTTGAAAGGATAAGAGAGCATTATGAAAAGGGAAAATGACTCAAGAAATTTCTTTTTGTTTTGGACTTGCTATTGAGATGATATTGATGGCATCATATCTCTGGAAATATAGAAACACAAATGTAAGATGAGGATGCTTTAAATGTGATTAAATGATAACTAATAATGATTGTGGCTAATAACAAATTACTTACTATGTGACATGAGTTGTTTTAAGTGCTTTCTGAGTGCTAACTCATTTGATTTTCACATAAAATAGTATCTCCAATTTGCTGATGAGAAACCTAAGGTATGGAGAGGCTAAATAATTTGCCTTACATTACACAACTAGTAAGTAGCTAGACTAAGATGAAAATAGATAAGCTATTCTAGGAAACAGACAAAACAGAGGACTGAATGAGTGACAGTTCCCATGGGCCAGCCAATTCCCAGGAAGCTGAAAAATAAAAAAAATCAGATTCTAGAAGCAATTAGAGGTCAGAAAATAGGGTCATCTGAGCAATATCAAAGAACAAGGCAAATAATGTTTCAAGGAGGAAGGTGTGGTATATAATGTGAAGTACTTCTGAGAGTTTAAGAATGATGAATCAAAGTTCTGGTCAAGATGGCAGAGTAGGTAAATGCTGTGTTTGCCTCCTCCCATGGCCACATTAAAATTACAACTAAGTATAGAACAATCAACCTAGAGAACCATTGGAAGTCTAGTTGAACAGAATTCCTATAACTAAGGATATAAATAAGAGGCCACATCAAGAGTGGTAGGAGGATTTGAGATGATAAATGGGCTTGCCCCACACCCACGTGTGGCAGAGCATCAGGAGGGATATTTTGGCTACAGATACCTCTCAGAGAAGCAAAGTGACCCAGTCCCCCTTCCCTCCCCCTCACCCCCACTCCCCCACTGGGGCTCCCCAGCACAGGGTTCCAGTGCTGGGAAGAACTTTCCCCACAAAAATCTGGTTATGAAAATCAGCGGGGATTCTGCCCATTTGGGTGAGATGAAAGACTTCTGGAAACCCAGATATCCCCTTAAAAAGCCTGTGCACAGATTCGCCTGCTTGCAGGCACTCACCTTGGAGTCCTGCAGAGGGACAACAGCTCTGGAAGGACTGAGGACATCCAGGAAAAAAATACATTGTGTGGATTCAGGATGAAGGCTAAAGGGACAGCTGCCACTATCTCTGTGTTGAGCCTATCTCCCATATGGCCTACAGGTGGGTGCCATCTAGCCTGTGTTGAGCTCTCCCCTGACACAGCCAAATCTGAATCTCATTTTCTTGTTGAGATCTGCTTGCTTCACCCTAGAGACTCCCTGAAACTCCACCCTACCCAACCTGTGCATTGCCTGAGGAAATTCATGGCTGGGTAACCAGCCCCACTTGCACTCTCAGCAGGAAGCTCCTTTAGCAGCACTCTACAGGCCTCTCCCTCACTGGAGACACTTTTGGTGTTGGGTAACCAGCCCAGGTCCAAGTTATAGTATTTCTTAAACAAATGTTGGGGGTCTGTGGGCCTAAGTCAGGCAGCAGCTAGCCTCAGTGTGAGCTGACACTTTGCAAGTGACCACAGGCTCAGCACTGGCACCAAATGTGAATCTGCACTAACCTGGGGAACACCACTTGCCCAATCCCAAGACTCCCTGAGACCATGTCTCACCCAACTCATATACCCCTTGAGGTTCTTCTAGATGCTGAGCCTTACAGGAAACTGGAAGGAAGCCTCAGGCCTTGGGGTACCCTGGGCATTTTGCTAAGTTGCACCAGGCCTGATAGTTGTGTCAGCTAGCTTTGGTTTGCAGCATGGCCATTCCAATGTGCCTTCAGATCCAGCACATAAAGCAACTAAAGAATAGCTCTGTAGATCCTACCAGGTAGCCCTGAACTCGTCAAATACAGTGGCTGACTCTAGCTTGCATGAGAGCCCCATCAAAGGGGCCCCCAAACCAACACACCCAGAGGCTGGCATCAGTCCACAACAGAGCAACACATAATTAGTCCCATATGCACACTCGCAAAGGGTGGTCTCAAAGGCACAGGAGCCCACTGGGGTGAATTCCACATTATGGAGTCAGCCCCCACACAGCAGCTCATACTGTGTGGGCACAGCCAATCCTCATAGCCAGCCTGAGATTCAGTCCTACCCACAACACCAATCCAGGCTCAACTACAACAGGAGAGCACATACAAGAAACAATCCTGGAAAACCTGGCAAAGGCGATCAGGCAGACTGTGTCACTGGGTCACACAGGGTACCTACTACAGAATGCCACTGGAACAAGACTGAGAAATATAACAGATCTATCTAATTGAAACAACACAGATAGATAGGCAGCTGAAATGAGAAAACAAACATGTCCCAAATGAAAAATAGGAGAAAACTCCAGAAAAAAAAAAAACTGAATAAAACAAAGGTAAGCAACTGACCAGATATAGAGTTCAAAACAATGGTTGAAAGAATGCTTAATGAACTTAGGGAAGAATAAATGATCTAAATGAGAGCTTCAACAAAAGGATAGTAAGCATAAAAAAGGACATGGAAACCATAACAAAGAAAACCAATCAAAGGTACTCCCATAAGACTGTCAGCTAATTTCTCAACACAAACTTTGCAAGCCAGAGGCATTGGCACAAAATATTCAAAATGATGAAAAGCAAGGGCCTACAACCAAGATTACTCTACCTAGCAAGGCTATCAATTAAAATTGAAGATGAGATAAATAGCTTCCAAGCCAGTACTATAAGAAATGTTAAAAGGACTTCTTTACGAAAAAGAATGAAGGAAAAAATAAATATGAATGATAAAATGGCAATAACTGTGTATCTATCAATAATTATTTCAAATGTAAATGGATTAAGGGCTCCAATCAAAAGACACAGAATAGCTGAATGGATAACACAATAAGACCCATAAGTATGCTGTCTATAAGAGACCCACTTCAGATCAAAAGACACACACAGACTGAAAGTAAAGGGATGGAAAAAGATATTTCATGAAAGAAATACATTCCTGGAAACATGAATTTTCCAAGACTGAGTCAAGAAGCAACAGAAAATCTGAACTGAGTGCTGCTAATGAAATTGTATCAGTAATCAAAAAACTCCCAACAAAAATATTGGACCAGATGACTTCACAGATGAATTTTACCAAACATTCAAAGAAGAATTAAGACTGATTCTTCTCAAACTATTCCAAAAAATTCAAGAGGAGAGAAGGCTGTCAGACTCATTTTATGAGGCCACCATTACCCTGACTCCAAAATCAAAGACATTACAAAAATAAAAAATTATAGGCTGATATCCCTGATGAACATAAATGTAAAAATCCTTAACAAAATAGCAGCAAACCAAATTCAGCAATACGTTAAAAAGATCATGCACCACGATCAAATTGGATTTATTCTTGGGATGCAAGGCTCAATATCTAAATATACCATATTAACAAAATGAAACATAGAAATCATATGATCATACTAATAGATGCAGAAAAAGTGTTTGAAAAGATTCAGCAGCCATTTTTGATAAAAATTCTCAGCAAAGTGGGAATAGAGGGAACATACCTCAATGTAATAAAGGTCATATATGACAAATACACGGCTAATATCATCCTCAATGGGGAAATGCAAAAAGCATTATCCTTAAAGTCAGGAATAAGACAAGGATGCCCACTTTCACCGCTTTATTCAACATTGTATTGGAAATCCTCAGCAATCAGACAAAAAAAAAGAAATTAAAGAATTGAAAGTGGAAATAAAATTGTTATTATTTGCATATGATATAAAACTATATATAGAGAACCCTAAAGATTCCTCCAAAAACCTGTTAAAACTGATAATTGAATTCACTAGAGTAGCAGGGTACAAAATTAGTATTCAGAAATTGGTTGCATTTTTATACACCAATAATAAATGATCAGAAATAGAAATTGAGAAAATGGTCCAATTTATAATTGCATAAAAAAACACCTAGGCATAAATTTAACCAAGGAGGTAAAAGACCTGAATTCAGAAAATTTTAAGTCATTGAAAAAAAAATTTGAAAGATACAAATAAATAGAAACTTATACTGAGCTCATGGATAGAAAGAATATCATTAAAATGTTCATACTACCCACCACAATCTGTAGATTAACTGCAGTTCCTATCAAAATACCAAAGGCATTTTTCACAGACTGTTCTAGAAGAAATAACCCCAAAATTTACATGGAACCATAAAAGACCCTGAATAGCTTTGGGAATCTTAGGAGGTAGTAAGCTACCATATATCAAAGTATATTACAAGGCTATAATAATCAAAAGATCATGGGACTGGCATAAAAATAGACACATAGATCAATGGAACAAAATAGAAATAAGTGTATGCCTTATGGTCATTTAATCTATGACAAAGGAGAAAAGAATATGCAATGGGGTAAAGACAGAATCTTCAATAAATAGTGTTGGAAAAACTGAATGGATACATGCAAAAAAAATAATAAAACTGGACACCTTCTTACACCGTATACAAGAATAAACTTAACATGAATTAAAGACTTAAATGTACAACCTAAAACCAAAAAACTGCTAGAAGAAAACATAGGGAGTAAACTCTCTGACTTGCCCCTAGTAATATTTTTTTCTGATATATCTCCTCAGGCAAGGGAAAAAGATAAAACAAACAAACGAAGCTACATAAAAATAAAAAATTTTTCTATAGCAAAGGAAACCATCAACAAAATCATCAATAAAAATTAAAAAAAAGAGCAATAAATGAAAGCCTCTCGATTTGGCAGCAGTGATTAGCAGGAGTTTGGGGTAGAGTAGTGGTTTTAGAAGCCAAACTACAGAGGTTCAAGGAAATGGCTATAAGGAGAAGGAAGTAAGTAATAGATACAGAATACTTTTTTATGACATTTGCCTATGAAAGTCTTTAATAGAATGACAGTATAAAAAGACAAAAGAAACAAGTGGAATTTTTAAATTAAAATTTCATCTGATGTGTTAGAACACATCAATGTAATCAAAAAGAAGCAAAGATGAGAATACACAGCGTTTTCTTGGTCATAACTCCAGATCAACAGAGGTAGAATACTTTTGTAAGTGCTCATATACTGAAGAAACATTTAGGTTTTCTTTTTCTTCTTTTTTAATTAAAAAAAATCAGTTGCAAACTTGGCATTTTTCATAAATTGTTAATTTGTTAAAGGAACAGAAGGACCTATTAATCCAAACAGTATTACATGACATGGCATTTACATATTGGCAAGCAAAGCAAATTTTGTTGAAATGGAAATTGGAGAAAACACCACACAAATAAAAAGTTTAAGTTTTATTTTCAGTGGTTATTTTTTTTTCTAAAATTAAAAAGCATGTGCATTTGTATTTAGAAATATTAAGGTCAAGAATAACACTTGGTTATTTTAAAAATGAACATTAAACCTACACTTCTTATGTAGCAGAGACATTTAACTAGGCTGTGAGTAGAGGTAAATTGCAAATTTCAGCTATTTTCAAAAGTAATATAAAAAATTATTCAGTCACAGAGGACAAATAACATTGAATATATTTTGTCCAGTGAAGGGCTGATTATAAGACAGTGAAATGAAAACAAAGCTTAATAACATAAAATTTGAAGTTCTATTAATGTGGTTGTCAATTGAAAATGTCAAATACACATTTTTCAAATTGAATAATAAAAAATAGAAACAAAGATACCAACACAAAATATTAAAATCTAATTAATTAGATATTTGTATAAAAACGGTAACAAAGAATAGATAAAAGACAAAAATTAGTTTTTTGATATACAGAAATAGGCATTTTACTATTGGTGCAAAAAAAATGTCAAGAAGAAATCAGTGGAAGCAGAAAGTACCCTTGCTTGTGAGTGATGCACAATGGCCAGGAAGATGTTTTGTTTACTTTTCTGCATTTAAGCCTGTATCAACAAAATGTAAGCAATGTTTTTTTCAGAGATAAAAAAAATCTTATTTGCCATTATATTTATTTAAATTCCCCTGATGCAATGATTTTTTAAAGAATGACTTTTTAAAAAGTCATTGTATTAAATAAAATCAATAACAGGCAAAAAGTTATGGGGTTAGGAACTCTGGAGACATGAGTTAGCATGGAGACATGAGTCAACCTCTACTAAATTAACCCATACTAATGATGTTAACTTTGAAAGACCTCTTCTTCACTTCTATTAAAAAGATGAATTGAACTTAATATTTCTGTACTATTTATCATGCAACCGAAGGCTTGGTACATGATAGTGCAATGATAGATTGATTCTGTAAGTGACAAATCTTCAAATAATACTCTAATGAACTCAAACAAACTTAAATGGCAGTAGAAGACTTTAAAAGGTAATTCAGGAGCCACATACTATGTGCCCAGAATAAATATTATTGCTGTGAGTATGATATAACATGTACTTTATAATGACATACTAATAGGACACAATGCAGATTAAGTATTTATTAATATCTTTTTATTGCTTTTTCATGAATTCTATGGATACAAAAATGCCTTATAGTACTCTAGAAGAGGTAAAAGAAATTACATTATGGGATTAAGAAGGCAGACTGATGCGGCACATTCATTTTTCTATAAAAGTAATTTGTCTTGGCATGGGTGTTAGGACTCAACTATCAAAATAAGAAATACCCTGAGAGTAGCAGCTCAGATTTATCATATATGCTTGTATGGTGATGATGGGAGAGAGAGGATGCAGGATGGACAGAAAAGAGGGGAACTTTGTAGGACAGAGAATTTGCCAAGGAATATTAACTATCAAGAAAGGAAGAGGACACTGAAAAAGAAGTCCGTGTATGATGGTGGACTTCAGTTATAAAACAAATGGCCTGCAGGTAGCCCTGGGGAACAATGATCCATAACTTCTATGGTTTAGAATTGGCTTTATTTGCTGCAGTTCATCAGTGTTAACAAGGGGCAGGTGCGCACATGGTCTCTTGGCCTGAGTTGACTGCTTTTTAGTCTATTGCCTTTGCTTAGTAACTTTAACCATCACTCTTTGCTCAATCAATTGTAGTGATTATGTAGTGTGTCCAAGTCATGCTCCAGAATAATTAAACGTTCTATTTTTGTTTTGTGCCTGTGTAGCTCCTTGTGTTTATATACATTAGAAATTATAAAATTAGCTGACTGTGTCTTTGCTGGTGCTTATGTTTTGATTCTATTAGATTGTATTCAACATATTGTGGCTGTTAGATGTTAAGACATTGATTCTCAGAGTTTGTTGAGCATAGTCCTCTATCTTGGATGAACTTTATCCAGTTTGCTAATTTGGGAGGCTATCTAGAGGCCACAGTTTTATACTGTTATTAGACCAACATTTGTAATTTTGCAGTTCAAAATTGGACATTTGTATGGTTTTAGAATTGGAGAGGACCTAAGATAATCTAACCTACCATTATGTCTTTGGGGAGAAGATACTGAGGCAATAAAGTAAGCAGTTACTTTACCTAGCTTCCAAGTCAACTCAGCATTTTGTCTTGTCTCCCACCTGGAATGAAATGTTTTGCATTTTGATTGCCACCACTAAATGAAATCATTATGTAATATGACCTAGTATTAAGTGAGAAACATCATCTGGGCTCTGGACATCTGGACTAATGCCCAAAATGAATCAGATTAACTGGCATATACTTGGCAAGGCTGCATATTTTGCCATTTTCCCAGAAATAAGAGTTGATGATAGAGTTCATATGTCCTGCTAGTCCTTTTGTTCTCATAAGCACTGTTGTCTATAGGATTTAGTCGTGTTATTCACACTGGGTTCTTCATTAGAGGATTTCAAGCATTGATCAGGGGAATTATTAACAGTCTATTGACTCCAACTCAATCACACAGTTCTTGTTCACATACACGTATCAGTAATTATAGGTCTAGAGAAGACAGGATATTATGTCAGAAGCTTGTTTTAAAGCACATTATCATTCCCAGTCAATTAGCTCAGACTCTATTATATTCAGAATTATAAACTATTTAAATAAGGATTCAATGTATATTAAGATGTGAAGAAATTAAGTGTTCAAAATTAGAACTTTTTTTTTTCTTCTGCTTTTACCTCATTTATGTCTTTATTTTATTTTAGTAAGTTTTTAACTTTAGAGTTAGTTTGCAGGTATACAAACATCTTCATTTACTGGAAGCTATCATAATCCTTATCTCTTTCTTCTCCTCCTTCTTTCTCAGTATTGATTTTGCTTTGCTTCAACAATTTTTTATACTTTCCTTGGCTCACTCCAAAACAAATACTTCTTTTAAACCTTTTCCATGATGGAAGATTTGCTATTTCCACAGTCAATCAGAGAAGATATTGTGTTGCATCAGAAGTCTTTGGGTTTAGATGCTTCCACAAGTATGTCCAGGGAGTCCACCTGGAAGTTTCTTAGCTGTCCATCTGTGTTATGAGTGACAAAAAATTGTCTTCAATACTTTTGCTATTATAATTTTCCAAATATTTATTATGAAGATTTTATAGCTGAATTAATGAATATCCATACACAATGAAATCAGTATGGTAAGCATGTACAGTTTCTCTAGAATATTTTGCTATATTTAAAAATAGATATTCAAAAATTCACGATGAATGCAAGTAAGATTTCTTGTTTGTATTAGTACCTGATGGATCTCTTTTACAAAGTGTTCCTTTGTTCCCTACAGCTGTTACTTTGGAAGGAAGTGCTCCAGGATACAAGTTGTCTCTATTTATTCACACTTTTGAAGGTGCATTGCAAGCAATAAAAAAAAAATGCGTATATTCTGTTCTCTTTCACCAAATTTCAGATTTTAGCCCAGTAATGAAAATGGGAGCATAAAAATCATTTACATTGCATTTAAGTGCTGATAAAGATGCAATGAGTTTCTGTCATTTCTTATCTTTGACATTAAGGGGCTTATAGAAGCAGCTGTGTAAATATTCCGAGATCCTTAAGTTGATTTCTACATGAACTCCAAGTGGTGTTAATGATATTTTCAGAAATGATGCTTTACTTAGCTGGCAAGAAAAAGATCTCTGTAACCCTTTGCATATATACCATAAAACAGAGTTGCTAAAAGAATTTTCTACTATTAACGTATCAATAAGCTCTTAGAGAATCCACTATCAATGGGAAACAGATGATTTTGTTGTCTCTGTCTTTGCTTCAGCGGATACTGACAACTAAACTAAATAAAGCTCCAGAAGAAGCCATAGTTAAGTTTGGTTGCAAGCCAAGAAGGATTCAACTAAGAAGAAAATGTGAAACTCTTTCTTTTAAGAATGTGAAAAGAACTTAAGCTCTAACCCCAGAATGAGTAGATACTGCAAAATCCCTATAGATTTTACAAACTATACGGGACAGCAGACAAGCAATAGGAATTCCCACTCCAGAACTGAAAAACAAAATCCTGGAGCTTCAGCTAGCGCTTTCTCTTTACTGCTGAACTAGGTAAATTAATACTTTCCCTACTCCTGCTTCACCCATGATTCCCTAAAGAATATTAAGTCAGTTTTCCTTAAAGAGTTTTGAGACACTCATAGAAGTTCCACATACAAATTGCTTCACATTTTTTTTTTCACAAATGGCATAATGTATCTCTTTTTTTTTTCTTCTTAAAACTGTCAGCTCTTTTAGAATTGAACAGTATTGCATAAAACAAGTGCTGCATATTGATTTTTTCTTTCACATGTATTCAGGCTGATTTTCCATTCCATAGGTTAGTGGCATAGTTATTATACTCAGAGAAAGAACTTTTTGAGTATTAAATGAAAATTCATCTGTCCTTCTTGCCTTCTTCTCACTCTCTGCAGGGGAATTTTCACTCTAGTGAGCTTCTAGAAGATGTACTGTTATACCCTGCTGAGCTAGAACAGGAGACCATGGATGATTAAATACCACCAGTGTATCGTTTTTGTATTAAACACAGAATTAGCCATTGTCCTCCATCTAATGAGCCCATAATCTAATTAGACAGGTTGACAACACCCAGAAGGGAAAAGGTTCAAATGCACATCAGCACAGCAAGTTACAACGGAGAAAGTGGCATATTAAGGTATTTAAGAATATAAAACTGCCATAAACTTAGAACTGATGCATGTTCTCATAGAATTTTTGTAGTCTCTATCTTATTTACCCTATACAGTACTATGACTCTAGAGGTCTACTGGACAAGGGTATCAAACATACTTGGGTTTTAGACATGAACAAAGTACAATGCAAATTCTCAGTATTGAACTGCAAGGAACCTCTTTCTGTAATTAATTTTTCTCTAAGGACCTCCTTCCTCACTTTGACATCTCAGCCATGTGAGCGAAGGACATTTGGACTTTTACCTTAAGTAAAAGAGGTAAAATATGTTTGAATTGGTGAGTATGTAAGATATGCAGACAAAGTATGTAAGTTGGTAAAAAGGGAGACTTTTTTTCTTCTATCTAGAGCTTTCTCTCAATGTCATTCTTTATTAATAAACATATGGAATTTGTTTTACAAAATAAATTCAACACACACAGCAGGATTTAGAAGTCTGTGGGAGGAAGAGAAAGCAGGTAGAAAAGGAGCATCATGACATCACACCTTAGAGGTGGTGACTTTAAAAGTCATATGGTTCAATCGTCAACCAGTGCAGAAATATCCGAGAAGTGATTATTAGACTCTGATTAAACATTTGATTCTGGGAAGCTGACTATTCTCCTGGAAGGCAGTAAAACGGTTGTCAAGAAGGGGTTTGAACCTAGCCTTACCATGTACTGCTGGCATATATAAGCTTGGGCTAGCTTCTTAAAACTTTTCTCAACTCAAGTTTCCTTATTTGTAAAATAACAATAATGATATCTATCCCACAGGATTATTGTAGAGATTAAATCAGATACTATATATTAAGAGTTAGGTACAATGCCACTGAACTCTCAGTGAATGAGCAGTAGTATTAGTTAGACAACTTATTTCATTGTAGTGTAGTTCTGCCATTAAGTTCTTTTTTTCAATAATGATTCAAAATCTGTCTTTGTATAACTTTCATCCATTTGTGGTTGCTCTCCCATATGGAAAAACCTAGAAGAATTCGATAGAAAATAAAGCTGCTTCTTCCTTCTGGCAGCTGTTCAATGTCTGAAGCACATTGCCTTTCTCTTTGTTGTAGACTTTGGCTATAATTCTTTCCCTCTCCCAGCCCACTAAGTTGTTAACAGTATAAACTTTGCTAGCAATAGAAAATAAATTCTATCATTACCACTTCCTGCTGAAAAAGGACCAAAAAGGGAATTTTAAAATAAAACACTCAGCAAAGAAACACATAAATGATTTAATTGAGAACTTACTGTTCTTTGATAGGAGACAGTTTATAGATGTTGAATCTATAAGCATAAACTTTTTATAAGCCTTTTCCACAAATCAACCTAACTTAGCCTTATTCCTTATGACTTAAGAGTTATTAACACATTCCAGTTGGGTAGAAACACTCCAAACTTGCTTCTCTGTATTAAAGGCACCAAAGTCCATCTGGTTTCTCAAGCATGAAATGTGAACGAGCGAATATACTTCACTCTTCACTCATTTCATTCACTCAGACAAGGAGGAACACTGATTCCACTGTCCAGATATTTGACATTTTATTTCCTCATTCTCCTCCCACAGTTGTTAGAGCTGAGAATTCCAAAAGACGGATGGCCAGCAATCATAAAGGGAACCAGAGGAGGGGGGTTTGGAGAGGAAAATGGAGATCTTACACATTTCTTAACTTCTGACTCCTGTCTGTTTACCTACAATGCATGTTTTA
Organism: Cynopterus sphinx; assembly: GCA_030015415.1. Taxonomy (NCBI): domain Eukaryota; kingdom Metazoa; phylum Chordata; class Mammalia; order Chiroptera; family Pteropodidae; genus Cynopterus; species Cynopterus sphinx. The sequence continues at coordinate 38,699,939 of CM057391.1, read as the reverse complement.
TACAGACTTCAGAGTTACTTTTCTAAAATGCACTTTTGATCAGGTTGCTCCCCTCCACGCCCCCTAAGCACATTTCATAGTTCCCTTGCGCATTAAGCTTCTGGCAGCCTTTCACCTCAACTTCTATTTCCATCTTCTTCTCTGTTGCTTCCTTAATTTTAGGCATTAAAGAACAGCCTGTGGTTTTCCACATCCCACAGATTTAGAGCCTTGCAAGGACCATACTGTTTTCATCTCCTGTTGCATTAAAGGCAACATAAGCAGAGGTCCTACCTGGAATGGCTCCTGGCTCCTAGGAGAAGTTCTCACATGAGCCTGCTGAGTGATGGATGCTTGCACTTTTGCACACAATCTTCCCATACTGCGAATGCCTAATCAATTCATAATCTCACTTCATGTTTCTGACTCACTCCCCCTGTGAAATCTTCCCTGGCCTTGCTCCACATCCCCTCCTCTTGTTAGAGACTCATTCCTTTGTCCTCCCTCAGCAGTCCATACATATCCCTTTTAGTATTTACCTCCGGGTGCCATTTGAAATTGTTCACATACCTCTGCCATTTTATCAGACTGTACTTTCTTCATGGCAGAGACTGTACTACTCATCCATGGGTCCTCAGGGCCTGAAAAGATGGCTGATGCATGGTGGGCACTCAAGGTACCCACCCTGTTTACTCAGCAGTCTCATCTAGGGAGTAGAAGATAAAATGTGAAGCATTTTTTCTCCCCAGTTACTACTTTCATCTCCATTTCCAACTCCTTAATGATGGCTTGGGAAAATTCTTAGCTTTTAAGTCACTTTTGCCTATAATATGTCCACCTTGTTAAAGCTTCAACTTCAAATTGATTTAAATCTCTTTCTCCTACCCTCTGCATGGGTTTGTACTGAAACCCTGACAGCTTTGAGGTGGGGAAGGCATGGTCTGCTACTGAGTCACTGACTCTTCCTTCTTTCACTCTTCAAGGTCTAGTTCTTCAAGTGTGTTATGTGCAGAGAGGAAGGCTTTTATAAAATTTAACTGGCTTTTGAATTTAATTCTTTATCATGTTGGTTGTGGCTGCTTGTCCAGTGAATGACTGATTACAACTGGCCACTGAAGTGGCAGGTATCCAGTGGCTGGTTCTCTTAAGGGATGGATCTGTGCGTCTATCCTAGGGTCAGTGTAATATTTGGCTTAAGCCCGACCTCTTTCATATCCATCAGCTCCTGCCATATTAGAGCACGCACTACCTAGCTTGTTGATGAGAGGTTATCCTTGCCCAGGAGGCAGCTCTCTTGAGTGGCATATGGGAGACATCTGGCTCAAGTCAAGCTCTCTTCTCCATGGTCACTTCAACCTCAGAAAACTTTGCATAGACTTGCCATGCCAAATATTGGGTGGCAATGGATTCACTGCCATGTCTTTTCTCTCTCTCTTGCCATCTCTCTCCAAATTACTTATTTCCTACTCTGACTGGCAAAGAAAGCAAGTCCCCTGCCTGAGCAGATGTCCAATTCAGAAACCTAACCTCCATCTCCCCTTCTTTTAGGTGACTTTAGTTTCAATGAATGATTCCCTTTGAGTCTCCTCCTTCTCTTAGATTGAGATGGGGACTGGAAGGACCCCTCTTTATCTCATGGGGACAAACCAATTACCTCTCAACACAAACAGTACCTTCCACATAAAGATTCTTTGTTCCCCTGTACTCTGCAGATTCTCTTTTCCCCTTTCCAGCTTCTGTTGATATCAATGAGGCTGAGAGTAGAGGAACTGATTGTGGTAGGGCAGCTCCACAGTAGCCCTGAAGGAGCTTTACGGACCTAAGGAGCCGTTCTATGAAAAGCACAATTCAACATCCCATATAAAATTTGCTGAATAAACAAATGAGCAAATGGCTATATCTATTCTGAATAATTTTTCATAGATATTAATTATCCATTAATCCACCCAGTACCTGTGTAATAAAGCATGAGGTAGATTGTGAAACAGAACAAGATCAGTCAGTGAGAGAAATCCAATACAAAGCTGGGGACATCTGTCTCAAGGCTCAGTTCCCAGCCTGCCATCTCTGTATAAACTCCCCTTGTTTCAGCATGGCATGTGTGCATAACATTAATTAGTAATGCCACTGTACACATCAATAAAAAAATGTGAGAATTACCACCAAAAAAGCAGTTTTGTGTTTTTTAGAATATGCAACTCTGAATACGGAGGAAAATGTCATTTCTGCTAGAGGCACAGCATCCTGCTCTGGTTTTATGTAAACTCGCTGTCAGGCAATCTCAGAAACTGCCTCCACTAGCCTCCAGGCAAATGTCTCCTTTTCATAGAAAAATGTCACCTTTTCTCTAGAAAATGGCAGGTGGTTATTTTTTCCAAGGAAAAATGACCTTTGTATTTTGTTAAAAAAAATTCTCAAGGACTCAGCCTTGATGAAAAACACTAAAAACAATTCCATATCTTTTAGTTTGCACTTGAAGGTTCTACTTTCTAAATTCTGAGATTATACCTGTTACCACTGATGTAGCCTGGAGGTGAATGTCAATGACTAGAAAGTCCTGGCACCTGGTTTTCCAGAAATGTCTACTGCACACAGGAGGGATTCTTGTAACTCCAGCCCTTGCTACTTCTAGCCCTAACACACACACACACACACACACACACACACACACACACACACACACACACACACACACCTCATTACTCCAAAGTTTTTATATCCCGATCCAGGATCACAATCTTATTCAAGTTCACAAGAAACTGCTCTGAAAACACGCCAGCGTTGCCACATAGTTTATCTATCACCATGCTTAAAAGTATGTGTTTCATCTTAAATTTAGCATTGTGGCAGTCTAAATCAGTTTTTTCATGTCCCAAATTTTTATTCTCTCATGAGAAAATGGGGGAAAAAAATAAATCCAGTGTACTTTTTCTTTTCTAGTCAAGTGAGAAAATAGGAAAGAAAAACAACAAAGAAGCAAGAGGAGTGAAAATTTCAGGACCCAACACTTCAAAACAAAGAAAGAAGGAATACAAAGGTGGTGATATGGAGAAATGCAGTTCTGAGTTATTAATCTTGGTTTTACAAAACAAAGTTCCCACTTCTTTTGTCAATATCTCATATATGTGCTGAAATGTTTTTCTTTCTGACAATAGTTCTTGCCATTAAGGAATGTAAAATTCACTTTATAGTGTTGAATTTTCAAACAAAGTAGTAAATTAGATGATGACATAAGATTTACCGTGTGTGTGTGCTCTTGTCAGTTCATGCAAATCTTCAGCTGGAGCATGTGAGAGGCACATTAATTACACTGGATACAGGAATAATGTTTCTGCAGCTGCAGCAGTTTTGATATTTGCAGACTCCAGCGCACTCCATCTCCAATTTCACTGGCAGCTTGCAAAAACCAGCAGAACTACACTGATAAACAAAGGTCTGCATGATAATTTATCTCCTATTGACTTCAGAGAAGTCTACTCATTTGGAATGATAAGACATTTATAATTATGAACTAAGATATAAGGCTTAGCTGATGAAACAATGAAAGACATGTTTCTTGCCTCTTTTTCTCATTTACATTATACATATTTATAGATGATAATATGTACGTTTGTACATCTATATAAGTAAAGTATTCTTTGAGCATTTACAAGGCCACATGACAATCTATAGGAATATGCACCAATACTTTATACAGATATTTAATTCAGGGAATATTATTTATTTTAACAGAAACATTTACATTTCCTCATACATTTCCAACTATCTTATCCTCCTTAAACTTTTCTTTTTGTTTGTTATAATTTGGGATTGACATGCTCTTATTTTGGGAGTGGGTTAAAATATCAAAAATGAGAAACCATCAAACCAATGAAGATTAGGTTATTGACTTCTCTAAAATGTGTCTAGTAAATAGAGATTAGAATCTCATGGCATGTCTAAATGGCACCCAGCCCAATTTTCTATGGTATATGCACACAAAAGAGATCAAATGTCATGTTAGCTACTAGTCTACCAACAGAGTAAGAGTTGTTAACGTGGCACCAAAATTCTGAAAATTTTCTGATTATTGCCTTTGAATAAAAAACTATTTAAATATCATTAATCATTAGAGAAATGCAAATTGAAAGTACAATGAGACATCCCTTCACACTTGTCAAAATGGCTATCATCAATAACTTCACTGTTAGAGGGATTGCAAATTGGAGCAGCCACTATGGAAAACAGTTTGGGGGTTTCTCAAAAAATTAAAATCAGAACTACCTGATGACCCAGTATTTTTGCTTCTGGGTATTTGTCCAAATAAATCCAAAACACTAATTCAAAAGGATACATGCACCTCTATGTTCATTGCAGTGCTATTTACAATAGCCAAGATATGGAAGCAACCTAAGTGCCCATCAATAGACTACTGGATAAAGAAGATGTGGTACATATATACGATGGAATATTATTTGGCCATAAAAAAAGAATGAAATCTTACCATTAGTGACAACATGGATGGACCTACAGGATATTATGCTAAGTGAAGTAATTCAGACAGAGAAAGACAAATGCCATATGGTCTGTTATATGTGAAATCAAAAGAACAAAATAAATGAATAAACAAAACAAAACAAGCTCATAAAAACATAGAGCAACTGATGATTGCCAGATGGGAGGGAGTTTGAGGGGCTACGCAAAAAGGTGAAGGGATTAAGAAGAACAAATTGTAGTTACAAAATAGTCACAGGGGTGTGAAGTACAGCATAGGGAATATAGTCAATAATATTTTAATAACTATGTGTGCTAGGTAGGTACTAGACTGGAGGGATAACTTCATAAGTTATATAAATGTCTAACCATGATGCTATATACCTGAAACTAATATAAAATAATATTGAATGTTAACAGTAGTTGAAAAAATCTATTTAAGGAAGCAAGAGTTGTTTTATTGTCAAGTGTTCAATGCAGAATCAGTTCATTTACAGGGTGAATATCCTAAGCTATTTAGAGATATTTTTTATGTATTTATTACTCCCAGAATACTAAAGCTTCCTTCTATTTATTGGAAGATAGTCTTATAAATGTTAATAATGGCTATTATTAACAATTTTGAGTGATTCTACAAATCTTGTCCTTTTCTAAGTACTTTATATGTAATAACTCAGCTGATGCAATGTATAGTTAGGTTAAACTAGACAAATGAAATTCTTAAATAATTCTATAAAGGGAACATAAATAATTACTGAGGAATCTATGATTATTACGGCAAATATTATGGCTCCATAGTAATCATGTAAGCAAATCAGTGTTGCACAGAAAGATTCATTCAGCTGTTCAGTTAACAAGTTGAATGGCTGCCATACATCTGATAATAAACCAAGTCTTGGGGGGCAAGAGTTGGTTTATTAATATAATAATCAGGTCAGACTTGGGCCCTGACCTCAGAGAGTTCATAATCAGGTACAGGGATGGGAACATGGACAATAGCAAGAGTTTACAGTTTGTCTGGGGGGAAGAACAGATAAAAATAAGTACATATTGTAAGAAGCAAACTGTGTCCTGATAAACCAAAGGCTCAGTTCCATTAGCTAAGGAAGAGAGAGGAGTAGGAACTAAGCAAATCTGACATTGTCTGCAAGAACACGTGTGCCAGTTCAGACACCAGAATCTGGTAAATATTTGTATCTATGTGGATATCTTTGGGTCATTGATAAGCAAGGGAATTGATGATCCTGGTCACAGATCTAAGAAGTTAAAATAATAAGAATTTCTTAAATGCATTTCGATACCTTTATTTCAAATGTGTTTAACTTAAGCTGTACACCTTTCACTAATGTACTGACAATCAATTACCTCCTCTTGGAGCAGGTTTAAAAAGATGTTTAACGCCACAATCTCAAGTCCATTTCCATTAAACTTAAACGATAAGCTTTCAGATTTTTCAAATGCCAACTTCATACCCAGTAAGGGTTCTCTGATGTAACATCCCTGGTGTTACAACGTCCAGCCCATCTGAATTCTGCTCATAGGCTGAGTGGAGCCCCACCTGCTTCCTCCTTGAGCTCCTAAGAGGGCCAGTGAACCTGTACTGCAAATTAATATGAAGCTTTTGAGGAGAATAACTTAAAAATTACAGTGATAGAAGTCAATGCATTTAAGCGTATTGACTTCCATGACATTAATAGGTATAATAGTCATGAATATTGTACTCAATTACTGTGTGACATATCCAAATAGATATCAGTATTGAACCTAGAAAAAAATATTAAAGCAGCCAACTGCTATATTTAGTAGTTATGTCTTCTCCAGTGAGTATTTAGCTAGACTGCAGTTTTAAATGAGGAGGGCATAAAGAGCACTGTACAAGGCATTTACAAAAAGAGAAAAAAGAGGTATTGCAATAGCATTTATTTGAGTTACAAAGGCCTCTTTTTAAAACTAAATAAGTTATTGATAAAGCATAGCATGATTTTAAGAACTAGTGCAACAATTTCTTTTTTGTCATTTCAACTGGTTTTATTTGTAGCCAAATCAAGTATTTTGTAAATCATGGCACCTGTATCACCTATTGTAAAAGGAGGATAATGGGTAGAAAATGTTTAGTGTGACACTCACTCTTGCTGTGAGAAGCTTGTTATTGATCTGACAGACACATAACTAGCAGAGAAATATTAGGTATTTGAACAAAATGAAGTGAGGTTTTGAAATTTAGGTGTGTTTGGAAAGAATCAAGAATAAATATATTGACAAGCTAAACAAGCATTTCATTTCTTCTCTACTGAAGATATTAGTATTGGTCAGTTGTCTAGAAATTCAATTTTACTTTTTGGCTTTCATAGAACATGAGATGTTTTCTTGTAACATCTAAAGTTCATAAATGTCTAAAAAGGCCAAAAGATCAAGGGATTATTGAGAAAATTATTTAACATGGATCTGAGTCTGAATATTTTGCTAGGTTTTACAAACTGAATTGCCACAACCACCTCCTTTATTTTTATCAGAAAGAGCTAGAGACTTGGTGATTTTACTGCTCATCATCTCTGGATGTGATATTATTTATTCACAGTATGATAGAAAATTAGAAGACAAAACATTATCAACACTCTGTTCCAGAAGACTATAAGAAGGTAGAGTGCTCATGAAAATAAAAGACGATTTTCTCAGGGAAGTTTGAACAAACACATGGAATTCAGAAATAGAGAACCCACAGGAAAAATACTGCAGTAGATAAAAGATTGCTTGAAATCTTTGCCACTTTTCTCATCAAAACATGGGGCCTAGTTTCCCTCCTTTTGAATCTGGACTGACCTGTGATTTGCTTTGATGAGTAGAAGGGGTGGAAGTGGTGCTGTGCCAGGCCAAGCTGTTCCAGGCTATGCCTTAAGAGGTTTGATAGCTTTCTCTTTTGCTCCCTTGGAGCCCTAAGCCACCATGTAAAGTGATCCAGCCACCTTGTTGTTGAGACCATGTGGAGAGAGAGAATCTTGTTGGCCCTCAGGAATCCCATCCTTCCTAGCTCAGGCATCAATGTGAGTGAAGCCACCTTGTACATCCTGGCCCCAGGAGAAGACTAGATGACTGGTCTAGATGACTAGTCTAGATGACTACAGCTACGTAAGAGTTCCAAAGTGAGCCCTGTAGGTAAGAGCAACCCAGCTGACCTCAAGCAAGAATGTGGAATCATTAGCAAATATTTGATTGTTCTTTCAAATCACTGAGTTTTGGTGTGGTTTGCTGTGCAACAATAGAAAAGTAAACAGAAACTTCAAATAACAGAAAAATTACATTTCTCTGATTAGTTCATTGGCTTCTAGCAATCCACAGAACCATTTAAATGGTTTGCACCCTCTAACTGTGAACACTTGGCTGTGTAGGTAGGTTGTGATTAAGAACTAACTGGTACATTAAGACATTTTTATAAGTCAGCCAGTCAGTAAGAGAGCAGTCATAGAGAGAGACCTATGCAGTGTGTGCTCAAAATTCAAAAGGAAATCTGCTCTGGATATAAGGTAATTATGAGGTAGTGGGAAAACAAGACATAAGGAACATTTTTAAATTACTGCTTAGGCTTTCTCGTAAGTAGCTCTTTCTCAGGAGATGCTTAATTAACAACCATGGAATGTTATGGAACTGCTAAGGAGCTAATAATGGTTAGGGAAGACTAAAGAGCTTTGAGGTAGGGTGAGGCGGAAAACCATTGGGTCACCATTAACTCAAGAATCAGTACTAACCGGCCAGCCTTAAGAGGGGCAATAACTGTCACTTTGAGAGTGGAGCGGTCATCTGCCTGTACAGCACTCACAGCCTCCAGTAAATCTTTGCTGTTCCCTAAAGAGCAAAAGGGCAACTATGATTTGAGATAATGTAATTATGGAATAGACTATCTCAAAACTGTTAAAATCCCTGAAGAATGATAAATTGCTCAGTGTCCTAAACTGATATGAGAGATGAACATATGATTAATTAGCTTTGTTCTATTTGGTAAATGGCCATAGACCCCACTTCAAAGGTTAGTACCCAGGAATATTCATAAACACTTCTTTAAAGCAATTCTGAGCATAGGGTTGGTTGAGAGAGGGTCAGGATAGTATGAAGAATGTTTGTAGGCTGTGCAGTAGGTGGGAAAGATGTTTTGTTTCTTTTTTTTTAATTTATATTTTTTATGATGACACTGGTTAATTAAATCCAGTAAGTTCCAGCTGTATAATTTAACAGTAAGGCACACACACACACACACACACACACACACACACTCACACATATTTACATTGTGTGTTCACATCCCAGTTAGATTTCTTTCTGTCACCACATATTTGACCTTCTTTACCCCATCTACCTCCTCTCTCCTTCCTCCCCTTTCCCCTCTCCTCTCTGGTAACCACTAGTCTATAATTGATGTCCATAATTCTCTGTTTGTTTGTCCTGTTCATTTGTTGCTTTAGGTTTATATCCCACATGTAAGTGATATCATGTGGTATTCGACTTTTTCTGTCTGGCTTATTTCACTTAGCATGATTACCTTGAGGTCCATCCATGTTGTTGTAAATGGAAGTATTTCATCTTTTCTTATGGCAGAGTAATATTTCATTGTATGTATGTGCCACAGCTTCTTTAGCCAATCACCTATCGTAGGACACTTCAGTTGTTTCTATGCCCTGGCCACTGTGAATAATGCTGCTAGGAACATTGGTGTGCAAATAAAAAGATGTCTTCTTACTACCACTACATGCAGTGGTTCTCAAAGTTCAGTGAGCATAATAGTGCAGGTTCTAAGACTTCTAGTTCAAAATGACAGACTAAATACACAGGACAATCTATTTTAACAAGAACTTTAAAACAAGTAAACACAAAACAATGAAGAGAAAATGAGAGAAGCCGTTTTCTGACACAGATAGAGGCTGTTATAAGAAAAGGCAGCTCAAGAAAATTTTGGAATTAAGAAATGTGAATAAAAGCGTGATAACTGATGTCTCATGGCTTTGGAAAGTATATTCTAGACCTGGGGTTGGCAAATTACAGTGCACGAAGACCTGCAGCTGCTTGTATTTGTAAATAGTTTTACTGGAACACAATCGTATCCATTTGTTTACGTGTTGCCTATAGCTTCTTTCACGACAACAGAGTTAAATAGATAAGACAGAGACCACCTGATCCATGAAGTCTAAAATCTTTGCTATTGACCCTTTACAAAAAGAATCTGTAGACTCTTGAACTAGTGTGGTTTTGGAGGAAAGGGGGAAAATGGACAAGAAAGACCCTAAGTTGTTTTGCAGACTCCCCAAAAGGCTTGAGATTAGAAAATAGCTGACACAAGTATGCAACACCTGCATGCAACATCTGCATGCAGAATTCCCGCCACCTACTCCGAGTCAGAGGATGAGGGTGTCTCGAAAAGAAAAAAGAAAAACACCCCATTTAAGAGACTTTCATATTCTGTCGCTGCCTAACAACCACTGGTAAAATCTGACCCATCTTCAAACTCTGCCACACATGTAGAACTCCCAAGCAATACTTTCGTGTTTCATTTTTAAATATGGACAATTGCAGATCATAAGACATAAGATGGAATGCGCTCTAATAAAATGAAAAAAGAAGCTATGTATATGGACAACAGTGGACTCTGTTTGGGAGAAACATAATAGAAAGTTCCCAAGTGTCAGCTGTACAACCAGCCTGGATAATAGTAGGAGGGCAAAGGATGCCCAGAAAATAAAAAGACCTTTAAAGAAGCTAAAATAACTGTTTTGTGGGGGTGAAGGGGAAGCATTATTTAAAAAAATATTGCCAAAAAACTGAAATAAAAAGTGGAATTCCACCAATTTATTTTAGGGGAAAATGTATCGATGGTACACCATTGGGTCAGTGAAGAAATTACAAACCCCTGTTAATGCAAAAACTGAACAAATATTACAAAAATTAGTTGTGAAACTCTATTGGAAGAATGTGGGAGGGCAGATGGGGGATGAGAGAACTAAAGCCTTACTTCTTTCTAAGAAGGAGTACTATAAATATAGGTCATGTCTAAAACTGTTAAATCAAGACAACAGTATAAACACATTAATTAGAGATCTGAAAGAAGTTACCAAAGGAAACAGCTAAAAGAATACAAACTGATCGAGTGACTCTGGGATATGGGCATGGAGGGTAGGAAGGGACAGGGCAGGAAATATTTTCTGTATTATAAATATTTTGATGCTTTTTTCCCTATGTGCATGCACTGACTTGACAATTTTAAATAGTAAGGTAAATGCACATTCCCAAAAACAAGTTTCAGAAATGTGGAACCAGTAGGTCTAGGGGCATAGAATCTGCATCTTTAAAAAGCCCCCAGTGATTCTGACAAATTTATTCTGGTGCCCCTGCTTTTCGAAACACAAAGTGGCAGCAATCAGTAAAAGAACAGCAACATCGATCTGCCAAGTGGAGAAATACTAGGGGCTGTAGAATGTCCGGATGTTGGTCTCCCAGACAGCTTTCTACCATTTTAGTAATAAAATGAATAAATATTAGGAGGAGGCACATATGAACTAATAGGTTGTGAGTAATCTCATAATTCAACACCTGTTTATAGGAGAGCTTCACGGATAGGTCATCTTTTCTCCTCTTTATATGTGTTGAAAACCAAAAGCCTTGATTCAAAAATTAGCCTGGGAAAAAAAATATAAAACATTATGTAACCAAGGAAGCTTTTTAACTGAAAGATGTTAGATGAACTCTCAGGCTCTGCGTTTCTATGTAAACCGTGTAACGTCAATCTTGATTTTTAAAATAGTTTAAAGAATGTTATCAGGATCTCTGCTGCTTACAAACAATTGCTAGGACACGTAGAGTCAGATGTGTCTGGGCACTATGGTAGTTCCTCCTAGGAAAGCTTCTCTGGACACTAGAGGACCATGGGGGATTGGCTCAATTAGTTGTTAAAAAGCAGCCAGGGGCACCATGCTCTCATTGTCTCCTGTTCTCTAATCCCTTCCAGGTCTCCACGGTGCTGACTGCAGAAGGAAGAACCCCCACCCCGCGTTGTTTTGACAGTCAAGACACTAGTCACCTTTTTAGTATAATGGGATTTCCTTTGTGTCCACACAAACTATTGACATCTCTTTCCCTAAATTAGACATAACCTAGAGCTATAAAATGTTTTTATGCTTATTTCAATGTCAGATGAGACTGCTCACCTTTTAAATGCCAATGATTTGTTTATATCTGTCGTGTCTATTAATTTTATTAATTTTTTAGGTTCATTTGCAGATGAAATCATTACAAAAAAAGCATATTAACTTTGTCCCTAACATGTATTTCTCTTTTTTTATTTCATCTGGAAACTGGAAAGCTGGTTTATTTTTGCTTTAGTAGTAAGTGATTGGTCCAATTACAGTGACTACACTATACTGTAATGGTGGAATTTATCCAATTGAAATTTCACTTCTTAGTTTCTAAGAGTATGCATTCATCATCCATCCATTCCATACTTATTGAGCACCTGCTATTTGCCTGGAAATTTTAGGTTGTAGGAACAAACAAATAAAACTTCAGTCAAAATAAACTTCTGCCTAATAGCTTGAAAATTTATATGAGAAAGATTTATAGATAGGTATGTGTGCATTTATGATATTTATGTTTTTATTTGAAGATATATGACTATATAGTATTCTTTGATGTTCGTCTAAATAGTTGTGGTTATCATTTTACTCAAAACCTCCTAGGAACACCTACTGAAGGTGATATATTAATATACACTGTGATGGCATATAAATCTTTTCTGAGTTGACTCCTACTACTGTGCCTTTGCATATACCTCTTCCTTTCCTATGATTTCCTCACTTGCCCACCCAGCAAATGCCTGCTTGACAGTGAAAAGTCTGTCAGGCATTATCTTCTCCATGAGGCCTTCCCCAAGCACTTCCCCATAGAATTGATCACCCTTTCCTCTGTACTATTTATAAACTTTGTACATAATTTTATTATTGCATTGATATAAATATTCATTAACATGTCACTCATTATTTTTATACTGTAAGGTTCTTGATGATAAAAATATTTATCTCTTCAGTTTTGCATTCCTAATAATTACCAGAATGCCTGGCGCATATGCACGTTCACAAAACGTTAGCTGAACTAAACAGAGGAGCCGTTCCCTCTATTGCACTTGTGGAATGCCACAGAAATCTGTTCTATTTCATTTTAAATGATCTCTAAATTAAAAATAATCATTTAAATATTTTTGAATATTTAGCAAGCAGATTTCAACATTTTATTAAATTATTTTCTGATGAGAAAAAGTCCCATCCTTATAAAAGCCTAATAAAATTCTATAGTTAGGAACACACTTTTCTTTTTAAAAATTTCTGTGCTTCACTCCCCCCACTCTTTAGACTTTATATCAATAGCATGGTTATTATAGACTCATCCTATTTATATTATGTTATAATACCGAGTTTATACATCTAAGGCCCCTTCTAGACATAAACTCCTTGTCCATTTTTGTAGTCCTGGTGAACTGCAATGACTGTGAAGGAGAAGAGCTTAACAGGTGTTTCTTGAATACATAGGAAACAGTGAATAGAATTAAATCCTAGATTCTTCTGTCTCTATTAGGGCCTGTTTTGTGATTATATGAAGAAATCTCTTAAATTCTACATAAAACTTTGGCTCTGTTGTTGAATAAGGGACCGTGTGGCATGACAAATTCAGAAAATGAGTAGGAAAGAGAAAGCTTAGCTGTGCAAATATTTTATTTTGGCTTTTAAGTTTACATTGAAAGAAGTCTTCTCTAGTTTTGAAACATGAAATAGGGGGTTGGGTGAGAGAAAAAACAACTGGCTTTTTATTACAAAAAGAAATACGTTTTAAAACTATTTCACTGAAATTCAAAAGTTTTGGGAATATTTCCTCCTCTGCTAAGATGGCATTAATTCCATCATTTCCTCTTATTCTAACTGTAGGCAGCAGAATGATTTTTAGTTGAGTCATCTGATGCTTCATTGTGATTTTTTGTCACCAATCAAGTGTGGATGCCTAGTAAGTATCACCAGATGAAGAGTAGAGTTGGACACATTCTAGTATACTGTTGTAGAAAATTATGTACCCATAAATTTTACAACGGTAGTGTTTGGAAAATGTGGTGAATTAGTTTTGAAACTTTACTCAAGTTTTAAATATATGTAACATCTATTAAATGTATTATTACTCCCTAGTAAGTGGCAGTGGCAAATAAACTCATTTAGTGACCTTGAAAAGTTGTTATTTCTACTGGAGCCATTTAGTAAATGGCAATAAAGCACTCTTCACTTTTAAAATTAAAAACCCCAGATGAATACCTAAATTTTATTTAATTTCTTCATATACAAAGCACTTTAAAATTCAAGAAATAACAATTCATAAATATATGGACTATCCAAATGTCATAACTTTTCCTCAAAAGTAATACTCTAATTTATGTATCTACCAGACTATTGACTTTAGCAAGTTGATATAACAAATTAAAACAATGTTGTTAAAAATGCAAAATGGTGATATAATTATTTAAATGGTAGTGACTACAGTTTATAATATTTTGCTCAAAGCATTTCAAATGCAACACTACAAAGTTCTTGAATCGGCATTTTAAATACACAAGATCAAATTTGATATCTACTCTTTTTTGTCAGAGAAGAAAATCAGATTTATAAATTATGGAACTAATCCAAGGTCATGGACCGAGTGGAAGAATTTGAAATTAGACTGCAAAATCAGACTTAGTTCATTACCTTTTTCTTGACCTCTGTGCACCTTTTATATTTTTTCCCCTTAACCATTTGTCTTTGCATTTCTATGCTAATTTAATTTTGATTATAATTTGATAGACATCCAAGTAACTGCATATGAAAATTAACTCATAAGGACTAGAGAAAAAATCTTATATTTAAGAACATATGGGCACATACAAAGATGAATACCATTTAAAATTTTTTCTATGGTATAAGCATGCATATTTAAATACCTAACCTGGGCAGTTCAGCATGAGAATATTATGATTAATACAGATTAAAAAATACTAGTGGCTGAATATAAGCTAGAAAAGTATAAAATGTTAATCACATCCCTAAGAAGAAACTCTAGAAATAAATTAGAAAAGTGTCAATCTCAAGAGCCCACTGAGTCCAGCAAATAGAAAGGGCAATCTGAAAAATAAGACAAAATATTTAAAGCCGTCTTCAAAATACTTTAATTTGATACTCTTAAAAGTAGAAAAACATAATTTGCAGTTTTTCAAAAGTGAAGTGACTTTTGATCTTCAAATTAAAAACGCAGAAAGAAGCTCCACATATTTCCCTTAGAAAAAAAGATGTTGCAAAACAATTTTCTAAGGCACCCAGCAACTTACCCGTTTCCATTTTCCCATCTTGTGCTGCAGGCCCGTCCGGAATCACACTTTTCACCTGCAGAAACTCATCAGGCTCATCTCCACCAATGATGGTAAATCCAAAACCCATATTGCTCTTTTTTAAGGTGGTGCTGAGGAATGTTCCCTTCAACTGGGATGCATCCCGGGTGAAGAGTGGTTTTTCTACATTGGCCAATATAAGTTAAAAAAGAAAAAGCACGTTTAAGGCAAGTTCTTACACAGGCAAAGCCAGTCCTGAGCAGCCATCCCTAAGTAAATGTGGGGGTCTCCTATAGGAAATGCAGGCAAGGGGTGACTGCGGGAGCAAAGCTCTTAGTACTTCCTACAAACTCAGAGCAGTCCCATGCATCCAGGAAAAAATAATAAAGCTGCTTGGTTTGGAGAGAGATTTTTTGTCAAGTCAATGTTTCTATTCAGTAAAGTAGCCCTTCTAAGTGCTTAAAAGGGCTGAATCAACAGGCTGTCAGCGCCTTCAGATAAAGAGGAACCCCAAATCATCCAGACCCATCTGGATACATTCCTCTTGAAGAGTCCAAGAGGTATGTGTCGGTGGCTGGTTCTACACAAAACTTTAAAAGAATAGGACTAGCAAACCAAAATAGATGATTTTTGCTCTAAAAAGAAAAAAAAACTGTGGAATGTTGCCGCCTATTCATATGTCCAAATTGTTTAGAGAGAGTACCTGGATGTGGGACTGGGTTAACTTTTGCTTATAGTGTGAGATGCTATAAAATAACCAGATAAATTAATTTCTACTCACCCAGTAGAGTTTAGTATACTCTAAAATGTGAGCAAAAGGCAAGCCAACATTTCTAAATATAATTATGAATGTAAAGGTAACATATTTTGTAATAACATGTCAATACATTCTAATCATATACCTAAATACTCTGAAAAGAACTAGAATCCACTTGTATAGGTTTGACCACTAATTTGTTATACACATGCTTTTCCAGCTATGATCTGAAATAAATATATTCCTAATAATATATTAAGTGCTGTAAGAATAATAATAGTACTAGGAAACAGAAATAGTATCATTTAAATGCTATCTCAGTCAAATATGTTCTATATATTTTTAGTTGTTAGAGTTTGGTTGATATGACTTGATATTCATAACAGACATAGTTAAGTATTTTGTATGATACCACTGCTGTTGTTACATTTTAGGTGTTCTATAATGGACAAATTATAAAATAATGAGTAATACTGAAATTTTACTTTGTCTATTTATATATTACTTGTATCTTTGTTAAAAATAGAGAAAGCTTCTTCAAAATAAAAATAAAAAAAAACATATTTTGTTCCCTATGTTTCCTTTATGAAAGTAACGTTTATTGGAGAGAACATTAATTAGAGAGAAGTTCAACGTGAGACCTTTACATTCACTGTAATTGTGCTATTGTGTATGGTGTGAAAATCCGCAGGCAAATCTAGGCCTCCCAACATCAAAAGCCTCCTTGCTTCCATGATGAGTAAGAGCCCATGAAAATATGAAAAGTTTGTGAAGCATCTCATTTCCCTGCGTGCCTCCAAGGTGTCGTCAGGTGCAGCAAGCAGCCCCGGACATACCAACAGGCCAGGGCCTCTGAGAGTGGTTGTGCCGATAATATGACAAGTCACTCATGCTGCACGACCTCGCTGCAGCCGCGCTGAGACGGATGGATTTGGGCCTAGGAAATGTTGATGAGGAGCTATCTACTGTTACAAAGGAGAACAAGCCTCATTTTGGTGCTTGGTCTTTTGAGGACAAACTTCTGACTCACTATGCATCTCTGCAGTTTAAAGTACAACTGTCTAAACTCATTAACCTCCACCTGGCAATGTGCTATAAATTACTGTTAACAAACTGCCTGAGGCTTAAACTTCATCTGTGGTTGCTAAATGCATTAGCTTAGAAAAATAGCAAATACTCAGTTAAAGCTAATAGGAGGGGTTGGGGAGAGCCAATCAATTATTTGGAATGGTCCCAGATAAAGACATGTTTGGAAGAGCAGGCAGTCTGATAGACAATATTTCCCCTCGAAACATCGCATGTTAATAGGTACCAACCTCGGAAACCTGGGGCCTGCAGGGGCTTTGTTCCAAGTTCTGTGTGGGGCATGTTATGCTGCTGTAGCTTCCTTTTTGCTTCCAGGACAGGGTTTTCAAACTGTGTCCTTCTATTTATGTGGCTGAAAAATAAAATTTCAGATTAGGATAACAGCATGGCAAATTCATTTAAGAGAACATACGTGGATCTCTATAGAGAGCAGGTGATTAAGAGACACCTTCTGTGATTACAGTCAAGTGTCCCACCAGGCATGAAGTCAGGCCTTTGCTGGGGCTGGCTAGTGTACAGTACACATGTCTGTGCCAACATCAATTTCTCAGGGACTCTATCATATGTAACTGTCTTTAAATTATGTGTGATTGAGCCAAAAAAAACTAGAACGAATACTTGCTTTCTGGTCTACTGTGTTAGTCTGAGATGAGTTTGGTGCATTAAAATAAATGGTCAACAAATGAAATACCAAATGATGATGAAGAAAAGAGTGTCATCTAAGCTTTGCATAGCCCCTATGAAATAAGTATAAGGGTACATTCAATGACTACACTTATAGCAACCGAAGTCCATGCTTTTTAGCTTTGCACTGAAGGCCTGGGATACAGGAGGAAAGACTCCCAGGGGTTTTGTGGAAGTTGTAGAGTACTGCAGGATGGTTGATCAAAAGTAGAGTATATACTTTCTACACAGTGAGATGATAAACTCAGATCTTAGACACAGAGTGGCTGGAAGTAACTGTGGATCAGCAAAACTAAGGGCTTATAGAATAAGAATTCCTCATAGCATCCTTACAGTATAATGAATTCTTCTAAGAAATTTAAAGTTCTCTGTCAATGGAGAGGGCAGAACCCAATGACGCTGCCTATTAACAGTGCCATTTAGTTCTTTCTTTAGGGTGTAAATGCATCACAAGAAGTCTGACATGTACATTGATTTTTGTTCTTAGTACAAACAGAAATGAGATTATGGATTGAAAGCACGAAGAGGAGAGAGGGCTTAGAAGAAGAATGAACAATAACTGAGTACTTAACTCCGTGACAGCTACTATATATAAATTTCCTCAGTTAAGCCTCATGGCAAAGTCTTGATTTCTAATTATCTCATTTTAGGGAGATGATTCTGACACACAGGAGCCTGAATGACTTGCTCTAAATTACGTGCCCAGTTAATGAAACTGGTATTGTCCATGTCTATCTCTAAAATGCATCTCTCATCTACATACCTTCTCTATTCAATGTATAGCTTCATAATGACAAGTACACACATATTACATACACACACATGCACATGCAACCATCTCACTTTATGTCTTCTAAAATTAGACATCAGAAAAAAGTAGGGAAAATAAGCAAAATCTCGACAACTAATTTTCTGTTAGTATAAATCAGACAATTCCTGGTGAGACAGCAAAGCAGTTGTCAGAGACATAAGAGTTATAGTATCTAATTACCTCTTCATGGGAGGCAGCATAGGGTAGCTGCCTGCTACACAGGCTTTGGAATCAATTAGTCCTGGATTCAAAATCCAGCTCTACCACTTGATTAGTTGTTTAACATTTTCTTCCATGTGGGGTGGTTATGAGGATTCAATGAAATAATGAATATTGACACAGAGCTTCAAGCATAGACGTGCTGAGTAACTAGCAGCAACTGTCATCATCATGGCCAACACCATCATCTTTTATCATCACCATCACTGTGACTATTTTGCGTACGTAGGAAAGGCTTTCCTGGGGGCCAGGGGCTAACAGCACCAGGATCCTTCTCTCATGTTGCCTTTGGTATAGGCTGTAGTGCTGGTCAGGAAGGGGGTTCCTATGACAATATTCTTGGATAATGGAACTCACTGGTATAGGGTTCAAAGTAAATCTGTCTCAGGTAAAATTATTTTCTATTGTAAGTAATGTTCTTGCACATGAAGGAGTCCCCATGATGTGTGGTGTGTAATAAATTATGACATGTGAACTGTCAAAGCTTCTCTGCTCCACAAACTCGAACAGTGCCACTCTATTTCAGAAGGGTCAGCGTTTGAAGTCTCTCGTCACTTTTCTCCATTTTTCCTTATATAAACCTTGAAAGCTTTCTGTTACCTAAAGAAATATTATTCCTGACCTCACCCTTATTTATCTCGGTAGCTTCACCTTTGGCTGCATCACCACATGCCCACTTTGCTTTGCTCCCACTTGGAGCTACTCTGAGCAGCAATACCCTATCAAGCCTCTTATCTTGTCATGTGAGAATCAGTGCATCAATGGTGCAGTACTTGACATCCTGGGTTTGAGGTGGTGTCTTGGGCAAATAATTAAATTCTCTAAGCATCAATATCCTTATCTGTAAAATGGGGACATTAATATCTACTTCCTGGGGTTGCTGTAAAGAGAAATTATGTTTGCAAAGCACATATACATAGGGAAGACACCATAATTGTAAGATATAGTTATTCTTTATTTCTATTATTAATAATCACTGCTGCTGTTATTGTTATTTTCAGAATGCATTCCCCATTGCCCCATAACCTGCTAGCAACATTCCCAGCCTGCATTATGCTCCCTCGGTGGCTCTCATAAAGCCATCAACAGACTTCTGTCATCTCAGGATATTTTCTTATACCTTGCCTCATCATTAAGGGAATTTGAAGCACTTTTAAAGAACAACAACAAAAATCTGGGTAAAGTTAGTTAATTCTAAGTGGAAGACTGATAGACAAAAGTGATAATATAAGGTCCTACTTACAACAAAAATCTGGGTAAAGTTAGTTGATTCTAAGTGGAAGACTGATAGACAAAATTGATAATATAAGGTCCTACTTATTTACTAGAGTTATGTTGCAAATTAGGTTTGAGCTTTCAAGCTGCTAATTCAGTAGGAGAGAGACATCAGTTATATTCTTCAGACCATTTAAGATAAACCCAGGACAGTTCAGAAGGATATAGTGTTCCTGTTGCTGAGTCTTATGAGATCATTCTTTTCAGGTCTTGGATAAAGAGGTTTCTATGATGTAGTATACAACATCATGAATGAAATTCTAAAACAATGAATTGACAAGATTATAGTAACCTTATGACACTGTGTTTTAATGATTGATTTTCATTTTTTGTTCCTTCTCTAGATTGTGCACATCTGTGTGCATGGCCCATGTTTTATCCTTCCCCGTATACTAAACATCAAGCAGAGTGAAAGACAATTTTTTGTTAAATAACTAAATGATGAATGTGTGTTTTAGGATTTCTGCTTATAAATATATGGTAGTGATTCTGAGAAAACAAGAAACAGCTTTGAAATGCACTAAAGTATCAGCTTTTCTCATCTCCTATCTGTTCTATTCCTCTTTTGCTAGGTCATTATTCACCACATTCATAATATTACCCTTAGAAAATGCATTATAAGAACTTTCTCAGGGTACATTTACATATACTGCTGGGTTCCTCCAACTTGCCACCTGAATGTAATTATTTCCTTAGAAAAGTCAATATGTAACCACCTGCTTTAGGAACAGAATGTAGAAAATATTTCATTCATCATCAAAGTGAGTTTCGACAATTCACTGAGAATGAAAATACCAACGAACTAGCCTGGCACAAATAGTGAAAGTTGGGTATGGCTTCGGTATCTTGAGCTAATTGCTACAAAACATTTACATTGTCACAAATGAAGTCATCATTTAAAACTGAAAATGCTCCAAATCCTTAAAAAACATCACAAAGGAATATGATTGTAGCTGAAAAAGGAAGCCTTGTCTTCCTTGTGCTTCTAAAATGAATAGTTTCAAGTCCCCATAGAAAGGATTTGGGGGTCTTATAATGTGAACAAAAGATGTGAATGACAAAAGCCATTCTCCTCCTTATTGTTTCGTCTCTGTGACATAATCATCTAGCTTCTACACAGAAAAAGAACCTGGGATGATACTAAGAGTTCTTACTCTTTAATTTTATCTAGTCTCTTGTCATATTTTACTAATAGAATCTTTAGGTGTTAAGGGCTAAGGGAATAAGAGACATATTCTGAAGTGGATCTATCCCAACACCTTTTTCTCTTTACAAAAAGGAAAGACTATTGATATGAAATGTTTCATGTTGGAGTGGCAAAAGGCTCAGGATGTTCAAGGGTGAGATTCCGCCCTTGACTGTTCTACATGTGCCAGTGCTTTGTAGTTCAGGATAAAGCTGCAGAGCTTAAAACAAAAACAAAAACAAGAACAGAGAAGACTTGGCCCACCCTAAATCAACTGAGCCATCATCTCCGAATGGGGTACAAGGATTGGCATATATTTTTAAAAACCTTCCAAGGTAACTCTAACGTGTTAGCTAGGGTTGCAATCCCTCGAGTTAGAGGCTGAGAAACTGTGAAACAGTAGTCGAATAAGGAGTTTCTTGCTTGATAAGATTTTTGTAGAAGTCTCTTTTCCTGTATGCATCCTTAGGGAGTACTAGGAAATGCTACTTTGCTCCTGAAGAGAAGGCTTGTGCCATCAGAAGTTTCAGAAAGGCACAGAGTGAAGGAAGTAATTGCGGCTGATTGAATGATATGCTGCCAAAGGTAGTCCCAGGTTTGGCTGCTACCACCTTCACTGTGACAAGGCGATGGAAGAAATGAAAGAAAAGTTGTACTTCCTGAGCCCATCAGTACATACAGGACAGGTCTGCCATGATCTGACCCTCACACTAACCAGAGCTCCCTCCATATTCCAACTTGTCCAGCCCACCTTACTTCACCTGGGTTTTTGGAGAGGGACACTTGTAGTGCATTGTTAAGAATGATACCTTTTATACCCACTGGCTATTATCCCATGATCTTGACTTCAGTTAATAGTTTAAAAGTAAATCTTTGGGCCAATGTGAGGGAGAGAAGAGAGAAATTTTCAAGTGGAGATTGTGTCACAAGTAAAATATTTCTAAGGTGTTCAGAGTGGCTACACTAACTCTCCAAGGTATGAAGTGGCCAGTGCTCAATAAATATTTGTTAAATAAATGCACAGATAAAATCGGGCATACATGAAAGGTGATAGACCTCACTGTTTTCCAGTTTAACTCTGCCATAAAATATATATATTGTGGTAGTCAGAACTTTATGTGAAGCTTATGTGATGTAACCAATCTGTATTTGGGTAAAGACCCATGAAATCCTTCAAAACAGAATCTTTTAAGACATTCTTGTGATTGGTGACAAAGTCATTCCATTTTCATGATGAAAGATTTAGATGTGAGGAGGTGATAACTAGCAGCTATCTTGTGTTGCAGTCGAAATGCATTCATATGGAAAAACACACCGTGCTAGGGACAAAATATGGGAACACTAGTATTTAGAGTGGAAAGATTGACTTAGGTTTTGGGGTTGCAGTTCAATACGTCATCTGTTCCATGCAAATTTGCTCTTTTGGGGGACTTCCAAAATCTTTTTTTTTAAATTTTCTTTCTTCCTTTTTTCATTTTCCTTTTAAAAATTTTTTTGAAAATAATTTCTAAATGGAATCCAAGAGAGTGAATTTCCTGGTTTCTTGGAATCCTCTAGGTTTCCTTTGACCCCAGTTCTGATGTCCACACTACGGGGTGGTCAAAAAAATCTGCATATTACCACACTGAGGTATCCTCACGTCTGAACTCCTGTACTGCAGCTGCACAAACTGCCAAACTCATATATCGCAACTTCCCTTTCTATGTTTTATGCATTTTAATACAAGCCTTGAGAAGTCTCCATGATGTTGGATAGATAAATGGAATAGAAACTGCTTCATGTTTTGGAAACTTAGGATAATAACTCTATGAAGCTCGTCTAAAGTCAACCCTCTTTGTGGAAATCGACAGTATATTAAGAGCTTGGTCGTTGCAGTCACATTGCTGGCATTCACATCCAAGCCCCACTATACCACATCCTGGGCAGGTGACCGTGGATATATCATTTACTCTCTCTGTACTTCAGAATTTTTCACTGTAAATTTGGGATAAAAGTTATATCCCTCTTGTAAAAGTTATCGTGCATGTTAAATGAATTGAAATGAGTAAATCACTGAAGAGCAGTGTGCAATGATGTTATTGTAATATGTCAAATATTTGTTTATCAAATAGTCTTTGTTAGACACAATGGTAAGAGATTCAGAAAAGGGCATGGATCAATCAGACATGTGACATGTAGGGGAGATAACACAGGAACAAAAAGAACTATAAAATAAGGTTTACATAATACAATGTATACTTTATAGTGCTTTGAAAAGCTGAATTTTAAACGTTCTAAAGACTAATATTTAAAATATACTTTATTTTAAAAAATGAGTTTTGCATTAATGAAAGATCGAATCTATTGTACTTGGAGTATTAAAAAAAAAACAACCAGGATAATTTAATTCTGCCTCTTGAAAGATTTTTTTTTCTTCTCAATTCTACCAGTTAAGTATTATTATTATTATTTTTTTATAAATGCCCACTCATTTTTTCCTACTGTACCTGAGGGGAATGTGGGTGGGAATATTGAGTCATTCATGTTACTTTCTCTGCCCTTCCTAGACAGGAGAGTGTCTAATCTGGTGATACAGTGTCTAACTGGGAGGTGGAATCACAGCTGACTGAGAGGGGAATCCATACATTGGCACTGAAACTCTCTCAGTTAAAGAGTCTGTCCTCTACTCCCAATGGGACTGAGCTTCTGAAATGTGGAGATATTTTCAGATAAATGAGCTCTCTCCCCTCCCCTTCCTGAGTTGTAGTACTAAATTATTTAGTTAATAAGATATTGACCTGTATTATGTATGTTATGTGTATCTTATGTATAAGAGAGATTCATCACTTAGCCATCAGTATTTACCAATTATATGGAAAACTTGATGCTTTGCTCCTAGCAGAAATGTCAATGTACACTGCCAATTAAGTCATGAAACCCCCAGGACCTACAAGATACATGGACTCATTTTCAAAAATTTCAGGGCCAATAGGCATGCATTTTAAAATGTTGTTTTTTATCCGTCCTTTCTCATTCCTATGAAATGTGTCTCCGAAATGTTGTTGCTGAAGGAGGTTATTGTAATCAAAGATATTTTTAATCTTTAGCTTCTAGATTGAGCAAAAGTAGTGAGTTAACAACTTAGAAGTAGGATAAAGCTTATCTAGAGGGACACTAAAAGACTCCACAATTTCAAAATCTTTCTGTATTAAGAGACAAGAGAAATAAATCCTCTTCCACTGGTATTTGCCAATACGGTCTGAATGGCTTAAATCCTTTGTCTCATATATGAATTCATGAATCTGTGTGCTAGGCACTTGGGACGCAAAGATGAATATGACATGACTCCTTTACAAAGAGAGCCCATATGGCAATGGGGAGACACACAAGTTGGGTAAACAATCAATCACCTCAGTTTGCCTAGGACTAAGGGGTTTCTGAGAGCTTGAAACTCTCAATAAATTTGAATCAGTTGGTGATTCTACAATTGGCCTTTGTACTGAAAGGAGGAAAAGACAACTCAGTTTGATGGTGCAGAGAAAGCCTCACAAAGGAAGTGACACAAGCAGATTCTAAAAAAACATGTATTTTGACAAATAGAAAAAGGAGCATTTTAGAAAGACAGTAGTGGATACAAAGGTGTTCAAGAACCTTGAACTCTGCTTAGCCAGAGTATAGGGCTTGTGAATACACATGTGTATGATTACCTAGGAAGGTGGTGTGGAAGCAGGAGGAGGAGGGAGAGAATGAAAGCTGCAAGACTGGAAGGACACATTCAAGTCATGGTATGAGGTTTTATTTTGTTTCAAAGTCTATTTCCCATGACCTTAGTCTGATAGACAGCCGCAGCTTTGAAGGTCTCCATTCTAGAGGATGCACTCTGTTTTTGATTATGAGGATGAGGAAAGTTGTGGTACTCCCTAGAACTCTCAATCGTTTCAGCATCATTTACTGGCTACATCCAATGTACTAGTTATTGTTCTTACCTGGGGCTGAAAGGATGCTCCATAACTATAAAGAATCACATTGTCCAGGAAACTAGACATTACAGTGTCCTAGGAGTGGTGAGAATAATCTGACCTGTAATGTACTTTATGTTGAACTGAATTGCTATTTCTTAATAAGTTATTTATAAGTTTTTGAAATGTGAAGTCACAATATAGCCTAAGTCCACTGAACTCTGAAAATATGATTTAGTATTATGTACCTGTGCATACATATCATTCATACATAATGATCAGAATACATAGCGACGGACACAGGAATACTTTGGGGCCTGACTCCAAGGAGAATCAGAAAATTACGAAAGGCTTTCAGAACAGTGAAGAATCATAAATAAAACATCACTGATGTTGGGAATATCCAGAAAGGAGGGGATTCAGGGAAAGAGTGCTAATGAGGGGAGACAGACAAGACTGGGTGTAAGACGATGACAGATTCTGAGTCAGGAGGACATGAAGATAATTGCAGTTTTATCTGATACCCAAACTATCCATGTTTCCAAGTCCAATAATCAGAGTGAGGAAAAGATTAAAAAAAAGAAAGTGTTATTCTTGACTACTGTGTCTTGATTACTACCTATACCAGGAGGAAATCAAATACAGAACTATTTTTTTTTTTTACATGCTAGAAAGTAATGCAGGAGAAATTAGAGAACAAAATAAAATTTAAAAATACTTTAGATGAGTCTTAAAGAGAAAAGGATTTCCTTCCTGGATACCTAGACTAGGCACAGAACCTCTCAATCCCTTGCTGCTAATAAGTACGTGACTATGGGCATGAGTGTTGGCAGGCGGCTCTCATTCTAAGAAGATAAGGACCCTGGGAAGAAAGTCATGGAAAAAAAAGTAGTGGAAATAGATTACAAAGGTTCAGCAGAGCCAAGAGCAAATAAAGGTGCTAAGAAGTTTCTTCATAGTTGCTTTTATTAGCTTATATTAATAAAAAGTATTTTTGCAGTTTTATAAAACACATTATGCCTGAAATTATGCCATGACTGGAAGAGGAAAGTTTTATACAGATTAGGTGATAGTTTCATGTAACTGTAATGGGGTAAATATTTTCACAGAGCTTTTTGTTCCTTTCCATAAACCTGCAAAGTTTGTGAATTTAGGGCCCCACACTGGCTGAGTTTGTATGTTTCATTCTAAATTTCTAAATTAAGTAAATGACAGGTAAAATGATGGATATTTCAGAAGAACATCTCATTTTGCAAAGTTTTAAAGTTACTTAATTGATGTGCATATTTAAATTCTGTGTGATAGACATCACAATTTGTGGAAAGAAACAGTGCTTGAAGAATAAATGTCACCCTTGTAAATAAAGAAAAGACAGGGAGAATGGTGGATGGTAGAGAAGGATGGGAAATAATATACATTGAGCAAATACAATGTGCTAAACCCCCAGCTAAACAGGTTCCATGCTTTTAATTCATCTGCTCCTCAGAAAGGGTAAACAATTTTCTGCAGATCTCACAGTGAAGGGCAGGTGCGTGACCCAAACTTAGCTCTGTGTAGGGCCAAAACCAAAAACTCTGATTTATGTGGTTCTGACACAAATATATACTTACTTTTCAAATGATACTACTTATGTACATTCAGGCACGTGATATGTTTGGTAATCTGCAATATACTTCAGGCAGGTGATTCTCAATTTCTTTTTATTAATGTTAATTGTGAATTTAGAAACTTTCACAGCATTGTAAATTACCTGCTTATTTTCTGAAGATAAAAATAAGTAAATGTAGCCAATTATTTTGCTTATTAAATGATTGCTTTTAAAAAACCCAATGGTTATTCATAGAAATAGGAACTTAATATGTTTCACAAGAAAATCTATGTGCGTGGATGTGTTTTGCATATTGTAAAAAGTGAGAAATGAAACAGTAATGGGAGTATGACTGAGGAGCCAGACCTGGCTTTGGGTAACATAGGTTTCAAGCTGGAAGGGTCTCCTCCAAAAGGTTGGCCTTTCAGCTTCCCTTAGGGCCTGTCCTAACTCAAAATTTCCTGCATTCTTCCCTTGCCAACTTTGGAAGCTGAACATGGGTCCTGTCTCTGGCAATTGTGATAATTATAATAAGATGATTCTGCACTAATATTTATGAATAAGTTTGAAGTTGTACACGAATGATAATGGCAGACAAGACAACTATGTGTGTCTTGTCTCAAACTTTGAAAAGGATATGCTGAGGGCCAGCGATGCAATAAGAAATGAAAACATGGTACTGCTCAGCAAAAAGTCCTTATAAGGTAACACTGTGAAACCTCAAGGGCTGGTGGGAACTCCACCCCTGACACTCAAATAAAAGTCACCTGTTAGTGGTGGATTAAACCAAGAGGAACAATAGAGGTGAGGGGAGCCACCTGTACTCTCTGCATCCTCAATCTCATGTGTACCTCTTGAGTTTCACCAAAGTAAAAACCATTTATATTGAGTCTGAGTTGTCATTCTCTCACATTTTTGAGACCAAACCAGCACTGGGATTTAGCCCACATGTGAAGATTAAATCTACTGCTCACTGCCTACATGAAAGTCCCTTGATATCTCTAACCTGCTATTGCCTTGTCTATAAGTATCCTACTCACCTAATTAGGACTGTTTTGAAGAACACACCGAGAAAATACACGAAAGTGTTTAAAATAAAGCATTGTATAAATTTAAATTGATTTTAACATTAACTTTATATTTAGAAGCTGAGAGTCAAGTGTAACTTGAATATGGACAGCATTAATTCTCTCAATTCTCATCCTAGGCTGCAACTCCATTTTTACCACTTTCTAACTGGATGAGTTGCTTCTCTAAGTTTAAATTTCTCTGTCTGTAAAACAGGTATAATAGTATCTAATATAAAGTGCTGTGGTGATGATTAAATGAGTTATGTAAAATGCCTATTATGTATCAAGTGCTTAATAGATGGTAGCTATTAATATCGTTTTTCAAGGTTAACTAATAGTTATAAACCATTTACATATTGTCAATCCTCCAAACTAAATTACTAAGTAATATTATAGAAAAAAGAAGATAATCATCCCTATCATTTTATCTATTTGAAAATACGTTCACACTTTTTTGATGCCCACTGAAAACTTGCGAAGTTTGAAGAAAGTGAAGAAAAGAATGAGGAGACTTTATCACCTTCCACACATGACTGTTGTGTTTAGTGGAAATTTGAACTAAGACCTTTTTTTACATGATGACAAACTCAACAGTGGTATTTACTAAGCTTTCAGAAACCAGAATCTAATGGTGAGTTTCTTCTAGATTAAACTAATGCAAAACTAATTTTATTGGTTTACCATATCAAATTGCCTTTCTTTCACCTGTAGTAGATCTAGTCAAACTTCTCAGACATGGATAGAATATTTTTTTGTGATTCATTCATTTTTATTATACAATTAGCTGAGACTATTGTAATATAACTTCATCTAGTTAAATATAATTCATCTGTTAAACACTAGTAATCATGTTTAACAATGTCACTTTGTATTATAGAAAAAAAAAGAAAAACAATATTCCCTTCAAATATTTACAGCTGTGATAGTGGTGGAAAAAATGGTAGCTCTTACCCTGACTTTATAATCTTATCTTAATCTTTCAGCCCTTTTAATGATAATCTTAACATCAGTCTCATTTCTGTAGATATCAAATAAATTTATATTTTTTCCAAAGCTTTGTAAGGAGATTTTGTTACAATAATCCAGCTTTTGGAAGCCTTCCTTCCATATCACGCATATGATGGGATGTTAAAATCATTAAAGTAAAAGAATGGTAATATATGGTATCGGATAGCCAAATAAGTTGAAATTGCAAGAAAAATGCTTTTAAATTTTAAGCATTCTTTGATCAGTAGTCATAATGAGAAAACATGAAGCTTAATACAAGAAAATGGCCAAACTTAACCTTGTTAGCACAAGATGCAGCAGATATTCCTTAAACTAGAAGATACTATAGCAATCACCTAATCCAAACCCCTCATTTAACAGATGAAAGCCAGAGAGGGCGAGCGTAATTCTGTACTTGCCTGTAAATTCAAAATCATAGACGCAAAATAAAACCAGCTATTATGAACATCATGGTCTGTAACACAAAATGAATTTTTAAAAACATTACCTGTGTACTGAGAAAGAGATGAAACTATAGTTCACATGGAGGAGTGGGGGACTGTCACATTTTACCCATGGTAACCATTTTCTATTTTCTTCAATAGCAGGGTGCCCAGATAATGACACCGATCTGCTGCTCCTCTGTTTGACTAAGTTCCCTCATTCCTCCGGCAATATTAGCATCTATCTGAGCTAACCATGATTCTAGTTATGTGTTATTCAAGATTGAAAGGACCTAAATGCCAGGCAACTATTTTAATTCCAGAAAAAAAATTTTTTTAACACTGAAAGAAAACAAATGGCTCTGTTATTTCAGTCTGCTAGTCTCTAACACTATATAACCTTAAGGGATTGTTAGGATAATTTTGACTACAAAATTTTTATTATATGTTCTAATGTTAGTCTCGGTCTCAGATATACTCCAAAGTATGCAATGATACTGACTGGTAACATTAGACAATCTGTAGTTCACCCACAAGAAGCATGGCATATTTAATCCAGAAAGAGAATTAAGAAGATAGGTAAACTATCTCACAAATTATAGAGTAATAACAATGATTTACTTGTATAATATTGTCTTGGCAAGAGGCAAATAGGATTTTCTAGTGAAAGATGATGGCAACTTTCTTTTGTTTACCTAGATAAGCTACATGGGACAGGGTCCTCTCCTCTCAGTGCAGGAATGACACTTCCCACACAGCTCACGTCCAGCTGCAACTACCTTGCAGTTCCCCAAGTGCAGACTGTCCTCCCTGCCTTCACAGGGCCATCTCAAGTTTGTATGACCCCATGAAACAGATGGAATAAAAGGAGAGAGTGTGGTCCTTCTCTGGGAGCACACGGCATGGCGTTCCAGTTTTGATAATTTCTGCCTTCTCTCTTGGGATGACGAGGATTTAGCGATTGCGTCCTTCTCACTGCTGTCTCTAAGTTTCCTTGCTCTGTCTACTCAGTGTGCTATTGTGTTGTTTGCCTTCGACTGACCTCTCCAGAAGTGCCTAAACAAGAGCCCGATTTCATTTGTTAGACTTCATAAAATATGCTTAAAGATAAACCAAAAAGGTCAGTGTTTCATTGTTTACATTATATTTATCTTTCTTCACAAATATATTATCAAAGAAAAGCTGATGCTGGAGTAATAATTCCCCTTTTATTACTGACTTCAAGACAAATAAAATGATTTATTAGAGTTGTAAAAATTAGTTTTTTTAAAAATGATTTATATATAACTCTGATGTCAAGGTAAATAATTCATTATTATTTGTAAAATTCCACCTTTGATTAAACCAATTTAAACTTCTGGGTGCCTAAAACATTATTTGGAACTAGAAGATCTGTTAAATGCAATAGCTTATGAGATCAAATCGTTGCTAGTTAAAGTGTATTTAATTAAAGAGTCAGGTTTTCTTTCCTTTGGTAAAAAGATACTCACGGGAGGGGAAGGTAACTAGAACACAGAGCAACTTTTGACTGTACTAGAATGAACCAACAATGGTGAAGCATCTCATAGCATGAAAAATTATCTCTAATCTCAGGTAAGAAGTCCAGATCTTGACTGGATGACAGTGGTGAGAAGGAAGACTGGACAGGAGCCTTCATTTTGATTGAAAGGATCATAACTTACAAATCTGAGGGAGGCTGGTATGAAGAAGAAAAGGAAGCCATAAGACTTTCTACTGATCTCTGGTTAAATGGCAGTTTTAAAAAAGTAAATTGAGAGGCAGCTGAAATTTATATAATATGAGTGAGTAGTACAGAGAAAGTAAGTAGGAATTACCAATGATAAACTATCAAAAATGTAGCATAAAGAGCATGTGTGTGGAGCCAGGAGGCTCCTCATCTACAAGGCCTGATTGCTTGTTTTCTCCAGGCTGAAAGAAGTGATGCCACTATTTGAAATTGGCCTAGGTCAGCTGCCAGAAGGTAAAAACATAAGTCTAACGATTTAGCAATAAAGAACTGAGTGCAGTTCAGCTAAAGTACTTTGATGTACTTGTTTCTTTGTTCAGCTGAAGTGAAGTGAACTGGTTTATGCTTAACAAATAAGAGAAAATACTTTGTAAAGTATAAACATGTCATATTAATATAAAAACATAGCTACTCTATTGAAAAGTCTTTCATGGCTGTACCTGGCATCAGACAGCTTCAGCTTTGCTCCCTGTAGGTCTTTGGGGGATTCACTTAACCCTCAGAGATTCAGTTCCCTCATTTGTAAATGTTGTGATTGTCGTTTGGGATGATGGATGTGAAAGCACATTAGAAGTTAAAATAGTGCTTTAAACATTACTATTCTTATTACTAACACCACAAATCCCCAGCTACACAAGATGAGCTGTACTACAGATAATTATGACAAAAATAAACTCCTTAGGAATTACTCAGAAACTTCCCCACTTTGGAAGCTGTGGAAACAACACACTTTGCTTTATCATTGTCAGTGGGCTTATGGAATTGCCACTAATTCTAAAGAAACTATTTTTTATTTAATGTGGTACTCTAAATATGAGATTAATTAACTGTTTCCTAAAAATCAAATAAGTTTTCTTAGAACTGTTCACATTTTGAGGTATATGGTAATCGTAAAAGAGCTGGAAAACTAAATAAGGAGAGGTCTTATTCATGTTATTGGGATAAACGAGATAAAAATAACCGAGATTTATTTGAGCACTAACTATCTACCTGTATTAAGTGCTGAACACCACCTGGAATAAGACTGTCTAGGTTCAAATTCTGGCTCCATCATGCAGTACTTATAAAAATATCTGTACCTCAGTTTCCTTTTCTATAAGATTGTGAAATAATACAGATTTTATAGTTTTCTTTCTTTTTGTGAGAATTAAGTGAATTGCACTTAGAATACTAGTTGTCACGTAGTGGCCCTTGTCTTCTTCCTCCTCCTCCGTAACGTGTTCGTTCAAGATGTCACAGCTAGGAAGCTGTGGGGTGGCATACTGTAAAACTGCAGCCCATACTCTTGGTCACTAAGCGATGATAACTGATGTGACCAAATGCTGTTTACAAGATTCAGGGCTCATCTTAACAAAGAATGCCACTGAACAACTTTGCGAACAATACCACTGCAGTTTAGCATCTTCTATCACACAAATTTGTGTTAAATGGCTGTTTAAATAGCATCAAAAAGAGTTTGCGAGTTTTTGAAGATAGAAAGACAAAAACCAAAAATTTGAAAAATTAACTTTCAGTATAGGAACAAATTCTCTAAGAACAAGCATGGTTTTAAAAGGCTATCCCTTTGTATTTATTTCTAACTGAAATGTGTTACATTCATTGTGACTTTTAAAAGATTATAAAAGTAGAAAGATTTTCTTGGAAAATTTAGA
This sequence comes from Cynopterus sphinx, assembly GCA_030015415.1. Taxonomy (NCBI): domain Eukaryota; kingdom Metazoa; phylum Chordata; class Mammalia; order Chiroptera; family Pteropodidae; genus Cynopterus; species Cynopterus sphinx. The sequence goes on along the minus strand of CM057391.1, from coordinate 38,667,669 downwards.
AAACTACTCAAAAGCATGAAAGAGAGAAACAAGCTTTAGGTATGACATTAAATGAAAATCCTGAGTAACCACTTTCCAACTTTCTACATCATGACAAGTACCATTAACTATCAAATGAATGTGATTTCCCTTTTACATTTAATGTTACATTGAAGATAGTTTACAGTATTATTCATACTTTCTGGAATGGCACACAAATAATGTTGTATAGTAGCAGATGTGTGACATCACGTGAAAAACCTGTAAAACTTTCACATGAAAATCACATCTGCCAGTCTCCACTATCATTTTAACTGTAGTTATACAGTTTGCTTCCCCGTCTGTGCCAGAGGAGGCAGCTTTGCATGAAAGCTGTTCCAGGAAATTGTGTCTTCTGAACTAGCTAGTTAAGCAAATTGTGTGGCTGCCATTGAAACCAAAATGTACCCAGCAGACATAATTTAACAGAAGAGGAGGAAAAAAACCCTCACATTTATATAAAAGTCACAGCTGTTCCACTCTACATTTTGTACTTTTTTTATTAAAAAATTTTCCCTTTCTTTATGAGCAGTGACAGTTACATTTCTGGTTAGCAACTCAGGACTCCTTAACATGTTGTTAAGTGCTGTACTATCATGGCTTTGGTGTCTGTCAGGAGAAATTGAGCTAACTTCGCTCTGCTGCCATGTAGAGTAGAAATTTGGTCCATCTGCCCCGTCTACAGATGAAGTTGGGAAGATGTTGGGTGAACCAACAACTGGGAGCAGAAGTTCCAGAAGTTCTCTGTCATCCTTAGGGCATGATCCTTAGGGTCAGATTGAATCAGTCTTATGTCTCTAGATTGTCTCTCACCATTCTCTAAAATACAGAGCTGTGTGACAGCCTCTATTGGTCCAAACTAGTGACAACATTCTTATGTTAAGGTCCATAGAATATGGACCTCTCTTATTTCAAGTCCTGTGAGTCTTGCTGCTGGTGGCCATGCTGTCCAGGGCCCTCTGAAGTAGTGAGCGGAGGAGCTGGCTCAGAATGCTTGGGTCAGAAGCCACTCTCACAGGGTTGTGAACAGCACGACTGACCATTGTCGGACATCCTGCTGTGACACTGTACTAGAGGAGACTCTCTAGTAACCCCTCATTCTTCTCTAGAAATGAGTCTGAGACTCTTTTGGACTGTTATGGATCAAAAATACTAAATGTATAAGAGGCATTTTAAGCAGAGTTAGGACTATGGGCCATGCAGTCAGACTGCCTGGGGGCAAATTATAACTGTTTCTGTCTATATTATGTAATACTGGTTCTTTAGCTGGTTTCCTCATCTGTAAACTTAAAACAATGCATCTCACAATTACTGTAAAGAGGATTATAAATGTGGTAAAGACTGTTGAGGACTAGGCCAGTTCATGACACATACTAACCATTCACTAAATGTTAACTATTTTGATAATATGATAATAATGATGATAATTTTTCTGACTTCAGAATATATCTAACCTGTAATTTTAAAACTGACTTTGCATAGGATAGAGTTATGGCACAGAAGGGTAAAGTCAGTAATAGTGGTTAAAAGCTACTCAATCTAGGCTTTTTGGTTTCAAGTTGTATAAACACTTTTCTGCTATTGACTGCTGGAATTCTTGTCTGCTTGTCTGTGGCTGACAGGAAAATGACTGTTTGTGCAACTGTGCCAGAGGCATAAGACTGATTTCAGCCTGACATGCCCTATGGATGACAGAGAGCCCGCTCTGTTACTTCTGCTCCCAGTTGTTGGTCTATTTGAAGAGAGTGATTGACTGGTAAGCTGGACTTGTAGTGCCCCTGCACAGGCTTTTTTGTAACAGGGTGGGGAGATGGTTTTTGTCTGTTGTAGTCAGCACCTCCAATTGCATAAATGGGTGTGTAATTATACATCAAAAATGAGAGAGCTACAGAGAACCCATTGTCTAGCATCATTAATAAAATTAGTGAATCAACATTTTTCTTTGTTACATTAACTAAATATTAAAATTGAAAATTAAAATGTGATTCTTTTCGATATTGGCATTAATATTGTCACTGTAATTATAAATATCTTAATCTAGGCATATTATATTTCATATTTTATGATGCTACACTGAAAAGTTGATACAGCAACTTAAACTAGACAGTTACTGTTTTTCTATATAATTAACTATAAGAAATTAAGTTGTTTTTTTTCAACAAAAATACTCTATGGACTGAGAGTGATAAATAACTACTATGTTCACATGTGTATTCATATAGTTTCCAAAAACAAAACTATTATATATACCTTGTGATATAATAGTGACATGGAGATTTCCATTTTTTGAGCAATTAAAACAAGGTAAATAGGTATATTCTAATTAAAAAAGACAAGGCCTTTTTTGTGATGGAAAATATCCCTTGTTTCAAGTAATGTTTGAATTATATAAAATAAATTGAGGTATTTTAATTATTTTGATAAATGTTTTTCCAAAAGATGTTTCTAAAAAATATTGAGATTTACTTCTTCTTAAAATTATCTTTTGGTTTCAATTATCTATCTCAATTCCCTGCTTGACCTAATACACCCTTACAGCTAATTCCTGGTACTGGTATTTCTTAGGTCTCATATAGTATCATGTAATGAGGTAAAGCCATGACAGGTAAAACTGAAGAAAGTTAAACTATTTGACTTACCTGTATCTATGACCTTAACATTATTTGAAATCTAAAATTATTAAATATGTCAGTCTGATCTAATATAGGATGTGTGACTAAATTATAATGGCGGTGATACAAGAAAAATGAAGTGGAGAAATGTAGAAGTACATTTTAAGCAGAAACAAAAAGACAACCATTTGAAGAATAATGATGACGAAGTCAATTTCCTTTTAGAGTTAAAGTCTATGTTCAATTCAATAATTAATTACAAACCAGCAGCATATCTTTACTTGAATATACATCTCAATCATCAAGAAAGTAGGAAGCACTGCTTTCTGACATGTGGTTTCTCACCTTCCTGATAGAGCAGAGAAGAAAGGTTTGAGTCCTACATTGTTTCCCACATTGAATGTCAGCTTGTCAGAAGTTGAGAACATGGAAGAACAATCTGAAGAATTAGAACAGGGCAGGGGAAAGCAAACTATGTTTTTTAGGTCAAATTTGGCCAGCTGTTTTTTGTAAATAAAGTTTTATTGGGACATAGCTGTGTCCATTCACTTAAGTGTCACCTATGATTATTTTCAAGCTACAATGCCTGAGCTGAATAGTTGTGACAGAGGTCATTCACTCTCTCATCTTCAGCCAAAATACTTTCTACCTGGCTTTTTTATGGAAATTCAAGAAAGTGTATGAAAGATAAGATCTGGCTTGCCAGATATCTGTTATCTTTCCTCTCATGAAATTACCTTGGATTTCAGACATAATAAACTTTGGCACAGTATAGTCTGATTCAGTGAATTAAGACAAGCTAGCATTTATTGGAAACTTTTAATGTTGATAAATTTATCCAGAATCTATAGCTACATTACTGTTAAAATATTTGTGGATTTTAATTGATTAGCATTGTAGTAGAACTTGAGGGCCTTGTAACTATTTAGAAATGATTTTCCTTTATTTTTTTATAATTAATTTGTATTTGATACCTCTATGTATCTGTCTTACTTTTTGTATCTACTGAGTGTCCACAAGACATTAAAGCATTAGATACTATGTCAGAAGATTGCATTTGGCAAATGAGGTAAATTTACTTTGACTGGAAATGACTTACTGTGGTGCCAAAACTGGGGCTTTACCAAAAGAAAATGACCTACATTTCCAAAGGAAAATGTAGTCTTGTCAGTCACCCAAATAACATTTCACAATAGATAATAAAAAATTATCAGAAAAGGAAATCTGGAAAAATAACTCCCATATTAAACTTTTGAAAAGAATGATTTGATTTTCCTAAGGAGAAGATGTGTATATAATTTAGTCTTTAATAGGGGCTTTATTTTGAATAAAAGGGTACATAGGATAACTCATATGCTAAGATACATTAAGGCAATGCAATATCCAGTAGAAAACATAAAATTTAATCTAGAGAAAGAATACTATTGATTTGAAATGGGATCTTAAAAAGTATCTAAATTTTATTTCATCCTTCAGCTGGACAATATGGCTGATTCATTGAACTGACTTCAAAATCTGGTTTAACAGAACGTCTCTTTTGCACGCCAGTCAGCTTCCAACATTTTGATTGCAAAATGAAGGGCATTTACTTTGATATGTTTAATTATCACTCATTTAGAGGACAATGTGAAACACACTTTTCAAATTGGTGTTTTAGAATTTTGAGTAAAGGAAAAAAAAATGACAAATTAGCCAGCTGGAAGAGGCAAGAAATAGCTAGCTAGTACTGCTGGAGTCTTTGTGGACACTTCAAAGTAAGATGAAAGGGAAGCAAAAGAATTGTTAGCCACACATGCTCAATGAAGGAAATACTAACACAATTTCACATCGTATTAATTACAAGTTAATATCACACTTAAGAGACTTACTCAACATAATAAGTGCCATATATAGGATCATCGATTTTTTCCCAGCCATATGGAAGCTCTGAAAAATAAGAAGTTATTTCTTTCAGTAAATAAGTAACAGGTATCACAACTTCTAATAAAAAGTAATATAACTTAATTGTTCATGGACTGCAGAAATAGTCTACCAAAGTGAAATCAAGCATTCAGAGTCAGCATCGCATTTCAAACACATTTCATAGGAACTATTAGAAGCACTGACTTGAAAATTGGCAGTTAAAACACAGAGCTCTCTTTTCTGCAGAGAGACTGCTGGGTCTAGCTGTTTATAGCCACTCCAAGCGGTAGGATGGCACGTCATCATGTTATCACCACTCAAGGCAATACAGGAGGCAAACCACTTTCCTGAAAGTGCATACAGCTTTCTTATTTATTTGTATCGTTAAAAGAGGCATTTCAGGATAAAGATCATATTTTCAAAATATATTTCTGAGGACAGCAAATTTTTTCTTGTGTCTACAACAAAGACATTATAAATTCTCAACTGGTATCCCACTATTCGAGATGGTTAGCTTGCTGTTCTCTCCAGGTGGGTCAGATTTTGAATGTTGCCAATATATTTTCGGGCATATTTTCTATATAGTCTAGAATTCTAGACACACTTTCCTTAACAATATTGTTCATATTTTCAGTTCTCCATGGTAAGTTTATATATGCACACTTTTAAAATATCAACATTATAAATGCTACTGTTGGCAAAACAAGCTGTTTGAAAACCAGGCTTTGCTTCAAGACACATTGAGCCTTTATAATTATTAACTCCTATAAAATAAAGAATGTGATTTTTTTCTGGACAGTAGTCACTGTATGTATACAGAATTTGAAATCTGGAACATATCAACATGTTTAAACAATATATTTAAATGAAATTTAAAAATTTATTATAGCAGTAATAAATGTTCACTAAAAACAAAGTACAGTTATAGAAATAATTAAAATTACTTATAATCTTGCCATTAAGAGATAGCCACTGTTAATATTCTGGTGAATATTTAGTAATGATAGATTCCTAGAGCTGGAATTTTGGATTAAAAGGGCACACACTCTTTTGTGGCTTTTGATACATAGCCAGATTACCACAGGTCCACAATTCCATACCCAAAACTTTTGGAAAAAGATAAGATTTGGAATTCTGAATTTATTTTATTTTATTTTTATTTATTTTATTTTTTGAACTGTTTATTGGGGTAACATTGGTTAATACAATTATATAATTGTTAGGTGTACATTATAATTTAACATCTGTATATTCCATTGTGTGTTTACTACCCAAAGTCCAATTTCCTTCAGGTTGAATTTTTTTTTTTTATTTTAGGAAGTTAACATGATATAAATGCCTTCTAGTCCATAACACTCCAAACAGAGTCTGAGAGGCACTTTATAATCATACACATGAGAATTTATGCAGCCAAAATTATGGGATTCACACTAAGAGGCATAAATAAGGACTACTTCACATCAGTTAGCACTGGTTTGCTGCCAGGGTGTCCAGACCAGGGTATGTTTTGCTGCCAAATGAGTTAGAAAAGGCAATTTTAGAGCTTTTGAATTTTGAATATGCAGATAACGTATTGTATATCATTATTTTAAAAAACAACCTAATTGATTTTAAAATGGCAGCTCATAACTGTTCTAACTTACTTTTCTTGGAATTCTTGTTAGTTTGAACATTTTTCATTTGTCCATCTTTGGACAATTATTTTTTTCTTTTGTGCATTTCTTAAACATTTTTATTAATTCATAGGAGTCCCTTACTAATTAAAGATATTAATTCTTTATCACATATGGTGCATAAACGTTAAGAATTTGTTTAGATTTTAATTTTGGTGAACATTTTTTAATACACAGAAGTTTCAATTTTTATTTGGTAAATTTCTCATTGTTTTCCATTATGGCTTCTATCACTGGAGCTTAGCTTAAACACTGAAATTTTTTTTCTAGTGTTTTGTTTTTTAATGTAAAGTGTAGGCTATGATTTTGTTTAATAATTCTTAGATTGGTTATATCTTAATAAATTTATAACACCAGCTTATAGAGAACTGACAATTCTCTTTAAGAAAATTTTTTTCCAAAATGATAATGAGGACAAACTTATACTGGGTATTTATTACGATTCAGGTACTAATGGATTACATGTACTAACTCTTTTATCCTAACGACAACTCAGAATTTAAAATCCCTCTGGTTCCAGCAATTTTAAACAAGTTTAGATATCAATTTAGACAATGTGTTTCACACAGAATAAACAACACTTAATTTAGACTAAGGAGAATAATTATCCAGATGATTTTCTCAAAATCCTTCAAAATAATGAAGAATTTGGCTAGTAAAAAGAATCCATTTGACAAACATCTATTGGGAACCTTTCACAAGCAGTAAGGTGTCTTTTACTAAAAAGAATATACACAGGACTGCAATCAATATTATAGATATTTGTTATTAATATGGCTGACTACATGGATTCATATTTATAATATGTTTATTATAATCATATTCAATAACATGAAATAAAAACCTAACATGGGTAATTTTATGGATACTGTCTTAATGGTATTGTTACATGAAAGCATTTCATTGGCAAATTTTTTAAATAATTTTTTTCAGTTAGTTGACAAACAATATCATTTTAATTTCAGGTATATAAGTGATTAGTCACGTATATAACTTATGAAGTGATCATCTTGATAAATCTAGTACTCGCCTGACACCATACACAGTTATTATAATACTATCGACCATATTCCCTATGCTATACTTTACATCCCCATGACTATGTTGTAACTACCAATTTGTACTTCTTAATCCCTTTCCCTGCTTCACCTGTCCCTCCAACCCCACGCTCATCTGGTTACATCAAATTGTTCTCTGTATCTCTGAGTTTGTTTCTGTTTTGTTTGTTCATTTATTTATTTTTAAAGTCTACATGTAAGTAAATTCATATGGTATTGTGTCTGACTTATTTCACTTAGCATAATACCATCTAGGTCCATCCATATTGTCACAAATGGTAAGATTTCATTCTTTTTTATGGTCTAGTAATATTCCATTCTATATACGTACCACTTCTTCTTTATATATTTGTCTGTTGATGGACACTGGGTTGCTTCCATATCTTGGCTATTGTAAATAATGCTACAATGAACATAGGGGTGCATTTATCTTTTCAAAGTAGTGTTTAGGGTGTCTTCTGATAAATACCCAGAAGTAGAATTACTGGGCTCCTCTTTGTCTCTTGTTATAGGTTTAGTTTTAAAGTCTATTTTATCTTGTTTATGTATTGCTACCTCAGCTATTTTCCCCCTCATTTCCACTTTTGTGAAATATTTTTTCCCAACCCTTTACTTTCAGTCTGTGTATCTTTCAATGTCAAGTGGGTCTCCTGTAGGCAGTGTATGTAAGGGTCTTGTTTTCTCAGCCAGCCTATCTTTTGACTGGAGCATTTACTTCATTTACATTTAAAGTAATTATTGATAAATATGTAGTTATTGCCATTTCATTATTTATATTTTTTTATCTTTTCTTTCTTCTTCTAAAAGAAGTCCCTTTAAAATTTTTTATAATACTGGTTTGGCATTGATGAACTCCTTTAGCTTTTTCTTTTCTGGGAAGCTCTTTACCTGTCCTTTGATTTTAAATGATGGCCTAACAGGGTAAAATTATCTTGGTTTTAGGTCTTTGCTTTCCATCACTTTGAATATTTCTTGCCAATCCCTTCTTGCCTGCCAAGTTTCTGTTGTGATATCACCTGAAAGTTTTATGGGAGCTCCCTTGTAAGTAACTAATTGCTTTTCTCTTGATATTTTTAGAATTTTCTCTTTGTCTTCAATTTTGTCATTTTAATTATGGTGTGTTTTGGTGTGGACTAGTTTTGGTTCATCTTGTTTGGGACTCTCTGAGCTTCCTGGACTTGTATATTCATTTCTTTTACCAGATGAAGAAAGTTTTCAGTCATTATTTCTTCAAATAGGTTTTCAATCCCTTGCTCTCTCTATTTGCCTTCTGGTATTCCTATGATGTGAATGTTGGTACACTTGATGTTGTTCCAGATGTCCCTTAAACTATCCTCACTTTTTCTGATTTATTTCCTGTTGCTGTTCCAGTCAGGTGTTTTATGCTATTTTGTGCTCCAAATTGCTAAGTTGATCCTCTGCTTCATTAATCTAGTAATGATACCCTCTCTTGAATTCTTTACTTCAGCTATTACTTCATTTCTGATTGGTTCTTTTATGGTTTCTATGCCTTTTTTTTATGCATACTATAATTTTGTTGAAGTTCTCACTAAGATCATCTATTCTTTCCCTCAATTTGTTGAAAATTCTTATAACCAGTGTTTCAAACTCTCTATCTGCCTCCATTTCACTTAGTTATTTTTCTGAAGTTTTCTCCTGCTCTTTCATTTGGTGTTTCCAGCGTAGGCAAGTTGGGTGGAGTGGGGTCTCAGAGAGTCACCACGGTGGAGTGGGCAAATCTAACCAGGCCAATGCAGATTCAGATTTGGCTGCATAGGGGTAGGGCTCAACACAGGCAAGATGGTGATTGCCTGTAGGCCGCACAAGAGTAGGGCTCAACAAAGAAATAATGGTTGCTGTCCCTGTAGGCTTCACTCTGAAGCGATACAACTCAGTCTTTCCTTGTATGTCTTTGGGACCTCCTGAGCTTCTGTCCCTCTACCAGAGCCCAGGGTGAGTGCCTGTGTGTAAGTCTGTACACAGGCCTGTAAGGGGATATCTGAGTTTCTAGCTGTCTTCTGTCTCACCCAGATGGCCATAATCCCCACTGATTTCTATAGCCACATTTTTGAGGCACTCTTCTTTCTGGCACTGTAAGCCTGGGCTGGGAAACTCAGTGTGAGGCTGGCACCCCTTGCTTCTCTTGGGGATGGAGGGGAGATCTTCCCAGCTGAGATATCTTTTCTGGTGATCCACTGCCATACATGAGTTGTGGGGCCAGCCCATTTATCATCTCCACCCCTCTTACTAGTCTCCATGTGGCCTCTTTTTTATATCCTTAGTTATAGGTGTTCTCTTTAGCTAGTCTTCGGATGGTTCTTCAGGTTGAATGTTCTATATTTTAGTTGTAATTTTAATCTGGTTCATGGGAGGAGGCAAGCACAGCATTTACCTACTCCACCATCTTGACTGAAATTCTTTCATTTCCATATTTTAAAATTATCTTTTATAATGTAAACTATTCTTTTATTTATTTCTTATCTTTCGTTCTTTTTTGAGTAAATTACTAATTCTAAGAAATGTATCACAGAAATACAAATTTCATTGATTCTTTATCTTTGCAGATTTATAGCACCAAAGGTTCTTGAATATTTATTTATTTTCCTTTCTCTTTGCTATTATAAAGTATTTATTAAATATTACGGGGAATCTGATTTTCTTTCCATATGGTATTAAAATTTTGTGTTTATTTACCTGCTGGTTTCATATTTCCAAAATAAATTATTAATTCATGCCAAAATAAAATTATATGTTATAAACGCTTGTACTTTAAGATACGCTATTAATGGCCTTTAACTCATACTTTGAAATAAAGAGCTACATTATAGCTCTAACCTTCTGTTATAAAGAGCTGCCATTCATTTCATTTTAAATATTTTCAAGAGATTGAAGGGTGAATGTTACAAGAAACCAGAAACATAATATATCACTTTATTTGTGAATATGGCAGAATGGGTATAAAAATTTACACTAATATTTAAAAAGATACATGTTTATTCATTATGTATGTATGTATATTCATGTATATGCCTATGCATATATATATGAATGTGTATGTATGTTTGTATATGTATGTGTATGCATGAGCATGGTTGTTTGTGTGTATTCCCCTTAATGACACTTTTCTTGAGTAGCCAACAAAGGTCTAGGCTAGAATGCTAGGCTAGAAAAACCACAAGTTTTTCTTAATTCATTAAAAAGACAAGTCATAAAATAAACTTCTTAAGATTATAAGCTAGAGTATACATTTAGATGATGAAAAGTTAAGAAAGTTAAAAATCATTCCTTATGAAAAGTGAGCTATTTGGACTTGAATTAGATTTTAAAAACTAATTGCTTCTTTTTAAAGTAAAGCTAACAAAAAGAATTTCAAATATTATATTATTTGCTTAATCAGACAAGAATGTACCTTGGAGCTATTGGGTCCTGGGTTATTCAGAATACTTTATTCAACAATACCTGACAAATCTGCTGATGATTAAGGTCACACTGATAAAAGAATAACATATACTATGCAACAAGGAAAAACAAACACTCAAGAACAGCAAGGTTAATGTTGCATTAAGAAGTGTTTTAATTGAGATTTTCTTCAGGCCATGGAACTGTGGAGCAAATTTAGTGATTAGGTATTCCTACAGTGATCACCTCTGAAAAAGTATGTATGAATGTCTAGATTAATTTGTAGTCAGTCATATAAGCTTTATAAAACTGCAGTAGAAACAAAAGTTTAAATAGACATCCAATTCTGCCTGGATTTGCAACAACCATCATACTATATTTTTACTTACTTGCTCTTTCCAAATTTTATTTATTTGTTTGTTTGTTAGGTCCATTTTCATTGGAGAAAATTGAGACTCCTTTATGCTAACTCACAGGTCACAAATGGAAAACTTGTAGAATACAGTGATAACATTTCTTATGAAAGTGGAACCCAAATACCAGAAAACTGTAAAGAACTTGGGATATACTACCTCAGGATATCTTAGAAGGATCCCTTCTGGTCTGTCTTATTTTGTCTTTTAAACTAAGTCTTTTATCTCTGTGGCTCTGCATGTTTCTTTCTATCAATTCCATTTCACTGTATACATCTCCTTCCTTTTCTTCTGTGGACTGGTTACTTCTGCTTGTACATCTTGCAAATGTCCTGAAATGGCTACCTAAATGACTCTATGTTACTTTTTATCTCAAGCACTGCTATTACTACTTTGATCTCTGTATCCCCCCCAAAAAAATTATTCATGAATCCACTTCATTTTCTTCAAAATAGATCCAAGTTACTTGGCCTGGCAGATCAATGTAATTGCTTCCTTAAGACTAAGAACAAACCCATATAATAATTATGGATGGCTGGGGGTTGTACCCCTTAGGTAGATAGATACATCTGGCCACATCTGGCGAGTTCAAATGAAGAGACATTCTATAAAATAACTAGCCAGTACTCTTCAAAAGTGTCAAAGTCATGAACTAGAAAGACTGATGTATTGTTACAGAATGGAGGAAACAATGGAAACAGGAAGACTTAAATGCACTGTAGAATTCTGGATTGGGTCTTGGACCAGAAATGGAACATTGTACAACAATGGACAAAATTCAAATAAGGTTTGTAGATTAGTTAATAATCTACATGAATGTTAATTTTCTGGTTTCAATAATTGTAGTTATAAAAGATGTTAATATTAGGAGAAGGTAGGTAAATGTATGTGAAAACGCTTTGTACAACTCTTGCAAATTTCTTGAAATCTAAAATAATTTCAAAATGAAAACCTTGAAAAAAATATTTTACCAATTCTCACTATCAATTAGATGACTTCTACTCACACTTTGTTAATATTCAATTAGATACATATAAGACTGAATTCATTTGAATATTGTTAAACTTTTAAACAAAATGAGAATGCAAAAGTTTTGGACTTATATTCTTTCATTTTATGCTGATTTTTTGATAGATTTTTTTTTTAGAAAAGTGGCTTTAATATTTGCAATTTTACCATTTTTTCCTGTTGTCTGTCTTTTTGCTCATTAGAAAAACTAGACAAATACCACATTCATGTTCAAGTGTTATTGCATCTTAAATCCTAAAAGACAGACTCAATAACATGGGTTCAAAATAACAAGTTAGGTTTTTTTTTTCATTTTCAGAGAAGCAGTGTCTTGTACAGGCCATGGAATGGATTATGTTAATTCATATAAGGTTGTGTGTATGGCCATTCCAGCTTAAAATTCTCTCCAAAGCCAGGAAGGCAGACCAATCTAGAAAGCATATGAAGTTCTAAGATATTGGAGAGAAACAGAGACCAGAATGGGAGACCATTTCCTTCAACTCTATATTATTTTTTGAGACTAGTTTTTTTAATTGATGCCCTTGCTATTTTATTTTTTAGAGGTAATGACATTACAATAGAATGCAAGAAATAAAGTTTCCCTAGATTGAAAATATAATGTATAGTATACAATATCATAATAGTTAATACATATTGAAATCCTTTCCCCCCATCTTTATTAGATTTTTTTGCTGTATACATAGAATACAGGTTAGGAAATACAACTAATCTTTTTTTTCTGGAAAAGTTACATAACTTTTGCTACCAAGTAGTCCTGAGGAGTGTGAGTTTTTGCAAGAAATACATTTTTAGAATGTAAAGGAAAAAGAGGGAAGAGAAAGCTAATGTGCAAAAATAAAAAATATAAAAGATGCCATTTTTATTATTAATAAACTTTATTATATCTTCTTTTATTTTCCTTTACTCAAAAATGCATTCTTTTAAAAATAAAATCCATACAACAATAATAAACTAATTACAGTCCCATTTCCCTACATAAAGTTGAGAATATATCCTTCCAGAACTTTTTGTGTGTATTAAAGACTCAAATTTGCTCATCTTTACCAGAGAATTTTATTTCAGTTAGTCAAGAAAATAATCAAACAAAACAACAAACTATAAAACTTAAAATTAAAAATATAAAATGTTGTTCTTTTATCTTCTTTCTGTCATCTTTCTCAGAGATGGCCTACATGGAAGAGCACAAACCCAGTTGATTTCATGGAAAAACAGGCGATAAGTTCTTCATTCATAAGCACAGGGTATAGGAACTTTACTATTTTAATACCTGAGCTGTATTTTACAATACTGACATTTAACTCACGTTTTTATGTGGATTCAGCCTGAGTAATTTATTACCACAGTATTATAATGCACTTTTAAATTACTGACCATAATTTCATGGGCTTGTTGATAAAAGATACAATTGCACAAAAAAATTTCATATAAATTTATTCTTTAATGTATCTTATTAAATTTGAGTAGAAAATGTACAAGACTTTCTTGGCAGATATTGGTACATGAAGAAATGTGTACTTAATAATGTTTTTGACATTGGAAAAATGCTGTCAAATATAGTTTCAAACTTTTGCAGTACTAACTTAAAGATGACAGAGTAATCTATTTGAGATGGTGACAAGAAATGGTAGCAGAAAGGCGTGGCACAAAGACAGAATGTTGGCTGGTAAAGATTCAGAAAGAGTCAAATTTGGTTGCTCAAGAACTAAGAATTCAGTAATCCACCTGAATCCTTTATTTTTTCTTATATAAAACTTATTGCTTGTCTAGGGAAAATTTTTTTAAATTAGCAGAAAATATTCATATAAAGTTATTAGAATTGAGAGTAAAAACCATACGACCAATGACAATTTTCTATCTTCCTTCAAAATAAACACAAAAACAAGAGCACAAATGAAAAAATTATAATGAAAATCTCTAGGTATTTTGAAACAAGCATTTATAAATATAAAATTTAAAAGCTCTGAACAGAAATGGATAAAGAACAGAAAGATAGTTAAGGAGTGTTGACCAAAATGAAAAAATAAATTAATACAATAAAGACTATTGAGAAAATACATGGCAAAAGCTAACAGAACAAAATGAAATAAGACAGGTAAAAGAATCAGAAAGAAGTAATTAATATAAAAGATGGGCAAAGATAATCCAGTATATGTATAATTGGAATACTTGAAGAAATAATAGAATACTTCAAAGTATAATCCAAAAAAATTACAGAAATAAAATAACTATATCTATATACTAAGAAGGCTTCCCATGCACTTGGAATATTATCTCAAAACAGTCAATTTTTAGAAATATACCAATTAGCTATTAGACTTATAAGATAGAGAAAAAACTGGCTAACAGATAAGTTTTTTACAATAAAAAAATATCAAGTTGTTATTACATCTCAGGATATACACAGACAACAGTGAAGCAGAAATATAAAGAATCTCAAAGAAAGACTTATTCAAGTATTTTATAATTAGCCAATCTGTCTTTCAGGTATCAACATTTACACACACACACACACACACACACACACACACACACAAACATAAACACACACACAAACACACACACTCATCAGAGTTTAAAATATGCAAGAACTAGGAAAATAATGTATCTAAGAATATTTCCTGAGGTACCCACTAAATTAAACCATCCTAATTCAAGAGATGACTGGAAGGAAGGACTAATAATAATTATTAAACACATTTAATTTTAGATCTAGTGTAGAACAAAGATGGGAACAAATGTGAGAATAATATAAAAACATTATATGTTTAGATGCCATTGAAATAATACAATTAAAAAGGAGGAGAGGGATAAAGGAGGAGAATGAACAATGATCTCATTGTTGCAGAGGTAATAGGTAGGAATCACAGAATATCATTTAAAGCTAACAAATAAATATGGGCCTTATAAAAGTAATAAGTATAAAGAAAAACATTAGAATACAAATATAAATAGTTCTAAATACAAACAAACAAATAAATAAAAATCCCAAAGAGAGCAGACTACATAAAGACACATTCAATATAACATGACATGGTTAATAAATACAACATACAATAATAAGACAGAGTTAAAAAAACCATAGAAATGAATGCACATTACTTCACTTGTTAATAGTTTTTACTTAGCATAAAGAAGAATCAAATCCATGCTGTCAAGAAGTGACATATTTAAACAAAGTGATTCAGAAAAAAATAAAAATACGGTAGGGTAAATAGGGTAAAGATATACCTAACAAAAAAAAATAAGAAAGTAGGGGTAAGAGTCCTGCTATTAAACTTCAGAATTCAGTTCAAAAGCATTAACCAGGACAATGAACAGTATTTTGTCATAATAAAGTTCACAATTGATAATGGAGATATAACTTAACAATATTTGTATATCAAATAATATAAATAGTAACTTCACAAAATAGTAACTACAGGACTTGCAAGGATAAATAGAGATACACTAAAAACAGACATTTAAGACTGCTCTCTAATATAGGTCATGTTGACAAAATTACAGATGTAGAACAACTAAATATAGCATAATTAATTGGGCAAATCTTTTGCTTCTTGTCCTTATCTACACCTGCTTTTCTAATTTTATACTCTAGTAATAGACAATATATATTCTTCTGAAGTACATGTGGAACATTCACCAAAATTGTTTATATATTAGATTATAAAAATATCTTAATGAAATTCTACAAAGCCAAAATAATACAAACAATAATCTCTGACCATAATGCAATAAAATCTAGACAGTAAAAAAGTTATAATCAAAAGAACTTTTATCTAGAAATTCAAAACTCTAAATAAACAATTCTTGTGTCAAAGAGGAAATGTAAACTGAAATTGCAGAATTTCTAAAAGTAATAAGTGAAAACACTAAATAGCAAAATCTGTAGGACACGATTAAAACAGTGATCACAGGAAATTTTATAGCATATATACATATAGAAAATAGCAAAGTGAATTCCCAATTCAAAGATGTAGAAAAAGAACAACAAAGGGATACCTCCAGAAAACGCATGCACACACACACACACACACACTAAAAGCACAAAATCACATTAGAAAATGGAGACATAATAACACTACATGTTGCTCTTTTTTAAAAATCAGCAAAATAAATACCAATTTAAGATTAAAAGAGATAAGTTACGTATAATAAAGTAAGAAATGACAAAAGGAAAGCAATCATAAAAATAATAGAGTACTCTGGTTGCTTCTGCTGTGCAGAGGCTCTTTAGTATGTTGTAGTCCCATTCATTTATTTTTGCTTTTACTTCTCTTGCCTTTGAGGTCAATTCATAAAATCCTCTCTAAGAAAAATGTCCTTGAGTTTAGTAGCTATATTTTCTTTTATTTTATTGTTTCAGGTCTTATATTTAGGTCCTTGATCCATTTCAAGTTAATTATAATGTATAGTGACAGATAGCAGTCTAGTCTACTGCCATTTGCAACAACATAGATGGATCTTGCGCTAATCATGCTAAGTGAAATAAGTCAGATATTAAAAGTTGAGAATCACATGATTTCACTCATATATGGAGGGTATAAAACTGAAAGCAACAAATGAACAAGACAAACAAACAGAAACTTACAGACACAGACAACAGTTTAGTGGTTACCAGAGGGAAAGAGGGAGAGGAGAGGTAGATAGAGTAAAGGGGATCAAATGTACGGTGACAGAAATAAATTTACCTTTGGGTGGTGAACTCACAAGGCAATGTACATATGATGTATTATTGAATTGTATACTTGAAACCTATATAATTTTATTTACTATTATCCCCCCAAAATTTTAATTAAAAAATACTCTGTACAAACTGATGCTAACAAATTAAAACTCTAAATGAAATAATTTCTCAGAAATATATAATTTATGAAAATTGGCCTCGGAGACAGAAAGCTTCAATAGACAGGTTTTTAGTCAATTTACCATAGTAAATTCTAAATGGAAAAGAAACAAATGTAACACTATGAGTCCTAGGGGTAAATTCTTTTATAAACTGGGTATGGGGAAAGGTTTGGTATTCTGATTCACACTTGACAAAAAAAAAAAAAAAAAAATCTCTAACAGTTCACACACACAAAAAAGAAAAGAATCTCTAACAGTTCAAAACATTATAATCAACGTTAAAAGATAAATGACAGAGCAAATATTTACAACATATTTATCATAAAACTACTTTATTTCATAAGAAACTTTTAAAAAGTGAAGAAATAAAGACTAAAAACTTGATAGAAAAATATGCAAGAGCCAGAAATAGAATGTTTAGAATAAAAATACACAAATATCCTTTAAATATGAAAAATGTTCAACTTCCTTTATTAAAAGAGAAATGCAAATTAAAACTTCATTGAGGTATTATTCCACCCTTAGTTATCACATTGGAAAAAATACAAAAGCTTGAAAACACACCCTTTGGGCAAGATTGCATGGTAACTATCCCCCCTCTTACAATGCTGATGGATGGGCAACATGATACAACTCATATTGCGGGGGACTTGTCAATAACTAACACAACCAGACATACTTCATCCTTTTAATAATCTCCTTTGAGAAATTATCTCCTCTGAGAAATTACTGTAAAGTTTCATTTTCAACAATATAAAAAGGCAAATGTACAAGGTCATTTGCTGCAGTATTATTTTAATAGTAAACTATGGAAACAACCTAAATAGCGAACCACAGATGACCGGTTATCCATACATGCTATGTGCACATGGTCCAGTACTAAATAGCTGTGAAACTTATAAAGAAAATCTCTGTCATTAGATATAAAGTGATTTGTGGGATATATTGCTAAACAAAAACACTCATGCTTATTAATGAAGAAATGTACAGGAGAGCCAGAAACTAAAGAAAATACTTAACTGTAAGAGGTGGGCATGAACAGTTAAGTTGAAGAGTAAGAAAGGAAATGAGAATTCTTTGAGAATATCTTTCTATAAACCATGTGAACGTTCTTTTGTTCACAACAATAGAATTAAATAAAAAAAGATGGTAAAAAGAACCCCTAAAATTGAATACAAACAAGAACAAACAAGCCAAATTGTATATAAAATTGCTAAGCACTAGGGGGAAAAAAATCAAATATTGGAGAAATGATAAATTTTGGGACTAAGATCTCATTGCACAAAGATCCAGAAAGTAAAAGCATTGAAAAAATATCACTGAGATTCAAAAAGGGAATAACTATATTATGCTGCACAGTTAATATGCTTTCCTGACATTGAGCATCAGGATACTGGTTTCTGCAGCTTGGAGTTAATTTACACTTGTATTTTATGCCTTCTACACTGGGAAACCTTGAGGGTGTGGAGTTTAGGATCCTCATAAACAGAAAACTACGAAAGTGAAATTTCAAGAGTATAGGGTGGATCCAACATTATTAATTTTAGTGATTCAGACTTAAGGTCAGACTAGAATTTAATAATTCTGAGCGGAAGGCACAGGTGTCTGAGAGGAAAGGATCAGTGGAACTCTCCCCAATTGATACTTGTTCTTAAGCTGACAGTGACCCTAGAAAGCTGATATGTGAGAACCTGCAGAGGTGAATTCCATTCATTCTGGGAATCTGTCATTCTAGGCAATCATAGCAGAAGCAGTGTAGACACTGGGTGTTTGTCTTGGTCAAGAGAATGTGAGGAATAAAGACACTGCAGCAGGACACTCACAAAAGCCTAGAAGCTGAAAATAGGCATTTCTTCAAGGAGGATCTCTCAGAGTTTTGCTGCCTTCGTGAGATCAGAAATGCAGTTTGGCGTCAGGATACAAGGTCACATTCAGAGAGAAAGCTGTAGACGAAATTTGGCTTATAGGCTTATAAGAAGTAAAGCTTGGGGAAAAGGTCAGGTCCAGAGTAGGAGGATGGAGATTGAAAGACTTCTTCTTCCTCAGATTGTCATATTTTTCCCTACAAGGAAGTTAAGTCTATTCTATGAGCTCCAACTGGGGAAGTCAAATGGGTGCAAGGACTGGGAACTTAATAGCTTATAATATGCTTTTTTTTTCATACTGGAACTGTATCTGTACTTTTATTACTGACTCAATGTGAATTTTGATAAAACTGGAAGATTTAAGAATTGTTTAGCTACCATTTCCAAGAAGTCTAGATGAAGAACTAGATAGGTTATAAGAAAAAAAAGAAAATAAAAATTTTGCTTTAATTCTCTACTTCGCCTTATCAATGAAGATTTTAAAGATTTAGGAGAAAGAGCTAAAGGAAATGGTCACATGTTGCTATGGTTTTGGTGGTGGTTGTAACTGTCATTTTCTTTTCGTGCCTGTGAAATGATTGGTTTTCAATAGGATATTCTATAGTTTTGTGGTTCAAGGTGCTCTTGCTGAGATCTGGATATAACAGTTTAAGTGAAATTTGCAGTTCATCACTGATGGCATTACTTAATGTATCTCTCACAATGTAACATATTTGGTGAGCCCTTTTTTCATTCCAGAAATACTCATTGATCATCTGCTCTGAGGGAGACGGTAGGCTGGGCTGTGAGGGTACAGGACTAAGTTTCAACACCCATGAGCTGATGGTTGCAGGCAGATCCAGCCTTTAAACAAATATTAAAGGCTGTTTCACTAATTATTAATTCATTATAATTTATGATATGTGCAACTAAGAGAAGTACATGTATATTTTACGCTGCTTAAACCCTCAGGTAATTTTTGAAGAGCCTGGAATTTCATATGTATAATTCATTATAATTAATTTAAATAATCCTAATGCAATAAGTCCACAACACATTTGTCAATTAGGTATTTTGAGATGAATTCATACAATGGATATCATTTTTTCTAAAGGAGCAGTTTTTAAAATTTTAATTAATTGGATATGTAATAGAAAATCCTAATGTTTAAAATCTCTAAGGATAACTAAATATTTAACATCAATACAGTAAGGACTTGGAAAAATGAAATTTAAAATTGACCTTTGTTTATTATAATAGAGGAGCTGAATTCTACTTAGGAATAAGCCATAATTTCATTTTCTATTTAATATGCAGCCTCAGAGCACTGTTTAATTAAAATGCCACTTAGACCAGTGAAACAAATCAGACTGAGCACATAACTAGGGCTGTTAGCTAAAATGTGCAGACAGATGAGCCAGCTCTCTGTGATGGTGCACCTAAAGCATCTCCCACAACACTGGGTGCAGAAGCATCATGGCAGCCCTACATGCCATTGAATGCTAACATCAAATTTTGCTTTTGCCATGAAACTAGTAGCTCCATGATTTTCTGTCAGAATAAAAAAAAATTATTCATATGAATTTTTGAAAAAACACTTAAGAAAAAAAATCAATAAAAATATTGTCAACAGCACTTGGGGAGAAAGGAAAAGAGGACACCTTCTATATTTTCCATCTGTGTTGTGGAATGTTTTTAAACATTAACAGACTAGGCAAGCTGACCAAGCTCACAGTACTGTTGCAGATTTGTTCCAGGTAGAGAAGATGTTTAACTCTCAGCAGTACCTATCACAGATTACAGAGTGTCAAAGGTCACGAAATTGAGAGGAAGCCTTGGAAATGCTTTTCCCATGGCATGAAAGGAGGAGGCTGACTATTCAGAGTGTAAGTGTAATGATAAGATTTCTGATTCCCACTGGATACTAATCTAAGGCACTACTGTGGCCTATTAAAATTTAATGACAGAAATGCAAAATACAGACATTAAATTAGATTTATATAACCAGATGTGTGTGTGTGGTACTGTTTGAATGTTATTCACAAAAATGATTTCTCACCCTAATTATTTTAGCTGAATCCCTAAGTAGAGATATTGGAATCACAATCTCCCCTATTTTGCAATATAGTGTAGTGAATAGTGACTTAAGAGGACATAAGTATCTGTAAATTTGAGGAATGTGAATGGTATAAATGTTAGAAAGACACCTTCAGTTAGGTTAATTATAATTCCAATGAGTATAAAAAAGCAATAAAACGTCTATTGCATCCACTTCAAATATGATATTTTGCTTAAAGAAAGAAGTATAATTTTAGTACAAATTCTGATTTTCCTGACCCACACATGAGCAAAGAGTTTCCATTAGTAAGCTCCTAGCACAAAAGAGGGCAAATATTTTTTTTTCAATGATCTGGTCATTGTGATTTATATTAATCTTCACCTATTCAGCTCTGTCCCATCTCTGTAGCATTCTCACAGGACTGGAATGGATGTCAGGAATAGGAAAATAAAATCTCTTCATAGTAAAACCCAAAATTCTTTTTGATAAAATTATAAAATATGATAGTGAAGTATGAAACAGTAACGTAAAAAAACAGACAATTTGGACCTATAAGCATGTATTGTGTTACTGCTTGCTTCATGGTAGAAGAAATCAAACAAACAAAAACATGAAAAGAAGCTGAGGTTGGGATTTCCTAAATTTGTTTACAGCAAGTAAATCTGCAAAATATAGAAAGGTCTGAAATTGAAAACGTGATGCCCACCATGTCTGCAAGGTATCCCAATACCTAAAACACTGGAAAAATTTTTGGAGAGCATTTCACCTCAGTGAAAAATATTACATGTCTAAAGCTGTCAGAGTCCATTTCAGCTTGGGTTACCTGGCATGTAAAAAGCCAGTCAGTTCCACGAATCAGGTTGCCATGCAGGTATGTCTTACATGCCAGGCTTCCAGAAGATATTAAATGTGGAGCTGGGATTTGTACCCGAAGTAACAATTGGGCTATTGTAAATCATACAGGCAGTGACAGTGTAAGGTGATGTAGGACTCAACAATTTTGCCAGATTCTACATGTAAAAATTCAAACTATTCCATAGCAGTGGCATCTTGCAGAGAAAGCACACTGCGTTCTACAGACACACAGTCTGACAGAGGGTATCATATCACTTTTGACCTATAATGACCCTTTGAGACAAAAAACATTAAAAATATTGATTTGTATGTGGAACATCACTAGCTAAAATAATATTGATATGATAATTGGGGTCAAGGTCTTTGGTTACACTGTAAATGTAGTCTCAGATTCTTCTAAGTTGCGTTTTCAGAATCAGCTCTGATACACACGGGGCATATAGTCCAGAGTGCAAGTATAAACAATGACAAACTTTTTTTGAACATATTAATGTATTTTTATCATACTTCTATGTATATGATTCTTCCTCTATTTATGTAGTAATCTGCTTTAGGAGATTTAGGTCTGCTTAAGTGGGGTTATAATAAGGGAGGGTCAAGAATCAGTGTGTGACTTCCGTGTGCCTTCGTTTGGAGTAGGACTTGGAGGTGCAATGCTCTGGGAGAGAGAACTTGGTATGGAGTCCTTACAACTCTAGAGAAAAGCAAGGCCCATAGCTTGAGGAGGTATAAGCCATACCACAGCAGAGACCAGGAAAGTCAGAGAACAGCAGGCTGACCACAGACCCACCCTCATCACTATAAGGATACTTGTTCATTTACTACCTGGTGCCATCTTGGATGAAAGAGAAGAGAAAGGCATTGGGGAAAATTGTGATAAGGTAGTATTTGAGTTTTAATATTGATAGGCTATGGCCTCCCCCTTCCCACCCAATAAGGCTGCTTTATCCCAAAGACTTAAAAACACATCTCCAAAAAGATATTTGCACACCAATGTCCATAGCAGCATTATTCACAGTGGCCAGGACATGAAAGCAACCAAAGTGTCCTCTAATAGATGACTGGATATTACTCAGCCATAAGAAGAGATGAAATACTGCCATTTACAGCAACATGGATGGACCTTGAGATAATCATGCTAAGCGAAATAATCCAGACAGAAAAAGTTAAAAATCACATGATATCACTTATATGTGGGATATAAACCCAAAAGTAACAAACGAACAGGACAAAGAAATAGAGACTCATGGACATGGATTGTAGACTAGTGGTTACCAGAGGGTGGGGGCAGAGGGAGTAGGGGGGAGGTAGATGGGGTAAAAGGGGTCAAATATGTGGTGACAGAAAGAAACCTAACTAAATGTTTTATATATATATATATATATATATATATATATATATATATATATATATACACACACACATATATATATATATACACACACACACACATATATATGCATGTATATATGTATGTATGTGTGTGTGTGTGTGTGTGTGTGTGTATGCTTTACTGTTGAATTGTCACCATAATAAAAGTTAAAAAATAAAATAAAACAGAAAAAGCCTTTAATTGGTAAGTTTAAGTTTTCTATCAACAGTAACAAAGACTCCAAAGTAAATGAAGTAAGTTCCATAGAATTATAATGAAAATCTTTTCTTACATGAGTTGTACTTTGCAAATACCAACCTTGTTATACTAGCATTAAATTAAAATCAAGTTAAGTATTTAAGTAATATATTTGATAAAAATATAGGCTTTGGAGTCAGAGAGTGCTGATGTGAACTTTGGGTTTCTTTGGACCAAGCCTCAGTTTCTTCATCCTACTCAATGTCATGAGGAAAAGAAATGTAGAGTGACTGACATGCTTGGCACTCAGTAAATGATAGGTACTAACTACATTGACTGCTACTATTGTTGTTGCTGCTCTGTTGTCATCAACATCATCTTCACACATCATCATCAGTAGGAATTTTAATGGCAGCAATAATAGTATTTGATAGAGTAATGAGTGATGATGAAACTTGGAGTTCATGTTTAGAGTGTGTGGCAAGTAAAAATCATCAGTGCCTCTGCTTCATAATTATTGGAAGAAGAAGTTTTACTGAAATCGTTTGTAATATGGAAAAGAGCTCATAAAATTAAGTGTGGAAAATTATTAAGGAGGAGGACCATTTTCATTCTTTTCCACCTGTGCAAACTTGGCTTGAAGGCAGCAGAATAAGAAGATAGATAAGAGTTTAGCTTCAGAACCAGGAGGAGGGACCTGATTTATAAAGAAAACACCTTGGCTAGTACAAGAAGTGGATTTCATAAAAAACACCTGAAAACAAATACAATTATATCTAATAAATTTTTATTTAATAAACACATAAATGACTCTTTACAAAGATAACATGGTGTAAAATTTTTAAGAAGAAAAGTGAAGTAACAAGCATATTTAAAAGTATGTCTTTAGTTCACAAATCAAAATCACATAAGTACTATACATCTACACTTTGAAAGAAAAACTGTAATTAAGATAATAATGATATTTTCATTAAAACATTCTCTCTGTTTGTTTTGGTGACATTTATCTTTTCATAAAATTTTAAGTGGTTAAAAAATTTATTTCTGCTCAAAGATCAATCAATTTTTGTCACTCAAAGATAATACTTGAAAGTAAAAGACAAAATCTGTGTTTGAGAATTATAGTGTTAGAAAAAAGATAGTTTTTCGTTTGGAAAAGAAATGAAAGATGAAGAAAAACATAAAAGCTACTTCCCCAGTGTTAAAAAATTGGTGTAGTATACTCAGCAATGCAATAGAGATGTATGTTAGATTGTTCTAAAACCTCTATGATTCAGGAAGTTCCATAAGGAGATATGAGATCTGGAAAACTCAGTAAGATGACATGTCAACTGGTCAGACTGAAAAGGACTATGCGTAGTCAAAACAAAAAAGAAACAACAAAGAAAGGGAGAGAGAAAAAATATGATATTCCATTGAGGAAAGAGACTTCTAGTGAGTTCTGAAGACTATATTATAACCATCTGTTTCATCTCCCTCAGAGCAAGAAGCTTAAAGACAGGGAGCATATCTTACTCATCTTTGTATTCCCCAAACCTAATATTAGGTGCTCAGCACAGCCATTTGTTAAAGAAACAAATGAGATCATGTGTCTAGTGTGGCCCTGGGAAAGAGAAAAAGTCTTGTGCCTTCATCTGAAGAGCATCATCAGGTAGAGATTTGGGCAGCGCAATGAATTTCGACTTCCTAAGACATTAAACCTTAGTCGTTATTTTATGTTTTCTTTTTAACAAATGTTAACAGTTTTTAGTTAGATATCCTTGTGGAGAGAGTGTTTGACCCATGTTTTCATATTTCTAGGTGTGCTAGGTTGGGGTGGAGGGGAAGCAGAAGAAGAAAAAAAGTTGATATTGGCTATGTTCCACAAAGCTAACTTTCTACCTTATCAATGCCTTACCACAAGTGTTAAAGAAGCAGGTATGAATTAAAGAAAATGTCTAATAAAGAATAAAAAAAAGTAGGCATTAAACTTTCAGTTATGTTACTTTTGGTAACAGATTCTCAGCAGCTTTTATATTCCCATTATGAATATCGTGTGTCTTAAACGACCAAGCTTATAATGTTATACTTTATTACACTTTACAAAAACATAGATAAAATAATACTTTGCAAGATTTTCAGTTTTCTTTGTTTAATTTTGCAAACACTACCACACTGCACACTTTCAAATTTATTTTTACATTTGAAATCTAGAAAAAATCTTCTACTCAGACAGATCCCAAATTTCTCTCAAAATCTTTTTCTAAGGGCAATATATTTTAAACTCTAATTCATTTGACATAGAATTTATTGTAAACAAAGGTGTCCAATATTAATGTTTTCAGCCAAATACATACAAATCAATGAGAATATTTAAGAGAATCATAGGAAGAGATTTTCAGATGTCATTGGGTTCATTTTCATTCTCCTATTGGGTTTTATATTTACCATAGTGGAGAGAAATATGGATCAACGTTCTTTGTTTTATTTAATTCAGTGATTATTCATATTTGAACATTGTAAAATTCATTATTTTATTCAAGATTTATTAAATGGTGTGCTAAGAGCTAGAAATTTAAATTTATCTTTCTGAAAGGTTTATGGAGAGACACATATATACAAAATAAATTTAGTAAGTTGGGAAGTGTCATGGTAGAAGTATGTACAGGTATACAAATGAAGTAATGGCCCTTTATAGTGGGGGCTAGAGAGGATAGTAGATACTTTATAGATTTCCTTGAGCTGTGCAGTAAAATAAAGGTATCATCTGGCAACTCTTCTTACTGAGGAGAATTACTCTGTATTGAAAAAAAATGGCATTTGACTTTAATAAATGCTATTTATATTCTTATCTCAACATATCCAGGATGTTATCTTTTAAATATTTCATAGCCAAAGTTATAACAATTATACTTCTTTCCTGCCTCACTTTGGTTATTTATTAGCACCACAGAAGTACTAAAATTAGCTCCAACTTATTGCTACTGTGTATCAGGCACTGTGCTGAGTGTCTTACATAAATCCTCTCATTTGATGCTCCTAATAACTCTATGGGGTGGATTATTTAACTGCTCTAAGAACTTAAAACTTTGCCAAGTGTTACGACTAGTATTATTTTTGTCTAAGGTAGGAGGTGGTGGTGGTGCTGAAATCAGTTTGAATAAAGGATTCCTTTCTGGGCTATCCTTTCTTAGGATTCCCAGTGTTCCACCTATTGGTAAGAAACTGTGGAGAGCAGCATATGGGGAAAAAAATATGTCCACCTGTACCTCCATGTATGAGGAATCCCACAGAATCCTGAACTAATTTTCACACTGATCTTCAGGAGTCTAAGGTCGGTATCTTCAAATCCTTTTGTACTTTATTTCCTTGTTGCACAATAGATACGGTGACTATCTGCTTTGGTTAAATAGAAGGTATCTCAGCTAACAGAGTCGTAATGGAATCTTCAGTATTTATACAATAACAAGTTATATTTATGAGGACACTCAGATGCAGTAGAAACTTGAAAAATTCTTCTGGCATTCAAAGAACAAGAAGATATGGATGCATTTGGAAACTTATTTCATTTTATTTGAATTGTAATGCCATCTGCCAAAACTCACTCTCTTAAAAAGTACTGCTCTGACAGTAAAAGAAAGGAACTTTGTGTGAGAAATAGGCATCTGTTTTTGACTTAATTTACAAAAAACACAATTTATTTGCATTCACAAGGGCATTTTGCAAATTTAGTACCCAATTAACATGACATTCTGTGACAATGACAAAATAATCAGATTCTTAAATGAAACCCATTTCTTTTTAGTTTTAACTTTGTGAAGCACGAAGAGGTTGTATTGTGTAATACAGAAAGTTCCC
Organism: Cynopterus sphinx; assembly: GCA_030015415.1. Lineage (NCBI taxonomy): Eukaryota > Metazoa > Chordata > Mammalia > Chiroptera > Pteropodidae > Cynopterus > Cynopterus sphinx. Next base: position 38,640,555 of record CM057391.1, on the reverse strand, counting down.
TTTTCTGAAGATGACACTACTGGCATCACTTGGACATTCACTTTAGGCAATTTCTAATAATGACAGTGAATTTGTGCCCAGTTATCCTTGCCTGGTTCCCACTATAATATGAAGTTTGCACTTTTGTGGAATGATGAATAGGATATATCCAGAGTTAGAGACTGTGGAAGAGAATGAAACTAAGTAAGTTGCAGAATAGGCTCCAAGATCCTAAATTTTTTAAAGTGTGGTGAAGCTGGCTAGACATCTGCTCAGCAATTCCATAGATATGTAACATGGACTACATATTTAACATGCTAGATACGGCAGAGGGGATACACTAGCAAATAAGATTACTGAATAATTTAAAATATACTTGGACAGGTTAAAACATATATTTTAAAATAGAAATAGATCCATAAAGAATATTTATGAATGAAGGCGTAACTTAGTATACATAAATATTGTATGATTTTACAATAAGTGTGCCTTTAATTTGCAATAGTTTCATGATTCTCATTGATTTTCATTGGGCATTATAAAGGGGGCAAAGAATAGAAGTGGGTTCAGGCATGGAGTAGGAAGAAGCAGGTGGGGTAGATTAATAGTTTGGCAGAGAATGAACACAGTTGGCATGCAATTTAGAAAATAATTGTCCTAGCTGGAAAAGAGAATTTATGTTAGAAAATAATAAGAGTAAAGGCTATCTATCAGTTGATGGAATGTTTTTGAATGCTAGGTTGAAGAGTCTTAATTACCAAAGACTATTATAGTGTCAAAGAAGAGGAACATAATAGATATGTTTTAGAAAAACCTTAATCAGGTACTTGTATTTTTGATATCTACACCATGAGTACATAGCCCATGCCCAGAAGAGTGCTTAGAATAAAATTAAAAAAATGAATTATTAGGACCAGGAGGTAACTTGGTTATTCAGGAAGACACCTGCATTTCTGTAGCTGCCCTGATTTGGGCCTTCTGTATTTTCAGTATTTGGAGAATTCTCCACAGCATGAGTCTTAGTGGGAGGCAGATGCTATATATAACTACAGAAGTTGAAAACCCCAGATACTTGTATCCTTGGAAACTTAGACACTGGGGAATGAACCTACTTCCAATCCAGGTTTGGGCCATCAGACACAACTCTTTGATGTTCTGAATCTGAATTTAATGATGGAAAAAAAATAATAGCAAGAGCAAAGAATTTATCCCATTGGTGAAAGAGACTGCCGCAGCATTTTGGGAGCAGCTGTGGCTGTTTGGCCAAAAAGAGCAGCATCTTCCTTGACCTGCCTTTGTGGAATGACACTGGCTGAAGTTCTGGCTATAAAAGGCCCTTTGTTTTTTCTTATTGTCCAAGCTTGGTTTTTTCCACTTTCTTTGTGATTCCGTAAGTTACTCAATAGCATTTCAATAAATTCATTTTTTTTGCATAAATCAAGTAGAATCAGTTTCTGTTGTTTGTACTTAAGAACTATGATAAAAGTGTCTCAGGCAAGAAGTGACTAGGATTCTATTTGGGGGCAATGATGATGAGTAGAGCGAAGAAAGGACAAAAGTAAGAAACACTGGCAAGAAAGAATTGAAAGGTTTGGTATCTAGCAAAATATTGCTATTCCATTCTTGCTTCACTATTCTGTTTGTAGTAATATGTAGTAACATGGCATTGCCTAAGGGATAAAACAGAGTAAAACAAAATATTTGCAAGTATATACCCTTACGGATTTATAATACAGTGTCTGTGGAACATGCGAATATAATGTCTGTAAGTGTGACATTTCTTCAGAAGATAAGCTAAATTGGGAAAGTGGTAGTAAACAAATGATTTTTTTTTTTAAATAAAAATGTCTTTCTATAGAGGAAAAGAGCAAAGCTTTTATGAGTCACTATACTTTTGACTCCATAAATGCTTATGAGAACCAAGTTAATGATTGTTTTCATTGACTTTTGAGCCTTACATCCAGCACCTCAATTTCAGCATGGCTGAGAATGAATCATAGTCTTTCCTCCAACAGATTTTTTAATCAACTTGTCCTGTTTCAATGATTAGTATTGCAGCCACCAGATGCCAAAACAAGAAACCTGACAGCCACCATGAATTTTTTCCTCCCTCTTCTGATTATTCAAGATATCCCTTAGTTATTACTCAGATAACTCCTCTCCCCTCCATTTCTATGGCTGTGGCCAAAATCTCACTACTTCTTAACTGGAGTTTTGCAATGGTTTCCTAATTGTTCTCTTTGCCTCTACCTTCTCCCTTCCAGTCTACATTATTTCCTGCTACCAGAGTGGATATTCAACAGATGAAAATCCATTCATTCATTCATTCTCCTTACTAGAAATCCTTTGGTGCCTTTCCATTTGCTTTCAAGTAAAGTAAGCCCCTTAGAATGGCACATGGGTTCTACCATGATCACATCTAAGTTCACCCCCTTTCCCACATGAGCCTTTCATACTCAGACTTTACCATAGCCTCTTTCTTTCTTTCTTTCTTTCTTTCTTTCTTTCTTTCTTTCTTTCTTTCTTTCTTTCTTTCTTTCTTTCTTTCTTTCTTTCTTTCTCTCTCTCTCTCTCTCTCTCTCTCTCTCTCTCTCTCTCTCTCTCTCCCCCTTCCTTCCTTCCTTCCTTCCTTCCTTCCTTCCTTCCTTCCTTCCTTCCTTCCTTTCTTCCTTCCTTCCTTCCTTTTCTTTCTTTCTTGAATAGGGTGTTATTATAGAAATTAGACTTTACTTAATTTGGGGAGGAGCTGGGGAAGTAACAATCTGGAAGTGGGTACTGGATGTCAGAGGAGTCACTAACCAGCCCTGGAGTGTTGGAATAATCTGGAGCTGGCTGGGGGCTTCTAGGAGCCAGTCACCTCCAGCTGCTGTGTTGGCACTATGAAGAGGACCTGGAAGAGGTGAGTATGGAAAGCTGCAGCCTGTGCATAATCACCACTTCTGCGTGTGCACAGACAAGCATCTGGAGATGGACCTGGGCAACTGTTGGTCAATAGTCTGGAAGAGCTAGATATGGAGCAGAGGAGAGTGAGAAACACCTGGAACCTACTGACACATCTGTGTTTGTCCTTTACCATACTTAACTACAAAGACCTTCAAAGAGTAATTCGTGACCATCATTCTTAGCAAGGTTGCTATGGCTATATTTTTATGACCCCTGGTTTAAATGTTACAACTCTTATTGTTTGAGGTATAGTAGCTGACTTTCTCGTCTTTCTTCACCATTAGACAATGAAGATTGTGTAGACTTTAGGCTTTGCCTATAATAAATCTTTGATATATACTGTTGTAGGAATGAAGAATACATACTCCTTATAAAATCTGAAGGTTTCTACAACCATGATTTATCATCAATTAACAATTCTTTTTATAAAGGTGAAAGGTCTAAGGTATATCCATTAACCAGCACTTATCCTCAATGAAGCTGTTTCAAAAATGTTCAACAGTCACAATGGTCTTTTGAAGAAGGAGAATATTTCATTGAGCAACATTTTTGCCCCAAAGGAAGAGAATATTCAGAAAGCTGCCTTGGCTTTTCCTCCAACTTCAAAACAGATTTTCACAGACCAGGTGCTTTATTGATTTGTTTAATGCACATATCTATTGCATTATGAAAAAATAGAAGAGAAAACACACAAATGAAAAAAATATAAAATAGAGTGTATAAGGGATTGTGAGATAAATAGACTGAGAAAAAATTTTAAATACATAAAATCCAATTAAAAAAGGAGGGAAAAAGTAAGACAAATGGTCAAAAGTGCAGTGAAAGGTGGGAAAACGGCGTAGATGATAGAGGCTTTGTTCACCCCTCTGGCGACCAAATCAAAGTTGTGATGGAAACAAGGAGCAAACAGCAAGAACAAATCATTTGGGATCCTGATGAACAAGTCATACAAGTAGAGAGAATTTCAAGAAATGACCCTGCAACTGCAGAAGGTAGGACTGGGCGATGACATGGGGCTGCCTGGTCTCGAGTGGCTGCATGAGACGGAGGCTGTGGCAGCAGCAGAAGCCTCTTACAGGGGCTGCACCTGTGAGCGGTTTTTCACAGTGATGGACCTGCTCTCTGTGAGCACCAGTGCCGATTCGGCTGTGCGTGGGGGGCACCAGGGACTTACAGGGAAACTTTGCCAGAGTGAGAGACTAGGTGAGATGTACTCTTTACAGAAGTGCTGGCAGTAGCCATTGTTCCCTGCTGAGCCCTCCCCCATCCCAGGGCTCTGACACAGCTAAGATCTCATCAAACTGGATAACAGAGGTCCCTCTGGCCAGAGGATTCTGTGAAACCCCACTTCCCCCAACTCATGGCCCCCACTCAAGCCACATCCAGGTATATCTTCAGTGAGTCAGGTGCTCACACTGGAGGCAGCTGGCCTCAGTTTCTGGTGTGGCCTTTTGAGGTAATTCTAAGCACAGCATCTATGAATTGGGGCTACATCTTAACAGGTCACCCCGGAGGGGCAGAGTCTTGGGCTAAGTTTGGCCTGTAGCCGAACCCATCAAAGGACTGTGCCACTGGACACCTACTTCACAAGTCTACACTAATAAGCCCGGGAGACTTAGGAGCTTTGCTTAGCACATAGAAACAGACATGGAAAGGCAGCCAAATGAGAAGGCAAAGAAACAGAAACCATATGAGAGAACAGAATAGAAATCCAGATATAATGGAATCAAGTAATCTAACAGATACAGAGTTCAAAACACTTGTTATAAAGATGCTTAATGAACTTTTGGGAAGTATAAATAAATTAAGTGAGACCTTCAACAAAGAGATAAAAAACATAAAAATGGAAATGAAAATTATAAGAGAACCAGTTTGAAATGAAGAACACATAATTTGAGATGAGAAGTATATTAAATGGAATAAACAAAGGAATAAACAAAGTGAATAAAGAAAAGGATCAAATGACCTATCTAGAGGACAGGAAAGCCAAGGACACTCAATCACAATGGCAAGAAGAAAGATGCCAAGACTATAAAAATAATCTAAGGAGCACATGGGACACTATTAAGAGTCAAATCTGTCTGATCAGTGTACTGGAAGGAAAACAGATGTTGAATAGCTGTTTGAAGAAATAATGATGGAAAACTTTCCTAACCTGGTGAAGGAAATGGACATAAAACCTAAGGAAACTCAGGGAATCCCAAAAAAACAGATATCCAAAGAGGCCCACACCAAGACACATCATCATTAAAATGCCAAAGTTTAAATACAAAAAAAAGAATATTAAAAGCAGCAAGAGGAAACCATATAGTTACTTATAAGGGAACACCCATAAGGCTGGCAGCTGATTTCTCAAAAGAAACTATACAGGACAGAAGGGCTTGGCACAATATATCTAATGTGATGAAGACCCAGGATATACAAACAAGGATAATTTAACCAGCAAAGCTATCATTTAAAGTTGAAAGACAGAAAAAGAGCTTCCCAGATAAAAAGAAGCTAAAGAAATTTATCAGCACCAAGCCAGTATTACAGGAAATGTTGGAGGGACTTCTTTAAGAAGAAAAAACATGTATCAAAAACAGGACTAAAGAATGGTAACAACTCCATTCCTATCAATAAGTACCTCAAATGGAAAAGAACTAAGTGCTCCAAATAAAAGATAGAGTGGATGAATGAAAAGAAAAACAAGGCCCCTATATGTTATCTACAAGAGCCTCTCTTCAGATTAAAAGATACGCACAGACTAAAAGGAAGGGGTTGGAAAAAGATATTGCTCTGATGGACGTAGAAGGTATTTAAGTCAGAGAAAGGTAAACACTATATTATTTCACTTACATGCGGAATCGAAAGAATAAAAAGAACAAACTAATCAAAAACAGACTCGCAAATATAGTGGACAATTTGCTGATGGACAGGGGGGTGGGTTGAAGGATGAGAAAATGGGGTGAAAGGTTAAAAAAGTACGAATTAGTAGCTGATGGATGGCCATGGGGATGGGGAGCATGGCATAGGAAATGCAGTTAGCATTAATATGTTGGCTAGGTCACGGGATAGAAGGAGCAGTTGGGGTGATTGTTTTATGAACTGTATAGATGTCTAACCAATGTATTGTATACTTGAAACCAATTAAAATAAATAAATTTAAAAAATTAAGAAAAAAAAAATGTGCGGTGAAAGCCCTAGCTTCTTGCTTACTGAAATTCAACCTTGACAGATAATTGGTGTTTCCATTTTATTTTATTTTATTTTTTTTCGTTTTCTTTCCCAATGTTCTGTTCAAAGTATTCCTTCATGTTCATCACTCAGCACCTCAATATCAGGAAACATTCAAAAGTAATCAAGCATTTGACTGGCAGTGTGTGGGGCAATCTGTGATCTCTGCATTTTTGCTCTTCAATATGGGGAGAAGACAGAAATGATCCAATACAGAAACTCTGTTTTGTTAGCATTACAAACATTTTCTTAATTTAACTTATATATTTTTAACCTTGAAATAATTTGGAATACCACTCTAGAGAAAAAGTTCTAAACAGGTGCTGCCATTTTTCTAGTCTCTACAATGAATTCACTTTTCCTACTTAAAAAAAAATGCGAAAGGATTATAAGGAAATTGAAAAGAATTCCAAGAATATGATTAAAATGCAAATATATTCTTAATCATTTATTGTTGTATAAAGAGGATGGAGGAGTTATAGTATAGAACTAAAAATAGTTATTGTCCAACATCCCCCCAAAAAGGTCATGGAAGTCATATTGATTCTAAAAAGAACATAAAGAATATGGGGAATATTAGCCATCTACAGAATACAGAAGAAAACCTTTTTCTATGAGATTCCGTGTTTTGGGGTGTTGGAACCACATCCTTGCCATGGTTGAATCTCCAGGTCTAGGACAGTGCCAGGAACATAGTACACACTCGAGAAACATGAATTGAATAAATTAGTTCAGGAGACAATTTGGAGAGAGTGCACCCAGTAGTTTTAAGATAACTCTTTAAGGCAAATTTTCAGATAACCAACATAAATATAATCTCCACACAGCAAAGTGATTTAGGAAGAGAACAAGTCAGATAAAATCATACCCATTGAACAAATATCCTCCAGTATGATTTAGAAAAAATTTAAACTCTATATACCAGGACCTACCATTCCATTCTTGCCAACTTCTCTGACTTCTCAGGCTGCCACTCCCCTCTCTGTTCTCTATACTCTAGCCACACTGTTTTGTTTTGTTTATTCTCCCTTTGTTATTCCTTGAATGTTTCAAGCCAAGTTCCACTTTAGGGCTTTACCTCTGCCCTTTCCTTTACCTGGTATGTTCTTCCTTAGATACTCTCACAGCTGGTTTCTCATCATCCACATCTTCTGAGGACTATCATATGCTTCAGAGGACTTGACCATGCTATCTAAAACAGCTACCACCTTCCCTTCGTTCTATCTAATACCCTACTATATTTCATTAGCATTTTGTACCATATGAAATTTTACTGTTTATTTTCTGGTTTACTTGATCTAAACTCCACTTGAATTTCACGTTATGCTGACACAAAGTAAATGGTCAATGAACAAATGAATGAACAAATGAATGAGCAAATGAATGAATGTGCAGAACATAAAATGTTATGAAACTATATTGAAGTGAAAAGGGTGATGTGATATCTGATAGAATCATGGCATACAGAGTCCAGGGTAAAAAAGGACATAGGGTTAAATCTCTGTTCTTGGCCCTAAAAGAAGGAGCTCTATTAATTGTTTCCTGATTAGTTCAGTATTACGTAAAGAGGTGCCCTAAATAAATGACAAATATTTTTTTCCTTAGCTTCCTATTTAGCAATTCAACTTTTAGGTACAATTAGTTTGATGTGCGTTGGAGCACTTTAAGTATGACACCCCAGATCCTGATAACTCTAGGATATAAAATGGCAAAGAGAGATGGAAATTGTTATTTTAATAGCTGACAACAGTTTTCATGAGAATTTTTATATTCAGGATAACACCATGATAATTCTGCTTGGTTGTAAAACGTAAGGTCTTAGAAGCTTTAGTTTTTTTAAAGAAGATGATGAAAAAAAGGAAAATCTAAACTGCTCTGCAAGACGAATGAAGATAAACTTAAGGAAGAGAACAGAAGAGGCAGAGGAGAATTGTGCTTATGAAAACAAACTGATGTCAAAGTCACCAAAGTAATTGTAAAAATAAAAAATGTTTGTTATACTTACACACACACACACACACACACTTACATTGCCCAAACCATCAGTAAATTCTTTTAACTTATTGCCTAGTAACTTCTTTTGTGAGAAGATTCTAAGATCAAGGAATAGCAGTTGAGTTCCATATCTGGGTTGGGCTGGAACAGCTATGGAAAGTGCAGTGTCAGTGAGACCAACAGTTCAGGTAATAGGAACTTAGAGATAAGGCTGACCTTAAGAAGATAGTATCCTAGCAGCTCACAGAAGCCTTGGTTAGGACTCCAACACTGGAACAAGACTAAAATTTTTAGAACACTTATTAACTTCCAAGATCGAGATAGAAAATCAGTAAAATAAGAACTTTAGATTTACCTATCACATGACTTCACTTCTGTATGAGTGGCAATTGTCATACTTTTATCTTCTACCAAGAAGTTGTTCAATCCAGTTCCAGATAAATTTCCAAATATTAAAAATCCTTAAAAAAAGAAGTTAAATATTGTATTTTCTGTCATATTTCATTTTTAATTTATAGAAGATGGGTTATTATATTCACCTTTGGTATCAATATGGGTAGCGCCATAAGTTAAAAATTAAAAATTGTCTAGAGAATGCAAAGGTCTAATTACCTATCAAGAAGGAAAAAAAATGGCAGGCATAATCCTCTATGAAGCTGAATTGTGTGCGTGTGTGTGAGTGCATTGTGTGAGAAAAAGCTAAGAGCAGAAACTGGCTATCTACATACTAGAACCAGGTAAAAGATTCTTCAAAGGAATGCCAAATTGAATCAAGGAATCCATGATCAAAGTCAAGTCAGAAACTGAAACAGCAGCGTTGACTCAGTTGGCTCAGGTGTTGTGAGAACACTGGAAATAAACTTAATGACACACTGTACTATTAATTTCGTGTCTGGGTTTGGAGGAAACTTATCAAAGTTGCAAATCTGAACCTAACTTTGCTCTCAGCATTAACTGTGCCTCAGTAACATTTACTGTCTAGAAAATGTCTTTTTTACTATTAGTTTACTATCTTTGTTTGATTATCTGGAACGTTTGTGGTGTCTGAGATGGCCTTTACCCTCCCCTCAGTTTGATTAAACTTTAGAAGAGTTTCTTCTTGACTATGGGCCTCTGACCTCCCTTTTCTTAGAGCATTTATTTTCAAAAGTTGTAACTGAAAATTCTTTCTTTGCCTCTTTGAGATATAAATCTTGCTTAACCCAGGAGGAATATCTTTCTCAAGGACCTGAGAGCTACCTTTTGAAATGTAATAATCAAAAATATACCACTCCTATCTTCCAGTCTCTAGGGGAGGGTAGGAAACAAACTGATAAATATCAATTAGCGAATGCAGATGTTCTAATTACCTTGACCAAACTTTCCCCTTTCCTCATCCCAACAGTCTTTCAGTATTTTCCATTAGCTTACCCTAGCATTTAATCCATTTCCTGTTTAGAAAATAAAAAAGTACAGCTCACTGCTAGCGTTAATTTAATTTTACATAAACATACTCTGAGGCTAAAGCAAACCTGACTGATTTTAAATGTGAAAATAAAATAAAAAAACTATTCTTGGAGTTATTTCTAAATAAAACTTGTCTCTAAACCTAATGTAACAGAATGTACATGATGATCAGCATTTAATAATTTTTTTGTGTGTGTGGTAACTTTCAAAGCACAGAACAACACAAAGCAGAACATCAGATTCCGCACAAAAATACCATGGTTTTTTCTGAATCTTCTTGTTATCCTTGTCACTGTGTGAAAAGTAAACTTTGCAGGAACCAGTCGGATTCTGTTTCCCTACTGTTGGTAGTATGCTCTTGGGGAAATGTCTTCCAGACAGGTGAAGAGATGTGACATCATCAGAGCACGAATGACCTTGAAAACGCTGCTGCCCTGAAGCATTCTTTCAGTAAACATCAGTCTGAGGTTTACGTGGCCGATTGTCCATCTGCTCAGAATTATCCTTCTTGAACAAGATGTAGAAGTTCATCACTGTAATTTTAGAAGGTGGCAAAAGAATTTCTTATACCACAACTTGTCTTTTGCTTTCAGTTGGATAAGAAGTGAGCATCTGATCAGCTGAGTCCACTGTTCTCATGTTCTTGTTATAATCCACAATGACACGTGGCTTCTTAGTTTTCCTTCCATTTCTGTGGTCTACATCAATCACAGTATCATTGTGGAATGTCGACAAGATTGTCATCTCCTCGTCACATTATTTCAGTGCCATAGTTCACCACAGAATCTGGCTATAGTCGTCCACTTTGTAATCCATTTATTTTTTCAGATAATTTGGCATCTGTTTTCTTTTTAAAGGAGATGTCCCAACTGGATGTCCTGTTTTGAGGTAATACCCTGAAAAGCATGGGAGGTGTACGGCAAACTTTGGCAGTAAGGTTAGGACCACAAGCGCTGCCGGGGAGTATTCTTGGGACAAATGAGAAATGGGTTAAAAATCCTCCTTTTTGTTTCTGAGGAGCTAAATTCAATCTTTCTCTCCTATTGCAATAGTCTTCAATAAAGTCTTCCTTCTCTGTTTAACTTTTAACTCCGACTGATGTGATTTTTCTTCGACAATGAACTTATTTTTTTTTCTCATTGTCCTAAAATCAGTAAGAGACTTTTCTTTTAAATAAGAGATTTAGAATAAGTGACACCAAAATGAGAATTCATGACAGAGGTAGTGAATGATAAATGCACTGAAGAACAAAAATAATCTGAGTGTAAAGTATGAAAATTCAGATAGCTGGGTAATACCAAGGAATAATTCAATGAAAAATACTCTTTCACTCTTTACCCTAAAAATACACACACACACACACACACACACACACACACGTGTGTTGAGAGGGAGGGAGGGAGAGAGAAAGAGTAAGAAGAATATTAAGATCTTTCTAACCTAATGCCAAACAAAAAATGCTCAAGGATGTGAAAAGTGTTAATTTTTTCTGCCAAGTGGAAAAATCTTCTTGAAATATGCTGGGAAATGCATGAGATTAATTTTGAGTTTAGCATGATTTCAACTATAGAATGCTCAGTGTTGATGTTCTGGTAAGAACCACTGCTTGCATTGATAGAGCTACAAGTTTACACACACACAAAAAGCCATAACATTTATAATGGACAAAAACAGAAATACGTAAACAAATTTTGACTATTTTCAGTAGAAAAATAGGTGTTTAAGATCTATAACTTTTAAGAAAAACAAACAAAACTACACAACAAAAACATTTAGGAACACATTTTGTTTGTCGTTTTTTCTCTTTTAAGTAGAAAAGAATGTAACATCCACATTTTGTTCATTAAGAAACAACTGTCTTCAGTTTGCTCAGTTTTCTGACTTGTTAGGATGATAAAACCAACTGGTAAATATAAAGTGTATCCAATATCATCTAGCTTATTTGGAAACGGCAGGATCTCTAAGATTTTCTAGAGAAAATTTTTTTTCTCCTTTTTCTTCTGCTAATAAGGGCGATTAGAAACATAATGGTCTGCACTGACTGGCAGCTTCCTAGTTAAAACTGAGCAGCAGCTGAGAGCCTCCCTACCTAGCTTTTTCTTCCAACAAAGATAAATGCTCCATTATCTACTTACTTTAGTCCTCTTAACTAAATTCAGCACAAATCATCACTTATAAAATTGATTATAACGTTATCAGTCTTTATTGAAATAAAATTAGTTATTCAGTTTTAGGTCTAAATTTTTAAATTAGTTGTTATTGGGGTTGTAAAAATGAATGGAGTGGAATGAAAAAAATCTGAAAGATCTTGTGTTTTTATTTACACAACTTCTTAATAAAAAAATGAACAGTCTAGAGACAATTAAATTCACAGAGAAGGATTAATTAAATCACTCGGACTAGAGAAAAATTCTGTGGGCAATATTTGATGATGAATAGATTTAGCTTGAGGTAAATTAGCCTATTGACATCTGGGTGGATCATCATGCTACTTTTAGGTTGGAAATGATGTCATAATTCATATATAATTGAGAGAAATATTTTTGGTAGCAAAAATAAATTATTGAGAATTATTTTTAGTCTCCTGAGCATTTCTCTGATGTAGGGAAGTAAAATTTAAGTTGATGTATGTTATTTCTCTCACCCTCCCAAATAACATGCTCATCATTCTTCTTGATATCCAATTGCCTAACACGCTGTGAGTAATTTCTTTCTGAGCGACTGATGTTTACTAGTCATAGTCAAATGTAAACCAGGGCATGAGACTAAGAAAAGCAGACTTTTTTTTCTCTGTGTATTTATCTTATAACTATAAATACTCACATGGCAATTTCCAAGTCAGCTTTCATCTAGAGTGTTTCTCATTTCCACTCATTAAAAAAATAACAACTCTGAAATCTCAGGAGCCTCAGTATTATGAAAACTTAAGGTGCTTTTAGTCTCTTCAAAGAATAGTAATAAAATTTTCTTAGGACTAAAAAGAAACAGCAACAACAAAAACCAGTATATCTGAGGATGAATCTGTGACATGGGAAAAATAACATGGAAAGAAACACTGATCACCAAGAAGTTGAGAAGCCTCAGTATCCATCTGCAACGGTGACCTTGCCATAGGTGTTGAGGATTGCAATCTATTGACTTCTTGCAAATAAAAATGAAATATCTCAGTGTTTTAATTTACATTTATTTGATAATAGCTCCCTCAAATGTTTTTTCATGTTTATTACTTAAATTATTTTTTTGTTGTTGAATTAACTGTTGTGCCCTTGGCCATTTCTCTTGGTGTTCTTTATCTTTTTTGGTCGTCTTTCTATATAACTTTTCTATGCTTTCATTTATGCGATATATATTTAGAAGTTTTGTTAATCTTTTTTTTATCCTTTCAGAGTCCTTGCTTTATTATTATTATTATTAGCTTCACTTTTAACTAAAGGAAGATACTGTCCGAGCACTTACACTTGCTTCTTTTATATATCAATGAAAAGAACAGATGTTACAATGATTTATTTTAAATTTTATAGATTTAGTATAAATGAATATTTTCTCATCTGTAAAAATGGACACAATAATACTAATAGCACAGGACTAATGTAGTAGGATGTAAGTAGAGGTGAGTAGTTATAACATTACTTCTTCATTTTCCCTTGCCCGCCTTCCTAGATGACGTTTGAAAAAGTGCAGTTTTCAATATGCTTTCAGCCTTGTCTTGAGTTTTGTGCATCCTCTAGTCTACAAATGTTCCCTTCTCCTCTACCTTTATCCTGATTCAAGTCCTCCCATATTAAACACAATTATTGCCTCTGCTCCTATAGCATGTTTTATTATGAAGATTCTATTTTATTTGTTTGTTTATATATCCATCTCTACCACTACTGTGCATTCCTTGAGAAGTCTAACACAGTGCTGTGTAAGTCTATTCTTTCTTCCAATTTATATGTGTGTAAGTCTATTCTTTCTTCCAGTTTATGTATTTGGAATTTACAACTAACATTGTGGTATATAGTAGTATCGCCTATGGTGTTACAAAGTAGTGGTTGGTTACTTCCCAGACTTTTAATGTGATATTGATGCCAGGTAAATAAATCTATAAATAGACAAAAATTACAAATCAATCTATTAATTTTAACTTTGTCAAATTAAATAGGGACCTATTTAATAATTACAAATGTACATACTAAATACGTGAATTAATAATAAACATATACATTTACTATTCACATATATAAAATATGCCTATGTAAATATAATGTATACAATATATATGATACTATCCATGTATATCATAATTTACATTAAAGATGTAACATAAGGGGAAAACATCATTAACGCATTTACTGTTTGCCCCAAGAATCCTCACTGGTAGTGCTTGTGGATTCAGCGTTTACCCCAGGATAACTCACGATTACAGTCCTCCTCTTACCCCCAAATTTTGCCATGAAATAGCTTGCTTTTATTATATTTGCATTGCTCTAGAATATCGATAGTCTTTGGAAACAAATGGTATCATTCTATTTATAGCATTCAGTTTTTAGTAGTGGTATTTCCACTTACAAAATATAGTAATTCTTGATTGCTGAAAATGTTAAATCCTCGAAAACATAGCATTCCTACACGTGATGTTAAATTAACTTTGGCAGCAAACTGCACTTTTTTTTCTAAAAAGGAAAAGGGGTAAAAGCAAGTTTTAAAAATACCTTAGTATAGTTTAATATAGTACTTATTAACTTTGACTTAACTTCATTATTGTTTGATTTGATCTATGATATAATTTTAAAAATCATATTATCATGAAAATAAATTTCTCCTTTACTTGAGAATTAAAAAGAATTGGAGTTCTTTGGCCAGTGAGGACAAGCTATTCAGAAATAGAATTTTTTTCCTAATATTTTAAATAATTTCAGACCACAACTTTGCTTTAGTTCACTGGAGTGAAATATAGATTTAAGGTAGCAGAATAGGCCATCCAAAACACACCAATTTGATATAAGGATTATTTGAGCTGAAGACAATTAAAGAAACAAACAAACAGGTACAAGGAAAGCTTTCTGTTCTCTGTCCTTTACATAGGTAAAGGTACTAGCCTAAAAGTGGACATACATTTGTATATGTACCCACAAACCCTGTCCCCATCTCCCCAAGGAAGAACAGAAGTTAGTCACTAAAGACAACTCTAGACCCTAATCAGCTCAGAGACCAGAGGAATCTACATAACAAACCCTGCTGAAACTAGCCCTTATTTGTTATTGGGCTTCTCCATATATTTGCCTTCTGACAACTTGCCACCTTTAGCTCAAAGTCCTTTTTCTTTGTGTTTCCTACACAAGATTATTAATCCTCTATAAGATTATTTTCTTTATTAAAATGCTATATAAACTCAAGTTTTACCCCTTTGAAGTTATATATCACTGAGTATTCTCATGTGTATGACGGATGCACCAGTTAATAATCTGTTGTTTTTCTCTTGTTAATCTGTCTTTTGTCCATCTAATTTGTAGAGCTCCAGTCAATAAACTCATGATGAGTAGAGAAAAAAGCATTTTTTTTCTTTCTCTGCAAATTCAATTTTTAATTTACACAAGCTTAGTTTCATTTTAAGTTCAAAAGCATTACTATACTATTTTCCATGCCAAAACTTGTATTAGATTCTTAGGTAAAATCTGAAATATTTTTATTCTGAAAGAAAATTGCTTCTGGTTCCAATAGTTATTTCAGTGGAGAGTAAGATCAATTAAGCATATATCTTAAAATATAAAAACCTGAATACATAGTTTATAAGCTAAAACTTAGATAGTAATGTCCCACATTTGATCAATTTTTCTATGAAATCAAGTAAGCTCCATTTTGTTTTATATTGACTTTCTATTCAGAGCTCACCCAGGAACATTTCAAGATATACAAGAAAATTCTCATTCAAAACTATATAATTTTAGCTTTTTTCAAACTGCATACTAAATGTGTTGAAAGCAGTTATGTAATATTAGTGAAGACTAAAAATTGTAGAAAATATTTCAACATTACCTGTTAGAGTTTATCTTAATGCAAAAGTATTTTAGCCTTTTTAAACTAATTATTCTTGTTTAAAAGCACTAATTATCTTTATATGCTGTTGAAATAACTACTACTTCATAAACCCATATTTTTAAATTCTTAACAATTGTTAATAAGCTTTGCAAGTTAACTTTCATGCATCTGTGTATTCAATTCACAAAAATTTACTTAACCACAATAAGTAGACAATTGTCTACAAGAGACAATAAGCATTAGTTTAAATCAATATCTGCAAAATGTGCCTAGAAAATACTTAGACCTTTTTGATAAGTAATCAACTGTTATATGTAGAGAAATTGGGAATTGGTGAATAATTTCAAAAAACATTAGTATTTAATTTAAAATTACTTTTTGTCAGAGGGTCATAGGTAAAGGTACCTGTCTAATTTTCATCTTATTATATGTAAAAGTTTGTAAAATTATTGTGTCTAAATTATTATTGTAAAATGACTATCTCAACCTAGGGATAGAAAGTGAAATATATTAAAAACAGCAAGTTACAGATATATTGATAAACAAAAATTTAGGCTGTTCAAATATGCATTTTAATTTTCATTTATGACCAAAAGAGTTCATGATCCAGCCTGTTTTATTCCTTCCTCCAGCTCTATTCTAACACAAGTTATAAAAAGTTTCTCCCAAGAGAAAACAGGATTTAAATTCAATCTTCATAACTAATAGATAGATATTTTCCACCTTGATTGACAGTTTATATTAAATTAGAGTTCAAACGTTTGTAAACTTTAAACACATGCAGAACTCACATTTTACTTTTAAAAGATAGACATAAAATTTTTTCCCCTTTGGGCTAATAAAATATAATACAGCAAAACAACTTCTGTTGAAAAAATAAGATTTTAAACTGTCACTGCAGCTGATACATAGTGATTTATGAGTTTCCTATTAGAATGAAAGAGAGAAGATTTGTAATTTTCTTTAGAGAACTTGATATTAACCATTTTCAAAGATTTTTATATATAAATAAATGTATTTTATAATATAATTGTTTATATTATAACAATTAGCATTCATTTCATTTCCTACATTATATAATCTAGACTTTATAATAAGTACAATGATAGATTCACATTGTTTGTTACTCTCAGAAGAGCCATTTTCTCACATGACAGATATTTTGTACTGCTGTGAATTTATTGTAGCTATGGTAAGAATAAAACTGTGAACTCTAATATAAACATTTTTAAGAGTGAAAGAGGTATTCAATGTCTATTTACATCCAAAATAGCCTTTCATATATATGATTATGTTATAATATTCATCGCCACTATATAAAATTGTACTTACTGCAGAGATTTTCTTGGTGTTCATCATGCTGTAATGTTATGGACATACAGCACAGAAAAAAGCCCACAAAATCCTCTCCAGAAGAAACAGTGATGACTTCCTGAATATCCAGCAATGTTTTATATATTACTTTTATAAATACACTTTATGAAGCAATCATTAAGGTAAATCAATTTATTTGGAAATTAGTCTTCCACAAACTCAGTGCAGGTAGAAATTCTGTGCCTTGGGAAAAGGAAGGATCTGGAGAAGCCATCCAGTCTTTCACTACCCTTCAGGCCAAACTGGACTTGGATTCTGTTCACATGATGCTTTACTCACTGAATTCAGTTAAATGGGCATTTGTCAAAGGACAGAGTGCTGGAGCGAAAATAGTGGGTTGGTGTACATTTTTACTTTTTATTTATCTGATTTGGCATTAAGTACACAGGATTTGAAAAACAGCTAATAAGTAATGGGTTTTTGTTGAAAGGTATTTTTTACTCCCCAAATCCAAGTTATTTTAGAAAATGAGCAAAAAATCCTTAAATATTTTCTATTATGGACTTCACAGTACTACAGACTCCCCTTCATGTGTTTGGGTCACATTATAAAACTAATGGGCTCGATGGGATAATATTTGGTCTTCAAAAGCTTTCCAGAGTAGCTGAGTAGAGAGTTAGTCAAGTTACCAACAACAAATGAGTTTTGATTTGGCAAGAAATTGAGCTATTGTCTCTAATCATCCTTTGAAGAAAGATTTGTACATTGACAAAAATACAGGACAAGTTCATTGAAGCTAATTGGAACAGACAGAAAATAAAAGCAAGAGCAGCTGAGTCTTTCATTGAGGTGATTCGTGTTTTTATGTCTAATCACAACAGCCTAGTAGCTGGTTTTCCTCTAGTATGCCACTAATCACTGGTATTTCCAGAGAGGCCTCTCCTGGGAACCTTGCATTTTGTTTCCAGAAATGAGCTAAAGAAGCATGTCCTTTATTGAAGTAGAGGAACCTGACATGGACCAGACAGCTTGACTTTTCTGCCTTAAGTGCTTGGTGCAGGCCATTGCAGATGTCCCCAGGTAACTGGTGACTCCCTGCTCTATTCTTATAGCCTACTCTCATGGGGATTTATCTTTCTATTGGCAATTATAATGTATTGTAAAGTATCTACTCATTGGTTTCTTTCCTTCACTACACTGGAGTTGGGGACTGGAGTCGGGGGCAAGGTTCATAGCTTCTTATTTATCTTTGATACCTACAGCCTGAAGAAAGGAGAGAGGGAGAAAGGGAGAAAGGAAATGACACTAGTTTATTAAAGACCTATCATATGCTTACTACCTATCGTTCACTGCCTCTCAAGAAGCTTAATACAGGTCAATTAGAAAATATAGACCCATGTCACCGAATATGGTATCCATTGGCCACACATGGCTATTGAGATCTTGAAGTGTAGCTGGTTAAAATTGGGATGTGCTGTAAGTGTAAAATATACACATAGAATTTTGAAGACAGTAAAATATATAATGTAAAATTATAAAAATAATCTTTATGTTGATTACATGTTGAGATGATAATATTTTTGATGCACTGGGTTAAATCAAATATATTATTAAAATCTATTTTATGGTTTTTTTTTTTACTTCTTCTAATGTAGCTAGTGTAGAGAAAAGGCAAGAGAACTAAATGTTAAATCAAGCTATATTCAGAGACTGCAATATACTGGTCAGCCTTATAGCCAGACCACAAGGAAACCTAAAGAACAAAGGAAAATTTCTGCTGTGATTGCTAATAAACCATTACTCCACACCATGAAAGGGAAACACAAAATAAAATCATTCATTCCCTATAGCTAAAATTATATAGTACCTATGGATCAAAGGCTGGGGATTGCTAGCATGCCTTTCTGGCTATATACTCTTACCCCTTCCTCACTGTATGTCCATATCAAAGGAAAACGGGTAAACAGTCTTTAAACTATAATTCACAGAAACTAAAGAATGATTTATAAAATTGAATTCCCTGAACACTCGAGGGTCCCTCTCAGTGTCTTTCTCTCAGTCCTTCTCAGTGCCTTTACTCTGTCTTTCTTACTGTCCACACCTTTCTCTGCTGTCTCTGTCCCTCTGAGTCTCTCTCAGGCCCTCTCATTCTCTGCCTCTGAGAGGAGACCATGCTCTGTCTATGGAGTGTTACCTCATCTCTAATAAACGTTTCTTTTGACTAACTTTGGCAGGTATTTGAGTTTTCTTGAGCTCAGCAAAGAATCCTTTTCTCTCTCAGTGCAGGGCTTGAGCTCCTTCCCCCCACCCTCAACCCCCAATTCGAGGAATTTGCCCTGTCCTGTATCACAGCTACTAGAAAATTAAAAATTATATATGTAGCTCTTGCTTTATTTCTATTGGACACAACTGCTATAGACCCTCTATGAATTTACTTTGTAACTGGAAAGGGGGAAAGTAGAGGATGATGGTGAAGTATCAACAGTGAGGCTAAAGGCAATACTATTATGGAGTATCTGCCAAGACGGGCATTGCTAAGCATTTTATATGCACAACTTTATTTAATTCTTACAACTGTTTACATGATAACACTTATCATGATATATTACAATTTGTCGTCTAAATCCTCAACTGGATTACAGACACCATCAGGACAAGGATCCCATTTATTTTTCTTCCTTTTTTGTGTGTTATAACCTTACCATTCAGTATGATTTTCTAATTCATAAAATGCTCAATAAATTTCTCTTGAATGAATGAACAGATACCTAAACAAATGAGAAAAAAGTACTCCTGTTTTTAGATGAGGAAGCTAAAACTTTGACTAAACTCACACAACAGTAACTCAGCCTAAGACCATCAGATTCCAAAGTCTGTTCTTTCTCACTGTATTTCAGAAGCATCAAAAAAATTATTTACTCAAAATTAATTAGCTTTGAAGAATTAAAGAAAGGGTCAGTGAAGAAAATAACACCCCTCAAGCTGAATTCATTTACTTTTGAGCAAAGACCTTTGTTACATATAAGTCGTTCTCAATCTTTTGGTGCACAAGAATCTATTTTAAGATCAAACACTTTGTTTGTGTCCATATTTACAAGTTTTATTTTTAATATATGTCACACAAGAAAATGTATAACAAAGCTATACAAAAAGAGTAGTGTTTTTGGACGAGATACAGATTTAGCTGTTTACTTCTTGAAGAATTTTTTTGCATATGCTCCTCGTCGGCTCTGACCCCAGTCTGTGGCCCACTACTACTGAAATAACTAAATTTTCTTATAAGTTTTACAGACTTGTTATCCCCATTGTGCTGGGATCCTGGAAGGAGAATGTTTCAATTAATGAAACATGCATTACATGCAGAGAGGAAGCTGATTGACCCAGTCCAGGGTCCCCAGGAGGGCCAAGAGAACAGTAAGAGAAGCCACTGGTACTTTCACTTTATGTTCTCACATCCTGCTGCTTCCACAATTTAAAAACAAAAATTTATTAAAATGTGTGATGTAGATTGGAGATGAAATATAAGAAAGAGTAGTAGGAAGAACTTTATAAAATAAGTGAGATTAAAACTGGACCTTGTTACATAATCTACTACTGTTTGAGCCAGTAGTAAAATTATGATACAAAAATAAAAATATTAATCTGGTTGCAAAGTCACCAGAATGAATGTCTTGATTCTTTGTGGCTCTGCTTACATTCATCAACATGTCTTTCTCTCTCTCCTTTTAGGTTAAAAGATCCTAGAAGACAGAATTGTGTTTCATCATCTTTGTTCCCTTGACAGAATTCAGCATTGTTCTTTTTTTCCCCTAGATATGTATTTTTCCCTAAATATGTTTACTTAAAAAATTAGTCTCACTCAGTAACTACAGATAGTCTTCTATCTGATTTCTGCCTCTGCCTGGTACACAGTTGATGCTCAATATGAATTCTTTGAGTGAATAAACAAATGAGTTCATAATAAGTAAATGATAAATAAATGGTTGGATGATGGATGGGTGAATGGATGGATGAACTGCCCTTCTGTGAAGTGGACAGATTGCAAAATTCAAGGAAAAAAGGATGCGATTGAATTATTGCATGAGGAAAATAAAAGTAAATGAAGAATTATGGCATAGTCTGTGGAAGAAAAGACCATGTAGAATGACTAAGCGGTATTTGATCAAAAGTGCAGAGATAGTAAATCTCAGTATGCAAAGGATAGAATATATTTGAGCTTTAGTATTTGTTGAGGAAGAAAATTATAGGTATAAATGATATTGTTAGCATATTAGTATAGCTAAACATATTAATGTTTATGGTAAGTAAGCTGCATTAGACAGATGCATAACCTTGAGCAAACATAAATCATCCAGGAAAAAAGTCCTCTGAAAGGTACACATTAGTGTTACAAAACAGCGTGTTACACTGAAAACATTTCATCAGAGATTTTGGCCATTTACTCTCTGTGAGAAGGGATTTTTATTTTAGGCATGAAGAAATAAGTCCTATGTAACAGCCCCTTTCCAAAACCTATTAAAGGAGGACTGAGTGATGTTTTACAGAACTTCACATAACACAACGTGACAGCACAGCACTTCACATTACATTGTGCACTAAACAACAGCTCATATTGTGTAAATGGAATCCACGTTTACAAAGACAAAACTCGGTAAACCTGAGCCGCTGAACTGAGCTGCTTATTTTATATGAATTTTCCCATGTTAAAAAACATGGCATAATCAGATGCAAGAATTGACTTATTTTCATACTTAGGATGGTTTTTGTTTATACATGTGATAGCTTAATTTTGACACTGGACTAATAACTAATAATGGTGGTGGATGAACTAGAATTCATTGTATATCACAGCTCAAGAAAAAACAAACACAAATTAAATGTAAGCATTTTTGTAAGTATGTATTTTCTGACAAACATGCCAGCTTATCACTCAGGAGAGTGGTTTTATATGGATTTATATGGAACAACAAAGAGCTTCAGTCTTAATCGGTAGTTTCCTGTGGGGCTTTAGTAAAAATATAAGTTAGAACATGGATCAGTTTAAATGTATTTTGGCCATTTGAAAGTCTTATAATGGAAATAGTTCCTAAAGTACAAAGTTTTTCATATATAATTATGCACATCAAACCCTAATCCTTGGCTTTCTACAAATTTGTATGGAAAAAAAGCTACTATCTCAGGTAAGACCAGATGTTCTCATGATAGACATTATAATGATGATAGTGGGCTGCAAATTGTAACATATTTTAAAAATTATATTATGTCTTGGTCTTAAGGCTTCAGGAATTTGAAACTATTTTCTGTATTATAATAAAACCTTAAAAATACATGCAGTTCAGCCCTGCATATGTTGACGCTGAGATGCCATTAGTGGAAATGCCTAATAGTCGGTTGGAAGTATGATTCTAAAATTCAAAACTAATTTTTCTCTGGAAATATAGATTTGGGAGTCACAGTAAAAGGGGTAGCTAGGGCAATGGAGGTGGTTGGGAAACATGGGGGTGTGGTATGGTGTAGCTCTAAAAGGGCAGGCAAGGGGGGTTGACCAAGCAAAAGAAGATGAGATTGTTCAGATGTAGAGAAACACCAGGAGAGAAAGTGTGTGGGAGCTTTCAAGTAGTCACAAAATCAATATTGTCACATGCTACACACAAGGCAAAGAAAAAAAGGGGTCTTTGGATGTTGTAATTCCAGAAGGCCAATTATAACCACGTAAAGGTTTCAGTGGAATGTAGAAAAAGCAAGACTGCAAGAGGTTGAGGACTTATTTTAACTTTTACTCAGAATCTATGCTTTGCTTAGACGCAAACAAGGATTGTCTCTGGCTCATAAATAGTGAATTTATATACCACTTTTTAAAATCAATGGGAACATATTCCAGCTACCACAGACTTTTAGTAAGAAGCTACACAAATCATAGTGAGGCATTTCCCAGAGGTGCACATTGGGGCATCTTTTCCCTCAGTATGCCACTCTTAGAAGGCAACTGATGTACGGAAAGATTGATGTCTAAGGGTAAAGCTCATTTTAATAAGTTGTAAACTAATGCCCATAAATAAGGGAGTGGTTAAACTGAGTATGATCAAATATGACTCACTTTATGCAAAATATTCAGTGTTGTGAGGGAAAAGAATATAATTTAATATATAAATATATATTATTATGTACAAAAGCAGAATATCAAACAGCATATCCAGAATAATTGTCTAATTTTGTTTAGCAAAAACACCAGAAAGTATACACATAGAGAAAAGACTATGAGAAAATATACTAAAATTTCAGAGTAGTTTTCTCTGAATGGTAATGTTATGTTTGAATTTAATTTTATTCTTTGTACTTTTTTATTTTCTAAATTTTATAGAAAATATGTATTACTTTTCTTAATAGGAAGTACCACTAACTTCTAATTTTAAAAGACGAAAGGAGGGAGAAATAGAAATAAAATAGTTTTTCCTTAAAAACACACTCATGCATACATCCACTCATGACATATATATGCTTTGCGTGTGTGCACAACACACACATGCACACATGTTCACATGCATGCACACACACTTTTTCCTCTAGAAGACAAGAGGTAGAAATATATTTTACTTGCTATTTTTGGAATTTGGGCAGACCCAGTCCTGAAGCCCTGTTTGGCAAGTGTGACCTACATACGACTTTAGAACAAAAGATCAAATAGGTTTTGACAATTATTGAAAACTAATGTTGTTTAACTATGCTTTTGATAGTACCCATGTGAAATACACAAAATAGTAAATATTAGGAGTTCGTAACATCTCTCGAAATTCCAACTGATAATTATTTTTGGCATTCTAATAACGCTATTATCTGAAAAGCACACACCCTGATTTAACCTAAGTGAGACAAGGATGGAGCTATCGCAGATTTCATAAAGAGGTCCAACTTAGGAAATCATGAAACTACCTACTAATATTTTTTAAATTGTTAATGCTTTTATTTATGTCCATCTAGAAATCATTTTACGGCTTCATTTAAAGCTTGTGCCTCATCTTCTATATTGAAGCTAGTGATAAAAAGGAATAATATTAAATTATACCTTCATGCTGCTAATTTGTTTTGTACTAAGCAAGGAATCTTAAGACCTGGAGAACTATATAAATTCTCATTAACCTTAATTCCATTTAAATGTGATAGCTGAACTGCTGGTGGAACACTGAAGTTAGACAGAGAGCAACAGAATAGGGTGCAGTCTTTTAAAATAGGTAGACTGTATTTCAAAATGTTTATAAAATATTCAAAAATGAAATAAAGATATTATTCTACCTCTGAATACAAACTAATATTAAGTAGATACGTTTTAAGAACAATTCTTTCTGTAGGCACTTGAATGCTGTATGTTCAGAGTAATAAACTTAGTTCTATGGAAGAATAATATTATATAATTTAGCATAAAATATATTTTCCCTACTCCCATTTTCTGACTTTAAGGTGTAGAATGGAAAAAAAAGAACCATTTCTAGCAACTGTCTCAAGGATCCCACAAAGCAGTACTATGCACCAGAAAGACATCTTCAGCCCCATAATAGGAGCAAGTTGATCTGTCATCAGTGGTGGTGGTAATGGTTCTGATGCTCTGCAGTCTGTGAACATGTAACTAGGTGTGTGGCAAGCTGGCGCTGAGTACAAGAATGCATGTGGTGTCAGTTGTGAAAGAGGAACTCTGCATAAGAGATACATATGACATCTCTATCATTTATGTGACACGTACCAACTGAAAAGAAATATTGACATTTTTAATTAAATGCTTCAGACACTATAAAAATTATTTAAGTCATATCATTTTATACTGGGGCTTCTTATGGTCAAGAAGAGTGTTTTATTTTCTATAAGTTTCTTAAGTTACATTAGGCATGGTTTCAAGTGCTAGATTCTAAAACTTTTTTGTCTCCTAAAATAATTTTAAACTTGTGAGAATTAAATGAGGTATGAAGCTCTGAATAGTGGTCATTGAAAACTGACCAGTACATCCTCATTTTTCTTGCAAATCAAAAATTCTAATAAAGGGAAGTTATAAGATCATGAAGTATAAATACATTATTACTTCAGGTAAGTTACTAAACACAGCTGGTTTGGGAGGAGGGCGGAGTAAAGATTTTGCTCTCCATTACTCTATTTCCTAAGATGAACACACTGAAATGTCATTTTATTTTGAAGCAGACTAAGACTCCTGAAATGACTCACTCTTGCTTCTGACAACCCATTAAAAATAAACAAATTTCCTAAAAAAATCATTCATTGCCTCTGCCCTGAGACATTCACTCATTGAAAGAGGCGGGAGGAATTCACATTCACAGACCTCTCTGATAACCTTCCATTGGCTGCCTTTATCTCCATTTCCAAAAGTTTATCAGTCGCTCTTTCCTTGGTGCCACACCTCCAGCCTTTCACTTAGTCACTATAATAAGACTTACTAATCTATAATATATTATTTATTTTCATGTTTCCTTTTCATCCTAGACTATGAATTATTTGAGAATAAGAGCCAGACTTATACATACAGCACATTACCTGGTACATGGTAGATGTTTGATAAGTGCTGAGTCATTTACAGGTATTTTTCATTTGGATAACACCATTATCCTGTGGGGAAGACATTACTGTGCTTATTTTATTGATAGGAAAAAGGCTTGAAGAAGTGAGATGAATTGTCTATAGTCACACAGACTTCACTGGTAGAGTTTATATTCAAAGCTTTTACATTTCATCAATTTTAACATAATTTTTTGCTTTTCACACTTAAAACGTCCTGAAATTGGGATGTGTTTCACCATGTATGGCAAGTTTTAATCACTGTCACCTGGGCAGCAGGTGTCATTTTTGTGTGTTTGAGGAACTTTGAGGTAGGAGAATGGTTTTACAAAACATAATGAGCTTAACTGCTATTTAAAATGTCTTCCAAAATATTACACTATGATTCACCCTGAAATGAAATTTACTGAAAACGCAGAAAGGCAGAGTAACAAAGCAGCAGAGCACAAATTGGTCACTAGGGAAGCAAATATTGAAATTCTATATGTCTTGCTAAGCAATAATGAAGTGCATTATGGAACTTACAAAGGAAGATATACTCACAAATAGATAAAACACTGTTAACGTTTGTTGGGATCAGTCAGATAAAAGAGTACTAGGAGGCCACTAGAATGTAAATTTGGCAGGTAAACAGCACAGCAATGCTTTCAACTGAAAGGAAAGCACCTATGATGATGGAAATGTTCTATAATCTACGCAATCAATATAGTAGCCACCAAGACATGTGGTTATTGAACATGTAAAATATGGTCAGTACAACTGAGAAAATGAGCTGTTATTTTATTTTAATTAATTTAATTATAAATAGTCACATGTTGCTAGTGGCTACCCTTTGGGCAGTGTAAAACTAGATGGTGCTGTGTAAGCCAATCCATCTTTAGGAAAATTGGTGACTGTTAAGTTGGATGGCAGAGTGAGTTTCTAACCTCTCATCTGAAAAGTGCAAATACAATGTATTTCAAAATTTTGCATGAGTTTAATGAGATGTTATACTAAATTGAGCTTTGCATAAATCCTGGCACATGACGAATGAAAATAAAGTAGTAATAATAGGGAGAACAGGACCAGTTACAACAAAATCATCTTCATCTTTGCTGACAAATAGCATCTAAGGTTTGAATATTGCAATAAGCAGGAGATCAGAAGGAATACCTTCTCCATCACCCCCCAACGGCAAGTTGCCTAAAAATTAAAAAGTTCATTACAGACAGTAATTAGGCTATGCATAATCTTATTAAATATTGATCAGCCTGAAATTTTTTGAAGGTGAATTAGTGCACATGTAATGCTTCGGGATATGTATCTGCATTTTGAAAATCCAAGTTCTAGTGTCTTTGGCTTACCCTCTACTTCTTAAAGAGATGCCAGATTATTTCTTGCATTAATGAGAGTTCTAACAAGGCTAGACTCTTTCTTGTTAATTACAAAGGGGAATATTGTGTTTGCCAAGGGGAACCTTGGAGAAATGCTAATAAGGAAGGGTGTCCTTCCTGAGCCCACGCTAAAGGCTAGACTGTTTTTAGGACTGGTGGGTAACCCTTCTGGGGATCTTTCCATCTGTTTTCATTAGTAAATATATTATAGGTTTATTTGTGTATATGCATGTGTGTGTGTAAATCAGAGGAAGGTGTGTGTATTGTGAGGTATCTGTGTGTAAGGGGACACCAGGTTAATAAGGACAATAAAGATGGGAATGGGGGTAACATCTTGGCATTGACATCCACCTAAACTTTTGATCTAGTTAAAAGTCGTTAAGGAGAGAAGGGTTAAGGAGAGAAACTGAAATTGCTGATTTTAGGAAAGATGTCATTCTCTGAGACTGAGACTAAGATTGAGCAATGCTGCCTTATTAAGGAAGAAGGTCCAGGAAATCTAACCACTTTCTCAGCCTTGCAGAGAATTAAGTACACGCTATCGTCTGGGAGACTGGCTTTTTGGAAACAGTGAAAAATAGAACCTTATGCACAGAAATTAGCAGTGTGATGTACACTATCAGAAAAGGTTGTGGTGAGGATGCACCAAAGAACTTAGTAACAGACACTGACAATGGGACACGCATGTAGCACAGGAAAAACTGGGCTGAACTTGCACAGGGACCAACACTCACAGACCACACTGTTCATACCCCGTCTCGTAAACACTTGTTGAGAGGCCTCAGGAAGGGCATTGAGATCCCACTGGTCAGATAGAGTCTCATATAAGCAGGCATTAATGTTAAGGTGACCTAATTTGTCCCCACTGGATGGGGATGCCAGAGGACACTGGAGTACAAGCTGTTTTGTTAATTTGTAGTTCCTGTTGTTATTCAAACCTTTGTGAGTTTCTATAGTTGTGCCACAGCGATTTAGGGTGGAGTTAGCCCAGGGTAGTTTTGGGCACAAGAAAGGACTGTTTGTTGAAAGCCTGCTCATCATTTGCCTTTTCATTGCTACCAGAACAATAATAACTAGAATCACTAAATCTAGCACTTGAATAAAGGCCCTTCAGAGAGCTTAATGGTGGCAATTACCAAATAGTACACACTAACAGTTCTTGGCAGGAAGTGAGGAACAAGAAGTAAAGAATTACTCCATGAACTGAAAAATTTAAGGAGTGCTTCAAATACAAAAATATGTAAATTTAAAAAAATGAGAAGACCATTGGAACAAACAACTGTTCTCTTGAGAAATAAATACCAAATAAAGTTTAAGAATATACTCATTCGAAATGAAGCCTTAAACCACACTGGGAGATAACAAACCACAGTTTTATGTGCATTGTTTAACTCAACCTACAAGGGCTGAAACTAAAATGTTTGCCTTTTCTGGCAAAGGTTGTATTTATAGAAAGTCCCATTTCACTGGCCCTTTATTATTCTCTGGGGATGCTTAGTGATTGTATTATAATGATAGACTAGGGGATATTTGTTTCTATCCTTTCAATTTGATGGCTTAGTTCCAAATATCGCTTATCTGAAAATGTTACCCAGCAGTGCTGTTCATACCCTAGCCATGAAACTTGAGTAACAGATAGGAAATACTAAGCTTGGCCATGTAAATAGAGTAACAAAATGAAATATGACTCTACACAGTATGAAGTGAAGTTCATGAAATGGGCAACCATATTTTAAAGATTCCTTTTTGAGCAATAAAAATATTGGAAAAGAGAACAGAAGGAAGGAGGAAAGTTGTAATTCTATTGGTCAGAGGGAATATAGATCAAAAGGTGTGGAGTACATAAGATGTCCCAAGTCCAGCTGACAAATTTGACGTGAATAAATCACTAGGACAAGATGGCACTCACCCAAGAGTTTGAAGAAACTCAAGAGGGAAATTGTGGTAATTTGTAAACTGTTATTATTGCAAACAGGCACCTTGTAGAGGACTGGGTTATTGCTGATGTGATTCCCCACCCCAACACCACCCTCAATCTATAAGAAGAACCCTTGAGAAAACCTTGGAAACAAGATACAGACCAGCAAGACTGGCTTTCCAGGCACAAAAAGATGGGGAGAATAATAGAAAAAAGTCAATTCCACTGAATATTTTTGTTTATCTAGCTTACTGAGATAAAAACTAGTTTTGGTAAGAGGAAATCACACCAGTATGCCTTTGGGTTTTCTGAGACTTTCAATGGTATTGTGTGACTAATAGAGAGAATTTACTTTTTTTAAAAAGGGTCTTTGAAAATATTGATTTATAGTGGCTGTTTAAAAAACACACCTGAGTTAATGTGGGGTTGCGGAAATCTCCCTGTCACATATTAAAAACAATTATAGAAAACATAGATAAGACTCACAAAGAGCTCTTTCCCTAATGTATCCTTTGGGGGTTGTGAGAATCAGTCTTATTTCATTGGGTGGACTGGCACAGAAATTTTGAGTAGATATTTGAAGTTAATATATTCTCTCAAGTTCTAATCACAATGGAACTATCAAGCCAAGAGGACAAAAACATGAAAATGTAAAAGGATTTTTGAAAAAGAAGAAACATGTTAGGCCAATTTTAATGTGTAATCAAGAATGTACTCATAACTTGATTCTCAAGTAGGTCACGAGCTTTAAACACTAACAGGACAGGGTCTCTTCAGAGACAAAGCCTTAAACAAATCCGATCATCAGCTTCAGAGTACATGTAGGACAGAAATTACCCCGCACTGAGTGTCTACCTACTGTGCCAGTTGTATACATGCTCTCACTTATCACAGCGACTCAGTAGATGATCTTATGAAACTTAGAGTCTGTAGTTAATAATACTGCATTATATACTTAAAAATTATAAGAAGGTAAATCTCATGTTAAGTGTTCTTTAAAAAGCCTCGGCAATGTACTGATGTTTTTAGATACTGCACATATTTCTACAAGAACAAGAGTATAGTATTAACTTTGTTATGTGCAAGTGATTTTTGTGACAACATGAGTCTTGGTATAAGTTCTTTCTTCACTTATCAATTGACCTCATTATTTTCTTACTACTTAAGGTAAATTTCTATTTCCTATATCTAGAAGGTGAATATTAGTGCACAAAGACACAAAAATAATGCACTCATGCGGCTGACATACATTTTCTTCTGTTACACGTGTAAGAGAGCTAAAATGAAGAAAAATGAACTTTCTCAAATTCAGATAGCTTTGAGGGATAGAACCAAGATAAAAACCTATGACAGTTTTATACTAAATTCTGTGCTCTTGAAAGATCATCATTAATAACTAGTCACTTGACTTAAATTTATTCTTATTTTAAAAAATGTGGCCTTGCACAAAGCTTCTAATTCTACTGTTTTAGCGATTACTACTCAATCATCCTGTTCTACTTCCTTTTCTCTCAAAGAACCACTAATCGTTTTCCAGTTAGGTTTCCTTTTCATGAAGTCTAAGAGCTGAAAGTATAAATAGGTTCAAGAAAGATTTTAAATGTTATTTTTTCATTTATTGCTATTATTTATTAAGTGAGAAACATATTTTTGTTTTCTTTTGTTTTGAATCAAGATGGAATTTTATCAAAATTTCAATCCAAATTAAAAGATGTGAAATGAAGGTACAAAGTAAATGTGTTTGCTTGAGATAACAGAATTTACACGTGGTAGAGTTGGGGATGGTGAGAGGAGGTAAAAATCTGTGTATGACTATGTCTCAGTCTTCTGAGGACCGATCTGCTCATATGCAAGGTGAGAAGCAGGAAGGTCTAGCAGAGGTCACCTGCAGAAATAATGATCATGTTGCTAATGAGGGAAACGAGATTTGGCCACCTCAAAATATGCCTTTTAGGATACTATTTTAAGCTGGTTGTTTTTAAGAAACAAAAGACTAAAACAAACAAACTAAAAAAAAACCCACTTTTGATTCTCCCCCTTAACCCACCTAAAAGAATTCATGGAGAAAAGCCTGCTTCAGGAAGGAAACCTTAGCATGTTATCTTTAGCACACTCACCTTAGCATATATGAGTTAAAGGTGGCAGACAAGAAGAACTCTAGCAAAGCTAGAGTATCAGGTGGCCCAGCAAGAATTTGTTCACTGTGTGTTTACTCTTTCCCATCTACCAGTGAATTGCCTGTTATCCCTTTAAAATCCTAGATCCCTGGCTCCTTCTCCTTTGTCCAGAATAGCATATAATCCTCAACTGCCCAATCTGTCTGTTGGTCCAGTATTCTTAGGGCACCCCTGTATGAACATATGTAATAAATTTGGTTGTTTTCTTCCCTGTTAATCTGTTTTATGTTAATTTGATTATTAGTCCAGCCAGAAGAACTTAGAAAGATGGGAGGAAAAATTATTTTTCTGCCCCCACACTATCAAAATGCTAAATCTCTTAGTAAAAGTGGATGTAGATGCCTTAAGGTAGCAATTTAGAGTACGATTACAATTGCTACAGAATCCAAAGAATGCATTACAAATAGAAGATAAACTGTATTATGTTTTAAACTCATAGTCAAATCTAATTTATGATTCAGTTTCTAAAAACAGTGTTGAAGTAGTAGGTAATTCTGTTCCATATTACAAATTGATAAAAGGTACTTCAAAAACACAGGTGGCTGCATAACTGCTGGAAAATGACCAGGATGCATTTACATAACTGCTCGATGCATCATCAGAACATTCTACCACTCCAACCTATTCCTCATTGTTCTGGTCCTTGTTTTGTGCTATGCCTGACAGATTTTCCCTTTCTTTCATTTTTTATTTTCTCATATGTACCTTAGCCAAAGCCTAGCATTTGTCAGATGGCTTCCTGGGGTTAAGAGGTAGGCTGGGAGGCTTAAAGGCATGGGTTTCAGCAGGATGTGGGGAGAGGTAATTTCTCTTCTGGAAACTCCACTGGAAACATGAATTTCCTTCTTTGTTTTATTATTGTTGTTTTTCCATGTGAAGTTAATGGATTGACAAGGGGATTAAACCCACAGCCTTGTCCTCATTAGCACCGCACAATTAAGAAAAAAATAGAATAAATGTGTACCTTTGTTCTCAAACTAGCAATTTAGATGTTTATTGAAGACTTTTCAAAATTATAAAAAAGGCTTCCCCTTGTTATGGTGACAATAATTTTATATTTAATAATAATAACATAATAAAGAAGATATAATAATCTAACACAAAGTGACTAAAACTTATATAGTATTTGTTATGTGCCAATACTCCTAGGTTTTACACACACTCATTAATTTTATCTTCACAAGAATAGGTGTAAGTAATAAAAGTGGTCACATTTTAATAGACTAATAGATCGAGGCATCGACAATTTAATTAACTTGTCCAAGGCCACAGAGCTAGCAAGCGATGGAGGTTGGATTTGAATCAGGCATTTAGGATCCAGAATCTTCCTAAACATCACATTACACTGCCTTTCTAAAAGCATACTCTAGACCAGCATTTCCCAAAGTTGCATGTGCACATGAATCATTTGGTGATTTTGTTAAAAGGCTGATTCTGATTCAGTAGACCTGGAATGAGGAGGCTTGAGATTCTGCATTTTTTAACAAGTTCCCAGGTGACTCTTGTCTTTGAGAAACACTTTGAATAAAATATTATAATGCTCAAGCTGTCTTGAAAAAGTTGTTGTTGTTGTTTTTTTTTTTTTTTTGAGAGGGGCTAGGATTGATGAGAGAAAAGAATGCATAGAAGTTAAAAACATGCAGGTAAATGTGCACATAGATTCTACAGCTAAAATATTTTACAGAGTGTGGATTGCGTTATGTAGTGGGTTAAACTCAATAATTAAATTATCTTAGATGTTTGAGTGCATTATTAATTTAAAAAGGTAAATAATGGTATTCCAGGAAACATAAAAATGGGAGACAAATACCCTTCCATTTCTTAATATATTTAGTTTTCAGATTTTAAACTATTTCTTCTTATGAAAATCAGAAATGCCTTAGCTTCTCTCATATTATGATAAAAGTAATAGAATCCCTTAAACAGTTACACTAGGAAAATCCATAAATAAGGCTGGAAATGGAAAAAAGGGAAACTTTCCAACTTTCTGAAACACTTTTGGAGAGGGAAACCTAAAAGCAGGCAGAGATGCTCCCCACCCCTCGCACCCCCCCTCCCGAAGTGTTACAAAAAAAGCCACGTATTTAGTTTATGAATACCTTTCTCACACTCTCTGTTGATTCAATGAACTGTTCATTAGCCTCCATGATTATTAACTTCATTTAGGGAAATAAGTTCGTGAGTGGTTCAGTAATTATTTGAGACACTTGCAAATAGGAGGACTTTCAAATCTTGCTGAAGGTGTGAAGACAGTTCACAGTTTGCTTGTTTTCTTTTGACTTTCTATAGATGCTAATAACTGCTAATTAGAGAGATAAGGAAAGCAGTGGCTGGTATCTCAGTTTTAAAATTCAATCTGATTATAGTATAGAACTTGACTTACTGCTCAAAGGCAAAAAGAAAGCAGTCCATCAGGTGTTTTATTAGCTTACAAATCACATTAACAATTTTTTTACAAGTAGATGTGTAATCGAAAGCTTTTTTTTTCAAGTTATTTATACAGCTGGCCAAAGCAAAAACCCCCCAAATCTTGGAAGTAAGAAAAAAATGGCACATGGTAGATGACAAAAGTGATCTCAGACTCTATGACAAATATGGATTTCATGATCTTCACAATATAAGTATATAGTTTGTATTTTATACAAGTATGTGTAATAAGGTACATTTTTATGATTTAAAGCCTGATAATTTGAGAGCAGCTACTCAAATTTTTAAGTAGACTGGCAGTATTTATCTCTTTTGAAGGTGCATTGAGAAATAAAGCTGAGGGGAAAACAGACTTAGGTAAAAGTTAAAGTCTACCGAGAAATTATCAAAGACTTCAAAAAACCCCAGATATTGGCTTCATGTAAATAAAATGTCTAGATATCTAAGTTAATTTTTATATTTTCCATGTAGTGCAGCCAATTATTAAAGAATCATGAAAATAGAAGTATCCCAAATCTTTAGTTAAGTTCTTAATTTAAAAATAAATGTAAGTAAAATTTGATTTTTTAAAATCAAGTAACTTATTCATACTTCATGTGAGACAATAAAGTTTAAATATTAAATTAATATATTAAAATAATAATAAAATAATAATAATAAAACATTAAATTATCCTTATCTGAGAGCAAATTTGGCTGAATCTAGCTAGATACTTTGTGCATTACTAAAAAAAATAATCCAGTATAGGTCTTGCAAAAAATGTCAGGTAAAACTAGTTTTTCTTTTTGCCGAAAACAATTTATACTTGACATCACAAAAAAAGAAACAATAATTTTGAAATTTATAAATGTTATTAATTTCATGATATGTAGATTGTAATAATTGCAAGGCTGTACAATGGAACCAGATTCTAATTCTAAGTGCTTAAATAACAGAAGGAAACACACTTCCATCCCCATTTTATTTCTAGTCATATTAACCCAGGACAAGAGGGTTGCACAATAATCATTGTTCTCAAGAATATAGGCTAGTTGTGATTTCTTCACATGTCCTGAAACACATATTTCTTCACTGCTAATTGTGATAATTTTAATTTGCTGATTTAAAAAAAAGAAAATATTAATATTTTGTATCTAATTAAAAGATTTAGTAATTAATCACTTTTGGTTCAATTACTCAGTATATCTTAAATGATAAATTTAGTGTCTAAACAGACATGATCTACCAAATTTGTTCCAACTATTTTTAGTATAATGTGTTTGTCTATTATTATTTATCATTTTGTGCCATTTAGTTTAAAGTATCATTTAATAAAGTGGACTGAATATTTATTCTATATTATGAAATAAAAGAATGAATAATCTATTTAATATTCACATATAAAATACACATTTCCATTATGAATGGCACTAGCAATGGGTTAAGTATGAACATGCCATGACAAATATTTAATTCCAGATGTCAACATCTCATTTAGTGAGAAATTTTAACTCTTCCCCTAAGACCTTTCCAACTATAACAAATTAATTATGCAATAAAATAACCTGGTTAATGTTTTATGCTTGTAATTTCCATGTTTATTCTTTACTGGAATTGCTTGTGAGCAATACAAAGGTTCAAGGCTATAAGAGGTCAAAATAAGAATTACCAATATAAAGCCCAAAATTCTTCTCTCCCACACAGGCATTGCATATCTCCTTGCTATTAAAAATCACAGATCTGAAAAATACCTATGTCCTCTGTGTTTTTTTATTATTATTATTATTTTATTTTTTATAGTATCCCAAGTTCAGCTCAACTGCCTGGTAAGTACTTTTAAGCGACACAGCATCAGATAGCTTTTGGAGACATAAACTGCTATTCTATGTGTTTGTTTTTCTCCACTTGTATAAAATTTACCTGTCAAGCATTGAAGGACAACCTCTAATTGCTGTATCTCAGAATTTGATGATTCACTCATTGCTCAACTCATCCATATCCTTCATGGATTTATAGGTGTAAGCTTATTTTCTCTCAACCTTTAAACTTCCAGACTGACCTTTTTATTGTATAATCTTCCTATTTATTTGGTCATTAAAAAAATTTCCTCCTCCATAATTTCTTTATTTATGTTTAATCTAGCAAAGAGTGTGCCAATAAGAAGTAGTCTCTCTTTGCGAGAATATCTCATGGTTTTGCAGTGAAGTGTTTTCTGTCTTATTTTCAATACTTTTCTGGATGACATCAGCATTGAAGGGTTTTCTCAGCTGCAGCAGTGCCTGGGCTGAGAGTCAATAGTGCAGGGTGGAAAAAAGCATAGAACACTATTTGAGACATAATTTTTTTCTTTTTAAAAAATTCTTATTCTCTTTACACCAGTTTGACAGACAGAATACAACTGATTTAGACTAGGCACATATTTTCCTACAATGTAAAATGTGAGAATTTTTGTAATTACAGGTTTCTAGAGGGCCATGTTTAATATACTTTACATTGAGCCAATCACTGAATAAATTTCTGAAACATTTGTGTCATGGTTTCACCTAAGTGAATACTATGATAAAATTATTATTGTGTCTCAGGAGGGAAATATTTATTACTATGAAGTATTCTTCCCAGATGTCAGTTGCATTCAAATGCTCCCTCCCCCATCTTTTTTTTTAAGATATAGATTCAAAGAGTAGACTATTGCAATACCAAAGATAAAGTACACAGCTTTTTAAAACTTTAGAAAAGTTGGCTGAATCGAAGTAGATATTCCGTGCCTCGGTAGAAAAAAGCAGTGAATCAGTGAAAGGGAGAAGACTTTGCCTTTTATCAATGGGGAAGAGTGCTAGACCCCACATCAGCCAAGATTTAATATTTAACCTAATTGTAGTTTCTCCTTCCTCGCTTCCTTAAAATGTGACCTTTAACCAGTCAACACAGAATGACGTGGTCAACACTAATGAGGTAATCTGCCTGATAGTTCCCTTTTGTTACCCTTGGGACAGGCAACATTGCCTGACACAATGCATTCTTCGCTAATAATTTTCTTTTTTTGCGCTATTTCTGTATTTAGAAACCTTCCATTCTGTAGAGTCCTTTGGAAATCCTAGTTGCTACATGGGATGCTGCCTCTAAACAGTAGGAAGGGCAGATATGTGAAATGGCCTGGTCCCACAACTTTGAGATATGTGGTGATGGAGACATCGGGAGGCCTATCCTGGCTGCAGAACCACCTCCATCACCTGAGAAGTGAGGGTTCCTGGCCACACAGCGGGCTCTCTGGTTTAGGGTTCCAGTGCCAGGAAAAGGAGTCCTGACTACCTCTACCAGCTGAGGTTGCATCTGAGTGAAATGGGGGTTGTGGGGTGTGGAGACTTTTCTCTTAAAGGGCCCATGCCCAGCCTTACTCGCTGATGGACTCATTCGCTCTGAGGTCCAATGCTGGGGTAGCTGCCAGGGACATATGGGAGGCACTGAGCTGCTGGTCTTCAGGATGAGGGCTGGAGGGATGGTTTGCTCCCGGACGGAATCCACTATTCCTTTGTTGAGCCCTCCCCCTTTCCAGCCTGAATATACAGGCATCATCAACCTGGATAACACAGGTTGGAACATCCACAAAATTCTCCGAGACTCCGCGTCTCCCAACTTGTGGGCCTACCCAAGCTACATCCAGTGATTTATTCCATACAAACGGTCTGTCTCAGCTCCTTCTGTGAACTTTCAGAAAGTCTCTTAAAGGCTCACAAGCTCCAAAAAGCAGCATCTGCCCTGTATCTCTTGCTGAGTAGCCCTAAACCTCACACAAGTGACTTGGTCCCTTGAGGCACCTATAAGCCCAGCACAGGTGGCAGCCATATGTAGGTTGCTTGGTGACTCTTACGAGGTGGCCCCAGAGGTGCACAGGCTGCTGCTGAACTCGGCTTGCAGCTGGACCCTGCCCAGGTCTATTACATGGGTTCCTCCTGTTACATAAAGCCACTCCACTAAGACTGGAAGATTTAGGAGCCCTACCTAAATACATAGAAACAGATATAGGGAGGGCGCCAAAATGGGGAGACAAAGAAGCATGTCACCCTTGAAAAAACAGAATAAAGCTCATGAAAAGGAAGTCACCAAATGGAGACACGCAATCTATCAAATGCAGAATTCAAAACACTGGTTATATGGCTGCTCAAGGAACTTAGGAAAAGAGTAGATAAGTCAGTGAGAACTTAAACAAAGAGATAAAAAAAACCCATAAAAATGCAGATGGAAAAGATAACAGGGAGCCAGTCAGTAATGAATACAATATCTGAGATGAAGAGTACATTAGAAAGAATTAACAGAGTGTATAAAATGGAGGATCAAATCAGCAACAAAGAGGATGGGGTAGCAGAGGACTCCCAAATAGAACAGAAAAAAGAATTCAAAAAAATAAAGATAGTTTAAGAAGCCTCTGGGACAACATCAAATATAACAACATTCGCATCTTAGGGGTACCAGAGGGGAAGAGAGAGAACATGAAATTGAAAATCTATTAGAAGAAATAGTGATGGAAAAATGCCTTAATCTGGTGAAGAAAATACACATACAACCCTAGGAAGTTCAGAGAGTCCTAAACAAGATAAACCCAAAGAAGTCCACACAAAGACACATCATAATTTAAATGCCAAAGGTTAAATTCAAAGAGAAAATCTTAAAAGCAGCAAGAGAAAAGCAATTGTTACATATAAGTCAGTGCCCATAAGACTGTCAGGCGATTTCTCAACAGAAACTTTGCTGGGCAGAGAGAGGGCTTGGCACAAAATGTTCAAAGTGATGAAAATTCAGGGCCTACAACCAAGATTATTTTACCCAGCGAAGCTATCATTTCAAATCCAAAGACAGATAAAGATCTTTCCAGACAAGAAAAATGTGAAGGAGTTTATCAACAGCAAACCAGTATTACAGGAAATGTTGGAGGGCCTTCTTTAAGAAGAAGAAAAAAAAGATATCGAAAGTCTAAATAAAGAATGGTAATAACTACATATCTACCAATGAGTACTTCAAATGAAAAAGAATTAAATGTTCCAATCAAAAGATAGGGTGGCTGAATGGATAAGAAAACAAGACCCTTACATGTGTTGCCTGCAAGAGACTGACTTCAGTTAAGACACACACAGACTACAAGTAATGGGGTGGAAAAAGATATTTCATGATGAACTTAGAGGGTAATGAGCTGAGTGGAGTAAGCCAGATAGAAGAAGACAAATGCCACATGATTGCAGGTATAGGTGGAATCTGAAAAACAAAATAATCAAATAAACAGAAACAAACTCATCGATACAGAAACATTTTGAGGATTATCAGATGGGAGGGGGCTTAAGAGGGTGAGTGAAAATGGGGGAAGGGATTAAGAAGTAAAAATTAGTAGTTACAGAATAGTCATGGAGATAGAAAGAACAGCATAAGAAATATAGCTAATAATATTATAATAACTATGTACTGTGTCAGAGGAGCACTAAATTTACTGGGGTGATCACTTGTGAGTTATAGAGATCTCTAATCACTATGCTGTATACCTGAAATTAATATAATATTGTATGTCAACTATAACAGAAAAATTAAAAATCATTATTAAAAGAAAATAAAAAGTGACAAATATATCTCATGGGAGAAAAAAGGAAGATGGTAGGATATAAAGGAGTAAAAGCTTAAAATCTCAGAAATGTAGACAAATTTGGGAAATAAATAGAAAAAATATATATCATCTCTTACAGGAGGAGGAAGAAACAAAAGTAAGAACCGTCAAGAAAAATAATCTTTAAAGCAAAATAAAAATGTAAAGCTAACTGAAAACCCATCCTCTCCTACCAAGCAGTTGGTGGCTGGCAATTACGATTTTCACTAATTCCCTAGTGGTCCTCTGCCTCCTATCCCCTAGCTTGAACTTGCTTAAAACCTAAACTCAATTATCAAATGCCTCAATGATTTTAGAGCTTGATTTTTGGAGTCTGTTTTGGGTTTTCGTCCCAGCTTTGCCACTTTGCTACATATTTCGATAATTTATTTTACCTTTCAATGCTCTTTTCCTGATCTATAATGGGGTAATGAAAGCATTTTGTACCTAGGGTCTGCTGTGAGAATGAAAATGAAATAGTATGTTAGCAGAGCCTAGTACATATAATGAATGCTCAATAAAAGCCAGCTAGTACTATTAAGTTCTTCATTTAATAGGTACACTTTATGAATTGTTTTTCCACCACACCTTGAAATATTAGTGGAAGAGTTATTGGTCTGAAATTAAAGCTGTTAAGCCCCCTAATGACTACTCAGGACCCAGCTTTCCTTAATCGAAGATCAAAGGATGTCAGTAGTGCCTGTCTCTCACCAGTGGACCACACTCAACTAGTTTCCCCAAGATTTCCTTTTAGTTGCTTCCAGCTGAGCCTAACCTGGTACATTCTGTACTTTTAAAACTACAAACCAAGAAAAGAAAACACACACAAGCGTGCTCACAAGCTGAGAACTGCAAGCAGAAGCAACAGGAACCCTCAAGCCTGCAGGCACTAAAGCTGCAAACATCAACTTGTTCTGAAGTGATGCCTGAAGTCACAGAGAACCCCAGGAACATGTCTGTTTCAGCCACAA
Source organism: Cynopterus sphinx (assembly GCA_030015415.1). Classification (NCBI taxonomy): domain Eukaryota; kingdom Metazoa; phylum Chordata; class Mammalia; order Chiroptera; family Pteropodidae; genus Cynopterus; species Cynopterus sphinx. The sequence goes on along the minus strand of CM057391.1, from coordinate 38,600,614 downwards.
AACACCCAGCACTCTTACTTATGCTCTGACACTTTAGATGCGTTTGCCTCAATCAGCAGATTGAAAATCTGGAGTACAGAAAACAAAGAGCTGCTTGCTAAAGGCAAAATAAACACATTTCTATAGGAAATGGGACTTTTTCTTGGATCTCTCTGCTAATATGATAGTGTTTGCTTCTCTTGTCTAAAACCACATCCAAGTTGTTAAATCCCATGGACAGAAGTAAACATGCTTTTTTCCCAAGAGTTTTGCCCATTCTCAAAGCAGAGGACCAGGTGAAAGAGAAAGCAAAGAAATGCCTTTTTGAACAAGGTCCTTCATATAAGAAAGTCCCCTGAGGTTTCTCAGGAAAAGATCCAAGGGCAAACTCATCAGTCCTTTAATACAAGAGGTTTCCTATTTGTGAAAAAGTATACAGGTGAAGAATCTGGTCCCAAATCATGCTTATGTTTATACAGAGGGTCAGACTGGTCAAGCGGCTGCATTTGTTTAATAAGCCCATTCAAGGCTGGAGAGGAAGATTTGCTTTAGAAATGAATCCTTTGTGTAGGTCCCTGCCAGTGAGACACTAGTAATCCAATGAAACAATTCCCATTAAAGCCAACAAAGAGCAATGAAGCGAAAACCAATGAGGTAAAAGCCACTTGGATCCTTCCTGGCCAAGGCTGTCAAATCAGTCACAGAGAACTCCTGAAGAGGAGAAATTTTAATGAGGAGAAAGTCCTTGCAACAGACCTTGTCTTCGGCTCTTAATTCTACCTGGAATCATGACTAGGCAAGTGGTTTGAGAGGTTTATGAAATCTGTGGAGTTTGAGGCTCCTACATGGGAACTCAAAGCAAGCTTTCATGTTTATAAGAACAAACAAAACCCCCAATCAAACAAACTAAAACAAAAAAGTTTTCTTTCTATCCCACTTAGCTTTCACAATTTAATTGTTCCTGATGGTGCCCATCTGGCAGCACAGGTTGCTCTGTCAATTTGCCCTATCGTACTTCTCTGATCACAGACCTTGTCTCCATGCAACACCTTTGTATGAGCCTATCAGAAACCTACTATGTTCCCCTGATCATCACATCTCATAACTCCCAGACACGTCCCTGAGCAGGCTAGTCCTCAGAAGCCATCCATATGCCCTTTAATGCCCAAACACAAATATCTGAGACCAGCACAGGACCTACGGATTTAGACTGGTTTATAGCAGGGGATGGAAATGGCATTCAGTCCCCTGCTTTTATATTGGTGCGGCACGGGTCTGCCAAGATCCCAGCAGCTCTCTCCAAAGGCACAGTAGAATCTGAATGAAATGACAAGATTTCTCGGGAAAGATGTCTGACTGAGCAGGAGCTTGAAGAATACAGGAAAATTCCCTGTCATACTTGAAAATGTAATCTGCTCTTGACAGCGACAGGAGTGTCATTGCTCTGTGCCAGATGCACATGGTGTACGAGCAACCCCCAACGCATCATGGCTACCTTGCAGCAGCTTCTTCGTTGTTTGTTTCTGCAATCCTCAACCAGAGGCACGGCAGATTACAGGTCAGCAAGGGCCTTGCAACATGCAATCTTGCCCTTTCTACCTTCTACAAATTGATTCATAAAAGCCTTTTAGAGCTCAGGGAAGAAGTCATGCAAAAAGAACCTGTACTTTGCAACAGTTTCTTCTCCCAGGGCATAACAGATTTAAAATAGAAAGCAATGTACAAAGCAGGGCAAAGGCTGTTTACCTGAAAAGACCTAGTTTAAAAATAACGTTTGGCTTCCACTCACATGCAGATAATGTGTCCTGGTATTTCATTCACCTTTTCACGCAGCCTCTGCACCCACATCTTGACAGCAGATGGGAATAACGGGCACATGAAGTGACAATACCAGCACAAGGGCAGAGACACTGAAGTCAATTGCACTGGGGTAAACTGTACTACAAGTGGTGACTTGAACACTAATAACACTTTTTAAAGAAATAATGTCATGACTTGACCATTGAGCATTCTCTTAGCATTTGTTTTGAATTCCCAAGTGACATATCACAGTCCATAGCATTTACTATGAACTTTTGAAAAAGACAGCTGTGAAGGCTTATCATTTGATATCTAGGTAGAAAAAGTTCTCCAAATACATTTGAGAGATGGAAATTTCAGCTTCCACCATCATTACTGTATCTAATGAAAATCCTTCCCCCAAATTCATGAAAGTTTCAGAATGTCAAATAAAATAGTAACATGTCAAAAAGAACTCAGGAGCAATATCAAAACCAACAGTTTGGTTATTGGTTGCTGTTTCTGTCATGTGTAATGATACTTTGATCTCTTGGTGACACTAAACATATGGTGCTATAAGAAACCAGGTAAGGTGTCCACTGATGAGAATAAAGAAAACGGATAACTACGTAACACTTTTCGAGAGTCTCTGACATATATATATATAATCTTTATTCTGACAGACCCTGCATATTGGTTCTTTTCTAAAGCATAAACTCGTCCTTAAAAAGTAAATTCATGTTATAGAGAAACGAGTCATGTATTTCTGATATCGATATCATATCATATTCTTCTCTATCCTGATAGGCTCTGTTAAAGGCCTTTTTCTAAAAGCACAAATTAGTCACAGAAGAAAAGTGAATTCATGTTACAGCTTAAAAAAAAAACAAATAAAAACATGAATCCATTTAGCTTTCTGGGACTATGACCTTTTTGAAAAATTTGTGATATGAATTCACTTTTTTGGCAACTAGTTAATACTTTTAAACACTCTACATCATATTTCAAACCAGCTACTAAAGCTTTAATGTACAAATCTGGTAGGAGTTTCCTGGTGGGGTTAACAGCACATTCAAGGACATTATCACTAAATAACTTTACCAGAATACGGGCAGACACGAGCTCTGACATCCAGCCTTTGATTGCTGTGTTCCTTTGTGAACATGCTGCTTTATGGTGGAGAAGCTTGAACTGGGGCCAACGCCATGAATATTTCACTGCTACCCTCTCTGCGATTCTACACTACCTCCAAACCTGGGCTTGGTCTTTAATTTCTGTTTAAGGAACCACAGCCAAGGAGCAGCTGGTACTGTTTACTCACTTGCTGCACCTGTAGTTCTGCTTTGCAAGGCACAGAAATGGATTTTCTCCACAAAACATAAATTTCTAGGGCTGAAGTTTGCCCCATCATTCATGGGTGCACAATACATCAAAAGCAGGAAATGGGAAAATGGCATCATTAGCGGACTATTTAGGCTCATCTCTTTTGCTTGCCTTTAAAATTAATCTCTTCCTGTACACGACTCAGTGATGAAAACATCTTCTTTTGAAGATGGATGAACTGAAAAGTGAATTGAGGAATTCAAGATTTATAATATAAGCACCTTGAACTCTCTGTTCCTGGTGAACCTGAAGAATAGCTGCAAGCAGGAACTGTACATTTCTGGATATCTGATTTATGTCAAAAATTATTTCATAGCCTGCCATTCTTAACTCCTACATGCAACCAGAAGCAGTTTGACCATTAGTACTGAGTCAAAAAATCAATGTTTTTGAATTTTTCATTCCCTGGATGTGCCCTCACAATTTTTGGAGCTGAAGCTTAAATGTTGCTCTATTTGTAACTAGAGAAGATTCTGTGATTAGTTTACAGACTCTACTTACCTCCCTGCTAAAGTGGTCAGTCTCTCTTGTATATTAGTTAACCAGTCATAGATTTCAGCCCTCTTCCTTAATTTCAGTGGGGAAAAAAAAGAAAAACCCAAAACAAACCAAAACAAAAATACCACTACCAAAAAATCCTCGAACAACACAAGACATGTGTTGGAAGAAGCAAAATACAGAAGTCTCTGGGGAGAAAGAAGGACTTGAACTCCAGGAATGAAATAATTATTTCATGTTAGGTAGTCGAGTTGCAGAAAGTCCCTCAGTTTCAACTTTCGGCTCCTTTATCATCCTTTTTTTTCTTTCTTTCATCTTGTGCTTTAGTAGCAAACCTCAGACCTCAGAGCTCTCCCCGAGCCTCTCCCCACTGCTGTTTTAGGGCCCCGACTGCATATTTCTGCTCATCAATATCCTGAACAAAAATAAAGGATCCTTCTCCCTTGGAAGGCAATTGGGACTGTGATCCCAAGTTACACAAACTCTTCTTCCAAAGTCTTTGCTTCTCCTTCGGTTTTTGTTAAATTCCTAACCAATTCAAAACCCAGTTCAATCTAAGGAAGCAGGATGCCAGTTCTCCTTCACCATCTAACTAAAAACATTCTCTCCCCCACAGTTCTCCTACTGCCAAGAGGTACCTGCACTCTCGTATATAACAGAGTCCTGTTCATTTATTTTATATACTTCCTATTTGACTGAAACTCGTTTGAGGATAGGCTCTGTTTGCTTACACCAATCATCTTCTTGTTACAAACTGGTTAAATTGACCTCTAAATCTGTACACACGGAAAGAATTAATCAAAAGCCTGATATACCCTTCTCTGGTTTCACTTTGGGTAAATGTACAAGGTGATCTTTAAGACGGCTTTGTTTGGAAATGAAAATGGTGAATCAATAATTCTCCCATATTATATGTCTAAACCCCCATCCATACCCTGTTGTGCCTTGTAAGTGGATTTCAGATTTGCATGGGAAACAGATTGTGCTTTGCCGCTGCATTTACCCAGTGGATTTGCTAATAATTTAGGAAGTCTGGCAAATGTGATGCAGTGAAATTTGTAATATTTATTTGCTCTCTCAGTTGATGATTTTAATTCCCCAAATAACAAGCTCTGACAACAAATTATTGATATGCTTTGTGCTGTTTATCAATATTTACTTAGATTTATTTTGGAAAAAAATCCAAATGGGGGCTATTTAACATAATTGAGCATTAAAACTGTTTGATTTTGTACTTTTTTTTAACACACGTATTAAACACACAGAAATTATTGATGCAAGCCTGTTTGTTGCCATCTACAACAGGAAATTTGAAGGGCAATTTATTCATTCAGGAAAAAGTTAGTTGAAATAATATATTTTGCTTCTCTTATTTGAAAGTTTATTTTAAAACAAGCCAAATAGGTATTGAAGAACAATACATGGTTTGCACCCTATTTCCACTAACTGCACAGTGAGTGTGTGGCCTGTATCTCCCTTCTTTATGACAAATTTTCTTTATTCTGCTTTAGAAAACTACTAAGCAGAGCTATATTAATAAAAATATATTTATAGATTTATCATTTGAGGTCTGTAAAATGTGTTTGGAAAGAACATTTTTGAATGTTTTGAAATTCCTGTGGACTTATGATAAATGAAGAAAGATCAAAAAGTAATAATATGATTTACATTTGACAATAATAGGTTGGGGAGTAGGACAGGAAGAGTGGGGGCCTGGGACAGTAGTAGCACACAGTATTTGAAGTTGAAGATCCTGCTTCCAAGTTAGACACACTGGTCTTTCTTATCAACACCATAGGAGCAAAGCCCAATCATTTTACTTCATTATTGTATCCTTAGTCTCTAGAACATTGCCTGGAATGTTATATGTCCAACATACATGTTTTCTGAATGAATGAAATCTAATGAACTCATTCCATTATTATTCTTTGATTATTTTTCTGTTATAAAATATAATTATTATTATAAAAGCCATTATAATAAAGCCATTCTAGTAGTTTATTACTAAAGCCATTCTAGCACTTTCTCTTTATTCTAGATGAAAATCACCCAATATCTTCTGATCTTTATTCATCTGTCATAACTTCATATGGATCCCTAAGATATCTAATAATTTCTTCCTATCCTTGTCTTTGGCTAATCTGTATACTAGGACCATGCATTCAAAAAAAATTATATAGATATATACATATATTTTTTTTTTAGGCAAGGCACCCCTTGGTTGACCTCACAGATTGCAAGGATCTTGTTAGCTTACAATTCCTTATTTTTTTATTTTTTACGCCTACATCATATGGTATTCCTAGGTGGTCTCCCATCCAAATACTAACCAGGCCTGACCCTGCTTACCTTCCGAGATCAGACAGGATCAGGCATATTCAGGGTAGCATAGCCATAGATCAAAAAATTATTTGAATTAATTTGAATTGGTTTTGGAACAGATCAAAGTTAGAATTTTTCTCTTCTGTTAGACCAGAAGGAGAATGTGACTTGTTTTCTCTCTTTTCTTAGTAGGTGATGAATGTAGAAGGGATAGCGGGAGGCATAATTTTTCAGAAGATATTTCAAAAAATTTTAATTCCCCTATTAAATGAAAATGCTATTATTTGAACTCCACTAGATTGGAGCCTCTCACATGTTTTTGACTAAAGCCATGCAGGCGGGGTGAAAAAAATGGCCCTCTACTATTCTAGCTTCTATGTGCCTGGAGAACTTCAAATTTCAACTCATTTCCAGGGTTGAGCTGCAGCCAGATGAATTTAAATCGTCAGTAAACTGGGGTAATGTGCAAATGTTAGTTGACAAATATAGTACTCATTACCAACTCATTTAGTTGTCTATCTGTACAGAACCTTAGACGACAAATGAAAACTAAAGCTTATGAAATAGTAAGCCAGCCATTCAGAAAAGCCAAAAAAAAAAAGAAAAAAAAAAACCAAAAAACCCTTCTAATTTTGGATCTCTTCTTGGTCCACCAATAGGACCCTCACAACTCACTGATGGGCCTTAGGCCATGTTTTAAGAATCCCTGCTCCAGAAAAGAAAAAAATCCAAACTCCAACCCAGCAATATTTCCTGCTGCTCTGGCAAGGGAGAGAAAGAGGAAGTGACACTTCTTACTTAATTATATTTCTCATTAAGGATAAATGCTTCATTGGCCTAAGGATTTAGATTCATCAAAAACATTGATTAGCATTATTGTATTGGGAAACTGGTACAGCTTCAAATAAAGCCTGGCTAAATGAGGAATAAAAAATTCTTCCAAAATATAATCTTGATGTAATTTACTTTATGAGAAGTGCTCATCTTTTAAAATATTAATTTCATTCTTTGTACTGTTTTATTCTTCTGGCTTTCTCTCAATTTACACACATACATATTTTAGTGTATATACGTTTACATAGAACATTATATATAATACTGTGTATGTATATGTGTGTGTGTATATATAGTTTTCAAAAACTTATTACTTTCTATTCTGTTTTGTCTCAGTCTTTTAATTTCTTCTTTGAAATCTAATAAGTATTCTAAAAGATTTTTTGTTAAATCATGTTTTTTTCAAACTTTTGAAACTAAAAAAATACTTTAAGTTTGAATTCTGATAATAATGGTACCTTTTCTCTTTTGTACATAATTATTTATGACAATTTTAGTGGGATACAATGCAGGAGAATGGAGTAAAATTTTTTACTCTAGCATATTTTTAACAGTTGCCTTTGAGACAATTTTTATAATTTAAAAAATTTTCTAAAAGGAAAGTGACCAATTTCACCTAGGATAAATATAGTGTGGAACTTTCAGAGAGTATCAAAAGATACTTGATGAATATATTAAAGTAAGAAATCTGAACTGAACAGGGGAACCTAAGCTGACTGAGTTTCACCAGTTCCTCATGCAAAAACAACTGGACATAAATATCAGCAAGTCATTGATGTAAATAATTATGAGTTACCTCAAAAAAAAAATGGATACACCATCAGCTAAGTTTTTTGTTGTCTTCATTAAGCACCAATTAAAGAGCCCTTCCAGATCTTGTTACTGATAGAGACCTATGCCAGGTGGGTCCTGCAGGTAATTTGAAGTCAAGTACTGGTGCTCAAAGTGGGCAACCAAAGAAGCAGCACTCTTTATAGAATGACATTTTAACAAAGCTCATTATGTACTCACACATGAACTAAATAGTTAATAGTTTTCCCAGGGTTTTGCTCTTGAAATGAAGCTTCAGCAATTTCATCTTATTTTATGCATTTGAATTATGCTCATAAGCATGAAAAAGCAAACAAACAAACAAAAACTGGCTCTGACTATATACTTAATAGTAGAAGAGCAACAAAATCTAAGTTGTGACTATTACACCTAACTTCAGGTCAAAGCAATCAACTGTGGCTCATTACAAAAGCACAGTTGGCAGTGTCTCTGAATAATCAGTCATTTTGATTATCCTATGTGAATGACAGCTCATCAGCAACAACAAATTTGTCATCAGTATAGTTCTGGACAGATTGTGGCACTGCCCAGAGAGGTGCTATCTCTATATTCAAATATAGAATAATATTGGGTGTTAATAATGCTGGTATATGTTATTTAAAGAAAAGCAGCTAGGGAAACTGACTACTAACAGGCATCTAAAAAATGAGCCATTCCGAACCTAACATATCTTTCCAAATTCCATGTCTAACACTGCCCACATTCAATCAGGTCATGAGATTTTCAGACACAGCTTTTAAAAACTAGGTGCTATTTCCAAAAATTCTCTGTTCTAGCATAAAAATCGGGGTCCTCAAAATGAGACCATGTCACGCTAACTCCACAATTTATATTTTAAACAATGATTTAAATATATGTAGGCATGTGTATATATTTATGTGTATGTCTATGTGTGTATAATAAAACACAGACAGATACCCATACCCACCATACTAGCAAACTGCAGGTCATACGTAATGCTAAACTTAAACATATGAAAAGAAGTTACGACAAGGTAACTAAAGACAAGCTCTATCAAAGAGTCAGTGCCTCACAAATAAATAAGACACAGTTTCTTATAGAGTAAAATGTTTGACCATGTCATTTAACAGTGTGAGTGGTTCAATAGAGAAAGATATAAGTCAAAGGACATCTGATTTGGTTTCAAAAATGCCACTCAACTCTGTCATTACTGCAACATGTTAGATATAAATGTTCTCTTTGAACTCTTTTCCCAACCCTATGATTTCATCCTGTTACCCTTGTATTCCCTCCTATCACTAGCATTGGCGAACTGCTTCCATGGCTAATGGGCTTGACAAACAGCTGCAGAGACCCATGTCGTTAGATGAGAGACTGTATGTTTAAACTTGGGAGAACAATATTTCCCAAACTGCAGTCACTGATATACCACTGTCAGGATTTTGGGCATATATGTGTACCATCAGCACTACTGTTTACTTAATTTTTCCTTCAATTGGTGCACACACTTACAAAATAAAAAGAGGAAACTTTGTGCTACCTCATAAAAGGAAAAACAGTATACCTCAACATAAAGAGAAAACAAGAATAAATATCAGATTTAGTGGAGAAAAGTCAATTTCATTAGATTTTGATGAGATCCCATTATTTTCAGAAAGTTATGAGTAGAACCTCTATGAGTTTAGTTTTCATTTGTGGCTTAGAATTACAGGGTTAAATATTGATTTTGTGCAGAATAAGCACCTATTTTTGTGGTCTTTCTGTTCTTCAAATATGTGTGACTTCAGAATTTTTTTGAGGAGCTTACCACCCTAAAGAGTATTCATTAGAATGAAGGGGTTTATTTGCTAAAACAGTCAGTAATACATGTTTAAAAGGTGATATAGACATATTATCACCAAATTGAAATTTTCAGACTTGAGGTTTGGTATAACCATATAACCAGAAGAGATTGAAAAGAACTTTCTCACTTGTAATTTTATTTGATCTAAAGCAGCATCATCTTCACAATTAAAATAATTTCTCATAGTACATTCACACTGAATTAGAGGATTATGCCTATAGCAACTGCCACACAAATGAATCTTCATATTTTTTCTTGAATAATTATGAAAATATCTGATTCATTCAGGAACATATTCTTTATAGAAATCAGTGGAAAATTTTCTTTTGGAAGAATGTGAGATAGTCTCTTAAATCTCTACTTTCCCCTGGCTTTTCTTCATAATCTCTTTAAAAGGTATTATCATTCCTACCTCCTGTGTTATCAGATTGTACTAGTATAAGAACTACATTTTCATGAACATTACAAAATACTGATGCATACCATTCACATGATTTAAACAATACTAAACTCCTTTTGGTATTCAATCTTGGGAATTCATTAAAATGCAAGACATTTTAGGAAATATTCTTTTAAATTATTTATAACTTTTATATAACCTGAGGGCAGAATAAAGGGAAAAAGAAATGTCTAGTTAGAAATATAAAGAATGGAAAATTATTCATATCTTGAAATTGTCCCATTTAGAGATAATTTAATCAACTCAAATAAATGTTCTATAATTTTGCTTTCATTAATGAGATAACTAAATTGAATACAGCCTGCAAAAAGCACATGCTTCATTGTGATAAAAGTGTTTTCCAGACAGGATGCTGAAGCCTTATGAGTTTGAAAAGAAACATTCTTAGGGAGATTGTGTCTGTGTGATTAAAACAGACCTTTATTAACTAGAAGGTGACAAGAACATTTCTCGTTTTCCCCACTCACTTTGTTTTTTACATTTTTAGTTACTTTTGTTGGCACAGATGGCAGGTAGAGAGAGTCTCAGAGCTGGAAGTTTACAAAATGATTAGTGATGTAGCTAGGACTGATACTAAGGTCACTCCAAATTTCCATCCTCTGTGTTTTTAACCATAGGTGGATATTCATCCATTCATTCATTCATTCATTCATTCAATAACTGATCGGGCACAGTGATAAGTTCAAGCAATAGTGAGATAAATAGTGGCCTGGAGCTTCATGCTCTGATTAGTGGTATAATAGAGATACAATTTTCACATAATGAGAGAGCATGACAAGTAAGAGAAAGAAAAAAGTAATCATTTCAGTGGTGAGTAGTAGTGGTGAAATGTTGACATCAAAGTCATTTCTAGAAGTGTTTCTGCGTGCCCTGGTCACAGTGAAACTCATTCAGGGTTGCTGTGAATGCATCACTTTTCTCCATTAGTTTAGTTCCCACTGGTGCCTTGGAAGAGTTCCAATATTGACTACTGATTTTATGCAAAATATTCACCTATTTTTGTGGCTTGCTGTTCTCCATCTTTAAATGTGTGTGACTTCAGAAATTTTTGAAGAGCTTACTACCCTAAGAATATACATTTCTAATCTTACATTAAAGTGAGGGTGTTCCTTTTAATATTTAGAATACAGAGGGAAAATAAAAAGGCATTGTTTTATAATCTACTTTAAAAACCTTTATTGATGGTATTAAAAAATGCAGAGTTGGCATCCAAAAAAATTTACAGTTCTGACAGTAAGCACTGAATGTGGGGTTAGTAAATTGCAAAGAGTCCTATGAGGATAGAAGCAGTATGTGTGGTGGTGAAGAGAGCAGACACTAGAGCCTGGCTGTCTGGATTTTAATCACAATTTTGCCTCTTAAGTACTTGAGGGATCCTGGATATTCTATAACCTACCTGCACCTCAGTTTCCTAATCTGTAAAACGGGGATAATAACAGCATCTGCCTCCTAGGCTTGTTGTGAGAATTAAATGAATTTCTTTGTAAAGAGCTCAGAATAGTCTGGCAGAGGATAAGGACTTCTGGCAATGCTTTTGATAGAGTTTCTTTCCCGGATTGGGGCCTCTGATACACTAATACACATTATGAACAATCAAGAAGGTGACATGCTGTAGAATTTCCCACATTATCTGACCTTTTTCTGGGGAGCACCATTAGAAGACTAGTGAATGTTCTTTGAGTATGTGCTTGGGAAATACAAGTACTTAAATGTGTTATCAATGTAGAGTCACATTTATCAGAGGATCTTGACTCAAGAGTTTTGCTTTATTTCCAAGATTCCAGATCTGGTTTAAGATTTAGGGTTATAGATGTAACAACATCTTTGTAACATGATGTTGCTAATGATGGTAAATGATCACTAACATTGTTCAATACCTACCTGTGAGAGGTACTGTGCTGAGTATGGAATGTATACTATCTTATTTACTACTTACAACAACTCAATGAGTTTTTATTAAAAGTGAAGAAACTGAGACTTTGAAGATTAAATAGCTTGACCAAGCTCACAAGTTAGGTTGCAGAATCAGGATGTAAATCCACCTCTGTCTGATTTTAAAGCCCAAATATCTCCAGTCAGGAAGTGGTAATTTCCCTGATTTTGATAATAATAACCATGATTTAAATGGTAAGAGTAACACACATGAAAGAGCTTTGAAAACTGTAGACCACTATATAAAGATAGAGTATCATTAATAGTATTAAAATTATGTTTATGAGTTTTTGATTACTTATGGAATTAAAATGGTATACTACTTAAGTGCTAGTGGTTTTGAAAGGTCTCCAAAATAAATAGCCGAAGATACAAAACTCACAAAATTTCAAAATATAAAAATGTTTTTTTTTTCTGGATAAACAACCAAAGTTTTGTTGGATTCATTTTGATAAGAAAAATTTAATATTTTATAGGAGACTTTCTATGCAGAACATATAAAGCAACTATCTCTTTAAGAAATATGGAGAAAAACTTAAACACATGTACCAGGGTACCAGGTAGCAGAGAAACAGTATAAAAAGTCTAGTATTTGAGAATGCCTTTGAAATTAATACAAAATTACTGAAGATTAACCCTAAAATATAGAAATTCAATGTGAATATTAAAATGCAGAAAGTTATATTACTATTTATCATATTTTTATATTTTAGAAAACAAGATCATTTCAATCTACTGCATATTAATAGCTGACTGTATTTCTCTTGGGGAAAGACCCACATTTGTTTTTAATATCAAAACTAATGAAATACTTTTTGAAAAAAATTTTAATTTGTAATATATTCATGTCATCATGTTCACCTTAAGCTGAATTTCATTTGTTCTTTCTATCCTCTAAAGTTTTACTTATAGTTTTGAATAGATAATCTTACAGTGTCACAGCTCTCCTGACTGCCACATTCAAACCTAAATCTGCCAGGTCTCCTTTGCATAACAAACACATATGAACCTTTTCCTACAAGTACAGTAGATAAGCACCCAAGAACTGCGGTGACAGGTACAATGCAAATACACAGATGGAAAACTGAAAGACTTCATTAATGCCAAATGTAACACTAATGGTTGACTCTTCAAGTGGGGGGATCTTTCTTCAGGAATAAAAGAAGAAAAACAGTTGAATCCAGGAAACTCATAAGTTCTGTATCTGTTCATTTTTTTTCCCTTGCAATATTGTCCTTGGAATATAGTTTCTCTTCCTCCAGGTCTTTTTAGACCAAATCTTGGGCCATTTCTCTTTTGCTCTATATGCATTCCTGGTGAGTTAGTCAACTCAAATGTTACTTAACTTAAAACGTCACTTACGTGTTTCACAGCCAAGATCTCCTGGCTGACCTCTTGATCCCTGTTGAGTATACAATCTATTGATGAACACATCATGTTCAGGCAATATGTTAATCCCTTTGTAGACATTATCCCATATAATCTATTAAAAAATCTCTGGGAATCAGTAAAATTATCCTCACTTTATATCTGAGAATAGGAAAGCTTTCTTTAGCACTCTAGAAACTCACATAAATGTAATCCCTTTAAGATGACATTTGTTCAAATATATTGATAGATTTTTGATATTTCTCCTTGTCCTGCTCTTCTCTTTCACCACTTTTTAAATGACATCATTGCTACAAACTCCACATCTTGGATTAACATATCTGAACTGTCAATGTACCACGTGCCACAGCTGACCTATCCACCATTCTCCATATGTGTCCTGACCAAAAGAGTATGGCCCATCTGAAAAATGCCAATCTGAAAAGGCTATCCACTATTGTATGAGTCCAACTGAATGACATTCCAAAAAAAGCAAAATTATTGATACTGAAAAGATCAGTGTTTGCCAGGGAGCAGGGATGAATATGTGAAGCAAGGGGATTTTTAGGACAGTGAAATGATTCTGTATGGTACTGTGTAAGGTGTTAATAAAGGGGGAAACTGTATATGTGCTGTGGGGTGAGGTGGATATATGAAACCCTTGCACCTTCTCCTCAATTTTTCTATAAAATTAAAGCTGTTTAAAAACAAAGTATTAATTAAAAATAATTTATTTAAAACCTTAAATACAGAAATTTATATTTATATATTAAAATACTGGTTTCTTATTAGTTTCACATTGAATAGTTGATTCTGTCATTTTTGCATTAGTAGCTATAATTATCTGCTCTGAGTCACCTACAACTTAATTCGGCATACCTTGCTTCTAATATTAATGCAATATCATCATTTTGAAGACCATTTCACTCCAGACTATCAAATCTCTTTAGGTACACTTTTTCAACCCATTTTAAATCTGCCCGTCAATTTAATCCCTATTTTTCTATCTCACCCACAAAGATATTCTGAGAGATTATGTTGAAGTAGGGAGGGAACAAGTCAGGAAACTCCTCAACAAAGATGACATTCAAACTGGGTTTTAAGGACAAATTAGCAGACAAGAGGAAAGGGAAAGGGATTCTGGCAGAAGTTATGATGTAGACAAATGCTTAAAACACAATGGTGGGCCATATTGCTTTCTGAATGACCCTTCTGCAGTATTCTCAGGAAATATATTCCTACAGTTCATATTCCAACTATGGTATATGGATGCATTTGCAAGAGACATACATTTCAGAAGTTTTCTTGGAGATTAGATTTTTAGAATTAAAGACTATTGCCTTTCTGGGCAGGTCACAGAACCTTTCTTGAACTGTGAAGGGTACCAACTATTTCCTCTCAGTTCACTATGTCTGGGGACTTCTGGAAATGCTTCTTTCAACTTTCTAGCCCTACTCCTCTTTTGGTCTTAACAAACTTGTCATTTATGGAGCAACTGGCACTTGGTTGGATCTCATGACATCTAACACATCTTTAAAGCATCCCAAATGCTCTTAGATCTTCCAAACTAAATGAAGGGTTTTCTACTATTTTATTCACTAGCCACAGAACCCTCAGGATGCTTTTAGAACAAAATTTTCTAGTTTTCTGAATTAGATTAAGAAGTTGGATTTACGTAGGCTCAAATCCAGATCTTATGTATGAACCCAGACTCTATCATTTACTAGGTGATTAACACTTGAACAAGATATTTCACCCTTTTAAGTCTCATTTTCTTTATCTGCAAAGTTGGAATTATAATGTCCACTTACTGGGTATTGTGAGGATTATGTGATATAACGTGTCTAACTGTTTAGCAGGGTAGATATCTAAAAATTCAAATATAAGAACAACTGAAGTCATAGCTTTAACTTTGTTTTTGATAATAGATATTAAGTTTGATGAAAGAGCATGCAAAGTACTTCTGCAGTTTTTGAATAGTAAAATTATAATTGAGTATTTTTATACTTTAGAAGTAAAAATAGAAACTGCTTTCTACTTTCACCAATCTGCTGTTTTAAAAGTATAAACAGATTGATAATTAAAATTCTTGAGATATGACAAGGCAATTTTTGAACTTGATCAATATAAAACATATTATTAGAAGTTGCATAATAACTTGCAGAGTGGGAAAAAACAATTAGAAGCAGAATCCTTGCCTTCTTGTGATTACCTAGCTTCACTCCGCATAAACGTTGGTAAGTAGATAGTCCTGAGCAAAGGGTAATATTAACACTGTTCTGGCTCATTTCCCTTTTTAGTCACATCTACGAGGGTTGTAAAAATGAAGTCTTTAAATTAATTATAAATGCAGAGACCAAGCATTTAAAACCTCTTAAGAGCAAAGTTATTTTCAATTACCTCAGACTTACACATTTTGGAAAATATACTGATATGAGACATATTCTGCTAATTTAATATTCCTCTATTTTCCTATTAAGTGAGCACTGTGAGCAGCAGAGATAAAGATTACTTTAATTAAGTGTACAATGAATCCCATGAAACTTAATTGAATACTTTATTTTCACATATATATCTTCTCTTACTTAAATGTTTCTCAGTCGTGCTCTATACAAGTTTTTTAAAGCTAATATTTCAAAAAATAAGCAAAAATTTTAGGACAAATCAGTGCTTTCAAATTCCCGATGGCAAGGGTCCTCAGACCCCAGGCCATGGACCAGTGCCAGTCTGTAGCCTGTTAGAAGCCCAGCCACAAAGCAGGAGATGAGTGGCGAAGAGAGCGAGCAAAGCTTCATCTGCATGTGCAGCTGCTCCCCAGAACTAACATCACCACCTCATCTCCACCTCAGATCATCAGGCATTAGATTCTCATAGAAGCACTGGTCCCTGGTGCCAAAAAGGTTGGGGACTGTTGCCCTATGGCATTTGGAAATGGCCTTTGAATTCTGAAAAGATGAATATTTTGAACTTCTTTAAGCTGACAAGATAAACATAGAAGTATATTTAAACCAAATCAGTGTTTAGAATAGCCACCACCATGTTGGTGAATGCAGAAGTAGAGAATGTTCTAGGTTTTGCCAGCAATGACTTATTTCTCTCAAATGGACATCCACTGGGTTTCTCTGCAGAGCTTTGAATTTTGCCTAAATTTTCTAATGTTTTCAGGAAGATAACACAAAATAATCATTTGATATCTGACCCCCATACACAGCTGGCATTCACTCTACCTAATGTTTGATATGCCATCATGTTATTATATGTATTCATTCAAAAAAATTATTCAAAGTCTCCCAAAAGAAAATGCTTTAGTTGTCTGAGATTTGGTTGGCTAGCTCTAAGGTTTACTGGCATATTACATGAGTGTGTGAGTCAATGGAGGGAAGTAACTCGCTGCATTCACTGTGAAACTGCCTTTTAACTACATAACTTCTTCCTCATTCTTAGCATTTAGAAGAAGAATTCTGTACTTTAATGCATATTTATTACATCCAGATGAAAAGAGAGTACTGGTTCACAAAGTCTGTCATATTAAATGATGTTTAGTTATTTTAAAAATTATAACTGAAAGGGATTTTGATGTTGTTAATGATATACTGTTGTTAAGGATATAATAAATATTGTCATATAAATTACCAGCGTTTCGCACAGATAGAACACACATACACACACCCCTGTACGTGCATCATGCACACATGCGCAAGGCTACCTACCCTCCTATTTATCTTACTTGCTTTCTTTGTCTCTTCATTCTTTCTAGCATCCATTCTATCTGCCTTTCCTCCTGTGATCCTCAATTCAATTTTTTATCTCTTTTATTATCTTTACATTCATCTTTCATTCCACCCATATTTCATGTTACAAATATGTCTATCTATCTATTTATCTATCTATCTATTATTAAATTCAACACATATTTGAACATTTACTATTTGCTAGGAGGTAGACATATTACTTATGCTAGGTCACAAAAAATAGTTTTAACTTTTTAAATGGCTTTGTAAAAAAATACATTCTAAGATGATTTGTTTCCCTGTTGGTATACACAAGTGAAGAGACATTAAAAGAAAAAGAATTAGATTCTAACGCACTTACTGTGTTGGGTAACCTTGGTTGGTAGAAACAGATTTATTGAATTTTTTTCCACATTTTCATATTTTGTGTTTGTGTAGCATTAATTTTTGAATTAACCAGCTAAGAGTACAATAATATGTTGCTGGTATTGCCTAAAACAAAGGTTTTTCCTTTGGATTTAGAGCTTTTCAAAGTCTCACTGAAGCAAAATGATATAAAAATGAAATGAAATTAAATAATTATAATGTAAAATGATTATACTATTAGGTGTGATTTGAACCTGATTTCCAAGCACCTGTGATTCAAATTTTTGAAGAAAAAAATCTGGCACAAGCTTCACAATAGTCAAATTATTTCATGTAAGAAACTTTGGCTTATGTGAATACATTTGGTTTAAATCAAACGTGTGACTTCATGATACAGTAAGTATCTATGGTATACTTCTCTTTAAAAATAAATTTTTGAAAAAATTTACTCAGATGAACCATATATTATTGTGCCAGGTCTATACTAATTATGTAGATTCATTTTTCCATTTTTCTATCACCCACCAATTTCTCCTGTATCCTTCTGCTCATTCTTTGCTATAAATCTTGGAAGACTAGGCTTATCAGAAAAAAAAAGTATGAAAAAATTTGAATTATGAAAACCAAGAATAAAAGTGGCAAAACATGGATAGAGCATTAAAATCAAAGGGCAGAATTAAGGCATAAAAATAGAGACTATGGAAAATATATCATTATTTTGAGATAAACTTCAAGTTCTCTTCATTTAAAAGGAACCCTGGAAACAGGCCTTCATAACATCAGAAATAATGAGAATAAAATCTCAAGGCATTTTAATATTGAAAATTTGTTGCCACATCTAGAAGAATTGTAATAGATATGTTAAAATTACTATATATTTTATTAAATATGAAGAAATTTCCTCTGATTTCAATATCTAATTTAGTAGGAGCAAAGCAATGGCCATAATTTTAGCAGAAATATTTTCCAAAAATGCAATTAAAAATGCTTACAAATTTATTTATTATGAATGAATGATGAATAGTTTCCAAAACATGCGGAATCAAAATCTTCCTTGAATATTAGCATAAAATTGTAAAGCTGTTGTGTGAAGTCACAGCATGCAGGGATGAGGGAGCAAGAAGCCTCCTGCCTTGAGTCAGCATGATTCCTGAAAATGTAGTTTTTGGTGTGCTGATGGCAGAATTTCAAACATAACTTAAGCATATTTTGCCATCATTCAACACACAAAAAATGATGCTCGGCTAAAAGTTTTTATAAGGTTCCTAAAATTGAAAGACAGGTGAATTTAAAATCAGAGATGAAATCAATAAATGTAGAATATAACAAAGGCTGTGGCTTGAGTTCAATGGCAGCTTATAAAAAATGTTATCCAAGGCCCACTCTGGACCTTTGGAAAAAAGAGCTGGGACCTGGTCTAATTTACTCTGGTGATCATTAACCTGGTGCAATTTATTCTTGTGCCTGTGGTCTGCTTGGGGAGGGAGGGGTTGTTTCCAAAGATGTGTGCAGAGAGGGGTTGTCAGTAGGTGTGGTGAGGATGGATGGGGAGGCTGGACCTACGCTGAAAGCAGGAAGGAGAATGATTAGGCATTGCAACATTGTAGTGTCTGCTGAGGGCTGTTTGTGACAGAAAAGACAGATTTTAGGAGAACTACATAGAAGAAAGTAAGAAGATTTAAGATCAGATTACACATATAAAAGAAAGTAATATTTGAAGAATTTTTTGAAGTTCTGGGCTGGGATGCTAGTAAAACCAATCCAGAGGGAATAATTAATGGAATCTGATCTAGTTGCAAAAAGCTTTGTCTTCACTTCTTTCATCTGGATTTGTACTAATCAGAGACACTCCAAGGCCCTGTGCATTAAATACAGCTGCTTTTATGGGGAAGTATATACATATCTACTGACTTTATGGCCTTCATAGGAAAGGGAAGCTACTCTGCAAGGAGTGGACAGGTAAAAAGAAAGTAAGAACAGCATTTGGGGAAACACCCCTTAGCAAATGGAGGTAGCTTGATGTGGAGACAGTGATGGGTTAGAGAAAGTAAACAGAAAAGGTTTTTGGTCAGGAAGCAAAGAAGAATAAAGATTGCTATTATTTTTTACATCTACTATGCATAAGCAGTAGTGTTCTAGTCACTATTATATTCCTTGTATATAACAAAATACCTAAAATTGAAAAAGTGAAATAAATGTTTGCTAGACATTTAGAAGGAAATAAATAAGAAAGAAAAAAAAGAAGGAAAGAAGGTAGGCAGGGGCAGCAAGGGGAAAAAACAGATGAACAAGAGTGAATTAATTTACATATAAATTAATCATTTATATGTAAAATAAGAATCTGAAGGTTATGAGATTGCGTACATAAATAAAGTGCTTATTGCAGTACATTGTATATTGGGGGCATTCAAGAAATGCTAAAAATCATCATCATCATCATCCTTTATGTTGTTGTTGTCATCATCATCATCATGATCAATTCCATCATCCTTGGAGCATTTTTAACAAGACTATGTCAGAAATGCTTTGGTTTTCCATGACCTACTAATATGTTTTGAGAATTCTCCTACTCTTGTTTCAATCCACTCCAGTGTGGCTTCTAACCACTGACACTCCAAGAAGCCAATCCTGTAAATTTTACTAATAACTTCATTGTTACAAAATTCAGTGGACAATTTTTCACTCACATCTTACCTGACTTCACTGCAGCATTTATCATTTTTGTTGAATTCTTACTCCTGGAAGCCCTTGCCCTAACTGACTTTTGTTTCAGCACCATTGCCTGTATTATTACTCCTATGCCATCAGCCATTATTTACTAAATCTCCTTTCTGAACTTCTTATCCTGGCCCCAAAATATGAGGGTTGGAACTCTCCAGGGCTCAAGAACAAAAAAAATTCAAGAATTTAATTCATGTTCTTAAAATTTAAATCATTTTAAAGAGAATAGAGGAAATGAAATAATAGCTAATATTAGTCTGCAGATCAGATTCCAGAAAAAAATTATTCTGCATATGTTCATGGCCCATATAGAATGCATAGCTCATCTTTTCATTCTGGATCAAATATATTTTCACAAAATGAAATGATAAGAATTTGAGTTCTTTGCAAGTGATATGTCAAAGAAATAGCTTCCTTTAATCAGGTGCAGTCATTCTGGATGGTACTTGAACTTTTCGAATGACTGTACTATCCTTTACAATTTTAATAAATACTTAATGATGAGCTAGAGGCAAGTATGTGTCTTTCATCCTAAGGGTTTTAATCCCATTACTATCAACTCTTAGGAATAATTTTATAAATTCTATAATCCTTTCACAGTGTATATTATAATTTTGCTTTTATGGTATGGTCAGTTTCCCTCATATTATTATTTCAGAACACCAATTAGAAAAATGACCTAATATAAAATATCCAAAATGATCACAGCCTGGGGAAAATATAAGATTTATCAAACAGATATGTTTTCAGTGTCTTCACTGTTAATCCAATGAAATTCAGTAAATCTAGGCTCCAAATACATACACATATGGCACTTGTGAACTAACCCAATTTGTTCTGACATGAACAGGTGTCTGTAGGTAGGTCAATGAAAGTCATCTTAAACCAGAGCAAGTTTTCTAGCATGTGAATCACGATTTGTTGACACTTGTATTACGCAACAGCAATAGGTAACCATAGACTATATGTATAGATGGGGAACTTGTGCCATGTTCCTGAACTATTTAGCACATGAGGTTCGCCTTGCACAATATGATTCATCAAGCTGATAACAGAATCATTTCATTACAAGGAATTCTTAGGGTATTTTGTGGTTGTTTCTGTTTCAAACATATATAGATTTCCCATATGGCATGAATAATGAGATAATTATGAAAAGATATAGACTCCCATAGAAAAAATTCCTCTAAGTCATTTTGCCCAAATCTAGAAAATCTGAGGTTACTTCCTGACCACAAAGGCCTGAGAAATATAGTTTACTTTATGAAAAAGAAATCAAATAACTCCTTATGAAAAGGGCCCTAAATGCAATGCATAAAATGAAAGAAAAATTTATGTCATCCCTTGGTTATTATTTCTCTGTTTAACTCTCACAGTTAAAATGTCAACCAACCCCATTTCATCCAGTCAGATCTTCAAACCACACCACTTCTTCCTTCATAACATCTCTTAATTCAGGTTTCTTATTCTTGATTGGCTTTCTGCCATTGTTTCTCTGCTTCACCTTAGTCTAAGTAACTCAGCCATAAAATAATACCCAAATATACAGTTTTAGATAGGTAAACTCCCAGCACAAATTATTTAAATGGCTCTCTCTTACTTATAGGATCAACTTTCAAGTATTTATCCTGACCTCTTTCATGTCCTACCCCAATCTGGCTTCAACCACTCTCTCTTTATATTCTCCCTACTACACAGACCCAGCAAAATGGAATTGGTTAATGACTCTTTGTCTTTGACCTGTCTGAACTTACCTTTTTTCTGACTTTTCCCCTTACATTTTGAACAACTCTGGCATTGTCTCTTACTGAAATCTTTCCTGACCCACTGTCTAATCAGCCTCTACTCTGAGCTCCCTTTCCATTCTGAACCTAACATGCATCTGAACTGCAATCACTAATTTTATTTCTTTACAAAGAGATCTGATTTTGTGTCTCATTCCACCCTACGTTGAAAGTGCCTTGCTCAGGCCCACTTATGAATACAAACTGGGAGTTCAGCAGATGCTTTAAAATCAGTGATTGTGTCAATCCTATCTTGCCTCAAAGGAGAAAAAAAAAACATGCACACCTAGATAATTTATGTTATTTGGATTATATCAGATATATATGGTCTTACAAATAATTAAAACAGGTGGTGACTTTTAAAAAGAAGTATTAGAAAATATTTTCTTTTAAGCTTTAAAATATGATGGTATGGCAGTTAGTAATTAGTGTGGAAACCTGGCTGGGAAATTAACTGTGAGAGGGACTAGATTGGAAAACAGCTAGTACTTATGAGGGCATACTATGTGCTAAGGACAGTTCTAAGAGTTTTACAGGTATTAGCTCACTTACTGACCACAATATTTGTACATGGTAGACGAGCTCATGGTGTAGGATAACACTATTGGATTGCACAAAAGCATGTGGTAGAAAATGAGAACAGGAGTAGAAGTCCCACCCTCATTTAGTACACCTTGCTCTTGCCCTGGCCTGGGGATGAAGGAGCTCCTATTTCTTCACACAAAGATGCCTCTAGGTTGCAAACTTAATGGGCATCTGCCTTTTTTCAAATTCACACAAAGGAATAGAATAAGACAGTGGTATACCTGGAGGCAGGCTCTATTATCATTTTACAGATTAGGAAATTGAGGCACAAAGAAGTTAAGAAATCTTCCAAAGTTAACACAGCAAATAGGTGACAGCAATGAGATACAAACTCAGGATCTGTGCTCCAGGGTCTGCACACGTAACCACTGTGCTGCTTCTTTGTTATGTATATAGAGTGCTTTCTCCATGTTCTTTAACATCTGCTGAATTTTACATTATTAACTCACTTAATCCTCACAAAATCTCTTAAAGAATTAGACCTTTGGGACACACAGAGATGCCTCAGTCCCTAATCCTAAGAGATGGTCTTTTGTGAGCATGGCTGTGCCCTGGTGGAAACAGAACCAAAGAGACACTTCACTGATCAGAACTAATTGGCTAATTGATATGCTTCAGATATCTTGCCAAGCAAAAGAGAGTTTGATCAAAAGAAAATATTATGTGTCAATGGGAGTTAAAATGGTGGGACCTGAGAAACATCAGTTAGAACTAAAATTAATAAATATCTAGAAAGTTCTAACAATATAGTTACAGAGCATTATAATTGGCAGAGAAGTATACTAGATAAAACAGGAAGAGTTGAATTTACAAATATAAAATTCAGTTCAAGATATGATAAGGCAACATTTCATATTAGAAGCAAAAGGATGGATTTCTTTTTTTCTAATTTCATTAAATTTATTGGGGTGACATTGGTTAATAAAATTATTTTGGTTTCAAGTGCACAATTCTATAACACATCATCTGTATATTGCATTGTGCTCACCACCCAAAGTCGAGTATTTGACCCTCTTTACCCTTATCTACCTCCTGCCTCCCTGCTTTCTCTCTGGTAATCACTATATTGTAGTCTGTGTCTATGAGTTTGTATTTGTTTGTCTTATTTGTTGCTTTCAGTTGTATATCTCACACACGAGTGAAATCATGTGGCTCTTGACTTTTTCCATCTGAATTATTTAATTTTGCATGATATTCTCAAAATCTATTCGTGTTGTCATAAAAGCATTTCATCTTTTCTTATAGCTAAGTAGCATTTCATTGTATATACCAAAATGGTGGATTTCTTAATAAATAGTAGAGGCAACTTGGTTGGTGTTTGAAAAGAAATAAAGTTGATTTGCATATAAATGTGAAATGGCTTATATACTAGATTACTCATTGTAGTAAAATTTTTAATAACAACTCATATGCAACCTAAATGAACAAATAAAGTATGCTATAATCTTAAATGAACATTTTAATTTAAAATACTATGTTTCTACAGCCATGCCACCCAGAATGTGCCTGAGCTTGTCTGATCTCGGAAGCTAAACAGTGTTGGGCCTGGTTAGTACTTGGAAGGGAGACTACCTAGGAATACCAGGTGCTGTAGGTATTAATAAAAATAAAAAACAAATTAAAAAATACATTCATTCATTCAGTCATTATTTATTTATTTATTTGCATGTAAAACACTATTTCCCCCCCAGCTTTATTGAAGTAGAGCTGACAAATAAAAATAGTATATACTTAAGGTGTACAATGTGATGATTTGATATACATTCACATTGAAAAAACTGTTTTATTTAAAAATAAAGTCAAAAGAAAACTGAGGAAACTATATATAAGTTGACATAGAGTATTTTTCTTTTACTTGTTTATGAATAAAACATATACGTGGAATAATATATGACACCAATAAATGTAGTTATTTCTAGAGAGAAGAACTGGGTAGTAGATAGACAGTAGTGGGAGAAATCTTTTTCCTGTTTATCTATTTTAGGCCATGTACTATATTACTTGTTCAAAATAAAACAACAACAAAAAACATCTTAGTTTGACTCCCAGAGATTGTAGTTAGTGTAACTTTGGGCCACTTTCTTATCTTTAAAATGGTGCTTATAATCCCTGACTCACAGAGTTTTATGTGATTTAAATAATATAAATAAAATTACTACTATAGAACCTGACACATAGTAGACAAATACTAGATCTGCTCTCTATCATTTCCCTTCCTCAGATGACACTAACTCCAGATTGCTAGTCCAGGCAAGTAACATAAATATGTGATATGGTTGAATGTAGGAACTGAGACAAATTAGGGAGTGGTAGGGACAAATGGGAGGTATTCAAATTATTAAATATACATTTATCAAAGTATAGATTATACATGTGCATGTAAACTCTGCTGGCTGCTCCTTTGTTATTCTTGCTTTGTATAGGGATCTGCATTTTACAGAATTATGTCACATAAAATATCTGTTTCAAGCCTCTGAAAAATTATTTAAACTATATCCTACTACCATTGGAATTAAAATAATTCTTTTCCATTAGGTCTCTTAAATAATACCTTTCTCTAAGTTGAGTTATTTAATATATTGGCTTTGATTTTTACAGGGAAAAAAAATGTCCATAGAAAGATACAGCTACTGATTGCCAGACCACAATTGGGAGGTTAAAAGTGAAGGATGCTCCTAAGATCTTGGCTATTGCTCTCCGTGACAGACTTAATGGAGAGAGCACTGCTGCTTGCAGCTAATAAATCTGATTGAGGTAGGAGTCAGACAGAGGTGAAATAGTGAAGTCAAGTCAGAGGCTAAAAATAGCAAAATCACACACAGGAGAGCAAGATAATGGTCAAAAGCTACAAGAAAAGAATTTCAGGTAGCATATTCAGATTTAGGATAGTGATTATTCAATACTCCTTGCCTAAACAAACTTCCTGTTTTGAATAAATCAAGGTTAAATAAACAAACTAGTAAAAAAAAAATGACACTAATTCTCGCTTCTCTGGGGAACTTCAGATTCTTAGGGGATAAGTTTAGATACAATTCATTATATATATTCATTTATTATCTTACATAAATATGTATACCTTCTGATATATGTACTAGCCACATCACCTATTAATTTCATTAATTTCTATATAATACTAAGTTAAGATATATAGACTAAAGTAACTGACTAATATTTGTGAAATAGCCTAGAACTAGAACCATTAGACCCCTGGACCAAATGGGAAATGAAGTACAGCATAAAATTATATTTATCATTTATTCGGTGAAAACGTCTTTCTAAACTCTAGACAGTAGAATCTCACAAATAGTATAAGGTGAAGTAACCTCTACTTTACAACTCTTTAGTCAAGAACTCAGAGACTCCTGTCACATAAAGGTGCATATATTTTCTTAACTGAAAAACTACCCTAAGCCCATGTTAAAGGGATGGAATTTCTTTTTCTCTCTTTGGAATCAGGCTAAGTAAAGAAAGTCTAATTATGCCACAAGCAAAAGCTCTCACCTTCTTAATTTAAAGACTTCCCTTTAAAAAATAGTTGACTTGTTCCTCCCAATCATCTTTTTAGAGATGTTCCATTTTCAATAGTAGTATTAGTCTAGAGCTTATTAATTTGGCTTTTATCTAGGAAAATTGTTTCATATTGACTTTGCCTCTGGGATGGAATTCCCAGTATTCCAAATTGGAGTCCTGAGAATACTGGATGTCAGGTCACTCTAAAATACACCTGATTTCCATTATCTCATCTTCCCTGGAACCACCCTCTTTTTGATTTTTGCCTGCATAGTTTCTTCTACCCAGTGCCTAGAATGGTACTTTTAAATCTAGGAGCAGTCAATAAAAATCATGTAGAAAATAAAAATGTTCTAGATTTATTCAGCCTTCCTCCTACCCCTTGTGGAAACCAGTCTCTACCATTCTGCACTGAAGAGCTCCAAACTCTTGTCTAATTATCAGGGTGTAAAACCACCTTAAGGGCCACCTTTTTGTTCATCTCTCTAGTCCAAGCCTCTCTCTAGTCTAAACTCTGTGCCTGGTATGATGCAGGTGGAGAAATCATTACTAACCCAAAGGGAACTGAATTTAAAGAGAGATTATTAATCCTCTTTTAAAAACATAGTCTGCATTTTCTATCTTTTTAGTCTACCACTGTGGAATTTGCCATTTACATCTAGAACATTCATTAAACAATGGAAACTGAGTTTAATCAGTACTATTAACTTAATTAAAATTAACAGAAAATTGGAGCAGAATTAATAACAACAAATTGGTTGGAACATATTAATTTGCATTAATGCACTGTTACTCTGTTACTTAGTTCTAGGAATTATGGATGACTGGCTATAAAGAGATATTTAAAAGACCCTATGTGTTTTTGTTATCAATGGAATAAAGTTGGTCAACATAATTCACCGTTTTTTTTTTCATAATTCACTTTTGATGCAACATAATCAGTGCTCTAGATAATTTTGAGCTTGTGATGATCAAAAAGCAACATAAATCTTTTGCTATTAGCATGTCACAGAAATATACATGGACTTGTGAAATAATTTGGGTCAGCTATTAAACTTACTGCTTCCATAGAGCATAGAGAGAGAGACACAGCAAAATAAAAATTTCTTTATGTTTACAGGAAGAAACTTTTAAATAGAAAGAAAATCCCAATCTATTGGGTGAACACAGTGGGTCTATTAGGTAGGGTTGATATGACTGATTCACAAAGCTGTCTCTTCCACAGGATAAAATACAATAAAGTCAGCTTTACTGTCAAGCTCAGGATACATAAAATTATTAAAAGACGCATATTAACATGCCTTTGAGGAAAGTCTTTGAGTATGAAAAGTATAACATCTAGGGGAAAATAAAACAATTCTCAGCAAAATTAAACAACCAAGTCTTTCTTTGCAAAGTTTCTAACATTTGTTAAATAATGCTTTGTGCAAATTATTAAGATTCTCTGTGTTTTGAGGCAGCAGTAAAATTTAGTGGCAGACCCAAATTGTTTCATAAGGTGATGTACATCTTGTACTCGCCTAAGAATGAAAAATTTATATTGCTTTTTTAATCATCCCATGCCCAAAGTGAACTAGAGTACTGATTATATTGCATCAGAAGTAAATTATGTCTTAAAAAGGTAAATTGTTTATTAACTGTATTTCATTAAAAAGATTACATTTAGGATAATGCTATCTGTTGCTATTTTGTAAAAAAAAATGTATATTTTACAATTTCGGTGCCACAATCAAAACAATTAAAATGGAACACAAATTAAAAGGTTGACATAAATGAAGTAATATTTGTTAAGATTTTATTTTTAAGTCTTCTTTTCTAAGTCTACTAGAAGAATAGACTGATTACAGGTTTTCTCTGCAAAATGTGGATAATGATATTATGTGTCTCACTGGGTGGTTGTGGGGATTAAATGAAAAGTAGAATTAAATATATATTTTTAGGAAATTTCACAGTATTTTCTTCCATAGTGGAGTCTGAGGAAAGACTGTTAAAAATAAAGTGTTATATTTTGCCTAATAAGAGGAATTATTTATTGTACACCAGGTACTATTTTAAGAACTTTAAATATATTAATCTATTCAATCTTTGCAGTAACCAGTGGTGAAGATTAATTTTTATTTCTATTTATAGATGCAAAAACCAAGGTACCCAGAGGTTCAGTAACTTGCCCAAGTTCACACAGCCAGCAAATGGCAGAACCAGTGTCTGAACACAAGTAGTGCAGCTCCAGAGAGAGTCTATATTCTTATTGCCTATCTTTCGTTTCCTCTGGGTATACTCATGGTTCAGAGTTTTCCAGACAGTATTAAATTATTCCAATAGCTAGGCTTGAAAATGACATTCTCTTTATTCTTTTAGATATTGCATCACCATTTTTGTTGTTATAATGAATTTACTTTCATGGAAAAATTTATTTCTCTAATCTATATTAATATCATAAAACTACTACCTCACACTTAGTTTAAACAACTAATAGTAATTTTTTTTCTATGTTTGTCTACAAATTTTTACACACACACACACACACACACACACACACACACACACACACACACACCTCACTTGGTATTAAAGCATCTTTAGTATAAAAGACAACAACTTTCAAGATGAGACACATAGACAGTAAGGACTGTAGAACTAAGGAGCAACCAATAATATTCAGTAGACTTGTCTGCCTTATGGCAGTAAATGAGTCAATAAACACCTGTTTTTAATAAGAAAACTTTTTTTTTGAAGGACTGCATATTGCCCTTGGAGTAAGCTAAGCATTTAATAAATGTAAGACGCTTTTATCTTTCTTTAGGGAATACTCTATTTCTAAAGAATGGCAGGTACCATGTGTGCTGAATGATACTAGCAAATGGTAACCACAGTACCATTCCACTTAAGAGGATCTTATAGACCCAACGGAATGATGAGAGAGTACTCAAGCATTTTTCTAAGCACGAATTCCCAAGTTGTACAATAATGCTAAATAGTGCATCCTAAACATACGCTGTTCTTGTTCTCAGTTTCCGCTTATGAGAGCTACATGGCAGTGATATTTATTATGTTTTAGGAGAGGAATTAGTGACATTATAAGTCCCAGGGACTCCTAATGGCTCTTTATCCCTGGGTTCTGGCTCATGCCTAGTGGCATTGCAGTTTGAGGAAAGATGACTAACCAAGAAATCACAAAGGAAGGACCCGAATTGCAGTTCTACCAATTACTCATTTGAGCAAATCATTGTAACTTTCTAGGCCTTGGTTTATTAATGTGAATATTATTTTTTACTATTTCATTGAGTGCTTATTAGAATAAAATTTGACATCTGTGAAAATGCTTCAGAAAATAAATATGTTCTGTGTGAACAGCAAAGGCCCAGTAAAGCAGATGAGGTATAAGATGATAGAGCTTGTAATAAGAACTCACTTGTGTCTTTGGATTGTTACCATCTGGATCCTTTACTCAGTTATTTTTCAAGTAACCTGTAAGCTTCTTGGTCGGGGTCAACACTACATTTTCTATGGCTTAAGACCATTTTCTATGGCTTAAGTATTTCATAAATAAGCCAAGTGCATTTCTCATGCCATATTATTTCACTGTGATCAATGATATATGACACAAAAAGATATAGACTGTGTGTGTGTGTGTGTGTGTGTGTGTGTGTGTGTGTGTGTGTACATACACTTACTACATTTATTTCTTATGTAATAATACATGAAAGCAATTATTTCCTTTTCGGGATCTAAACACAATACCTCTTCAACCTTCCTCATTCTCAATAAATTTGCTAATAGAAAAATCTTAAGTCAGAAGCCATTAAATATAAAAGGCCAGATGTGGAAGAAAAGAAGAGAGGGAAGGCAAAGAGTGAGGGCAGATGTTAGAGTTCATTAATCAGATAAATATGAAAGGTGAAATAGCCAAGAAAAAGCTACAATTTCCTTGAACTCAATGCTTTGGTTTTTCATCACCATCTGAGCCACCCTCATCACTAAGAATAGTCTCTAGCATATATCAATTAATATATCCTACATCACCATGATAAGCAACATCAAGTTATATGCATTAGTACCTTACAGTTTATAAAGATTTTTTCAGATTTCAATATTACTGTGAGAATAAACCCAATAAGAATGCTATCTTATTTGAGAAAAAGAATGGACTATCACATATATCTATTTATTTACCTGCAAATTGGGCTTTTTTTTCAGTGCAATTTGTAAAGGTACTGTTTCTTTTATGGTATCAGGCCATATCATATCTGGTAAGTTGTAAGTTATGAGTTGTGCGAAGATGGTAAAAATCTATACAACAGTACACCAGCTTAGGAAATGGAATAATCATTGTTATGCTCTCAAGAAAACTCACAATGCAGAATTTCAGACTGGTGGAGAAGGTAATTTCAAAACCATGGTGCAAAAAGAGCTAATATGATATTGTTCCAGGCACTAGGATTCTAATTAAATTAAATATGAACAGTGATTGAGGGCTGCCAGCCATTTTGTTAGAAAAAGAGAACACACATTCAAAATTCAGAGTTAGATGTACAAATTTTAAGACTCAACTACGTGTCCATTTCCATGAGGCCAGATCCTTGTACAAAACAATTCATGTTGTCACTGGAATCTAAATGGCAAGTGGGCAAATAAAAGTAGGGGAACATCAATCCACACAAATACTAATGAAGACATATAATCTTCCATTTATATAAGTTTGTGGTAATTTCTTCATTTAAAGGGGACAAATATAACAGATTTTTTTTTTCAAAAAGTATAAATTTATTAAGCTTCAAATGTGTTCACATAGACACAGGGAACCCAATTCAAGGAAGAATACCCTGATCGACTTATTTAAAATTCACTTAACTACATGAAGCTGAATATTTTGTTGTAAAATAAAAATTATTATAAAGTCCAAGATGCCCATGTTACCTCAAGTTATATGCTCTTCTATCCCTTTCTTGGATCCTAATTTTATCAGGAAACCCATTAGCATTTGAAGGCAAATTCCATGTTTTTTCCAATATACCAAATTTGTAGTTGGACCTTTTTGAACTTTACTCTTAAGGAAGATCCAAGAATGCTTACATCTTAATTTTTTTCTTTTTTGTTTTTTAAATAAAGCATTAAAACTCAATAATAACAGCTGGCAGTATTCCTAAGAAAAAGAAATCAAATGGAGTGAGACAGAAATCATGCAGAATCTTGAATATAATAATTCAAACCCTAGACTTATGTTAAATGTGAAAAGCAAGGATTGAAAGAATAGCTGGGTAGTCCATTATTGTGAGCAATGAAAGGGCATATAACTTAAAAAATGGATTTCATAAAGTATAAGAAATATTTTCTTGCATTAAGGGTTTCACAGAAGAAAATGCAGACTAAAGATTAAAAGAATACATGTATGAATAACAGTTTAGTAATGGAAAAAATAGGTTTTATAAGTCTTTTAAAGGAGAACTTGAAAGAAAAGATAACAACAAATATAGAACAGATTGAATTAGAAGTGGAAGAGGGAGTTATCTAAAATCACCTAAGCAATAAAAATGTAATAGAAACAAAACTTAATCGAGTAATCAGAAATGGATGTAGCACTTGTGCATATTAACAATAGCAGACAAAATTAATTAGAATTGAAAGGAACAATTGAGAGTCATCAACAAACATATAGACAATAGGTCAAGCCATGGGAATGAAAGCAACAGCCAGGGAGAGGAGTAGAGGGAAAGGAGAGGAGGTTGCCAAGTGAAGCAGTTTAGCAGAAGCTGAACATTAAAAATGACTAAATCCAATCATCTTTAAAATCTTGCTCAAATTCCATGTCTTTCATTTAGCCTTCCCTAAATACTCCCGTTCACAATCAGTTGTCTTTTATTTTCCTCCTGCGTGATGGATGTTCCTCACACCATTATTAAATTTTCCTCATTATTTTAGAGAGCTTAATATATTATTTTCTCAACAATACTGTTCTTTGAATAATGGGTTCAGGTGTTGTATTTGTTTGCATTTTTTAGGATTCATAGCTTGTTTCTACTAGCAGTGGCTATTCAATAAATATTTGTTATATGGATGAGTGGATCAGCTTGCTTTGTTTGCAGGTAGATAACCTATTTTAAAAGGAGTAAAGTATCTGATGATATATAAGAATTGAGTAGCAGAATAAGAGAGAAAAGGCCACTTTTTGTGTGTGACTGGAAGAGTGAGAACAGCCAGCCTTAAAGATTTGGGTTATGCAAAACAAGTATGAAGGCAAAGAGAAAGGATATATGCTAAAATAAGTCAAAAAGATAATTTGGAAAAAGAGAAATAAAACTTTTTTTAATGAAATAAATTATCGAGAACCAATATAAAATGTCAAGATTTAGTTTTGAGTCAAAAACTGAAAATAATATAATACTAATGACATCATTACCAGTAAGAATTTCAAGAATTTCAAATACAATCAATAAAATGTCACATTGACATTATATTGATGACTTTAAGTGGTGCCTTGGAAATAGTGGTTTTAAATCTATTTAGGTTCCTTACATAGTTTTGGCATCAAAACACAAATTAAATTTGCCCCTTTTTGTATAAAGGCAACTTTTTAAGCAGAAGGTGCTTCCACAAAAAGCAAATAAATCTTGAGCTCTTGAGAAAATATAATTCCTTGAAGACATAGGTTTTTAACAGTAACATAGGCCCTTAACTATAGCTGTTTGAATGGCCTCATTGAACATATATTAGATACTTTGAGATGCTTGGTGGTTAGGCCACAATTGTACATTGGACTTTATTATTAAATGTTTGCTTTTTTTCACAGTCGTCAGCTTTGGAAAGCACTGTTTTATGATGCATAGTATTTAGGAAACCTTAAAATTACATGGACCAAGAGGGAAATCAGATCATCTCACCTCAGCAATGGAAATTAAACCTCTCTCTCTCTTTCTCCCTTCTCTGTCTCTCAACACAAGCCATAATTAATTTTCAATTACTTGGCTTAGGGTTGATGATCTGGACCTGTTTATCCCACTTCTGAAAGAACTTGTCTGTAATATTCAGATCAGTGCTTCACTTTTCTGTTTTTCATTCTGTCTTGGTGAACGGATCTAACCACTGAAGGGTACATAATGCTGAGACTCACAATATGATTGACAGAGATCCACATTTAGCTCTTAGAGAAATTGTTCCAACATTATGTGAACTGTAGTTAACATTTTTAGAAATCATGAGGCGTAGAAAAACAACAGAAGCTTGTTTTTTTAGGTGATGAACATAGAATATAAATCAATACACATTTTAAAATATCTGTTGGAGAACTAAATTCATTCTGTTAATTTAAGAACATAAACCACATGACATTTAAATTCTTTTGATCATAAAATTATACTGCCTGGTATCTACAGATGTGATGGTCCAGGAAAAATATTAAAATATATGAAAAAGCTCATTTTTATTTGTTTTAAATATAGAATTTTAAAGTATAAATATTTTAAAACAGTTGACTTTTACATTTTTAAGTCTTAGTATCTCTGGCTAAAGCAACTTGTGGAGTTGCATAATGTCATAACATTGAGATCCATCTTCAACTCATATGGCCTGGATTTGAGGCTTATTTTCTATTTATACTTGTTGGACAAGGCCCTTAAAATTGAGACTATCGCATCATTATATATAAAATGGAAATGAAAAATCTCTACCTACCTCACAGGATGTTGGCAGATTTAACAGAGAAAGTGTATGGAAAAATACTCTTAAGCTTTCAAGTATTGTTATAATTTGTATTAAAAATTATATTTAGATATGTGGTCTCTCTCTCTAGACTAAATGGTGTATACTTACTTTTCCCTGTTCCTCCCTTTTAAATGCCCTGGAAATAATTTAAAAGATAATCATAAAAAGACTAGAGAAGAGGAAAGAAGGCGGTAGATTGGCTAGGGACCTCATGATTTGAAGAATGATATTACCATGTGTTCCCAGGTTTTTTTCCCCTTTATATATTCTAGATTGAGTGTAATGGATGCCTTCAGCCTGGAACAACAACAGGCTTATAAAAACAAAGAAGCAAGCAAACTTAAGAGAAAATCTACTTTTTTTTGGGTTAAAGGTCCAGGAAAAGGGAAGCCTAGCAGGGACCAGGAGGCAGCCTTATCCTCTCTGCTCATACCCAGCTATAGTAATGGGCCACTTCCACCTACAATGATGGTATCAGTACAACCCAGAAAGGTCAACATATTCTCCAGCAGAAGTGGCGTCCTGATATACCAGTAGTGGTAGCATCAGAGGATGCCAAGTGGGTGATCCATCCCCTTTCCTATACTTGCCAATACCAAGTGTGCAGAGAACATAGGCAAGGGGAAACTTATTCTATCTAATATATCCAGAATCTCACATCTCGACTAGTGATGGGCAACTCGGGAAAGTACCATTCGCACTTCTCCGGTAGCAGCAGTAGGGATCAAGAGCTTCCAAGTAAGAAGGACTAAGCTGCCTAAAATAGCATTGTAAGGGCTCTGAAAACCATAACATATTTGGAAACACACCTACAAAATAGGACAGAATCTACATACCAAACCTAAATGGAGACACATTCTACAAAAATAAAAGACTTTATTTTAAATGTCTGTTTAGAAAAGTCCAAAAAAGAAAAGAGGTAGCTATATTTACATCATACAAAATACACTTTAAGTCAAAAATTTTAACAAGAGACAAATAAGGTCATTATGTAATGACAAAGAAATAATCAAGAGGATATAACAATTGTGAATAACTTATGCACCCAACATCAGAGAATGTAAATATATTAAGCAAATATTTAAAAATCTGAATGGAGAAACAAACAATAATACAGTAATAGTAGGAGACTTCAAAACTCCACATTCAACAATGGATAGATAATCTAGACAGAATATCAGAGTAACATTGAACTTGAACTTTATAAAAAAAAAACTTAGACACATATGGAACATTCAAACCAATGGTAGCAGAACACACATTCTTCTCAAGTGCATGTAGAATATTCTCCTGTATGTCATGTGTTAGATCACAATAATAGTCTTTAATAATGCAAAAATACTGAAATCATATCAATGATTGTTTCTGACAATCATAGTATAAAACTAAAACTTAATGAGGAAAACTGGAAAATTCACAAATATGTGGAAAATAAACAATACACTTCTAAAAAACCAATGAATCAAAGAAAATATAAAAAAAGAAATTTTAAAAAATATTGAAACACTGAAAATGGAAGCACAACATATCAAAACTCATGGGATGCAGCAAAAGAAGTACCAAGAGAACAACTTACTTCATAAATGCCTACATTAAAGAAAAAATCTCAATGAACAACCTAACTTTACAGCCCAAGGATCTAGAGAAAGAACAATAAACTAAACTCAGAGTTAGCAGAGGGCAAGAAATAACAAAGATCAGATCAGAAATACATGAAATAGAGACTAAAAATAATAGAAAAATCAAGAAAACTAGGAGCAATTTTTATGAAAAGACAAATGAAACAAATGACAAACCTTTAGCTAGATTAAGAGAAAAAGAGAGAGAATATTCAAAATCAGAATTGAAAAAGATAATTACAACTGAAACCACAGAAATATAAAGGCTCATGAGAGACTACTGTGAACAATTATATACCAGCAAATTGAATAACCTATAAGAAATGAGACAATTCTTAGAAACACAGAACCTACTAAGACCGAATCATACATATAGGAATAGGTCTGAAAAAAAATGAATAATGAGTAAAGAGATTATATTAGTGATCAAAAACCTCCTAATAAAGGATCAGATAGTCTTCTGGGTGAATTCCAGCAAACATTTAAAAAAGAATTCCAATCCCCCTCCAACTCTTCCCAGATATTTAAGAAATTTAAGAAAATTAAGAAATTTCTCACAAATACATTTTATGAGATCAGATTTACCCTGATACCAAAAACCAATAAGAAAAGTACAACAAAAGATAGATAGAAAATTTTTCAACAAAATACTAGCAAACTGAATTAAACAGCATTACTGAAAGGATTATATACCATGATCAAATGAGATTTATCACTAGGGTGGCAAGGATGTTTTAACATATGTAAATCAATAATGTGATACATCACAGTAATAGAATAAAAGGTAAAAATTATATGATCTCCTCAATGTACAAAATGCATTCCGCAAAATTCACATATTTCATAATAAAAAGTCTCAACAAATTGAATATAGAAGGAATGTAGTTCAACATAATAAAAGTCATCTTTGACAAGCCCAGAGCTGACATTATAGTCTATGGAGAAGGTTGAAAGTTTTTCCTTTAAAATCAGAAAGAAGGGAAGTGTACCCACTCTCATCATTTTATTTAACATGGTACTAGAAGTCCTAGCTAGAGCAATTAGGCAAGAAAAAGACATAAAAGGCATCTAAATCAGAAAGAAAGAAGTAAAATTGTCTCCATTGGCAGGTGATATAATCTTATCCATCGAAAATTATAGACACCATCACAATTGTTAAAATTAACAAATTCAATAAAGTGGCATGATAGAAAACAATTGAAAATCAGTTGCATTTCTATACACCAATAATAAATTATCAGGAAAAAAAAATAAATAAAAGGAAATGTTCCCATTTGCAATGGCATCGAAAATAATAAAATACTAAGGAATAATTTAACTAAGGAGGTGAAAGATCTGTACACTGAAAACTATAAGCTACCAAAAAATATTGAATACAACATTGATAAATGGAAAGACATCCCATGTTTATGGATTGAATGAATTCATACCATTAAAATGTCCATGCTTCTATAAAGCCACCTACAGATTCAATGGAATTTCTATTAAAATTCCAATGGAAATTTTTATAGAAAAGAAAAAAAAATCCTAAAATTCATATGGAACCACAAAAGATCCCAAATAGCAAAGCAAGCCAGAGGGGGGAAAAAAAAACAACAAAGCTGGAGGCACAACACTTTCTGATTTCAAACTATATCATAAAACTAAAGTAATCAAAACAGATAGACACCATTGGAATAAAATAAAGAGCCCTGAAATAGGTCCATGCATTTACAATGAACAAATATTTGATAACAGAGCCAAGAATACTCAATAAGGAAAAACTAATATCTTCAATAAATGATATCAGAAAAACTGGATATTCACACTAAGAAAAAGAAAATTGGGCCCCTATCTTATACCACTCATAAAAATGAACTAGCAATAGTTTAAACACTTAAATGTAAGACCCAAAATCATAAAACTCCTAGAAAACATATGAAAAAAGCTCTTTAACATTTTATAATCTATCTATCATCTATCTATCTATCTATCTATCTATCTATCATCTATCTATCATCTATCATCAATCATCTATCTATTAATAATCTATAATCTATATATCTATCACCACCACCATCATCATCATCACCACCATCTATATTTTTAAAAGAATAAGCAACGAAGTATCAGTCTACCTAATATTAGGGCTTATTATTGAGCTATCACTGCATCAGTGGTACCGACAGAGTAATAGACACACAGATCAATGGAACTCAGACGATTTATGACAAAGGTGCACACACAATTTAATACAAGAAGTATATAACCTTCTAAACAAATGATGCTGGAGCAATTGGATATCTATAGAGAAAAAAAATTGAACCTCAATCTAAATCTTATTTTATATAAAAGTAATTAAAAATATCACAAACTTAAATGTAAAATGTAAAACTATACAATTTAGGAAAAAAAACAAATCAGAAAATCTTTTGCATCTAGAGCTAGGTGAAGAGTTTGTAGACCTGATATTAAAAGGATGATTTATACAAAAAAAAGTTCATAAATTGAACTTCATCAAAATTAAAGCCATTTTTCTGCAAAAGACCTTGTTAAGACAAAGAAAAGACTAATTACAGGCTGGGAGATAAAGTTTGTAAACAACAAATCAGCTAAAGGGACTTATATCTAGAATATGCAAAAAACACTCAAAACTGAGGTAAAAAACAATCTAAAAATTTGGGGGGGAAAGCATAATCAGACATGTTACTAAGCAGGATATACAAATGGTAATAATCACATGAAAAGATGTTCAATATCATCAGCTATTAGGGAAATAAAAATTAAAACCACAATATCATTATGCATGTATGAAAATGGCAAAATTAAAAAGAAGAATCATAACTCCAGATGCTAGCAAGAATGCAGAGATACTGGATCACTTGTTCATTGCTGATGGAAATGTATCTGGAAAATAATTTGGTGGTTTTTTCTAAAACTCAAACTTTAGTTTCTATCTAACCTAGCAATTTTACTCTTGAGCACTTACCATTAAGAAATAAAACTATGTTCATGCAAAAGCCTCTAAGAACCTACACATGTCTGTAGCAGTTTTATCTGTATTAGCTAAGAATGAAAAAAAAACAACAACAACCCATATGTCTTTCAATAAACAATGGTACATAAAAAGTAGCAAACCATTGTTATACACATTTGAATAGATTTTGATGTAATTAAATTGAGTGGAAAAAACAAACTCAAAAGTTTAGACACAGTATAATTCCATTTATATAACATGTTTGTAATAATAAAGTAACTGAAGTGGAGAACACATTAGTGCTTGTTAAGAGTGAGGCACTGTTCTGAAAGGGAAGATGGGTATGGCTATAAAGTGGAAGCATAGGAAACCTTGTCGTGTTGTAATAGTTCTGAGTCTTGATTATGGTCAAGAATGTGGAATTACATATGTGATATAATTTCATGGAAACATACACACCACACACACACACACACACACACACACACACAAATAAATGAGTGCTTGTAAAACTGATAGAACCTGAATGAGGTTTTTGGTTTGTACCAGTGTCAATTTTTTGATTTTGATATTGTATTATATTTATGTAAGATACTACCATTGGGGGAAGCTTCGCAAGGGGTGTTTGGAACCTCCCTGTACATTCCTTTATTTCTGGTGAATTTATAATTCTTTCAAAATTAAAAAAAAATTTTTAAGTCAAATTTGAAATCATTTTGCTACTGTGCAGAAACAACAGACTTGATGGTGCCAGCATTATCACTAAGGAGTAAGGACAAGACATAACTCCTAAACATAAAGGTACCTTGAGCAATTAAGAAGGAAAGAAGGACAGAACTTTATAATCTTTACGTAGGTACTACTTTGTAGTGACAGTAAATATTAACAGGTATAAAGGAAACTACATAAATAATTAGTGCAGGAATTATATTAAAAATACTTTAACAACTTTTATGGCTTGGGCACCAATGAATCAGAACAGAATGAGACCAATTAGAACAGATGCCAGCCATAAACTGTGCAACGGTAGGATATCCATCTTACATGATATATTTTGGATTAATTTTATTTTCTCCACAAAAGATTTATATTCCTAAAATGTTGGTATTTCTTATTACTTTTGAGACAAAAGTACTGGCAACCTCAAAGTAATGCCATAGAAAATTATAACTAACAATTGCAGGTTAGTGAAAATCTGCTTTTATTAAGATGCTTAAAATTTCCTAATTTTTTTTTTACAAATACACCCAAAATATCAGTATAGAAACAAAATAACAGCCAAATTTGTTTGTTCATAATTTTTAAACATAGGAGATCAAAATTGCACATAATTGAATCTTCAATTTTTAAGTTTTAGTACCTGAATAGTTAATATTATTAGAGTGTTTTATGAATTCTTTCTCACAGAAAAAATTTAAGGTGCTTCACAAACATAATCTTAGTAAGTTTATTAGATTAGAAAAGCAAATATTCAAGGGTGAAATTAATTTGGCCATATTTAATCTTGATAAAATAAATTATTAATACAATTATCAATACAAACTTAATGAGAAAACAGGCCAAAGTCTATATATAAAGAGAAACAAACTATGCTGTCTACAAACAGAATCTGAATTTTAGAAATAAAAGTATGCGTTTCCTTTACAAATCTGTCAGTTCTATAAAACCCACTTAAGAAATGACCTAAAACTAATGACTGTTTTCTATTATTTTGGAAAGGAAACCTTCTTTTTTTGAAAAAAAATTAATAAATATGACAAAAATAGCTTATGTTGACTGTGTTAATGTTCATTTTGGACTGTTTTTTAAAATGGATAAGATTAAGTAATAGCTCAAAGTTTCAATTAAGGTCAGTTGAAATGTAGTAGGTAGATGTAGATAAATGGGTTAAGATTATGTGATTGTTTTTCTGTAGTACTTTGAGAAAATTCGTAATTCATAGATATGGAATACAGAAATGAAGCCATCTAGCTTATACAGAGGTAATTATAACTTTGTGAAAATTTAGAGCCTTTTTAACAGAATAAAGAGGAGAAATCTCCAATCTATTCATATTAAGCTGGAATAGCTGGCTGGATAATTTTAGCCCACATGGGCTTGTTCTTTCCCATCTCTTCAGACAATTTACAGTAATTTAAGGCTCTTAGGGTAGACCAATCATTCTGAATTTCTTTCTCTTTGTCTTCTATGAGGTTAATTTGTTGGCTTAGAGCATACCGGAAGGAAAGGAAAAGAACAATTATTTAAAGCCTATGGTGCAACAACAAGCTCTGTCTTTCTTGTAAGTGAAACTAAGTCTTCATGAAATAGATATTATTCCCATTTTATAAGTGAGGAAATCTAGGCTCCCAGAGATTAAGTACGCTTCCTAAGAGCCCATATTTGGGTTTGAAATGAAGTTTTCCTTGACTACAAATCCTATAATTTCTTCTCCTGAATACAATACTGTGGTCCTACTGAGTTTAACTGCATGTCAATGTTAAGGATAGTACTACCAGGCTGAAATTGATTTTGCTAATAACCCTAACTCAGTGACTTACGTAGGATGTGTCACTACGGGATGCTTGTGATTAGAAATGCCTCAGACAAACCCCATGATATTGATTCTGAGTTCTGGGGACAAATATGATGGTGGTTTTATACAACCAAACTTGTATCCAAATTATTTAATAGTTAATTGTTATCTCTGTGGCATTTTGTAAAAGACTATATTGGTCCACTAAACAGCACTCCCCCAAATACTAATATTAGAATCTAGTAGTAGGTGGAGAGGTTTTTCTGCCACATAGCCTGGGGCTAAAATTCTAAAAATGCACAGAGCTATGACAAATGCATAGAACATAATAACTTCAGTACTTTCAACCATATTGTAAAAGAGGGACATATGTTTTTACATTGAGTAGCAGTATTAGCCTTCAAATCCAAAAGCAAAATAATTGCTTAGTGTGCATAGAAGAAGTGGTTGTTTAATAGCTATTTGTATTAAGCCATCCTTTCCTCCTTGACACCAGTGAGAAAACATCTAGTTTTATTTTCCTTGCCCAAGAATAATTCAGATCAGTTGATATCTCCATCTCCTTGCATCTGTCTTTCACTTATCTTCTTATTATAGTTGACCAAGGAATTAATTTATGTACCTATGTAAGAAGATTTGCAGAAGCCTACATTTACAGATCCTTATCTATATATGCACACATGCATATGTACATTCATAATAGCAGGCACACATATAAAACATCATGGAATTTAATCTTCAGGGGTTAAATATAAATTATAATGCTAATAAAAATTTATAGTATGTAACCCAGTAAGGTCTGAAAAGTGCAATTTAAAAATTATTGCTCTAAAACTTCTGCTTCTATGTGAGGTGGAGTGAGCAGGTTATAACCTATGAGGACACATAGAAAATCTAGATAAAATGTAAAAAGTACACAGTATAAATCAGAGAGCTGCTGAAAACAACAGATATAGACCATCAGGATTCCGAAGAGGAAAGAACTCTGGCTAGATAAAGAAAGAATTTGCAGTTAATTTTGATGACTACAGAACTCTGGAAAGAATCCAGACTTAGCCTGGAAGGAAAACCACTGCTAGGGGTTAGAGAAACCAGCACTGAAGAGAGGGGTCTTGAGGGACTGAGGTGATAAAATACAAACTTGAGAAATCTCAAACATATGGTCAATTAGCCTATGATGACATTTGTCAAATTCTGAAGCTACAAGGTCTAGAGGGAAAAAAAAACTAAGCTAAAACTGAAAACATCACAGTTTTGTTTGAGGTTTTGCACTATTGAGAAAAAAACATTTTAAAAATAATGGTGTAAAAGACCTGCCACAGAGCAGCCTCTGCATGAACACACTAGGCCAAGGTTGGTTCTAGCTGCAAGCTAATAAAAGTTTATACACTTTTAAATGGTTGAGAAAAAAAGAGAATAGT
Source organism: Cynopterus sphinx (assembly GCA_030015415.1). Lineage (NCBI taxonomy): Eukaryota > Metazoa > Chordata > Mammalia > Chiroptera > Pteropodidae > Cynopterus > Cynopterus sphinx. Next base: position 38,558,518 of record CM057391.1, on the reverse strand, counting down.
TTGCTATGTGAAAGTATATGAAACTTAACTTCTGGTGTCCTTAAACAAAGTTTTATCTGACTACATTATTGATTAATATATTGACTTCAGCTGCTTTCTTACAATAAGTAGTTGCAAAGAGACTGGGTGATCTGAAAAGCCTAAAACATTTACTACCTGACTCTTTAAAAAAATGTTTGTTGACCTGCAATAGGCTATTTATTGAAAACCTGTGTGGGCACATCAGAGAAAGATTGGGTCTTACCAAAACTCAACCCAACCTCATGTTGGCTCAGCTCCAGATTAGACTGAGGTAATTAGTCTCCACTCCATCTCCCTGGCAGGAGAAAGAATACATCTTTGCTGGGGAAAGATATTATCATCTTGAGCCTCTACAAATTTTTAATACACTTTATTCACATTTAATACATTTTACACACATTCTATCCTTCAGAAAACAATTTCACTAAGTTTCTTTGATCTAAACTGAATTGTGATACATATAAAAAAGCCTGACTTAACTAGCAGGCTTGACAGCAATCAACGAACATTCAACATTTCAAACAAGAAAATTTAATCTATGTTATTTAAAGAAAAGAAAAATAAAACACTATTACCTAAAAGCACTTCTCTTGGCAAAAAAACTTAAAGTATATCTTCAGAATAACAGCTTTCTAATTAGATGTTAGTTTCTATTGTAAAATATTCCATAACATATGGAATAAAATCTATGAATAATTTATTTTGTATAAAATAAAAACTAGTAGTAATTGACCAATTAGAAATCATTTTGAGCTATAAGACTATTCTGGAACTTATTCTCAATGACATGTTTTTCAGACACTGGTATCAAAATTTAGGCATCTACCATCCTGAGAAGACAGACAAATGTAGATATGGAAAAAGCTGATAACATTGAAATATTATAATTATGCAATATGTTATGCCTATAGCTCTCCCAGCATTTTAGATTTTGACTTCAACAGGCTTTTATAATGAAAAGAACAACTCAAAGGATTATGACAGCTGAAAAGTTCAACATGTCATAGAACTGCAAAATCATTAAATTCATTTTAATTAGTATATGCTAAGGTTTTACATTTGTGGCACAAGTAAATTGTAACTTTCAGATATAAGAGATCAGGCCATTTTAATTTATGACCTATCACAATTGGCAACACATGACTTAATACTCTTATCTTTTATTTAACTCAATAATATAACTTGTGAACATTTCCCTTAAAACATAGAAATAATAACATATTCTAGATACTATCTGAGAAAGTCAGAATTATTGTTAAAAAATCTTTTGGAATTATAGACTTTTTACAGACTCTAAAAAGTTTAAATAGTCCTCATCACTTTTAAGAGTTCTTCAATGATGATGTCTCTAAAAAAGGCTCTAATAGTTTATCAATAAGTTGCGAATTTGGCCAAATAATATGTCATCAGGAGAGTATGCTATTTATCATTTTAGATTAATTATAAATACTCTTTTAATATTAAACTCTATATTTTAAAAAATTATAAGTATCTTTAGTAACAGAGTTCATCTATATAATTTCCTAATTTTAAGCAAGGCTTACATTCATTTAATCCTCAAAAGTGTTTAAAAAAATTCTTCATATACACGAAAGTCAGTTTTTAATGAAGTTAATGTCATTACATTTGGAATTGGAAAATACTCAGGATAATCCAGTACATTCATGCAATTATTTTTTTAAATGTTTGATTAAAGGAAAGTAGCCAAATGTGTATATCTTTATATCACTGATTCATAATAACTAGCAGAATACTATGCCTCAAAACACAAAATCAAATCTTATTTATTTATAGTTCCACAACAATGTTTCTTTACATATCATATTTAATTCCAGTGGATCAGTGTCTTCAGAAAGACATATTGCAAACAGAAATTTCTTAGTAGGTGGTGGAAAGTCAGGCCAGGAGTCAAACAGAACCAACAAAGATGTCAGAGATGTGAGATCCAACACAGTCTCCTCAGAGGGAAAAAAGAAACCCACATGGCACTGCTGAACTGCCGAGTCAATTCTCTTTCCTATCTGAGCAGTAAACACTACATCTTTAAAATTGTTTCAACTAGATTATTGCTTCTTTAGGTGAGACCCTCTGCTAAGAAACACAAACATTCTCGAAGTACAATGTTGAAACACCATAAAAACTTAATAACCTACCATTTTCTTTGCACTCTTCTGGAGGTTTAGCCTTTTTCGCAAGTCGTGGATCCAGCCATGATGTTGTCTTTGTGTTATGGCTGAAAAGAAAAGAGATCACTCTGAACAGGCACATACTGAAAAGAATCAAGTTTATTCCCTAAGAAAAAAAGGGGAGGTTAGTCCAACAAAATTGCAATCGATACACTTAATTTGCTTACTGGTTCTAAGTAGCCCTGAAGGAGGTGTAAGAGTAGTTGTGCAAGGCAGCTGTAAATTTGGCAACCTCAGCTCTCTGTCCTCAAAGCAGCTATTTTTATTAAAATCAACTAGAATGTTGCCAAGTTAACCTCATTGAAAATGCAGAACTCATCTAGAGCAAAAGGAATTTATTACAAATACAGGATTCTCCAGTTGGAAGAGCACAGTTCGCAGGCTCTGCTACTGTTTCCTGAGTTTTGCAAAAGAATTATATTCATCTTAAACCTGCCCTTTTCATAAATAGTTGTTTTGTTACTCTTTAACTACAGAGCTGGCAGAGGCAGTACAAAAGTGATGCAAATTATAGCATGTTCTTGGGATTCCGACATTTTCTCAAAAAGCGATTAATAGCAATTTCATTAACCCACAGTTAGCTATATTTTCCTTCTTAATCCTTTTGAAAAATCCATCTAGGAGGTAAAAAGTGAAAATATCTGTAAACTAATGTTTATAGAATGGAATTTCTGAGAATAATGATAGCTTTAATGACATTTTTATTTTGAAAAATTTTTTTCTGGAATGTCTTTTGCCAGAAATTTAAAAAGCAACGGAGGTACTGGATTCACCTGTATTAGAATCACCCAGTGGAGTTATTACCATTGCATATTCTAGGTTGTTATAGAACTAACAAATCATAATCTTTGAGGGTGGGTTCACAAAATTTCCATCACTGGTAAGCACTCCAGGTGATTCTTATGCACATTATAATTCTAGAACCACTGAGTGGCTCATAACTGTTCATTGGAACTAAAATCTTTACTGTATATAGCTGTCTCGAGGCATCTCATCTACCAACGAACAAATGATCAAGGATGTTACATTTGTCAGGGCTTTGGAAAGAGAATGAGTGAAGTCACAAGTGTGGAAAAGTGTCAGGTTTATAAAAGGCAGAGCTAGAAGAGCAATGAATAAAACATAAAAAGAAAGAGTGGAAAATAGTTTTGAAATATAAAGTCAGATAATAAGGACACTTAAACATAATTTAAAGAAAGTCAAAATGATAATGATAATATCAATTTCACATATATTCTTTTCTTCAATAAAATTAACTATGTTTTATTGTATCAGAGTGACAAGTGTTACTAGGTAATCTGATGAACCAGTCTGTTCTTCAAGCAAAGGTCAGAAAATTCTCCCATGCAGCATATTTAATAGTAACTTTCTGAAGACTAAGTGCCTACCTACCTAATGAAGGGAATTTCATGACAAGAAATGGGGCAGTGGGGAAGCAATTTCAAGATGTTAAAATACTCTTTATATAACTTTTCCTGGATGATCATCCTGTCTGCCTAAGTGTAGAACCATCTCTGATTGAGAACTGAGATATTCAATCCTTGGGTCACAGAGTCTCTGCTCCTTGAAAAAGATTCCTTTTTATTTCTGACTTTCATGTGGGGTAAAGAGAAAACTTCCACCATCACTTTCTTCATATTTAGGAACTCCTCAATGATTAATGCCTCTGAGCAGGGCTCAAATAATTTGATCAGCTACTGATTGTGAATTTGGTCAAATTAGAAATTATCAAGAGAGTATGCTAGCTTTTATTTCTCCCAATTGGACCTTTGTAAAGTCTGATGGTGCTTCATTATCAAATTTCAGAAGGGCATAAAGTATTTCAGACACTTTCATTTCATTCTGGTTCTCATCTCATCCTGGTAGACATGTCAATATCATTTAGTCTTTTCCTCTGAACTAAAGAATTGACATCTATGGATGGAGGTGGGATGAAGGTGATGACTACTTCAAATATGAGAATAATAGTACTGGGTTATTGTTTGATGCTCTCATTTTGAAAAAAAGTTATTTTTCAAACGTTCATTATAGACATACCTCAGTTCAAAGTGTGTGTGTGTGTGTGTGTGTGTGTGTGTGTGTGTGTGTGTGTGTGTGTTGATGTCTATGTTTTTATGTGCTATGGAGAAATGTTAGCAGACAGGCAAGGAAAATAAATTTTTTTTTTTTATTCTCACCTTTTCCCAAATCCTTCCTCCAATTTGGAGAAAAGTCATTTCTAGGTTTTTAAGACATGTTCACATCTTTGTAAACATATTTATGGATAATTATTAAGTGACCATTACTAAGCCACTACAGGGAGTCAAATGACCATTTCCACATCAAACCACCATTGATCTCAAATACTGGCTAATATAGAAGAGAACTCTGAATTCCTTAGCATTTCTGAGTTTATATAGAACATTTCATTACAGGATGATTTTTTTTAGGTTGAACTAGCATTAATGGTATGTCACTTTAATACATTTTGACAGGTTGAGTGTCTTATAGTTAACAGCATTTTTAGCTGATCTTCTGCAATGATTCTGAGGGAAATGTGGGTAGTAGTTACCTCCGGTAATTGTCTTAAACATCACATTTTTCTGTTTAATTGTCTTAAACAGCACTATTTTTCAATAGTGGCTCTCATCAGCCTTGTAATTTGCATGCTTCTTCAAGATGCCCTACAAACGGGATACTTTTAATTCATTTGGGAGACAACAGACCAAGTGACTTTCCCACTTCTTTTAAATTATATATTTTTAACTTCAACAATGCCAGTTGAAAATAGATGAAATACTGGGCAGAAAACTGTCTATAAAATGGGACCATGGAGGGATTTTTCACCATATGCATGATATCTTTCTTCAGATTTGAGGACGTAATTTTCTTTCACTTTCATATGTAGGATAGAGTCAGAGGCAGGACATCAGTTTTCTGTATCTATCCAAGTTGTATAGAGCACAAAGGACAGAAAGGTAAGATGTTAATATTATAAAATTTTAATTTCAATACCAGTTTCTTTAACAGAGACGCATGAACACATACGCTGCATCTGCAAAAATCTTTTTCTTTTTCTAGCTGGGGAACAGAACAAATATTTTCTAAGAAGTTTGAATCATAATAATATACTATCCCATGTCTTTCTATGGATAAAGTTAATGTGATGATTATAAAAAGTGAGAGATCAAAGTGGACTAAAGTTAGTAGCTATTCAAGTTCAATCAATGTCATACTAAAAACTTCAAATAAAAACCTTTAAAAATGGTTTACCCCAATTCTTCTCTAATGTTAAACTCTGTGCCGAGTCTCTCTAGAGGACTAGAACAAACCAGAAGTAAAATTTGTTCAATTCTGAATAGGATTTCATTCAATTCTAGTTTAAATTCATATCAGAATGGGCTTTAAGACATGTGATAGGGTAACTTGTAAAGAATCAGAACTTTGTGTGTATTTTGTAAGTTTAACCTTTTTCAAACTGACAAAAGAAGTAGGTTAAATTATAATATCTTATTTCTGAGGAAACATCCTTCTCACAGAGAAAATGCTTCACCTCAACAAAAAAGCTATTGACATTATGTCACACCTTTGCAGTTATCCTTGCTATCTCATGCATTTCCTGACTGTCTTGTCTACTTTGTCAAGGACTGCACTAGAATGTTCACACACATCATCTCATTGTGATTGTGGCTACATCTTTTTAATTCCATCCTACAGACAGAGAAACAAAGTCTGAGAGAAGCTGTGTAAATTGCCCAGGCTTACACAACTAGTGTGTGAACGTAAAAGAGCTAGCTCGCATTAAATACAGATATATCTGATTCCCAAGTCAAAACGTTTTTATGATCCCAAACCAGAGGAATATTAAACCTATCACTTTGTCTTCTATACTGAGGTGCTTTATTTCACAACCTTGAAGTGTATTCAAAGACCCTTTCCCAGATCCTGTACCAATGGCTTAGAACCGGAGATCTTTGTCTCCTATTTGAGGATAGTAATCACTAACTTTGTGCTAAATGCCTTGTACTTAGCAGGTAATATATTAAATGTCACATGCATAGACATGAAAGGGAGAATACTGTGATTTAGGAGACACAGATAATATCGCTGGAAACATTTTCTCATTATAAACTTGAATTCTCTATTCAAATCACGTTCAAAACAAATTCTCTTCATTCAAATATGAATATTTTTTCAGAATAAAGTTTTTAAAAAATCCTGATTTATACAATCTATATATGATTATTAGGTCTTAGAAACTATACTAAAAAATTATGTTAAAACTGCCATCAAATGGGTAGAGTATTTATTAGGAGCAAAACTAAATAAAATTTATACAGATCATGCCACACTCTATCTTCCATTCCATTTTCTTCATTTACTCTATGTTAGTCCAGTAAGGGTATAAACTCATCAGTTTCTTTGGTATATATAAGTAAATCCTCAAGGGTAACCCAATTCAAACCTAATTTTAAGACATGTCTTCCTTTCCTTCCTCTTTTCTCTGTATTTTCATTTATCTCTTTTTCCTACCTTTCTATTGCTAACCAGATCAATGTAATATTATCACTACTGCACCAATATTACATGATATTTCATCAACAAAAATTTTATTAGTGGAATAAGAAACTTTTATTATCAAACACACTCCTTTTCTTTGTTCTATTTTCTCTAGAAGTAGTAACAGACTTAAAACAATGACAAATACATTGAATTTAAAAAGTCTTCCCCAAAAGCCAATTCTAAATCTTAATCTTTAACTGATAGGTAAACTGTATTTTTATCCTGGAAGATACTATACCAGAGGAAGACTGAGAATGAAGTCAATGATATTTGATTGCATGAAGCAGAATCATTTGAACAAGATAAACAAGGTCCTGGTAAATATTTTAGAGTGTCTTGAGCAATTCAAGATGTGTTTAAATGTTTGTTATGCAATAGTAGTAATCATATAAGTTCAGGGACAACAATAACATAGAGATTATTAGCTATATTTTATGTAATTGTAAAAATAAACATAAGTTTTAAAGGTAGATAAAATGATTGCATTTTACATTATAGTCAGCAAAATTCTCAAATTGGTTATATCATTTCCAGACTTTTTCTTTCCTCCATATCATCATTTCAAAACAAGATTCAAAACAATAATTAGATATATCTAATTGATGAACAATGAAAACTTTTGCATTCAATACTCCATTCTTTCATATTTGTACTATTTTTTCTTTTTGTAGACTGATAATCCACATAAAATTATTGTCAATAATATCTATAGTGGTTATATATTTTCTAAATAATATTCTTAAAATTTTTGTTAACCATATGGATATGTAAGTCTGCTGTCATATTATCTTTCATATGTTCACAAAACATGTTTAAAGAGGTTTTATTATAAATATTGTTGATATAGTGGGTGTGTGTTGCATACTGTTTTGTCTAAAACACATTTTCTGTCTGAGGATTGCATCAGAATCTTGAGCAGACACAAGAAGAAATATGTGAAAAAATTCACTATATCTACTGTTTTTGCAGTAAAAATTGCAGAGTAAGTACAGACCAGATTTTGTGACTGGTGGGGATACGCGGAGTGTAGTATGAGAAAGCATTATGCTGGTGTTGCTCCTTATCAAAAAACTGATTTTACTTTTCTCTCCAATAAATTTCTCAAACATTTTGTCTTCTATTTAATTAGTGAACATTTTAAATTTGTTTTAAATGGTAATTGGTACTCACTTAAAACTTAAAGAGATACAGAAATAGCAACATAAGAAGAAACAGATTGTGTGTCCTGTTTAGAATTTAAAAGCAAATTCAGTCCTGACAAAGATTTAGGAAACCATGTACAGCTATGACATTTTTCATAGATGTAATTTTTAGTTTCAAAAGCCTGTTTTAAAAATTTATTATTTAAGATGACTTAGTGTTCATGATCATTCAGGAAGATGGTAGTAAACAAATAGGTTCTTGTTGTCATTTTGTTTTTTGCTAAAGCAATAACAGTCTCTTTTATGTCCCTAACTAAACTGACTCCTAAACAAAGAAGTAATTTAATGGGATTCTCGAAGCACATCAATCTAGTTTAACCCTGTGGCTCTTTAGGGTATGTTTGGCCTCTGGAAGAGTGAATTTCTGGCCAAAAATCTTTTAAAACAGACACTAATTGTAACATGAAAGATTACTTTTATTTCAGTCATGTTTGTTTACATATTGGAGGAGGTATGGGCTAATAGCAATGGCTTTGCAGGATGACAAAATTATGAGACCTTGGAAATGTTAATTTGTCCAAAGATGCCTCAGTATCTCATTATAAAATGTAAAAATACATCAAATGCTTATAGAGTTTTTATGATATAATATATGTAAAGTAGGCACCACACCAGAACAGTTAAGAATAAGGATTCTAGAGGCAGACTATGTCCCATGACAGGTACAAATCTCAGTTTTGTTGACTACTGTATATCATTGGTTTAAAATGGTTCTTAGCACATAGTATGTGTCCATTAAGTGTGTTAAATAAATGGAATCAAAGCATCTTGGCTATGTCAATTCTCATTTATCTAAGGACAAGTTACTTACCTCTATAAGTCTCAGTTTCCTAAAGTGAGAAATAAATGAGCACTGTGTAGATGCTTACTATATTAGCTATTATTGCTAAGCTATTATTGCTAAGGAATCTGAACATAGTTTGAAAAATGTAGGCATTCAATAAGTTTTAATTATTATTATTACTAATTTGATTGTATAATTAATATATTGTCTATTTTAAAAGATAATATCAATGAGGATGATGATATGAGTTAAGGAAATTACTGGTTCTAAACAATATTATGCATTTGAAAGTTTATTTTTTCTAACTGCAAAAACCTAAAAAAATTACTAATACCTTAAAGCATATTTGGAAGAGTACATTCACTTACAACTGAAAATTCTGTTATTTAAAAACACTTTCTCAGATATTCACCTTTTCCTATTATAAACGATAAAAGCATACTGCTTTTATCATTCATCAAAAGATGCAGTTCTGAAGAATATGGGAAATATAGTTGGCTCATGTATTCAGTATTTAGAACAAAAAAACCACTCATCATCTAAATGCAGGATTTGTAAAGTACTGAGACATATAAACTATTTTGCAATACTGAGTCAATAACTATTTCAAGACATTACTGCACAGAAGACTAAAACATGAAATTGTTACCTTAATTTGAAACCCACAATGTTTTTTATATGTATATATATGTGTATATATGTGTATGTGTGTGTACACACACACACACACATACTTAAAATGGACATTTAAATTAACATTTCAGCATACTCAGAAATAAACATAAAAATATATGTACATATATATTACATGTGTATATGTATTAGTTTTATACACAGAACCACAGGGTCTTTCTATTTTGCTTTACTTTCTGTTTTATCATGATTTTCATTTCGGCAAAGTGTAATGAGGGGGTATTAACTACCAGAGGAGACTTTCATTGTTCTAAGTGACTCTAGAAATATTTGTACCAGAGGGGAGATTCTTTTACTGATGTAAGCTCACTATACCTCACAAATCTAATCTCCCTTCCTTTCTACCTTTTCTTCTGTCTGTTATATCTCCCTCTCAACTTACTTTCCCTTTTCTTTTTATCATTTTTTTTTCACCACAACTTTGCTTCAAGAATGTAAACTTTTATATTAGCAATTTTATTTGTTTTATAAGTTTTTTGGCCACAAATTCTGGGACACATCATGGCTTAATCCCTAAGAAATTCCTATTGCCCTACCATCCTCTTCCTGTTCTACCTGATTTTTACAAGGAGCTTTTATAGTATAGAGTTTATTCACATAATAATTAATTGTGATATCAAAAGAAAAGATACATACTGATTAAGGACAGTGGCTTTAAATGTTGATTTTGTCAAATATAGTTAAGAGAGGAAGGAGCATTCCAGAGCAGAGAGTGAAAGCAAAAGAAAACTTGCAAAAACTGAGGTTTAAGTAAAGCAGAGGGTCAAATGCTTAAAATGTTTTGTGACCAGCAAGCATTTTGCTCTAAATAGCTATATTTTATTAAATCACTAAAAATGATGATGAATGTTTATAGCAATCTGATTTAAAAATGTGGGTTCTCATTTGGACTATATGGACATCCTGGAAGAGGAGAATAAGCATTTTCCAATGACATGTAGACTATTTTCTAAATCATTAATAACATCACATGGAGATTTGCCTTTATACTCATGATTATAACACATTTTACAGTAAAATTTTTAAATTTATTCTTTTATTTATAATTGTAATTTAGAATCTTTAGGTCTATTAATATACTATCCCATTATTCTCTAACAAAGAAGGAAGCTAATACCAGAAACAATAAAATTCATTATTTTTATTTTGTCTTCATTTCCATTTGCTACATCATTTTTATACTGCTATGACCTTTATGGCAATGCTCAAAGAAATGTGTGAAACTCACTCAATGAAGTAGACTTCACCCTTTTCTGTATAGGCCATTTCCCAGTTATCAGGCAATGGGTCTGATTCCTCACTCTCTTCCAGTTTAGTTGGTTTTGTATCATCCATCTGCTCCTTCAGCTCCTCAGGCTGACTGTACACTGGTGCAGGATAAGGCTGGGAGGGTGTCTCCCCTGAGGCACCTGCACTCTTGTCTTCATGTTCACTAGATTCTATGAAAGGAAAAGAGCATGTGGTTAGTCACTCTACCCACAGCAACTACTGAATAAGTGTGGAGTATGCAGCACCAGGGAATAAGCTCTGTGAAGGCTAATAAAAAACACAATGGCAAACAGCTCTGAAAATTATCATTAGGCCTATAAGAGTTCCCTTTTCATCCATCATTTTTGTCTACCTTCAACTAATTATTGCTAATTACTGAATTGGAGGTCCATTTCCTGCCATAGGTGTTGTAGACTGAATAACAATCTCCTAAGAATAACACATCCTACTCCCTGGACCATGTGACTGTTACCTACATAGAGAAAGAAGATTTGCAGTTATGATTAAATTAATAATTGAATTTGAGATTGGGAGCTTATCTATGATTATTCAGGTGGGCTCAATGTAATTTTAAGGGTTCTTTAAAGTGTAAGAGGAAGGCAGAAAGAAGGGTGAGAGGGAGATGTGACTGCTAAAGAATGGCCAAAGAGATGCACTGTTACAAACTTTGGACATATAATAAGGGGACCAACTACAAACCAAAAAACTGTGAGTGACCCCTAGAAGCTGGCAAGGAAAGGAATGAACTTTCCCCTAGAGCCTCCAAAAAGGAACAAAGTTCTGGTGACACCTTGATTTTAGTCCAGTGAGACCCATATCAGACTTCTAAACTGCAGAACTGTAAGATGATAAATTAACATCTATTAGAGCAGCAATAGAAAACCAACTTAACAGAGCAAAAACCAAAAGACATACATACTTTAAAAGAAATGATAGGAGTCTTAGAAGACAGACCCAACAGTCCCAACCTGTATCTAGTATCCCAGAATAAGGAAGAGGAAGAAAAGAGGAAGAAATAATAACACTTTAAAAAATAGAATAAAATTTACCTAAAATGAAAAAACTCTTTGGTCTTCATATTGGACTAGCTCATTCAATCTGAGGCCAGATTAATAAAACACATAGGTCTCTAAACACAACTAGGTGAAATTTCCAAACTCTAATGTTAAAAAAGCAACTTTGACAACTTCTACACTAAAGAAACATGATTGCTTACAATGAAAAGAGGAACAGAAGAGCATTGGATCTTACATCTGTGATAGATTAAGCTCAGACAGCAAAGTTACATCTTCAGTAACACTAGAAAAAATTCAACCTGAGAACTTAACTTTGCCAAAATATTATTCATCTACCCATACAAAAGAAAGTAACTTTAAACATGTAGAAGTTCTGATTGTATACTACTCGTGCAACCTACCTGAGGACAACATTTGAAGATTTATTATAACCATATCTTAATGACTGAATTAGAGCACAGATCTCAAAATAGGGAGAGAAAAGAAGAAAATATAAATTAAGAAGAAATGAATACTGCAAAATAGAGTTAAATGTAAAGGAGGATGGTCATATTTCTGGAAATTTATAGTATGTGTTAAGATAGATTCTTGAAAAAGAAGGAAAATGTTATATGAATAACCTATTACCAACATGGGTTTTAAACTTTATCTTGGATAAGTTCAGGGTGAAGAAAGTATAGAAATGAGGATATTCTAAAGAAACAACATCAGAAAGTGGGTAAACAATGTAATTTTAAATGCTATTTATTTAGAAGATGGTATTATTGGGCAAGTATTTTTGTCAAGGTGTAAACTTCATTGTATAATGGGGATATTGTTGCAATATCCCCATTGTATATTCTCTCTGAGCTAGTCAAGATTTTTCCCTTCCCATTTAGCTTTTCTACAATTAAGGACAGATCATGAGTTTTATATGTCAGGGAAGAGCAGAGCAGCTACCATCCAGAAAAATAAACATTTTTGGGGTAGAAAGATATAATGTAGAGGAATTTCCCGCAAGGTAAGATGGTGGCTGGAAGAAAAATTCAAAGAAGAAATGTTTAGATTTAAGATTCTGCCTCTGTATTCAGGTATTTAGCAGCACTACATTTAGATATTTGTCTGGGTGTGGCACTGTGGTTGGAAGAAGAGGGAAACCACAATGAGGTCAAGGGAGCCAAAAGCTAAGGGGCCAGTGAACATCTTACATTTAGAACTTTGGGAGAAATGTTTCTTGGAGCGTGGCTTCAAATCTGCACTGACAGAGTCAGAGAAGAGAAATGATGGAGTGAAAACATTTGGCAAATACTATGCCCAAGACTTCCTTGTTTCAGAAACATCATCTACAAGTCCAAGTATGCTCCAGTGGAAACCTGGAAAGTAGTCAAGAGCAGAGAACCAACTGGCCTGCAGGTGAAGGGGACTATGATTTCCTCATAGCAGGTGTGGTGGGGACAGCTTAACCCAGAAAGTGGAAGGGGAGCACTACTAACTGACATATAATGTCAATGTGAGGAAAGAGCAGCCAAGTTGGAAATACAAAATGTAACAATTATTTGAAATATAATCAATAGCTGTTAACATTAAAAATATACATATACAAATATACATATACTTTGATTTCATAATCTCACTTTGAGAATACATCCTTTAGAAATAAAGGTGATAGTATGTGAAAATAATTACATAATAATGTTTATTGCAGCATCATTTGTAATAGCAAAGCCTGAAAATGATATGAATACCTATCAATGAGAATATGATTAAATAAACTGTAGTTATTACTACCATGGAAAACTACATAATGTAAAAACATAATGTAAAAACATAAACATAATGTAGATCTGTATCTATCAACCTGGTAGTGGTGCTAATTATTACTATTCAAAGAGTAATTCAAATTTCAGAATAACATATATTGTTAATTCTATTTTTTTTGAATAAGCAAATACCAAGCTAAACATATGCTTATAATTTTGTATATAACTATATGAGCATAAAAAGAAGATAGAGAAATCTACAACAGATTGTCAACTTTGATTACCTAAAGAGAATAAATATGGAGGGTGGCAGAAGTTTTCTTTTCCAATAAATCTTTGTATTTATTGACTATTATTTTTATAACTTCAAAAATTAATAAAGATAATTTAAGGTAAAGTAAAATGTCATTTTATTGAATCAGTCAATTTTACCCCATATGCACCAATCACAGAAAGCAATATAAAAGTATCTCTATGAAACAGAAAACCCCAAAACATTTTATAATCTTTCTTTTTTCCGCCCTTAAAATAAAAACTTTTGAATAGTGACGTAGTCTCCCAGCTAATTCATCCTACAGATTTGACCTTTGAAGACTGTAGGAAAGAAACAGCAAGAGAAGGTATAATTGCTTTCCTTAACTTATCTTTGATGTTCCTTATTACAACATGTAATTACCAATACATGAAAAACACTGTTCTCAGGTATTTCCAAATATCATGTTGCATTTGAAAGTTAAAAGGCAAGGTCATGCTCTGAACATATTCATTTATTCAATATTCACTTAATTTTTGTTAAGCACTCAATTGATGTCAGGCACTGAGGACAAAAGAGTCAGCTAGAGAGTCACAATTCTTGCTCTCATGGAACTCAAAATATATCAAGATGTGTATTTTTTAAACAACTTTAATTGTAATGAATGCTACCAAAGGGAAAGATGAGATTTTAAACATAAGCCTTTTTTTCCTAATGTGTTTTCAACTCTGAAACTTGAAAAAATAGTCAAGAGACATCTTTAAGAGAAAGGTGAGAGAGAAAGGAACAGCAAATAAGAACAAGCTTGGGAAAGGCCTTAAAAGACATGCTCAGAATCTGGGATTGTATCCTGAGAGCAATGAGAAGGTATTGAGAGTGAAAAAGCAGATGTTTACATACCAGTAGGGAGTTATTTTTATGTTCCAGACAAGAGATGACAGTGTCATGGGCATGAAAATAAATGGACTGAAAAAATATTTACAGGGTAGAGTTCATATGATATTCAAAAAAAAAAAAAACTGGACAAATAAGAAAAAATAAGAAGTCATGGTAAACCCAGTGACGGCAAAGCTATTTACTGAGATAGGAAACAAGGGAGGAGGAGCAGGACTCTGTGGGAGTGGGGAGACTGTGGGTATAGTTTTGGGCACATTGAGATAAAGGTGTATCATGCCAAATTCATAATAAAGATGTCACGCCAGAGAATTCCTGGCTGGAGAGAACCAACTTGAAAGACAACAGCAAACAGAGAGGTGTATTATAATTTAAGCCATAGGAGGGGATAAAATTGGCCAGAGAGGCAGTGGAGCAAGTGGAAACAAGAATCCATTGAGCAACGCCTGAGGAACTCCAGAATTTAGCCGTCAGTGAGAGAGTAGTTAGGAAAGAGCAGCTGGGGAAGTAGTAGGAAAACCAGTCGATCTTCGTGACACAAAGGCCAATCAAAGGGCAATAGAGGGAAAATGCTTCACTGTGGCCAAGGCATCTAGACAGTCCAGCAAGATAAGAACATAAAATTTATTGAAATTAATGATGTGAAGGTCACCAGTGACAACTACCAGTTATGTAGTTATAGTGGAGTGGTGTGGGTGGGGAAGCCAGGTTGGAATGGATTAAAAAAATGAATGAAAAGAAAACATAGAATATACTGATGGAGAATTCATTCAAGAGGCTCAGTTATGAACAGATAAACTTTTTTTCTATGACCATCGATACTGTTGTTTTCAAGAGACATATAAAACAGCTCTTGAAAAAGAGTCGAGTCTTTAGAGATGTCTATAATTATATTTATTAATGTTCCAGAATTTACTGAGCCAAGTTCTCCCAGTTTATCTTACTCATTTGTTTATCATTCATTCCTTTATTTTAATTTAATCGATCAATCATCACATTAGCAAACATGAATGTAATATATCCACAATGTGCAACATACTTGACAAGAGCTTAATGAAGAACTTTTGATCAGGATACTGTGAATTGGGTTGAGAAGGAAGTATTAAGTAGCACCTGCCTTCGTTATCTTAACAAAATAAGATTTAAAAAGTGAGTAAGGCAAATGGAGAACCATAACATTCCCACATTATTATTCATAAAGGTTAATTTAGGGATGTAGTTTATGCAGAGAATCAAGCACTTCTGGCGAAACCCAAAATTAGGCCAGTGTGCCCATAGCCAGCCTTGAAGCAGGGTAAGCTTCCCATGCAGGGACAGAACCTATTCCTAGAAGAACAACATAGAGAATTAAAAGAAAAAGCCAAGCAGGCCCAGATTATCCTTCCAAACTGTATCATTCAGATAAGGCACTCCATCTCTTCTGGGCAAAGTAAGTTGAGGGGCCAGTGAAGTGCAAATTAAGTACCCTCTTTGACATGCCAGACAACATGGGAGGTGGGGAAAAGTGTCTCCCCTCAAATCTGGGTAAGTATATAGAACACTATGATAAATAATTTATGAAATGATGCTCAATGACACAGAAGATTTTTCACACAATTTTCTAGGGAGACAATATAGCACGTAGAAATAAGAATACCTAAGGCAAAGCACCCAAAATTGCATAGATGATACTGGCTTTGTTCATCCCTCTTGTATCAAAATTGAGATGCAAACACAGAGCAAACAGCAAGCAAAGTTGCCTGGGATCTAGATGAACAGAAGCACTACAACTAGGGAGAGAAATAATTAATCAACCATCAACTGTAGAAGGTGAAAGGGGGGAGGATGCGAGGCTTCCTGGTACCCAGTGGCTGAGTGGCAAAGAGGCTAATGGCAGCTGCAGATGCCTCTTAAAGGGGCCATGTCCTCAAATGCACTTGCTCACTCTGAGCACCAGGGCAGTCAGCTATACAGGGGGCACCAGAGACTTACAGGGGGACACTGAATTGTCAGAGGGCCAGGAGCAGGGCTCCCAGGCAGAAGTACTGGTGGTATTCATTATTCCTCTGCTGAGCCTCTCCCCAGTGAGCAACACAGCTCCATAGTTGCTGAGACATCATCAAACTGGATAACAGAGGTCGCTCAACCCAAAGAATTCCCTGAAACTCTGCCTCCCCCAATTAACAGCTCCACCCAAGCTACATCCTGGTATGTCCTCACTGAGTACGGGGCTCTTTGCTGAGTAACACCCAGACTCACACTGTTGACAGTTGGCCTTAGTTTCTGGCCTGGCCTGTGCATTGCTTGCTTAATCTTAACAAGTGGCCTTGGAAAAGCATAGGCTGGTGCTAAATTTGACCTGCAGCTGAACCCCTCTCAGGACTGTGTCACTGGACACCAACTACACAAAGCCTCATTAATAAGACTGGGAGACTTAGAAACAGACACAGAAAGGCAGCCAAAGTGGGAAGACAAAGAGGTAGAAACCACATGAGAGTAAAGGACAGAGATCCAGGAATACTGGAGTCAAGCAATCTAACAGATGCAAAGTTCAAAATACTGGTTATAAAGATACTCAATGAACTTAGATGAATTCAGTGAGAACTTTAACAATGAGATAAAAACATAAAAGTGGAAATGGAAGTTATAAAAGGGAACCAGTCAGAAATGAAGTGCACATTATCTGAGATGAAGAGTATATTAGAAGGAATCAACAGAGTGGATAAAGAAGAGGATTAAACCACTGATTTAGAGAATGTGGAAGTCAAGGAAACTCGATCAGAATGGGAAATAAAAAGAAGCCAAGACTATAATAATAATTTAAGGATCCTGTGGAACACAATTAATTATAAATATATGTCATAGGGGTGCCTGAACAAAAAAAAAACATGAGGTTGAAGAAGTATTTAAAGAAAGAATGATGGAAAACATTCTCTAACCTTGTTAAGGAAATAGACATACAATGTGAGGAGCTCAGAGAGTCCCAAGGAAGAGGAACCCAAAGAGGGAATACCCAGGTCCACAAAAAGACACATCATAATTAAAAATTAAAATGCCAAATGTTAAATACAAAAAATCTTAAAAGCACAAGAGAAAAACACCCAATTCTATTTCACTAGGGAGCACCCAATAAGACTGGCAGCTGATTTCTCAAAAGAAAATATGCGGGGCAGAAGGGCTTGGCACAACATATTCAATGTGATGAAAATCCAGGATCTATACCCAAGAATACTTTATCTATCAAAGATATCATTTAGAGTCAAAGGACAGATAAAGAGCTTCCCAGACAAATATAAGATAAAAGAATTTATCAACACCAAGCTAGTATTACAGGAAATGTTGGAGGGACTTCTTTAAGAAGAAAAAAAAAGCATGTATCAATAACAGGAATAAAGAATGGGAATAACTACATTTCTACCAACAAGTACCTTAAACGGGAAAAAATTAAGTGCTCCAACCAAAAGATAGAGTGGACGAATGGATAAAAAAACAAGACCCCTACATATGCTGCCTACAAGAGACTCACTTCAGATTAAAATACACACACAGACTAAAAAGGGGATAGAAAAAGATATTGCCTTGATGGACCTAGAAGGTATTGCACTGAATGAAATAAGTCAGATAAAGAAAGACAAATATTGCATTATTTCATGTACGTGTGGAATCTAAAGAAGAAAATAAACAAAATGGCAACAAAAATGGAAATAAACTCATAGATACAGAGAATATTTGGAGGGCTATTATGTGGGAGGGATGTTAGGGAAATCAGCGTAAAAGGGCAAAGGGATTAAGAAGTACAAATGGGTAGTTACAAAATAGACATGGAGATATAAAGTGTAGCATAAGGAAAATAGTTAATAATGTAATAAATATGTAAGGGGAAAGAAGGGTACTAGATTTAATGGGGTGATCACTTTTTGAGTTATATATATCTCAAATCACTATGCTGTACAACTGAAACTAATATCTTACTGCATATCAACTTTAATGGAAAAAAACTTATTGAATTGTATAATGTAAATAGGAGCAACTAATTGTCTCTTACATTACAATAAAGCTGGGGGAAAAAAATTTAGACAAGCCCTAAAAAAAGAAAAGAATACCTAAGACAGCTATATGAGAAACTCCAATATTTAATAGTCAGTGAGCGAAATAACTGTCATTATATTTCTTATGTCACTAGGAAAACATTAATTAGTTGATTAATTAATTGAACCTTTATTAGGACCCCACTAAGTACCAGGCAGTAGGCAAGGTAGCAGACAGTCAAGGAGAAAGTGGTTCAAATGGTATGTACCTGTTTGGTATGGCTGTTATAACAAAATATCACAAACTAAATGGCTGAAACAATAGAAATTTATTGTCTCACAATTCTGAAGATTAGAAATCCTAGAGCAGAATCATGTTACCTCTGGAGGTGCTAGAGAAGGATCTGTTCCAGGCCTCTCTGCTACTTTCTGATAGATCCTTGATCTGTGACAGCATAACTCCAATCTTCATATGGTATTCTTCCCGTGTACCTGTCTGAGCACCAATTTCCCTTTTTTATAGGGATACCAGGCATACTGGATCAGGGGTCCACCCTATTCCAATGATCTCATCTTAACTAATTATTTCTATGGTGATCCTATTTCCAAGTATGGCCACATTCTGAGATACTGGTGGTTTGGACTTCTGCATATAAATTTTGGGGCAGACACAATGTAACTTATTACATAGAACATTAGGAGAGTTCATCTTACAACCCACTGAACAAATACCTATCATGTCTGGGACTATAAATTATTGTGTCATGCTACATCCTAATCGTTTCCCTGCTTAGTAAGGAAAATAGAAGCTAACCTTACTATATGTCAGATAATATGTCTTTCTTCTGTATGTGGCTTAATTTTATTTAAAATCGGATATGTTGGGTTTATACAAGTAATTGAGAAAGTACTCATTGAGAAGAGAACAGACTTTCAAAAAAATATACTTTGTGTTTTAGAGCAATTTTAAGTTCCTAGCAAAATTAAGAGAAAGATATAGAGATTTCCCGTATGCTCCCTGCCCCACACATGCATAGCCTCCCTCATTACTAACATCCCCCACCAGAGTAGTAAATTTGTTACAACTGATGAACCCACATTGACACATCATTAACACTCAAAGACCATACATAGGCTTTACATTAGGCTTCACTCTTGGTGATGTACATTTTATGGGTTTGAACAGATGTATATGGACATGTATGCACCATTATAATAAAGAGAGTAGTTTCATTGCCCTAAAAATGCTCTGTGCTCTTCCTATTCATCTGTCTCTCCTTCTAATTCCTGGCAATAACTGATGTTTTCACTTTCTCCATACTTTTGCTTCTTCCAGAATGTCATATACTATAGAGCCTTTTCAGATGGGCTTCTTTCACTTAGTAAGAAGCACTTAAGTTTACTTAATGTCTTTTAATGGCTTTATAGCTCATTTCTTTTTAGCGCGGATAATATTCCATCATCAGAACGTACCACAAGAACACTTTTGAAATAATGGATGGAAAAGAACCAATTTTACATGCCAACCAAAAGTGCATGTGTAGCCATTCTTGCTTTCACTCCCCTCCTCCCAAGAAATTCAGCTTAGAAATATACATACGCAAATGTGCCCTCACACGAATCTCATATACTTCAGATCTGTGGTTTGAGAAGCCCAAGGCTATTTAAATTTTGACTAAGAAGAAGGAGCCAAATAACCCATGTGTATGTTTCACTTCTATAGTGGTATGAAGCTATTCCTTGATTAGGAAGTGATCGTGTAGAATTGTCATTTTTGACTTCCAAGAGACATTTCTCACCATAGTTTTATTGCTATCTAAACATGAAAATTTCTGAAAGTGTAAATGTAATTTTTTCCTAAATTGCTTGTTGCTGAAGTAAACAGAATTTATCAAATGCTGGCATCTTTTGAGCATTGCATTTTGCATTCTAGGTTGCTTAGATTTCTTGCAAACCAATAACAACAGAAATGAAGAATATTTCAGTAAAGAATGAATCTCTTTAAATAATGGTGATGATGGAAAAGTTTTACCCTTTGATCAGGACTGTTGAATATCCCAGAAATTTTATAGAAACTTTGAGACAGGAAACAGACATTGATAATATACAGCCTTATAAACAATGAGCTATAAAAACTGTATTTTACATATACTTTTACTGTTGTGAAAAATTAGGAAACATAATTTCTTTCATCTTTTCTAATGTAATGTCTTTCTTGAATTTAGCAAATGATTTTCTTCTTCCCATAAGAAATTCAGAACAGCTCAAAAGTATGCATAGAGCACAGGGACTGTGCTTCCTTGGAAGGAAGTTCAATATATGTATGTAGTTTCACATTTAGTCCAGTCCACATAAATTCAATAGCTCTGGTCTTAAAGTTTTGATATTATAATAATATATAATACCCATTTCATCTGTTTACATGTTTATTGCCCGAGAAGTAGCTAACACATTGTCTTTTGGTTGTAACACTAAAGCTATATCAGAATACAATGGTTTTGAATGTCCGTGCTGTGTTTTATTAAAGCATAATCAGAAACCAAAATAAAGACATTTCAAGAAGAAGAATACCTATTTTATGCCTTATCCACATTTTCATTTGACATAATCTAGATGTGTAGTTGATATTCAGCTTTCTGTAATTACCATCTTTTGAAATGAGGGAGAATAACAGTATTAAGCTAGATAAGAAATTATTGATTTTATTTCATTGAGCAGTTATAACATTTGAAGTTTTAAAATTTATTTTAGTCTGTGAGAGAGTTCTGTGATTTATATTTCTAATGACTGTGACAAATTTTAATAAATTAAGTAATTTTTTTTCCATCTTCACATTATTTCTTTGGAAATAAACATGGCTAGAGAACATTTAAGGAGGAAAAAAGATTGAGGAATATATATGTAGTTGATAAGAAAAGAGAACAGGAATAATTTGAGATTTAAAACTTTTTTTTCTTTTTGTTAAGAAATGCTTGGATATATCAGTAAACATGACACACAAGAAGCAGAACATAATTGCTAAGACTGGTGACAGACTTCCTGGGTTTGAATCTATCCTTTATAGTACGACATTGAACCAGTTATTTAATCACTCTGTGTGTGCCTCAGTTTCCTTACTATATGATAAGGATCTTAACACTATCTACCTATAAAGACTACATATGACACATATATAAACTGCTTAGGATAGTAAACTACTAGAACATAGTAGGTGTTCAGTAAATGTTATATATTATTATCAGTGAGCTCAACTACATAAAACACTAAATAAATTGTATAGTTAAGTCAGTCAAACAACCTTAATAATTTTTCTCTACAGAGTAAAGTGTGGTCAATTTTATATGATTTTTAAGATATTAGGTGTTTTCAAAAATTAATACAATAGCTAAAAACAACTAACACTCTCTCTTTAAAAGGCATTTACGTAAATTGAGTTTTCCTCAGTTGAGGCATGCTGTGGAGTTAAGTGATGTAAAGGAGAAAAAATAATCCTCAGAAACCACATACTTTTTTCAAATTCTGTATTATTTCCTATAGTGTTTTGCATTTGATTTTGTTGGGCACCAACAGCAATAAACTTGGCATCACCTATGACCTTGGCACCTGTGAGGTTTACAGCAGAATCGAAGACGTATCTCTCCAAATTTATACTAGCCCAAGGCTTAGTCTCCTTATATATCTACAGGGCAACCTTCTCTTTCAAGTCTGCTTACAGCAGATTGTTCCACACTCTGGTTTCTGCTCATTCACGGTAGTGACTGTGGTGGTAGAAGTGGTGGGGCTTGAAGATTTTTCTTGCTTTCTTGCAAGCTCAGCAATCTCATCAAAAGTATATTTGTTATATTGATCCAAGGTCTTACTATATTGTGGAGGCAGAGGGGTGGCCAGGCTGTCAGAGCTCGTTGTTCACATCACTGCTGAAATTCTTAGTTAAAATTTGAACCATGGGCTCTTATACAATGAGCGAACATTTCAAGGTTGATTCTTGGACAAGAGAGAAATATCATTGTAATTGACTTTTGATTATGGTCATGCTATTGATGATATCCTATGGTAAAAAGTAGAGGACATTCTGTCTTCAGAAAGG
Organism: Cynopterus sphinx; assembly: GCA_030015415.1. NCBI lineage: Eukaryota > Metazoa > Chordata > Mammalia > Chiroptera > Pteropodidae > Cynopterus > Cynopterus sphinx. The sequence goes on along the minus strand of CM057391.1, from coordinate 38,535,825 downwards.
AGACATTCTATGTAGCTGGTTAATTAAAAGATGTCAAGACTGTAGCTTATTGCTCAAAGTGTGCTCTTATCAACTTTCTCACTTTTTCTAAAACTTCGAAACTGAGAAGATGAATTATAATATGGGTGCTAAAATGTTTGCACCTTGAATGGTCAGTGAACTTTCACTCCCTATTTAAAAAAAATAATTCTTTTAATGTAGTAAAACCTGCAAATGGACCAAATTCTAGAGTACAGAGAAAATAAATGCAAAGTAGGTTCCCCTCCTGCTCCTACTCCCAGTGCTACTCCCAGTTGGCAAAGATGATTATATTTTCCTGTTCCTTTAGAGATTTTTCTATGCACATTGACTTTTAATTGGTGTTTTCTGACTCCTTAGTTCCCTAAAGTGTTTCTAAGTGCTAAAACACAAAGCATTATAATTTTTTATGCATTATGAGATTTATGATGGGTAGCCCTTAAGCATGGTGGCAGTTAAACATATATACTTATACAATTTTATACAATTTTTATGCCACATGCATATATGTATATATACAATTTTTCTGAGACATTAATAAATATTTCCTTTTATTATTTGAGGCCATGAGAGAAACACAAGTCTAGAATAATATTAAAATTAAGAAAAGTTAGGGTAATGATTTTTGAGATGATATATTAATTGAGAAAGCAAAAATTCCCAATCCTGTAAAGAAATTACTTTTTATCTGTAATATTTGTAACCAGATTGGATTACAACTGTTGTAGGGGGTAGTCAGGGAAATGTGAATTACTAAGAAACAATATTCAATACCTCAAAATTATTTTTCACTTTTATCTAAAACCCACAACTGGTTTCAAGTTGTTGGGAACATGAAAAGAAAAATATGAGAAATGATGAAAATAGAAAATTCAAGATCTATGACCGAAAGATGAAAAGAAAAAAATCCCAAGACATAAGAACCTAAACTGGAAAGAATCACTGGAAAGTTAAGAAAAGGGAATTCCTTCCCATTAACAGGGGAGAAGAGGTGCCTTAATTAATATATTTTCTTCTTTCTGCAATATTTAATTTTTAACATTTTAACAAAAGTAGACTGGAATAGGACAATAAAATGAACCCCCACTTTGAAATTGTATATGCTATATGATTTTCATAATGTAATAAATTAATCAAGATATTTATCATATAGAAATATGTTTCCTAAATCCTCAACTAATTTTGGAGTGAGAGAAACTGATACAATATCAAACATATTGAGAGCCCAAGTGAGATATGAAATGAAATGAAACATAGGACATGCACATACAATATGTTTTAGGTCTTGCTTTCGAAATTCTAAAAAACACAGAGAGACTAAGAACTATCTAAAACATAACATCACCTTCTGAAGTTTTAGGACCATCAAAGAGACTGAAAAAAGGAAGACATTTTAAAATCTTGATCTTGATAACAAATACTATTCTTTAGGGCCAAATTGGAATCTAGGTATTTTTTGATGAGAGCAAGAAGTCAATTAGGAAGAAAAAAAGATAAGGGTGCTGTTCCCAATGATGGAACTATGTAGAAGCAACAAGTGCTCAGCAGAACTTCTCGACAGACCTTCTCTCTTCAGAGACAAAGGCCAGTCCTCAGCCAGAAATAACCAGAACAAGTTTGTTCTGACAATAAAGTAGCTGAGGTTTCACAATGAAATTATAATCACTTCTATGAGAAGAAATATGAGATAAGAAAATGGAGCATAGGGTGAAAATCAGGCCTAAAGAGAATGAATGATTATAATTAGAAACAAGCTTAGACTCTAAAAGCGCCTGAGGACACTTAAAGACTTCAGCTAGCCCACAGGCTTTCTGTAAGTGCTGCACAAACCTGAATGCTACTTGGCTGTCCTTGTTTTGCATTTCTCATTCAAGAATCAATCTCTCTCACACACACATCATATAAACCCTCAGAGAAATAGAAAAACACTCTCCACAAAGGTTGAGTGCAAGATCCCGAAAATGCTGAATCAATTTTGGGGGCATGAACAAGTTGAAATAATGCATCACTTTCAGTTTAATCACAAAGTGAGTTTGCTTGATTTAAAGTGACATTTCTAAAACTTGTAGTGATTTAATTCCCTCTCTCACCAATGATATACTTACAATTGCTACCACAGACTCTAACATGATTATCTTATTCCTTTATAATCATATCTAGATACTCAGAGCATTTTACAATTAGGGCAGTTTTAACTTCCAAATAATCTTCTTAAGAAAAGATAGAACATCTCTCATTTAAAATTGGAATATCTAATTTAAAACAGCCCCAGAAATTTGCCCCTCCAACGGAGAGATAAAATTCAGTACTGTGTTTGGGAATAAGATCATAAAATTAAGCATCCACCACCTCCTCTTTCACCTCCTCATCCTAAAAAAAAAACAAAAAAAAACTGAGTGGATATACACATCACAGTCTCTGTGAACCCACACAAAAATAAGAAGGAGATAGGCGTAGAGGTTGTTTCAGAGTGGGCTATTATTCACAGGAAAACAGCGAGATTCACTATGGAGGACATAATTCTTTTGACACTGACAGGACCTCATTCACAGAAGCAGGACTGATGGTGCATGCACAGTCAGCGTGCCAAGCAGCACAGGACCTGGATGTGGGTCCCTAATGGTGAACTGAGATCATTCCTGAGGACACTTGGTGATCACATAAGGGACACTCTGTTTGCTCGCTGGGAGATGCAGTTCATTTGCGCTAATTGCAGGCTTGGGGGGTGGAAAAGGCGGCTCTGTGTACACATACTGTATTCCCTTTGTTGGCGAAGGTAGCTCTCACGGGCCCTGTTCCTCCTGGCATTGTGTGTATGTGTGTATTAACAGAAAGATTTAGTTGCCTTTAAAATATATGTGCATTTCTAATTCTTTGCACTAGGCTTCCTAATAGCTGGTGAGGGGAAGTTACAATATAATAGTGAATTACTTTCCGGAAAAGTTTAGCAGATAATTCATGAGATAAAAGAAATCCAAGAAAGCTTAACCCAATTATTCCAGTTAAAGGGTTTGCTTTCATTCAGAAAAGTTCAATCTTAAAAAAAAAAAAAAAATCTGCTATTAACCAATCACCTATCTAGTTTTTTGGTATTTTCACAGCTAGATTGAATAATTCTCATCTCTAATATATATTTTTAAAAATCTACTTCTGTATAATTTTCTTTAGTTTTCAAACAACTTTTGAAGGAATTTAAGATCAGGAATCTCCTATCTTTCAAACTTAAAAACACTTCATGTTGAAAACACAATATAATGTAAGATGAGCATGAAATATACCTAATCATGTTAATATAGTAAAAGTTTTAACATTCTCTAGAGATTTGGTTGAATGAAATAAAGATTTACTAAGAACTTAAAACATTTTAAGATGTATTGTAATCACTTGATAATGTCTCTCAAGATTCAAGTCTCACGTTTACCTGAGATAGGTAAAAAAAAAACCTAGAAGTAGTCCTTGTCCGAAGAATGTTTACAATATGTGTGGGGATGTCATAAATGCACATTACGAAAAGTTATCTACAATTACTAGGCTAATCAATACCTCTCAAATGAATAGAAATATAAATTGTACTTCAATAATTCAGGTGGATAGTGTCCATTTTTCATTATGGGAGTCAACAAGTGATTTCTAGGGAATATCAAGCATATTATTGAATTTGAATAAAAGAATACAAGGTTCAAATAGGTGAAAAAGGCCTTATCAGCCAGATGAAGGTGTTTTATGCATATGGGATGTAGATGAGAGAAGAGAGTGGGAGAGCAACAGGAGCTGAAACTAACAGAGATGTTGCAGTCAAATGTGGGAGGAGCTGAGTGGCTGCCCAAAAAATTTGATGCAGCAGAAATTGAAGCTCATCCAAATGTTGAGAGGGATAGAATCATGACCAAGTGCTGGTTTAAGAATTTTTAAATGATCAAGGAATGACAGGTAATTTGCTAGAAATACAGCCTGGAGGAAAGTAGGTCAGTTAAGGGAAAGTGATCCACAAATGAGGTGCTAAGGCAGTAATCTAGAATGTGGCAATGATATTTGGAAGGAAGAGAAGAAAGTTAACTTTTTATACTTAATAATACATATCAAGCCTGGAGGCAAGAACAATTACACCAATTCTATCTTGGTGAAAGAAGAATTAGAGAAATTAGGTAAAGACTTTGTGATTTCGTTTGTTCGTTTGTTTTATGGGAGAAATGTTTAAGTAAAATACTGCATTTAAGTTGCTGAAGAAATGCTTAAGTAGGGCAGGCAGTTCAGTAGGGCAGCAGTTAAAAATATGACCCTGAAACTTAAGAGAGAATTGAAGGCCGCAGGTAAATCTACAGTGTTTGAAGCCCTGGGTGTCAACTCTTACAAGATAAAGACATCTAAATATAGGTGAGGTTAATATCAAGGGAAAGTTTCCTGGGGATATGAATTTTAACTATCAGTTTAAAGACAGATCCTCCAAGATGATGTAAGGATATATCATCTCTGCAAGCATTAGATCTAACACTACTGCCATGAACCCAGTGAAGGACGAATATAATGGAATATAATTTAGATGAAATACACTGAGCTGCACAATTGTGATTTACCTTACAGAGGTCAGGAGTCACTCTTGTCCTTAGCATGATTAACAGCTCAGGGAAATGTGATGGAGAGAGAATGGGTTCAAGTATCTTAGGCGTCCATATCTCAACATTGCTGCTAAATGAACTGTTACCTTGGTAAGTACCTTAAGGTAAATATTAGCATCTCATTTGTTAAGTAAATACCATGATTATGACACTAGAGATAAGATATGTCAGAGAAAGAAACATTTCTAATCTGAGATTCTGAAAGATTATTATATGACTTTATTAGGTGATATGGGCTAAATACATGTGCAATTTTGAACAAAAAGAGAAAACCTAGCACAAAATGAATATTCACATACCTTATGTGAATTTTCACTGATAATCTTAGTAGAACTTCATGTAGAAATGACATATTTAAAGGTGGTCACTGATTTTACATAGATGTTGTTTGAGAGAAAAAGAAATATATAGTTCTAGGTATAAACTACAGTTTGAAAGAGAAAAATAAAATGAGTAATAGAGGTAAGTTGAGGATTCCTCTAAAACCTTTATTTACATAGAGAAAATAATTCACTTTGGTAAAGCATATAAAGAACTAAGATTGCTAGATTTGATGGCCATATACATATAGATATTATTTTTAAAAAACTAGGAATTTTTAATATCTACAGAGGGAAATAAGTCCATTCACATGATTTTTGAAAATAAAAGAAATAAGAAGGCTTTGGTAGATAAAAATTTATAATGCCACTTTTAAAGGTGTACAGTTAAATGGTGGTCATGTGTTTACACACTGCTAATAAATATATTTCTGCTTCTATTTGTGATATAAGACTCAGGATAGCATAGGAGCTAATGGCTTGGGTTCTGGATCTAGATTAACTATATATGAATTCCAGTTATTGAGCAAATTATTTAACTGTAGTGCATTTCAGTGTCCTAATGTATAAAATAGTATTTAGTTAATAGGACTGCTAAGAGAATTAAATGAACTAATACATATAAAGAGATTAGAAGATTCCTATCATAAAATGATAAGCATTGATAAAAAATTAATTTTTATATTATTTATTACCATTATTATCAATATTTTTTGTGATGGAGTAAAGTTACCTCAGTAAGCTTTTTTCATTCTCCTAATGTGCTTCATTGATTGATTACACTATTTATGCTCTGAACTGATGTCTGATGTCAACTGATATTCTAAGTTCTTAGTCAATATTGGACAATGTTAACTAAAATTTAAAAATCAGTTTTCTCAATATTGTTGGAAGTGTCCTGTCTCTAGAAAAAGTGTATAAGAAGAAGAAAGAGGCAAACAAACACCCCATCCTGGAAAAACATGGCCAAAAAGCTGAAAAGTTGGGTAAATGTATATGAGAGGGTGACAAAGAAAATCCTACAGTTTATACTGAATAAACATAAATACAAAGACATTTCAAATCCGGGTGTTGTCAAAAGATTTCTAATAAGGGATGATGGACTAATTTTTTTGGTGTGGGTTATTTCTTCCACCTTTGAACATTGGATGAAGAGCTGTTTAATTTACATATCTCTTCTCTCTCAAACGGGAAAGAAAAAGATAAAGAAGGGCCACTAGCCAGGCTTACAGGGCCACTGTTTATAGCATCTGTTGACTACCCAGAAGTCTCAGAGTTGTCCTGAACAGTTGTTCTCTACCATCCGCAGGCTGAGAGGTCCAGTGATAGTCATACAGCTAGGGCTGGTCAGGAAGAGTTTAGACCAGTTTATTTTCCTTGGGATCCTTAAAGACTTCCTAGCCATAAAAATACTCCATTCCTCATGTCTAAGGTATGAATATAAAGGGAATGGTGTTTTCTAGATTTACTGTGTCTCCCAATTAAATGTATTTATAGTAGATAGCATAAAGGGGGTCAAAGAGATGGTGAGAAAAGGAGATTTGACTGTTGGTGGTAAACACACAATACAAGGTACCGATGATGTATTATTGAATCATATACTTGAAACCTATATAATTTTATTAACCAGTGTCACCTCAATAAATTTGATAATAATAAAAAAGAATTTGTGAGTCAAGATTGCTTTATTGATTTGCCCTATACATAGTAGAAATGAAATAAAAACCAATGATTCGGGCCTAACCAAAATTATATATTTTATATTTTTAACTGTAAGGCATTAAACAGTAAGAGATTCTGTAACTGTCCTTTGACCCCCAACTTCTGCTTCTTTTGTGATGACTGCTTTCACTCAGTTAAATTATTTTACTTCTTACATCAAAGATCAACTAAGAAAATTATGTATGATCAACTTAATTTAAATCTATTACATGATGGAAAGTAAATATATTGACAAGATATTTCAGAATAAAAAAAAGGTATCTAATTTCTTGAAAATCACCTAATCATTTAATATTAAACAAGTTACCTATAGTGATTTTTAGCATTTGTCCCCAGAAATCAATTACTGCCAAGGTCAAAGAATAAGTTTTTACTCAGTATATTAATGAAGGAAGCTATCCTTCTCTGAGTAACCAAAATGAAAACCACTTTTTAAGATTTTATACCTTGACTGGCACAGTTTAGAGTTTGGTTTCCTTATGTTCAATGAAGAACAGTTTTAGGTACTATGAACAAGGAAGGTAAAAAATAAGTTTATGAAACTTTTCTTTTATAAAAATAACTATGATAATTTAAGTACTATGTCACTGTAGAAGCAGTACAATGATAAACAATACAGATATAAAAGTAGTTATAAAAATATCTTAAACATAATATGTATGCAAGGTGAACATGTTAACATTTTTTTCGAGAACTTTAACTCAGCCATTAGAGTTTCAATGCCCACTAAAAAACCATTATTAAAAAATAAATAACTAAAATGAAACTTTGGAAATTTACTCTCAGAGGCTAAGAGAACACCATAGTTTTGTTTTATTTTGGTAACATTTAATTATAAATAATATTATTAAAAATATACTTTGTAAATAAAAATGTTTGCACTCTTAGTAATGAACATAAGAAAACAGCAAATCCATACCTTGAATAAACATACTTTATATCTGTCTAGTATTCTTTATGTATGTGATATGATAGATCATTAGTTAAAGGAATAACAAGTCTTTTCCTTATGGATAAGTGACTTCGAAATGTCAATGTATAAAAATGCTTTCTCCGCATTGCCATATTGGTTGTTAAGAGTGGGGAAGGAAATTCATGGGCATTCTGTGTGTGTGGTCATTTTAAGGACTGTATTCACTGAAATTGTTAACTAAATCACATGACACAATCTCTATTTATTGAACCTCAAGTATAGTAAGATTTCTAAAGATAGATTTTATCTAAAATTAATTAGCAAAGACCTCAAAACTTTACACAATCATATTCATGACTTGTAGCACCTTCTAAGAGTTTTAAAACTTTTACTATATTGCCATTGACACTGTATAAGTGAAACCAAAACTTGAGGAAATTGAATGAATCCCTTGATATGTTAAAATTAAAACGAATAAATTGGATATAAGAATGATGTCATTTCCATTTGATATCATAATCTCTCCCAGAAGATAATATATACACATCTGAACATATATGTGAAAATACATATCTATGAAAAGCATATATAAACATTTGAACACAGAGATATAAGATATATTTAGTTACATTCAAAAGAGCTGCCAAACCTATAAAGAAGTAAATGACTAACCTGGTGTTACTACTACTCCATTTCCATTGACCACAGGCCTCTCTTCCTCTTCCTCCTCAGGAGGCTCTATACTTGCTTTCTCCATGTTGCTCACTGATTTATTTCTCTTCCGTTTTCCTTCAGCACTTGGAGTGGCTCCCAGAAGTATCTGGTCTGTTACATTTAATAATAATGGTGCTGGTTCTGCTGGAGGCTTCGGGGTACCGTAGTAATTGTCTGAAAATGATACCAAAACATTATAAATATTTATCTAACTTTGTGCATAATTTGTAAAGAATGGAGATTATATTAACAAATGTGGATCCTATTTTGTACACACACACACACACACACACACACACACACACACACACACACACACGGTTTTGTACCTTTTATATCTTCATTTGTTGTTTCTATTGTAATAGGCTTTAGTGCTTAAATAAAGATATAGTTCTATTTTCATTCTCATCTTTGTACCAAACCAAAATATAGTCTTATGTGTATGGTACCAGCGATTTCAAAATTATTCAAAGATTTTTGATAATAGCCTTGATTATAACCTTTTAAAAAATAATTATGTCTAATTAAGAGTACTGTTAACTTTTATTTTTTTAGTAAATCTTGCAATATTCTGGAAATGCAAAGCATTTCTTGAGCTTTCAGAGGGCTCTGGCTGTCGTCCTTCATGTGTACAGCATCCTGTTCAGGGCTGTATCTGCATGCTAGTTTAGTGGTTCCCATGGCTGCTGATAGTAGGCCTGCTGCTCTCATCATTCTTCAGGTTACCACAGCTCTTTTTTCCACGGTTCCATGGTCTGAGCTATAAAATCATTTGTTTTTCCCATCAGTCTAAGGAATATCTTAAAGAAGGAGACTAAGTTTTATTTCTCTCTCTAATAAGAGTCAGGCACATAAGGCCTCTTTTAAATTATTATTATTGCTAATTAAGATAATGTTGATGTTTTAATTAATGATTCACACTTCCTCTTACTAAGCAAACATCTTTATATATTCAAGAAATTATTTTATTTAAAATAGTCTAAAATTTTGATTAGTAAAGAACACAGTGGTGTTTTTTAAAATAAATGTTATACTTTTAGCATCAACTTCAAACCCATATTGGTGCTTTCAGTTAATTAACTGAATTATGTTTGCACTCATTTGCTCACTTATTCATTAAAATCTATATTTAGTACTGAGCATTCACTCAGGCACTCCAGTATGTTTGAGAGAAAGTGATGACTCTAATACAATCCTTATCTTCCATTTGCTGAAAGACAGGCACTTTGATAGCAAGCTGATAAGCATTATAACAGGAAATAGGATTAAGCATTGCAATCAAAGAAGCATAGAAGAGGAAGCATGCCTCACTATCTGTAGAGGCCACTGAAGGAAACTGGGGAAACTGTTGTGAAAGGAACAACTCTGAACTAGAAGTCATGAGTTCTAGACTTGGCTTTTCTATATCACTATAATTCAGGAAAGTTACTTAACCTTATTAAGGCTCAGATTCTTTGTTTATGAATCTGGAATAGCAATACTTGTTATAATCATCTTTGTTCTGGGTTGCAAACAACAAAACCTACTCTAGTTAAGTTAAACCTGATAGGGATGTGCTGAAAAGATGAGATGCTAGTTGAGGGAAGAGACTGAAAAACCTAGGGGAAAATGGTCAGAAAAAAAGCAGCCCAGTTGGGACAACCAGGTTGACTCTTCTAGCCCTGGACTCTGAAAGTCCAGCTGGTTTCATTACCACAAGCACAACCTTCAGCTGTCACTGCCTGGGAGGGAATGAGTCCCATGCTCTATACGGGAACTCTAATTCATTCATTTCCACTAAAATTCTCAGGCAAGTTTGGCTCATTGGCTGAGCCTGAGTCAAGTGAGAGTTTGTGAGCTGCCAAGTTAGGGCAAGATAATGGCTGCTTCTCTTTGACTTAGGAAGAGGGAGGCAGACCCCTGCCCTGTATCCATCTTATCTCCCAGGCAGGGAGGGTCTTGGTATGCTACATTAGAAGAAATGATAAATGTCAACTACATTTGCCCTTCTCACTGCGTTGTTGTGAAGACAAACGTGAGAAAGACCTTCAAAAACTGTAGAATTGCAGTGGGTTTAATGGCTTTAAACCACATGTTGGCACAAAGTCACCTCATTTTCTCAAAGCTAGCCATGCCAACAATGACATTGCTCATTTTCATAGTCACAATTATAATAGCAATACAAGGAAAAAAATAGTATGACCATGTAAAGTGGTTCTTACATGTGTAGAACCTTTATACAGTAGTCTGTAAAGTGGATGATGTACATTTTGTTAAAGGTTAGTTTCTAATTTGATTTAGAGTATTTAAAATAGATCAGACTTTTAAATGTGATGAACAAATTCTGAGTGAAAGAAAAAAAAGACTGCTAATTGTTCCCTAAAATTTTATGAACTATCATTTTACACCATTCTCAGTAGTACCCTTCTATGCTTTATATAAAATTTCATTACTTATTGTCTAATAAACATAATGTAAAACTAGTTAATAATCCTGCACATTATTCTAATTTATATTCTTGGAACTTTAATGTTTCTAATTTATATTCTTGGAACTTTAATGTTTTCAAGTATGTGTAGAACTTACATGTAGTACTAAGAAAAATGGATCATACTTTGAGGTTTTTCTTCTCCCAGTGTGTCTTTTATGGTTTAAATCGCCCCAAAATAGAAAAAGAATGTTTTACTAATTAGAAATGAATGCAAAGCTCAGGCTAAATATAAAGTAATAGATCTTGTTGAATTAATGTTGCTAAATAATTGGCGTGTGATGTGATTATAAATTGCACTGCAATATTCTACTAACATTTGATTTATAAAATTAATACTTCAGATTAAATTTTAGATGTGAAACAGTATGAATCATTAATTAAAACATTAAGATTAAGATTGTCTTTATTAGCAATGATGATTTAAAAGAGGCACTGAAATAACCCATAGAGTTACTACACTTGAGAAACAAAATACATAGAGAACAAGCTATTACTCTAAACCCAATGCATAGAACAGGGAAACTACAAAACCTCAACCAAGTTGAAGAATCAGCCAGGTATTCAGGTAGCTAAGTCACTGAAATAGTTCCCTGACATGAGTGTATACAAATCCATAAACTATAGTAATGTGCCTTTTTCAGGAAAAAAAAAAAGCATGGAAACTATTTTAAGATATAATTTGGAAATATTGTCCCTTTAAGAATGAAGTGCCTTTATGTGTAGTGCCAGCATTTAACAAATTTAAAATCTCAAAATACCATAATAATATAATGTAATGTTTATTAGCACAGATCATTGTGAGATAAACTTGACTTTGAATCCGGTGTCCTCTCATCTGGCCACCTCTTTATATTCTTAAATTGATTCAGTTAAAGTGGGAACATGGGGCTGTAAGATGACTATGCTCACAAAAACAACTCAACTACCGCTATTATTACCATCATCACCACTGCAATTTTCTGAGCTGGACACTGTAATGGGCATTTTAACTATGTGCTCTAGTATCAAATGGGGATTAGAATAACTCTTACCGCACAGTGCTGTCATGAAGATTAATGATAATGAAGGGCTATATATTGCGACTGGGTCAGAATAGGTACTCAATACATGGTGGTTAGTTTGGGCATTTATTCATCACAACATAGTATGAAGTCATTCTGTCTCTGCAGTTAATAAAAATGAAGGTTCTAAAAAATTAAGCTATTTCCCAATATTATACATGAAGCAAGTGGAAAATCTGTATCTGTTTGACTTAAGAACCTCATCTCTTATCAAAATACTATATTGTCTTTCAAGAGAAAAGTGTGATCAGATTTGCAACCTGCCCAGAGCTGATGCTTGAGGTCTTCAGAGTCACAACCAAAGAGTACAAATGTATCCTTTTCAAAAGGGAAAGGTAATAATAGCTACCAAATCAAAAAGTAAGGACATCTTAGGTGAATTTTTCCCTTTCCTCTTCCAAAAATATATGTATGTGTATGAGAGAGAGAGAGATTTTGTGTGTGTGTGTGTGTGTGTGTGTGTGTGTGTGTGTGTGTGTGTGTGTTTGAGGTGTGGGGTGGGGTATAGGCTTTTCTAGTCCACTTTTCACTGAATACATTTGTATTTGAAAAGAATGACCTACTTATTAGCAGTTTCATGTAAGTTTAATATAAAACTGCAATAACTTTCTTGTTGAAGATGATGGCAAAATTGAAATTATACACAAAATTTGTTCACTTAGTTCTATTTTAATTAGGATAATCTATAAATCTAAATAATTGTATTTTTAATTAATTCCCAGAAAATTAAAGAGACATTTGAGGAACTTGATTTATTCTTCAGCTTAAGCACTTATAAGAATAGATAAAACAAACAAATATGTATGTAGTTATTGCAAAGAGAGAAACAGAGTGAATACAACCATTTCTAAAATTATAAATATAGAAAAGCTTATTTTCAAAAGGTGTTAGTCTAAATTTCTTAAGTAATGTTTTTATCTTTTTTCTGATCATTCCAGGTATTTCCTCCCCCACACATTGTTTTTAATAGTGAGGCCAAAATATAATAGAAACCTATTTCAGTGGATTACAAATTTTCCTTTTTTTTTGTACCCCCTACTCTTTATTAAAGAGTAATAGATACCAAAATAGTATTTTCTGGGATGCAACATATTCTTTATGCTTTTAAGTTCTGATGACAGGGAAGAAAAGACAATAAAACTAACTTATGAGGAAATGTAAAAACTCTAGTAGTAAACCAAAATACTTATACTTATTTCCAACACTTTTTCCTTTTGAACATGATGAGTTTTCATTATGGAATATGTGATTTGTTATTTAGTTCATTTGGCTCTTTAAGTAGTAGACTCAGATACTGACTATTGTTTCAGTCCTGTGGGTGTATACTAATAACATGTATAGGTTTTACATCAAATGACCATAGATCTTTCCATATGTCATCCAAGTGGAGATGAGTCTTAGAAAGGTAATATTCTCATCTCTAACATATCTCACAGATTAAGATCCTGATCCACAGTTCTACCCAGTATTATTAGTGATTTATTCTAATTTTGGTAACCAGAAAGAAGCAATTTTGGATAATGCTTTAGGAGAAGAGAGATGATTGCCCACAGGGATTACAGTGCATGCAGACAATACTGCCCATCCCTGGTCATCCCAGAGAGCTTGAAAATATGTCCTGTGTTGGAAACAATATGTGGCAAATTTTAGGATGCTGAGAATCTCATCATTTGTTTTTATAGTTTTATAAATGGAGCAAATCAACTGATGCTTGGTTTCCTTAGTGGCACCTGAAAAATTAGATTGATGTTAAACAGAGAGGAGATTCAGAATTCCAGATCCACTCATAATTAATCATGTTAAAAACCTGCCAGATTATAACTAAATGATCATTTTAATACACATCAGAGATTTACATTTGTATTAACAGAAACAGATAAATTATGAGCCCTAAATTCAAACTTTAAAACATGTTTAACATATTATGCAAGAGACAGCAATGAGTTAAAATTAGAACCAAAAACCATCATAACTGTCAGCCATGGCAAGAATCACAGTCATATGGCTACAGAACTAGTAAGTTAGAAATTCTATAAATAGAAAACAAAGTTGGTGAATGTAACCTAGAAAATATTCTACTTTTCTAAAATTGCACTTCCTACCAGAAAATAAGACTCCAAAGTCTCACTTTACAATGCTTTAGTCAACTGATTTTTGAAGTTATTTTTGTAAGCAGCTCTGATACTTAAATTTGGTCCCCCTCCAAAAGTATCATTTCCTTATCACGTCATAGGTAGCAGCTTGAAACCAAGATGCAAAAACTCTCTGACCTCAAAAAGAAAATGTCTTTTTCTCTTGTGGTGAAATGCATCAATCTCATGTGCCAGGATTAGAAAAAATATCCAAAATCATGCTGTGTCACTGATACCTGTACTAAACAGCAAATTGCTAACTTACATGAAAGTTCATTGCTGAACATGACTTGCAAAATGTGCACAATGATGTAAACAATGTAAAAGTATGTTTTTTCACACCCCAAATTGAATTATTTCACAACAAACCTCACCCAAGAGTTTCAAGTTTATTTTAAATTAAATAAATGCTGGTTTTACAACATGATCTCCAATGATCTACGTGCTGAATTTTACTTTCTTCAATCACCCATCAATATTCTCCAGGAATCATGTAGGTGGCTTAATCCTACTATCATTTTTTGAAACTTGTTTGTAAGTTCTCAGTAGGTTACTTGTGGTCATTGTTACTGAATTTTCAGTTATTCATTTTAGCAAATGTGGACAGGCACAGGACAAATCTTTGCTTAACATACTGTTCATAAACTGACCAGGGTAGGTGGTTTGCTTATTTAAAGAAAACCTGATAACCTTCCCTTTAGTGACTCTTCCCTGAGGCATTATTCAGAACATTTCCTACCTACACCAAATAATGTACATAAAAAAATTATGCAAGGAAATCCTCAAGAGAACAGAAAAAAGGTACATATTATTTTTCAATGTCAAATACACATCTACTTTCAAAGTAAAGCATTTGAACATTTTACAATATTGAAACAAAAATTTATGAGCCCAATTCATAAACATATCATATTTAAATATTAAATCCACTAGAGCACCACTTTCTGGTAAAAATGTAATATGAGCCACAAATACAAGCCACATATGTAATTTAAAATTTTCTAGTTAGCCACACTAAAAAAGGAATAAAAGGTGAAAGTTATTTTAATAATATATTTTACTTTATCTAATATAGTCAAAACATTATCATTTCAATACATGATCAATGTAAAAAGTTATGATGTAATATTTTTATTTTTTTTCTCATTAAGTCTTCAAAACCATGTGTTGAGTTTATACTTATAGCACATCTTACTTTGGACCAGACCCATTCAAGCACTCAATGGCCATATATGACTAGTGGCTACTGTACTAGATAGCTCAGTCTTAGACAACTCCTATTATCAAAAAACATTTTAGGTTACCATATTATCACCTGAGTGACAAACATTTCCCATACACAATAAAGTGAAAATCTCTGCTTTAAGTGACTGAAAAACTAAGTAAACACCAAAACACAATAAAGATTTCAGATAATATTGTGTCAATGATATTTCTCTTATTTGCTTTGTTGCACTGAGCATCCTGTTTCTTAATCATCCATTTTTTCACTTTATTTTGTCTTGACTTGAAAAATCCACTTTTGACTTTATTATGAAGTTAGAAGGTGAAAAATAAAAGAACAAATATTTCAAGTAAATAATGTGAATATGGACTTGTATGAGTACCCCATTCATATGTTCAAAAATAGAACTGAAAGAGTTCTCTTTATAATTAGTCATGGCCCATAGGAAAAGGAATTGTTGACTTGTGGTAATAGTGAAAAAACAAAAATTATTTGTATTTGTGGTCTTCCTTTTTGTAATCTCTCTGGGAACACACTCTCATTTTAAATATTCATAGTGCTTAGTACCCAGTGCCTCATACTTCTGTCATTAGGCTCCTATTTTCATAACTCATGCTAATAATAATTTCAATTATCTTTTTCTTCTGCACAGTATATGTGTCCCATTTCCAATTTCCTTTTGGTCTTGCTAAGTGACAAAATCACTATTCTCATAAAAATTTAAATTAAGATGCCAACAATTAAAATGGCATAATGTATCCCATATAATATTTGCATTTTAGCACAGTATTTAAAACTCTAGTCCAATAGATCAAACATGAAAATTGGGCTATAACTGGTCAATTCAGTAGGGAACATATTTTTTGGTGGAGTCTTTGGTGCTCTCAAATCACGATGTTTTCAGGGTAGTCAGAGCATCTGTTACATGTGATGACTCTTGGGAACCTAAGCAAAATGTCAATGCAAAGTCTTTTGGAAAACAGAAATGAGACAAAAATAATTTATATTATAATTTCAGGTTGTAAATAAATGTACACTTACTTTTTTGAGTGAAACCCATTTGCAATTAAGTTATTAATGAAATTAATTTAAGGTTTTAAGTGTCTAGTAAGCTCAATTCTCAAGAGACAGTCCCTTCATGGCTCAGTAAAGTGAATGTTGAAGTAAAATTTTGATAGATTTTTAAATGGGCATTCATACAAAACATAGTAGATTCCTGTGATAGTTATCCCTAGAAAATAATAAAGGAAACTGAAGCTTTCAAGGACAATATTATTTTTCTCACACCTTTATTGTTTATCATATAACTTCCTTCTCTCAAAGGAGCTATTAACTGTGATAAATACAAAATTACTAAGAAATTAGGAGACCTTTAAGACTTTCTTTTGTCACTGTCTTTTAAGTACAATACCCAAGGAAATTCTGATTAATCTTAGTCTGATCTTTGGCTAATAACTAAAGATGTTTTCCAGTATCTAATTTCTGATCCTAGGTTGCTAATAAAAGTCAGAAAAACAATACGAAAGAATTTTACTTCTTCTTAGAGAATTTGTCTACTGGGTTTTTTAAGTTTATTCTATTGGAAAGAGCTCTGCACACAGTCAAGGGATCGGGTTCTAATTGAGAGTCTACTGTTAGCTTCCTAAAAGACCTTATGTTAAGCATTAAGCTCCTCTGAACATATTTTCCTCATTTATGAATTAAAAGAACTGAATCAGAGTTGTAAAGTACTCACCTCAAAATTCTTCAGTGAAAATTTTCAAGTAATGTAATAATAACAGGTTATTTTTCCTTGCCATCACATTAAAAAGTCCTGAATTGGCAATAAATAGAGAATGCTAATAAACTGTAGCCAATAATTTCAATTACTTGAAAGCCTAGAGAGAACTATCATTTTACTCTCTATTTTCTTTGCACGTTCTTTTCTAGGAAAGTGGTTGTGGTTGTAGAGTATTTCTATTTTTGTTCCAAGCCTTTCATTTACATCCATTCACCTGTTGGTGAATTAGACAATCCCTAAGTACATCCCCCATACTATGTAAACAATGATTACTTTCTAGAAGACCATATATGAAATACTTCAACCTTACATTTTAGTCCATGTGACACTTTAAAATTTTTCTGATTTATTTTAAAGAGTTAATATTTTCATTGTGACCATGTTGTGATTTGTGAGACACAAACATAAATCCTAAATGATAGAGTACAGTTAAACTGAGCATCAATTTAGATGTAAGTAGAATCAACTTATAAGCTAAAAGATAATAAAAAACCCAAAAGGCTAAAAAGTATGCGTTTCTGGTATCTAACTACAAGACTTATAATGCTATTAAATCTTGAATAATACAAATTTATTATCTGACTTAATATACTCATAACTTATTAAAGTCAAACTCATGACTAAAAATAAACTGTCAAAACTACTGATATTTTATATTTAAAAATCCAGAGACTAAGCATTAATTTTTTAATAATATATGTTTAATTGAGGTACAACTCCACCACTTCTCAAATTTTTACATTATAATTTTATCTTTCATATCATCATTCTAGTTCTGTGGTAAATTATGAATGTACCAGAAATAAAAGCTTATTGTAGAAAATTATTGCATTAATGAAGAAGGAGAAAAGTAAAGAGAGAAATGCATGGGTCAGAACATGATTAGAAAAGAAACAGAAATAAAGTAAGAAGAAGAATATTAGAAAGGAGAAAGAGAAGAAAGAGTTGGAGGAAAAGGTGGACAACAAAGATGAAGAATAAAATGAGAATGAGGAATAGAACTGGAATGTGCCTTTTCATGACATTGTAGAGTTCCAACATGATCCCTAACGTGACATTCTGGTCCAAAGCCATGCATATGTGGTGACCTGTCATCACCTAATAGCTGAAAAAGTACTATGATACACTCTACAAAATGGCAGCCACTTGGTATATCTGGCCAGTGAGGACTTGAAATGTGTCTGGTTTGACTTGAGATGTAAAAATCCACATTAGATTTTTAAAACTTAGTACAAAATATAAATAAGCATCCCAGTAATCATCTTTATGTTAATTATAGATAAAATTATAATGTTTAGATTATATAATGTTGCAATTTCTAAATGAGTTCTGATAAAGGACAGGTAGCAAGTTATGACAACCAAAATTAATGAGTGGGTGAAGGTGAGGTTAAGAGTCAATGCAAAAGTCCATGACAGTAACAGACACTTGATATATAAGAGACTCAGTCATGAAGAGGGTTCAAGGGTCATCAGAGGGGATTGAGACCCTCATCTGCTGACCAAGTCAATGACAGCTGAGTGGTAGACAAAGGAAGAGGTTATTATACATCCAATTATTCTGTCATTTATTCAGCAAATATTTCATAAGAGCCTATCATATACCAAGCATGGATTATCTGAAGGCACAATAATGAACAAAACAAGCAAGTCCTCTTTGAAGCTTGCCTTCTATGGAAGAGACTTGTATCAATCAAATAATCACACAAACACAAAAGTGCAAACTGCTAAGTAACATAAAGGTTGAGCAGTAACGTTTTAAGAACTCTGAGAAGAGGTCAAATTAGGCTTGTTAAGGAAAAATAAATGAAATTGATTGAACACCAAGTACCCTCCCTCCATCTAGGACAAAATATTTGTGGATCAATACAGATTTTTAATAAATGTATATGGTTTTTCTAATGATAAGAAATAAAATGTTTTCATTGCTCCTGAGAATTGTCCCAAGGACTTCTCTGAAGGTCAAATGGCTGAATGATATGAAAGTCAGTGTGTGTGTGTGTGTGTGTGCACGCACACGTGTGCATGCACACATGTGCTTTCCCAAAACACAAGTCAAGCTGCTTGTAAAGGCTAATTGCAAGATTTCTGTTAACTAGTTAGCCAGATAAATTCCCCTTTTCTCAGTTTAACTAAAGGCATAGTCTAGGTTATAAAGTACTTATAAGATTCCGTTAACTCAAGGGCTATATGGTTTGAAATCTGAAGTTTGTTTTATGATGATATAAAACTAACTGAAGGTAGAGTTGTGGCAGGTTTACCATGAAAATCTTCCCCCTCGGTACTACAGTTATATGGCCTTTATTTCCTGACTGATAACCAGTTCGGACTAGGCATTTCTTTCTTCTGACAGTGAGGATGAGGGTGGAGTCAGCATAGAAACAGTTTCTCCATGACACTGCTGTGTAATTTGAGATTATAAAGATGAGTAGAATCAAATAAAGGGTCAAGAGATACAGGGAAGAAAGGCATTACAGGCTGATAGAATACATTCGCAAAAGCCCTGACTCTGGAAGAAGAATAGTTCCTTGGAAGAGCTAAAAGAACAATGTGGTTGGTGCTGACAACAAGAGGGGCCCAGGAGTTAGACATCATATGAGGTCAAAAGTTTTATTAAAGCTTTGGGTTAATTTTGAAAAACTAAAGGGAATCCATTATAGATTTTAGAGGCATTCAGATTGTCAGACTGTGGCATGTAGAATGAATCAGAAGCCTCAAGAGGGCAAGTCCTGAGGTCAATGAGGGGTCAATGATAACAGCTTGGGCTAGTGGGAGGTGATGGATGTGGGGACAACAATGAGACTCAATTAGAATTAAAAGGGAGAAAACAAAAAAAAAACAAAATAACGTTTAGATAGGAACCAATATTAACAACTTGCATGGAGAACCCTAAGTCTTTCCATTGATGATCTTCCTTTCTTCATCTTAGAAATAAGAAATATTGGATAGAATGTTTAAATTTTTTCCTGATACTCAGGATTTCTTTATGAAATGCTATAAACTGATATAACCAAGTTTCAAAATAGACTTTTTTCAGAAACATTAGAGAGTTCTACAAGTCTTAATTTGCTTTTAAAAGGTCTTCAGATACATTCAGGCACTGATGCCTCTATCAGAGTCTGTTTATATCTCTTGTTATAAGCCTTATGTTTTATTGTATTTATTTATTTACTGTCTGCAGAGTACTAAATTTTGATTTCTAGAGGACCCATTTATTATTTAGTTTTGTTTTCCCAGTGTCTAGAATATCAATTGCACATGCTCAATACTAAGTAAATGAATTGTCATACTGACGGGATATCCACATTCTGTACAGAAGAATGCAACACTGGTTACTATTTCTTGACTTGAGATCTTGCTAGAAATACAAATTCTAAGGCCCCACACCCTGACTCCTAATCAGAAAGTCTGGGCTTGTGTTACTCCAGGTCATTCTGATGTTCATTAATATCTGAGAACCACTGTTTTTGAGAATTGTCTCAATGGGAGGTAGACCAATGAAATGAGGTTTGTATTAAAAGTCAGGCCAGCATAAGAGGGATTCAAAGAGCCTATTTTAGGATCTCCTATCATCCCTTCTTCCAAATAATCTTTATAAAAAGCTTCAGAACCACAACAGTGTTTTTTGGTCTTAAAATTCTGATACACAGACCTATGTTAGAGGTCAGCAAATTTTCTGAAAAGAGCCAGAGAACAAATATTTTAGGCTTTTTAGGGTATAATATCTCTGTCATACTCAATGCTGCCATTGTAGCATGCAAGCGGCCACAGATAGCACATAAATAAATGGGCGTGGCTATGCTCCAATACAACTTTATTTATAGATACCAAAATTTGAGTTTCATATAATTTTCACATGACAAAAATATTCTTCTCTTGATTTTGTAAGCTATTTAAAATGTATAAGTTATTCTTACTTTGTGGGTTGTACAAAATTAGGTGTTGGAGTGAATTTGGCCCATAAGACGTAGATCGCCAAGACCTAGTCTATGTAATAATCAATTAGAAACACAATTTTCCAAGTACAGATATTGACTCATTAATTCAGCATTTAATATGTGCCCAACAAATAAGCAATACAGATGAAGTGCTTATCTTCAGGGAACTTAAGAATCAAAAGGGAAAAAGACATTAAAATTAGTCAAATAAACAAGATAAATGAAGGACACCTTAGAGTGCTATAGGAGAGAGTAACAGATGAACCTAATTTAGGTGGAGTAAGAAAGGCCTACCAAAGGAGATACTATTTTAACTGAAACCAAAAGAGTGAAAATGTGCTTATTACAAAAATCCAGGAGGAGTGGGTCACAGGCCAAAGAACAGCAAGCATAAAGTCTCTGGGACAGGAGTAACTGATGAACATTAATAGATTGAAGCCCAATGAACATGGAAGAGAGGGGCAGGGATCCGCTAGAAAGGCAGAGAGGAGTCAGCTAAGTAAAGGGTTTAGAAAGGGTTTTATGGAGGGGAACATGATTTTTACTTAAGGGTTTAAAGCGTCACTCATTCTTATTGCTATGTGGAAGTAGTTTTGGAGGGGAATAAGAGAGATAGGAGATGGTTTTGGTGATTGGATGAAGAGACTGTGTATGTGTGTGTGTGTGTTTCACAAACACATGTCAAATATTATTAAATATTAATATCAGGAACCTCAGTAAACCAAACTGATTTCTCAAGCCCAAACTGATAATCCTATGATTGCAGAATTTAATAAAACATTCAAAACTAGAGAATATGAGTAGTCTTTTGGAGGTGAATAGGATGAGATTAGATCTAAACACAGAACAAAGTTTTTAGAGAGAGAATAGAAAGCTTCATTCAGGATTTTTCATCATAAAGAATATTATTTATATGAATGTGGGCAAGAAAAGGAGGTGGGCATTGGTAGATAGGCCTCATGAATGAATAAGCTTTAATAGTTTACTGTTCATCACAGTAAACAGCTATTCAATCCAGCTCAGTAGTGACATTTTTTTCTGTATCCAGAGGCATTTATCTAATAGCACAAGCCTATTAGTAGATCTGTCTGATATTGAAAGGACAATTAAAACTAACATTCAGGCTACAACCACTACTCAATGTGGTAGGTTAGAATGTATTAAACGTCATATTTTAAAAAGGTATACAATTAACATTGGGGCACAAATGCTAATTAGAGTAATGACTTCA
Source organism: Cynopterus sphinx (assembly GCA_030015415.1). Taxonomy (NCBI): domain Eukaryota; kingdom Metazoa; phylum Chordata; class Mammalia; order Chiroptera; family Pteropodidae; genus Cynopterus; species Cynopterus sphinx. Next base: position 38,513,686 of record CM057391.1, on the reverse strand, counting down.
TTCCACAATTTCCTTTTTATGCGGCCATTTGGATGAGGCTCTCTCCTCCACATAAAAGGGCAAATCCTTATTAATTTAGATGATTACATCATAAAAATGAATACTAAGTGAAAACAATACTACAGGCCCAGCCTACCATTTCTTCTCCATTAAACCATGCTGCTATTTCAGGATTAATGAGATAAAAACATTGAAAATGTTTCTTCTACAGTAATTCACAGGTCTTCACTAATATTCCCCTCAAACTTTCTTCCTGTGAGGAAAAAAAGCTAATTTTATATTTGGCAGTTCCATTTCAGAAAAAAAAAATGAGCGATGATGAAAAATATAGACTATGAGCTTTTTAGTTCACATCTTTACCTAGAGATACTAAAAATTCATTCCACGTAAGTTTAACACTGGTTAATTAAAACACTGCTTAGCTAAAATGATAATCTTCCCTAAAGTTTTATACCATTCTCTTACATTCATGTCCTGAACAATCAATAGCCTAAGTGAGGCTATGAGTTTCCAGAAGAAATCTCTGTGCTTCAGGCTTGAGGCAGCCTGCTGAAATTCATGAATTACAACTCTTCCGACAAGAATCTTTGATGGCTCCAGGGATTGGAAATGGAACATAAAACTTTTCACTCAAAGGTCATTGGATTCAATTTGACCTAAACTGATGGTAACTAAAAGTTATTATCTATAGACAGCTGTTGAGCTCCCAAATGAATTGGTGGTTTCAGTGTAGTTTCTAAAAGATAGGTGTCTGTATCAGGAACTCTCGATTACCTCACGCCCCCAAGGTGTATGGTTTTAGACAGGAGTCAAAGCATTTACTGAAAGGAGATATTCCATCACCTTCTAGACTTTACAATGGCCTTTTTAGCGGAAAGCAGCAAAAAAAATTTGGGCAACTGGCAAGAATGTTGGTTAACTGATAGTTTGTCATTTGTAAGATGGGGGTACATTTATATCTAAGTATAGTTTATTTTTCTAAATATCTATGTTTGTGTTTAGTAAGATTATCTCAGATTTTGATGGAAAATGCTAAGGAGAAAATTTTATTAAAATAATTTAGACTCAAAGTATGATTTGTAGACCTGCAGCATCAGCATTACCTAGGAGCTTATTAGAATTGCAAACTCCTAAGGCAACTCCAAACATATTGAATCAGAATCTGCATTTTAAGAAGATGCACAATAAAGTTTGAGAAATGTAGTCTTTTTTTTTTCATTTGTACAGTTTTTAATAAAAGCTGTAGATAAGATTACTTTATCCCTGCATCTTCTCAATTATTTCTTCCTTATGTTTGCCTCTTTCCTTTCCTACTTGGCAAGACTTGACTTTATGTTCAAGGAACTTCTGCAGTCTTTGTTAGTCTAGTGATAACTACCTTGCTGGGGTGAATGCCCAAATGAACAGTTGTGCCCTTAGCCTTATATCACTGCACACATTCAGTGGAGAAGACATATTTCTTCTTGTAAACCTGGACCACTTTGCCAATTTGCTGCTCTTTGTAGTGTCCTCATGCACCCCGAAATTTATCATTCTTTCTGACAGGCATGGATTGAACATTGTACTTCTGTCTTAGCTCTTTAGAACGAGGAGAAAACAATCTTCCTGCATATGTGGGAAAGTGCATCGGAATGCCTTTTATGGTTCTTGCTCTGGAGTAGGAGGTCACAAATGGATTGAACTTCATACTGGCCACTGGCACTTCAGCAATGGCTGCAGAAGGGAAGAGGCCCACTCACTGCCAAGTATATGTGTCTGAGGACATATTGTACCGCTGCTCACTGAACATAGAGCAGTTAATAAACATATGATGATGACAAAAACAAAGACCTGAATATTTTTTCTGTATGTTAATGTCATCATCTGGTATTCCCCCACTGTTTGTACTACTTATGTTGCAACGTATAAATGTCTATTGTTTTAGTATCATCATTAGCTTTTAAGCTCCTAGAGGGCAAGGGTCTAACTAGGCATATTCTTTTGGGATCTAATTAATATTTTATTAATTGAATAATGGAATTGGAAATTAGAACTCTTCATCACTTTCTGTTATTCTACATATATGCAGACAAACATAGTTTTAAATTTGGGGTCTGCCACATGGCAGCTATGTAGCTCTAGGCCTGTTATAACACCTGTAAAACAAGAATAATAACAGTACCTTTCACAAAAGGTTGCTGTGAAGAATAATTTACACTAGATGCTACATTTTTTTGCACTCAACTTTGTACAGTGGTCATGGTTAAGTAACTGTTAAATGCTATTATTATATCTAGACCTGAAGAATTAAAGAAAGAGGGGATAGAGTATTCTCCTTAGGGGTCATGCTCATTTAATTGTATCCTCAATAGAGGGTACCTTTCAATCACCTGACTTTAGAAAAGGGTGAACCATACTGCCTCAAACTTTTAGGCTTCCTTTTTTCTTGCCTCTAGGATTGGGTCTCTGGAGAACCTAACTAATACAAGGCTTAATTGCCGTAGATCATGCTAACCTACTGACTTCCTAATTCCTTTCTCCAGCTCATTGATTTTACTTTCAGAGTTATAATGGGTCTTAACTGACAACTTCGTCCAAACTCTCATTCCAGGCATTCCAGTTTCATCTGCTTTTCCAGTGTTCATTCATACTGTTTTTAACCCTTCCAGTGTTCCTTAGGTAATTAAGCAAATCCATTTCTTTCCTGGATAGACCTTAATTTTGAGACACTTCTTCCTTCTGCTGAACAGATATCTTTGTTCTCTGTTACATAAAACTAATACTGATTTTGGCTTTTGGAGCAGAATAGAGTAAGTCTAAAGGCTATATTCCATGTGATAGAGCTTCAGTTATTTCAAGATTGCTGTCATGTCTTTATTATTAAAATATAGTGTTAAATAGAACTGAACACAGTGCTGGAGATAATGTTTTACCAGTACTGAAAACAATGGAACTATTACTTTCTTCTTGGATTTGGATATTATCTAATTATTAAATAAAACTTGAATGACTATCTTGGGTTAGGTAGAAGAATTCACTTTTGGTCCAACTAATAAGGTAAGATTGCTATGAAAAATAGAATGATTTTCAAAAAGTATGTGCTTTTTTACTATCCATGGATCTTTTAAAATTTAACTAACTTAAAAAAATATTTTCTACTCTTATTATCTATAAATAAATTGCTAATAATTAAAAAAGTTCTTTTACTGACATCTTGTCCTACAAAAATGAGTTCCCCTTTTAGAGGACCAGTTTGACAAGGACTATCGATAAGCAAAAATTTCTGGACGTTGATTAAGAGAAAAGCTGACAGATGTGAGCTATCTTGGTACTACTATCAGTTAGGTCTTATGCTAAGACCTGGCCTGGCACTCACAGCTGGGCCTTGGAGTTCTCCTGTCAAACATCAACAATTTTGTAGAACCCCAGCTTCAGACAAGGCCACTCTGTGACCATAATGGATTAAGAAAATAACAAGACCACCATCTGCTGCATCTTTCCCAATTAAAGCATTAGACTTACTTCACTCTTCCACCTCCAAGAAGAATCATTTAGATACCCAGTTATAAAATCATTCCTGCTCCCTCAAAATATTCAATCCAGAAAAAAATCTCACTTCTTATATCTTAATAATGAACAATATAGCAGTTCCCCAAGGTCTGTGCTTTCCCTGACTGTACTCAGTCAAACAACCTGCTTTGTTCAGCTACAGGTGAGTGCCTGAAGATCTTGGGTGCAAGGCGCTGACATCTTGTTATCAAGGAGATATGAAGAATAAAAAAAACTACCCAGAATTTTACCAAATGTAAAGTTAGGAATTTATTATGGCCTATAAAACATAAATATAATAAATCTATAAACAATGATGCCAATCTGGGCATTAAACACTTTGATAAGGGCCATTGGTGTATTTGTTACCATGAATTGAAATCATTGGCTGATGGGAATCTTGCTTTTGTCTTATCTACAGATTTATTCTTGATTTTCCTCAGAATAGAAGTTAGGTGACCTTTAGTTCAGGCACCTAGTTTTAATAATAAAATCAATTCTATATTCCACTCAGCTGATAAAGGATTTAATGTTTCACTTGACTTGCAATTGGGCCCTAGTACAGCAGGTGCACATCAGAAAGGATGATTTTGGACTTAGGGGCTGTTCAATGCATTTCAAAAGCTCAACCAAGAAATACAATATTTGTGAAAGTTTACCAGAGAGAAACACAGTCCATGTATTCTACTAGATACTATAACATCTACTCCTAGAAGTAGTCAGACCAATAAAAAACTGTTAATACCTGGGTTTCATGATATTGATGCTCCATGAAGAGCTTTTACTCATTTGTACTTTCATAGAACTCCAAGGAACTACAGTGAGGAGACTTAAGTAACAGCTTTGTGATCCTTGATGCTGCTGTTGCCTAATACATTATGCTATGCCCCTCCATGCAAACTTATGAGAAAAAACTGTTAGTGTTGAGTGTATGCTGAGCATCCAGTGGCTCATGGACATTGTGGATTTTATAATCATTCTTTTTTAATGTCTAGTTCCCATAGAGACAGGTTAATGGTTTAATTCTAGAAATTTATAGACTACATATTGCAAATATGTAAACTTCTAAGTATACATTTTAAATTTAAAAAAGAAAAAATTAATTAAATGGTTACTTGAAAATGAATTCAATGAGTGAGTTGGTGGCAGCTCAGATACCTGTCAAAATATGGGAAGTTCACAGTTTTCACATTATAAATGAAGTTCCTATGATTCCAAATTTACCTTCTCACTATGTCTGAATAGTGCTTCCTTGTATGATATATAATTTTTATCATTTGCTTAGCCAATGAATATGTGTTGTATCCACTTTGGAATGTTCTTTAGGAAGTCAGATTCTAAAGTAGCAGGTTGTTTAAAGAGCCAAAGCGGTTAATCGAAAACACACTTTTATATTTTTCTAGAATAATGCATACCAAGTTTATCTTTCTTTTAAAGTCACATTACATAATCTTGTAAATCAAGAAATCTTCTGAGTCTTTCACAAGTTCTGTTATTGAGCCAGATGTCTTGCTTTCACATTATTTTACGAAATCTCATTGCTTGCTTCCCTAGTTAAAATGTTCTTCTTTGCACCTACTTGACAACTGAATTATATTTCCAGCATGGATATTCTGAGAGCCACATACATAAGTAGTACTCCTACTATGTGTCCATAGTAGGACAGTTCTGAGGAGACTGTCCTGAGAATGAACCTTTGGGCTTTCATGAGGCACTAAGAGGAAAACTTTTGTGCTTGAAGGATTTATCTGAAAGTTTAAAATACATTTTGAAGCCAAGTAAAAGTATCTTTTGAAGATTTACCACTTTACATTGTCAATGAAATAAAAAGCCAGTTTGCTTTCAGCAATTTGGCTTGGTAATTTGACTTGAAGAAGCACAAACCTGAAAAGTATAAAGAAAAAACTATAACTTTTTAGATAGATTATTTTTCTTTTAACTCAGAAATATATTACATAAAATCATCTAGGCTAGCATGACAGTAAAAGCAACCTTATTAAGAAGCTGTAAAGGTTAAAATGAGATACTACTAAGGCACTGTGTGGTGGTCTGGTTGACAAAAAGGGTGTCTGTGGCTGCCATATTGTAATTGCTTATTTTTAAAACTGTAGGCCTATGATTCATCCTAGATACAATGAGGCAGACACAGATTACTTGTGTTTGAAACATTATAGAAGGTGAGGGGTACATTAGAACTGACCCAGCCAAGGTGCCCCAAGCCAAAGTGGAACATAAAGCAAAAGTTTACTGGCAGAAGCAAGATTTAAACTCTGGACATTGAAAATACAAGCAACAAATACAAAGGCCTAGAAGCAAATGCAAAGGTAGAGTGATAAAGCCAAAGATCTAAAAGGTTGAAATTCAGTAAAGCATCAGAAGAAATACAAATTGTCCCTACTAGAGCTGTGACCCCTGAGCCATTTCTGTGACTAGCAGTGGGTGTTTGTGGTTGGTGTGTGAAAGGGTAAGATGGTCTAAAAACTATAAAAGGCAGAGAAAGAAAATTGAACATAAAATTGACTTCAAGGTAGTTGGAGCAAAAGGGGTCAAATATGTGGTGACAGAAAAAAATCTAACTATGGGAGGTGAACACACAGTGTAAATACACACACACACACACACACACACATATGTCTTACTGTTAAAGTGTACTGCTGAAACTTATTGCATTTCATTAACAAATGCCACCATTAAACAAACAAACAAACAAATAAATAACTTTACACGTAACAAATGCAAAATTTATTCTAGAACTCAGGTGTTCCTTTCATAAAAGAGTGACAACTCAGGCTTTTTAAAGTAGCAAAATGTTTTACGTATCCATCTGTTAGCAATTAGTCTTGTAATTATGATATACCTTGATTATATAATCACTTTTCATAGCTTTATTTTAATAATCATACCATCCTAATTTTTCTCATCTCTGAGGTAAAAAGTTTATGGCAAACGGTGTAAAATATTTGAGGTCAGCTTGGAAATTCAACTGAGTTGCCAGCCAGAATTGATTTCAACAGAAAAATCAGTCAAGGTAAGTTAAGGGAAATGTAACTGTCCTTCAAATAAATAAATGATTTGGAGCATTCTGTCATTATGTGTTACTGGTGAAAGGAAAACAGATTATATAAACAAAAAGAAAACCTTTATTTCTTTAAAACTCTGTCCTAACTATAACAAATCAGACTAAATAATCCAAAGATAAGGTAGATGATTAACTCATGATAGCTACTGAGTATCAAGCCCCTACAATGTTCGAGGCACTGTTCTGGGTGCTTTACAGTCATTAGTGTGCTCTAAAGCTCCAATGATATAGACATTTCTACAGACAAGTAAACCACACTCAGAGAAGTTACTTATGTTGCCCCTTATCACAGTTACCAAGTGGCAGAGATAGCCTTTAGATCTAGAAAAATCTGAAGTTCTTTCATCTACTATGAGACATTGCTACCTTAAATATGTTACCGGTTCTAACTCAGGAAAAATGAAAGACAGTGGAGGTGATTCCCACAGGAAGGGGAGGGTGGTTCCAAGCCTCAACAAGAGTCTGACCTCAGCTCTCAAGTGCTGTTTCTATCAGGTTGTGACTGCTCTGCAAAATCTGTTGGTTATATTTTCCTCCATTTCTGTTCCTGATAGTATGTGCTGTTAAAAAACAATGATGAAGGCACTAAATTATCATTGGTAGGAAATACATTTTGAGGAAGAGGAGATAGATTGGTACTGAGACACTGACCCAAAGACAGTCTCTTAGGTGCTTCTATTTTGTTGAAGAGAAAAATAATTGGAGGCAGACTGTCATGACTACACAGAGCAAAGTTGGCTGTCTGTGAGGAAATGATTAACAGACCACCAAGGCTGTGTAAGCTGTTGTAAAACTGCTCCACAGAGCCTCATACACCATCCTGATTTTGGTCATGCTTTTGAGCTAATTTAGCTTCAGTCCCAAATATGTGAACCATAAATAAATCCATGGCCCACATACAGCTCCTCATTCTGACACACCTCAAAATAAAAGTTTTCTTTAGATGAAGAACTGAAATAAAACTCAAAGTTTTCTATAATTGCAAAACAAATAGGACTGATTGCAACACACTTTGACAAAATTAATGGTTTCAATTAACTGAATATCTGAAACTTATTATATAGTTATTTTCCATATATTTTGATAAAAATTACATTGGTATCAACTTTAAGTTGCAGTAAAAATCCTCAGATATTAGTCATATTTAACTGAGATTCATTAATTATTAAATATTTGTCCTTTCTTTAAACATAAAAGCCAAAGCAAAAATTTCTACCTAAACACTCCTCTGTAGTTGTTTACACAATATAGTATAACAGGCGGATCTAAATCATCATGTTATATAATTTGGATTTGAAATAAAGCACTGTTATCTATGACACTGAACCATGAAATTTCCATTTTTATATGTAATAAATGATTAAATACTAGAAATTTTACATGAATGCAGGCATATATATGTGTAAAATAAATATATTAAATAAATACATTCATTTCACATGAAGGTATATGTATGTATACAAATACATAAGCATATATGTATACACGTATATAAAATTAACTACTCTGGCTATAAAACAGTTTGTGTACATGAAGCTGCAATGTGAAATGTGATAATATTATGAAATTAAAATGGCCAAAGACAATTTAAAACACAACTGTAGCGATGTTAATAAGATGATTTCCGAAGGCTTACTGTTTACATATGGGAATTGAGTTTATATTACCTATTTGTGTTGCTACATGCTGATAAAAGCACAGCACATTATTATTTATAGGATGTTAGCGAAAAAAGCTTACTATTACCACATTCGAGAAAGTCAATAAACATTTTTCAGAGATGAATTTTAAGTCAATGACTACTCTCAGATCTAGCATTTTACAGGATTCATTCCCAAATATGTTTATCTAAACACTCATTTCTACCTGCATGTTTCTATTGCATTATTTTATATTTTTACAACCTCTACTTCTACTCTTACCACTAACCATGGTGGATTGGCAGAAGTTTCAGTATATTAAGATATTTAATAATGCAAAACATTTCATAAAGAGTATTTTAATAAAGTCTGTAAAGCTATTATTATGTTTTAAAAATTTTTGGTAAGTACCATAGCCTTAAATTAAATATATGTGAGCTTATCTGGAAAGCTCTTCAATCAAAATAATACCTTTCATTTGTTTAGCACTTTATATATTTTTTAAAAACTTTTCACATATATTAAATAGATTGTATAGTGCTTCACAAGAATCTACAGCAAGAGGCCAGGAAGATAATATTGTCATATGAAATGTGAAGAAACTGAATCTCAGTGAGATTAAATGACTTACTGGAGGGCAATTTGTGGTTAGGGGAAGAATGAGATGAGACACAAATATGGTTTTCTGATTCTTTGCCCAAGGCCAAATACACTTGGCTGATGAACTTGACCCCAACAATCACTGAAGATGTACTGGGTTGAGATGTGGGTGATGTCTCTTGTTGTCAGCAACATGGACTGATTTCTGGGTTTCACTTCTAGATTCTTTAATTTCTTCAGGGCTACTGCTTTTTATCATATCCTGAAATCATGATAACAACCTTAGAATGTTTAAATTGAAGACTTGTAATTATCCAAAGATGCTGACTGAAATAGAAGCATGTGTGGAAATAAGGAGAATAAGAGGCAATGCCCTCGATTTGTAATTTGGAGAACAGCTCTAATGGTGAAGGTGTCTACGGTCAAAGCTAAGGGTAGACTGCTTTGCTCAGTATGCTCCAAATAACTTTACACACTTCCATTTCCATCTCTTTTCCCCTGCAGAATCACACTCCCCTCTCCTTTCTGCCTGAAATGCCATCCTTCCTCTGCTGGAAACTCTCCACTTCAAGATGTGGACTTGGAAGACTGTCTAGTCCAAGCCTCTTATTTTACAGCTGAGGAAATAAAATCTAGATGGTTTTTACTTGCTCAAGCACACACAAAATAAGCTCATAACTTGGTGAACTGAAATGCTAGCAAATGGAAATCTTTCTTCCAGAGCAATTTTAAAGGAAAAAAATTTCTTAGATATCCCCTTCCCCCAGCCCATGTAAAATTATGCCCTTGTCTTGTCTCCACCCTGCCAGCAAGCTCTCACCACCACTGTGAAACTGGACAGGATCTGGGTTCTGAAAACTAGAGATAAAACTAGAGGGGCATTTCTACTCAAAAATGCTTTTTAAGAAGTTATAGTCATATAGATATGAGAAAGTTCTCCATACTACAGGCTTCTGTGGAAAAAAGCAACAATGAAGTTTGTACTCTGACCACCTTCATACATTTTCCTGAACCCCCTTGCCCCTGGCAACCAGCAAAATACTCTCTGTTCTGTTTCCATATATGAGATCATACAGTATTTTTCATTCTGTCTGACTTATTTCACTTAACATAATGCCCTCAAGATCTATCCATGTCGTTGCAAACAGCAGAATTACCTTCTTTCTTATGGCTGAATAACATTCCATTGTCTATGTATGCCAGATTTTCTTTATCCATTCAGATTTTGTTGGACACCTACGCTGTTTCCATGTCTTGGTTATTGTAAATAATGCTGCAATAAACACAGGGGTGCAGATATCTCTTTGATATAGTGACTTCATTTCCTTAGGATATATATCCAAAGTGGAATTCTGGATCATATGGTAGTTCTATTTTTAATTTTTTTGAGGACCCTCCATACTGTTTTGCATAGTGTAATGGTTGCGCCAATTTGTAATCCCACCACCAGTGCACAAGAATTTTCTTTCTCCACATTCTTACCAGCACTCATCTCTTACCTTTTTGATAATAACTATTGTAACAGGTGTGAGGTGATATCTCATTGTGATTTTAATTTCCATTTCCCTGATAATTAGTGATGTTGAGCACTTTTTTACGTACTAACATACGTCATCTCTATATCTTCTTTGAAAAAATGTCTATGTATGTCTTTTACCTACTTTTCTTCAGTCAGATTATTTGTGTTTTTATTTTTTTTGTTTGCTATTGAATTATATGAGTTTCTCATATATTTTGTATATTCACCCTTTATCAGAAATACAATTTGCAAATATTTTCTCCCAATCAGTAGGCCATCTTTTTTTTTTTTTTTTTTTTGGTGGATCACTTCCTTTGCTGTATAGAAGCTTTTTAGTTTGATGTAGTCCACTTTATTTCTGCTTTTGTTGTTTGCGATTTTGGTGTCATGTCCAAAAATTACTTCTGTTTTCTATGTTTTCTTATAAGAGTTTTACAGTTTCAGATCATTCAAGTATTTGTTTAGGATTAATTAACTTCTCTAAAAATTTTACAATTGCCAAAATGAAGAATGAATTTTAAAGTTCATGTTTAAATTTATTTTGTTAAATGTGCTTTTAGCAAAAAAATGAGGGATTGAAAATGGTTACTTTTGACTCAGCAAGATACTGGAAATATAGAAATCATCTTAAAGCCCTATTGCAGAAGGTCAAAGTGTTGCTCTGTATGACTTACAATACTTTTTCCTTCAGTTCCTCCACTGCCGTTTTGGATCCTTATTATCACATAAGAGGTCATATGACAAATGACATTCTCACAAATGTAACAGTAATTATAATAGTCCCAACTGTGACTTGATCTTAATAACTACCCAGTAGGCCTACTTGAGGGTTATCATACAGTACTTTTGCAGCTGTTCTAACAATGAGTCCTCTGGTGCACCTTTCATCTTCACAAAACCTTGTCTTCAATACACCAGGAGTACTTTAAAGTGTCATTCATTTAATAATCAAGGTCATGTGCAGGATTCACTTATGCAGTCAATTAAATATACACGATACTCATTTTATATTCCAAGGACCTAATTCCTCATTTTTTGTGGAATTTTGTGGCTTAATAAAATGTCATGTTCTCTGGTAATAAAGAGAAGGTTTCTGTAAGTGTCCCCAAGTTATTACAGAGGACATTTGTATGTTTAAAACTCAGAAACTTGCAATTAAAAAAAAACCCCAAAGAAAATAATAGTTGAGTCCAGGAGAGAGTAATTGCTTTTATTTACTTTTTTACAGTTATAAAATTTATAGATATACTTTGGAGTTTCTTCTCTCCACCCCTAGGTTGACTTATGTAATAGAGTATATTATATGATTAATTTGAGACCCCTTTTTTTACAAATTTTTATAAAGAAAAAAGAAAGCAGAAGGAGGTTGGTAATTGGTGTATAGTTTAGAAAAGATTAGTTTTTTTTTAAAGAAGTAATTGGGGTTTTCTGCACTGCTATGGAACTTATTTAAATCATTTAGTAATTTTTAAAACTTGATACTTTTAAACATGAAGAATTGTCAAATTGTATGCACTATTTGTTTAGATATTATTTTTTCATGCTGATGCTCTTTAGCATTAAGGCCAGTTTAAGCTTGTCCTTTCTGCTTAAAGATCAGAGGTAACTTAGTTTCAGAGCCCAATATGCTACATTCCCCTCTCACTAAGTTTTTATACTGATTCATCTCTATGTGCATCAGCTTCTTCATTTGTAAACTATATGTGGCTTTAAACTCACCATCACATCCTAATTTGAAAAGTATTTATTTTAAATAAAATGTATGTGTTATAATAAAATTGATGGGTATATGTACCCATCAAATTTTATATATATATGTATGTATATGTATATATATTATAATCAATCATAGTGACCTCCCAGCAATTTGATTAATATTGAAAAACAATTTTATAAGAAAAAATATAGGAGGAGATTGATAAGAACAATGAGGGTAGATAAAGAATAGGTAGAGATAACTACATGAGGACTTATAGACAAAAGAAAATTTTTACCCAGGGTTTGCACCTTGAATGATGACAAAAGTGAAAATGATATGCACCACTCTCTATATAAAGCAAAGATAAATAAGAGAATTCTGACTGTGAAAGAATTAATGTTGAAAAAAGAAAAATATATCTTTGGGAGAGAAAAAGGGAAAATGAAGATTAACATCAATGATTGAACTTGGGATAAAGTATATAGTACAGAAATACAGAAGTCAGCAACTGATTTGGAAGGAAATAAAAAGATAAATTAGTTTTCAATGTGTTGAGTTTGAAGTGACAGTGGCATAGCCATGCACAGATGTCCAACCGACATTTGGATAGTTGAGACTGAAGTTCAAAAGAGAGGTGAGAGATTGGCTTTGGGGAGCATTCTGGAAGTGATAATTGAAACCATGAAAGTGAATATGATTTCCAAGGGAGAGTGAATAAAATGACATGGAAAAATGTCAAATTTGATGCGACAAACTATATCATTCAAACACTTAAATGATCATGTTATAAAATAATTTGTAATTTGTGTTAATCTAGATTTTTTAAAAATAAAAATTGTAAAGATTTGAAAAGAAATATATATTAAATTCCTTTGCAGTTTCAAAAGGAAGGAGTTCTAGAAACCAGTTTATGTTTTCCAGCTTTATTAAAATATAATAGACAATTAGTTGCTCATATTTACACTGTACAATTCAGTGAGTCTTTTCAATTATAGTTGTCATACAGCATATTAAATTCAGTTGTATAGCATAGTGATTAGAGATTTATATAACTACAAAGTGATCACCTCACTAAATCCAGTACCCTATTCCCCCTTACATATTAATTACAAGATTGTTAACTATTTTCCTTATGCTATGCTTTATATCTCTATGTCTGTTTTGTATTTATCCATTTGTACTTCTTAATTCCTTTGCTCTTTCACCACCTCCCCCAAACCCCTCTCACCTAGTAGCCCTCAAAATATTCTCTGTATCTGTGAATTTGTTTTTGTTGTTGTTGTTCTTGTTTATTTTATTATTTAGATGCCACATGTATGTGAAATCATGAGACATTTGTCTTTCTCTACCTGACTTATTTCATTCAGTGCAATATCCTCTTGTTCCATAAAGGCATTTTTTTTCTATATCCCCTTCTTTTTAGTCTGTGTGTATCTTTTAATCTGAAGTGAGTCTCTTGGGGGCATCATATGTAAGGATCTTGTTTTCTTATCCATTCAGCCACTCTGTCTTTTGGTTGGAGGACTTAATTCTTTTCCATTTGAGATACTTATTGATAGGAATGTAGTTATTACCATTCTTTATTCCTGTTATCGATACATGCTTTTTCTTCTTAAAGAAGTCCCTCCAACATTTCCTGTAATACTGGCTTGGTGTTGAATTCTTTTAGCTTATTTTTATCTGCGAAGCTCTTTATCTGTACTTCAACTCTAAATGATAGCTTTACTGGATAAAGTATTCTTGGTTGTAGATCCTGGGTTTTCATCATTTTGAATTTTTGTGCAAAGCCCTTCTGTCCTGCATCATTTCTTTTGAGAAATCAGCTGCCACAGTCTTATAGGTGCTCCCTTGTAGGTAACTAGTTGCTTTTCTATTGCTGCTTTTAAGATTCTTTGTCTTGAAATTTTGGAATTTTAATTATATTGCGTCTTGGTGTGGGCCTGGGTATTCCCTTTGGGTTCCTCTTTCTTGAAACTCTCTGAGCTCCTCACATTGTATGTCTATTTTCTTAACAAGGTTAAGGAAGTTTTCCATCATTATTTCTTGAAATACCTCTTCAACTTCTTGTTTTCATTCAGATATCTCTATGACATAAATATTTTATACTTAATTGTGTCCCACAGGCTCCTTAAATTATTATTATAGTCTTGGCTTCTTTTTACTTGCCATTCTTATTGAGTTTTCTTGGCTTCCCTACCTTCTAAATCGGTGGTTTGATCCTCTCCTTTATCCACTCTGTTGATTCCATATACTCTACATTTCAGATAATGAGTTCTCCATTTCTGCTTCCCTTTTATAACTTCTATTTCCATTTTTATGTTTTTTTTTAAAATCTCTTTGTTAAAGTTCTCACTGAATTCATCTACACTTCCCCAAAGTTCACTGTGTATCTTTATAACCAACAACTCACTTTGACAACTCAGTGTTCCCCTGTAAATCCCTGATACTCAGAGCAAGCAAGTCCATCCCGTGAAAGTCTACTCACAGACATGGCCCCTTTAAGAGGTGTCTGCCGCTGCTGCTGCTACAGACTCTGTTCTAGATCCAAGGTAACTTTGCTGTTTGCTCCATGTTTCTGTCACAACTTTGATTTGGTCACAAGAGGGATGAACAAAGGCGCTATCATCTATGCCATTTTTTTCCCCATCTCCAAAGATTTATTCCTATGTCGACGCATCAACAATAATATACAAACAGAAATTCTTCCTGGGCTTCAGGCATAGACAGATCTGTGCTTAAATTCCTGTTCTTCCATTTCTAAGCCTTTCTAATCCTATGCTCTGTATCATTACACAATCATCCTGCTTCTTACAAGATTGTATTGTACGATGACAGGATCAGAAATTGTTGTCTAGGGGAATGACAAAGAAGCTTACCAAGGATGTGGTGGGTGGAAGTGATGCTCAGGATGACTTATGTTAGATTTATACAAGTGTTAAGTTGCATCAATTGTAACTTTCTCAGGCATTATACACTTGATTGTTTCAGTGATAAAGAAGGCAAATTGTAATATGAAGTCAAGGCTAGAGAATCTTAGGAAGGTCTGCAGAAAAGTAGAGGAGCAAGATTGAGACAAGGGTTCACAGAGGGGTAACAAAAAAACCAGGAAGCAGCAATGGAATAGGTAAAGGAGCACCAGGGCATCGGGATTGGTAGGAAAAAATAAATAAGCAGAGAAGATTTGAGATCAAGAGCTTGAGGTCTCCGAGAGGTGGGAAAGGATGTATGGTAGTAGTGAGGCCATGAGAGAAATGGACTCATGTTTAGACTTCTGAAATTCTAACAAATACAAGATCCTGGGCAGGTGAGTGGATAGCTGAAATGGAATGGTCAAAAGAGATTAAAAGTTTAGTAACAGTGAGAATAGGCTGTTAGATCACTCATATGAACATTGAGATCTCCGAGGTTTACATGAAGGAAGACTACAATTCAGGCTGCACATATGAATAAAGGGAGTCATCAGGAGCAGGTTAACTATGAAAGGTGGGTGTGAGTAACAAGAAGAAGTAAAGAAATGAGGAGAGAAGATTTTAGATTAGGATGGAAGGAAAATGCCTTTTCCTCTTAGCTTTGGATTGTGGGGTTTGAAGAAATGGGCAGCCTCTTCTTCAAATGACTGCAGAAGCCAGCAGCATACTCAGGGGTGGTCAGATTTCAATCAAGGCAGGAGGCAAAGAGATTCCTGTATAAGTTATTAACTAAGAAACAAATATTCCGGAGAGGACAGGGAAAAGTTTCATGGGATAGTAAAAAGTAGAAGTAAAGAAACTTAGAAAGGTAAGGGCACAAAGGTAGTAAAATGATAGGAGGAGAAAAGGATATGGGTGGGAGTAAGACTTGGGGATGATGATAGAACACCACAGGGGTAAGAGGCATGCTGACTCAAACATTGTAACATTGTCACCAGTTTCAAGACACACCTACTTCCTTCTCTGCAAAGTGATAATGGCCAAGATAGGATTTGTAAAAGATTGATTGGCAAGGGCTCCATCAAAAAGTTTCACTGAGAGAAAATAAGAGACCCAGTCCAGAAGTGGCAGTGATGGACATAAAGATAGCCCATGTTGCTAAGAATTATACATACACGTCCTACTTTTTTTCTAATATAAAAACAAAATCAATCACTATCAGAGTATTATTTAAAAAGAGTTATATTTGCAATACTTTTGCTATTTTCTTCATTTATGTTTCTTCCTCCTTCACTTTCTATTCCCGATGTGGACTATTCCTGGAGCAGACTCGATGTGGCACAGATGTCCATACATTGCAGTGAAAAGGAAGTGGTTTTCTTAGCAACAATAACCACACAAAAATCTGAAGAATTTTCTTTGCTACCCATGTGACATTTTAGCAGTTTAAGAAATCCAAATAGTGGAAAAGAATAATAAACATTTGATGGAAACATATTGCAGTGGAGACATGTAGAATGATTGCAGAAAAACATCTTCTGTTTACACACAGTAGTGGAGTGATTTTATGTGATCTAAAGTTTAGAATCATGTTTCATTTTTTTTCTCAGTAAAATAGGTAAATTCATACAACTACATATAGTTAACTGGGCTAAAATATATTCTTTCAGGACAATAATCATAAACAAATAAGTTTCTGAACCATTACAAACTAACATCCTAGGCAATAATAGAATATATGCTAAACAGAGAGAGATTTTGAAGACAGACTTTTTGTTGTGCTCAGAGAGAATGTCTATGAATTTATTATTCATAACCACATCCCCCAGAAAGAATTCTTGGAATTTTTATCTCTTCAAGGCTCTATCAAATTTCTCCTTTACAGTTTCCCATTTTAACAGTTCTAAAGTGAAGTTTGAAGTCATCATAATTGTCTGAAAATATATCCACTCCCTTGCCCCATCTTTTATTTATGAATTTTTTTTTAATGAATAATCATTAGAATGGAATTTCTTGCTAGAATAGTCACCTGGTGATAATATAGTAGTAGTGGTAATAAGCAAGTGGGAAAGAAAAAGAGAATTTGCAAATATGTTTAATTATTATAATTTAATAGGATGTTTTTAATATCCTACTGAGGCACCCTGGCATGATGATGGAGTCTATACTAAACAGATTTCATAATTTGACAGAGGAAAGTTCAAAAATGATTGTTAAACATGAAAGACAATTACTAGTTTAGGGGAAATTTTATTCAGGTTACTGGAAGGACTGCTGCTTCAGAGACCATGTACTCTGTTCAGGGCTCAAAGGCCACTTGGGGCCTCAGGCATCTTCTGGCCATTGTGACAATTAGTGGAGTCCCCTCAAGCATTTGGCCATTAAGCTGATGATGCAAGGCACATTGATTCTAGGATTATGAGTTTTGGGAGATTAGGAGCATGAAAAAAACGATAAAGTAGCACCATTCAAGAGAGTCAGGAAATGAGCCAGAGCTGAGGCCCCAAATAAAAATTAAGTTGGTGCCATATGACCTCAGTCATCCACAGCCATGTTTTAAATCCCCAGGCTGATGGATTTTCTCAGATGTGACTCTAAGAGCCGTGGTAAATTCTGTTGGTAGAAGTGCCTCTTCAAAGACAAAATACCCACATTCTTTTTCTGATAATACCTATCAAAACAAAAAACCCAAAGTCAAGTCTGATCTCCATAGGGGCAGCTTTTGGAAAGAAAGTGTGTAAAGTTGCAATGACCAAGATTATAGTTAAAATATTAAGCAATAGTGTAGAAAAAAATTCATAGTCTCTTTCTACAAGTACAGTGTTTGGGGCTGCAAACAACTCCAAGTCTATAAGAAACTTTTAAATTTGATTTAATTCATAGAATTTGGGGTCTAAACCAAATGTGATAAGATCAAAGAAATATTTAAATAGTTTTTTTCTTCATTGGTAACATGTATTAGCAGAATGTGATTACTTTGTATTATAAAAAAGGAAACTGTAAATTTTTAAATTTTGCTGATTAAAGAGATATATCAACTCTAGAAGATCACCATCAAATGTGCTGTGGTGTAAGCAAGGCTGCTTGGGCTGGATAACACTTACCTAGTAATCTGACTAGATACTTTTCTACGAAAAGTCTAGGCTCACAGACACTAGCTCGGCTTTTATTACACCCAATGTTTCAACATTATATCAGTTAATTCTATTTCATCTGTGGGCTTAGATTAACCCTCAAAGTCAGCATCCTACATTTCACATATGATAAAAAATAAGAAAATTCTTTGAATATAAATTTTTTTTTACAGTTAAATACTTGGAAGTTTTTGTGGTAATGACAGAAATCTTAGTTCTGCCCAATGAATAAGAGATGATCAATTTTAATGTTTATACAGTTTCAGTTTAGCAAAGGAATTTGGATAATTTTGGAAGTTTTTTGTAAGCTATTCTTCTCTTTATATGAGATTTCAAATGTAAGCCATTAGGAGTCCTGGCCCTTATTGTCAGCAAAAGCCTTAGCTATCTCCACTTATACATGTGTGACTAAAAAGTGGCCTCAGAATGTGTTGTCTGCTGTCTATACAATCTTTAACATTTAGTTAAGTCAATGAGAGCACATGCTGCTGTCATTTATCTCTGAATTCCAGTGAAAACACCAATGCTTAATTTATATCAATTACTTCATTTTTTTGGACCCCTTTCCTTCAACCATAAAATGACTGTGGCAATCCTTAGAGAATTGGTGTAATAGCCAAATAAAAAAATTTATATAATATTTTAAATTATAGAAATATTTACATGTACATAAAAATTATATATATATAGAATTATATATGTCTATATAGGGTGTTTATATTTATATATAACGTCCAAAAATGTCTGCCCCATACTAAGCCCTTAATAACTGTTTTCTAGGTTATTTCTAGATATTAATTTTTTTACATTGCATCATTAAAACATGCATGTAAAACGTTAAGACATTTGCTTTTCATTCATTTTTCTTATCTTAGAAAACATAGCCTTACTGTGTTTTCTCGTTTTTCAGCTCATGTCACTAATAATCTACTCTGTTCTAGTCCCGTGGGACTCTTAGTGACAGAAAAGCACCACTTAATACTTCCCAATTTTAAATTAGGAAAAATTGAAAATGACAAATTCTTTTACTTCTTCATTCAGTCAAAGAACATTTAGAAAGCAGGCGAGTGCCCTAAAACAGCATGGTGTTGGCATCCCAGGCTGCTGTATATTAGCTCTGTGGTTCAGACAGATCATTAAATCTTGCTGAGCCTTCATTTAGTCATCTATAAAATGAGAGCAATGTTTGAGCGGGGCACTGCGGAGAACACTGTGCAAAGATGGTGATTCCAGGAAGGGTCTTGAGGCTGAAAGTGAGCTGACATTTGGGATGATTCTTCAAGGACCAGGGGAGTTTAGAAAGTCACAAATATAGACATCACTCCCTACATGACATAAGCAGAAAAATGTCCCTTTATCTTCACTTGTGGCTCACAGAACAGTGTAAACAAAAGCATGGGGATAGGAAAGCAAAAAGCATGTTCAGGAAGTGGTAAAAGCTGATTTTCTTGAACATACAAGGTGAATAGGGAATGAAATAGGGAAAGGCTGGGACATCAGACAAAGGAGAGATCCTGAAGGGCTTGAAATTCTGAAAATTTGGACTAGGTTTTTGGAGAGTTTGAGAAAAGGCATGAAGTTGTGAATGGTGAGAATAAATGTGTGAAAAGTGTACCAACAAGATTGATCCTAACCTAATAAATGGCTAAATTTCATTGGTGTGAGAGAGCTAACAAAGTTTTCAAGCCAGGATGACTGAAAGGATTGTGCTATTATCAACAGACATAGTAGAAAAAAGCAAACAATGAAAATTCAAATGATTTGTACTCCAGGTACACTCAGAGGTCAGGAGAAAGGAGACTCCTGAATTAACAAGCTCTCCATAGTAGGATTCCAGCAATATATAACACCATTAACATTTTACATGTCCTAACACTATTGAGAAGTTCCATCAGATAACATCCTCTTTTACATTTTTATCATTTTTAAAATAAATTGACAGCTATTTTAAAAGTTTTTTTCATTGATAATAATATATAAAACTGTTATTTGTAGCATTAAGGCCTAGAAAAAATATGCAATCAAACAAAATAATCTTTAAAATGAAGCTTAATGCTAAACTACAAGGCTGAGGTTTTAGTCTACTGTCTCAGATTTCTGACATTAGATATGGAAAGTAACAAACTCTTGTTCCAAGATCATTTCTCATTTTTGTACAAGATGACCTTAAAGAGTTTGATTTACTACTAAACAGACAGTTTATAATATTATCAAAGTGACATTGATATAGAATATAAGAAAATGTAGTTTACAAAAATATGAGGCTTCTCCATGACACCTCCTTTATTCTAGCATTTCTAAATAACTCCTTTGAAAAAGTAAATTCATGATTAATAGACAAACTTGATTTTCAATCTTTGATTTTCTCTATTTTTCTTCTATTTTCAGAAGAGAGAAATATGAAACAGCCTCTTGAGTATTAGAATGTCATTGGAACTGCTTTATTCCAGGTGATAAGTGAATGCTACTCAAAGAGGTGTGGCTATGTTTTCTGAATGCCTTGAAAGTCTCCGTAAACCTTCAACCAACAACAATGCATGCCAAATAAATGGTTTTAGTAAGTTTTTTTTCCTTTCCCACGGAAATTTCTGGTTTGTTAGCTTATACATCAACTATCCAATGAGACATTCATGTTTAAAGGAAAAGAAATTGCAGAAAAGCTATCCCTTAATTAGGTTGCACCTACATTTATTAGGGTGAACTTTTGTTGTTTTTCCTGACACCCAGCTTCATTCTCTCTCTAACCTACTCAAGACAATCACTCCTCCAGTTGCTTCTGTTTCTCCTAGGTCACCGGTTTCCCTCTCTGTACTCTTTACTGAATCATTTCAACCATACATACAAGTGTTAGAATATTTGAAATCATTTTAAAAAATCCTACTTTTACTCCACATGCTCTCTAACAATCACCCTATCTCTGCTTCCCTTAGTTCCCTTAGAGTACTCCATACTCAGCTTTCTCCAATTCTGTTCAGATTATTTGTGAAACCCATTCCAATCAGGCATTCGTCTACACCATTACAACAAAATTCTTCCTATTCTGGTTACAAAAACATCTATATTACAACCAATGGCCCTTTCCTAAGCTTCATCTTATTTAAACTTTGAGTAGCATTTGAGACAATCAAGAAATCTCTTCCTGAAATATTTTCTTCGGTTAACTTCTACAAATTCACATACTCCTTCATCTCTTCCTGCTTCACTCATTACTACTTTTTATTCACTTTTTCTGGTTCCTTCTGGTCTTCCCAAACTCTAAATGTTTAAGCTTCCCAAGGATTGGTCTTCAGACTTCATTTCTTTATCTACACTCATTCCTTATATTCAATACCATCTAGAATCTAACAAGTTTCAAATTTATTTTTAGCTCCAACTTCTCTGAATTCCAGATTCATATATGTAGCTGTCAGATCCATATCGAAACATGAATGTCTTGAAGACATTGTAAGGTTTGCATGCCTCAAACTGAACACTTGATTTTTCACTCTACCTCTACAATCTGTGTATCCTATAGTTTCCTCCCTCACTAAGTAATAACACTAATCTATGAGAAGATCAGGTCAAAATTACTGGAGTCATATTTGACATGGTTTTTTTTTTTGTCATATATCTTATATCTATTATATTACCAGTTCTGTCATTATACCTTTGAAATATATATTGAATATGACCATTTCTATTCCACAACCATCCTAACTTAGGTTATCAAACAACTGTTTTCTCACCAGTTTTCCTTGTCTCCACTCCCCAGTCTAGTCTCCACACAGAAGCGAGAGCAATCCTTGTAAAATCTAGGCCAGATCACATCACTTTTCTGCTTAAAATTCTCATAAGTGCCTGTCCCCTTTCTTCCATACCCTTCTTGCCCCAGCTACCCTGTTTCATTTTCTATTCTTGGAACATTCAGCACATGCTCTGCCCTCAGGCCTTTCTACTTTCTGTTTGTTTTTTCTAAACATAAACTTCCTCCCAATACCTGTCTGGTCACTCCCTCACTATATTCGGGAATCTGCTCAGATGTCTATTTATCAGAGAGATCTTCCTGACCATTGCACCTCAACCATAGTGAGTGATCCCCTAACACACACACACACCTCTCCCCTTGCTCTGCTTTATTTTGATAGCCCTTATCCCTACTTGATGTTTCATTGTTTAAAATTACTTATTCACTTATTTATTTATATGATGTTTCATTTCTCTCACATATTTTAAATGCAAACTCATGAGATCTAAGATTTATTCTATTTTGTTCACACATATACTCCCAGTGCCTAGAACACTGTTAACTAAAGCCAATAATAAATAAATAATACTTACTATCACTTGTTCATAAGTTTTACTTAAACATGTTTGTTATACACATATATCCATGCATTATTAGCTCTACAGTACATGTTAAATGTCTAGGCATATAAGAAATCGGATTTTTCAGGGTAGATTTATTTATATTTTAGCTTAAGTCATGTCCAATATCACTTGCATTTAAAAAAAATTTCTGAGCAAAATGAAAATTAAAACATTTAAAGAGGAAACCACCCTGATAATAATATAAAAAAGAAAAAAGTTTACAACTTTTAATTCATTTAAACTAATTATAATTTGTGCACATACAGAATATAACACAACCATTAAGTGTACAGTTTGATAAATTTTCACAAGGCAAATATTCAAATGAAGACCTAGAATTTTGTCAGTTTCAATAGTTTTCCCCTGACACTTTCCAGTTGACTATACCCTGCCCGAGGCCAACACTCCTCTGATTTCTACCACCGTTAATTACTTTGTTCTTTTAAAAATAACTTTATCTACATGGAATTATACAGTATATAGTCTTTTTGTCTGGCTTTTTTTGAAATACTTTTATGTGTTTGTGGGTAGTAATACTTTCATTGTTCTCATTGCCACATAGTACTTTTCTGTTGCACAGACATCTCACAATTTATTTTTTATTCTTTTGTCCATGGTTATTTGGCTTATTTTTAGTCAAGACTGTTAAGAATATAGCTACTATGTCCATTTCTATTTTTTGACCATATATGTGCATATTCCAACAGGATAGAATGGAACAGCATATGTTCATCTTTAGGAGACATTGCTAAACAATTTATCAAAGGGTTTGTACCATTTGTTTTCTTTGTAATTAATTTTCACTGAATTCACTAAAATCTAGACATTATTACCTCTAAGTCAAGAGATCTTGTAAATATTCTTGAATATTAATAATTTTTTCATAGCTTTAAAATTTTAAATCATCTCTATAGAGCAATCTTTCTAAAGTACAGCCAGGGAACATTAATTCTGAAAATAATATATGGAGTGTAGGGAAGAAAAGAAAATAAATTTCTTCATAACCGGGTAAAATAGAGAGACAGGATTAACCAAATAAAACAGAAAATTTTAAGGCAAGAGTTCACAGATCTGCTAATAGCTCATGTGCACTGACAGTTATAGGAATGGACTACAGTGTATATGGCACTGAAATAAGAATTATATGTGTAATAGAAAACCTTTTTTTTCCCTCATAGAGTATCTTATAGGGCTAAAGTTCCACAGAATATATTGTGAGAAATATTAGGAAAGAATATTTACTCAGTGATTACTAGCAACATCCATAATCCTTAAAGACTGCTCTGACTCAAGCACCAACAACTTATAAAATGCAATGAAATGCTTTGTTCCACATTATCTTTATATCTTTGTGCTTCTTTAATTTAATTTAATCTGCCTTTGAGTTCTTTTTTTTCCTATTGTTCTGTACCCTAAATCCATTCACAAATTTGATGGTTTTTAGTTCTTGACATTATAAATCTAGTTGCAACAATTCAATATTGAACTGCTTTAAAAAAAATGAAGGAATATAGAGCAAAAGCAAAATTAGGTTAAGCCTGCACATATTTTAGTTTGAGAAAATAAAATTGCTCACATTTTTATCATATGTTCATTTAAGGGCTAGTCGTATAATCAGTGTTATCTCCTTGAAGTAAAATGTTCTCAGTCATGTTGATTAGTTTAAATAAATTTGTTACCCTGATGTGCAATGGAATCATTACCACCTTCACTCTCCAATGCGTAAATTATAAAGACCTTCTAAATTTCCTCCAGAAGTAGCATCATGATTGAGAGAAAAAATAATCTAATCAAGTGTGATCTCCTAGATTTAACTCTTATAATTAATACAAGAGTGACTGAGGGAACGAGGCCTTTCTGGCTCCTGTTTTCAGTTAATATAGTTTCAGTGCAATATAGTTTGGAATGGATATTGGATTTCAATAAAGAACATTTGGGGAACTTGAAACCCAGAAAGCAAGGAAGGCATCCAAATTTATGATAGCTCAAAAATGCTTGAAATAGCATATTATGTCAGATCAAATACCATTTAAATGGGCTGTAGACTATTGGGAAACAGGGCTTATAGAGTATTTTATATTTGCAAAGTGCTTTTAGTCATTTTTAATATTCATGTTGGGTGGATAGTTATAATTGCAGCTGATAAGTACACTTCAATATGACAACTGACATTCAAAAGATTTTATGGCAAATCAAATTATCCTAAGGTGTTTTATTTGATCATGGAAGAGATAATAGGAAAAAAGATAGCAGAGTAAGAAAAGAAAGAAAGAAAAAGTGAAGAAATACATGTGGGAAAGCAGTGATTATAATTTTTGATACAAAATTTTCTAATAAACTTTGTTTAATGAGCTAGCTTCTCTCTTCAAACAAACATCTGGTAGCAAGAAAGTAGAAAGTTTTGGCAATGGTAGAATATATGTATTTTTCCATAACATTTTCATTTTGTGTACCTGTGATTTCTCCAGAGAATTCTAATATTCAGTTTCTTACCTGGAAAAGACTTGGCATAGCTGATATAGATCACTTTTAGTCCACAATTCTTCAAAAATTTTGGAAGTATATATGGATTGTAAATTTTAAAAGGCAGAAGTGTATTAACAAATGGTTTCCAAAACAATAAATCACAAGAAAATTACAGACATTTCTCTAATACTAAACAAGAGGTAATAAAATATGATCAATAGGGAAAGTAAATCTATTTTGCTGCTTGTGGGTCATTAGTGGTTCAGCAAAAATTTTTAGTGGCTTTTATGTTGTCTCTTGCTGAATTCCTCAGAGTTATGACTCCTCTAAAACTATATAATTAATTATGGAGGGAATCTAAGTATGTGGTATCCCTTAAATTAAGCCAACTCTAAAGTATGTTGACATAAATAAAAGATAGGAGGTAGTTTAACAGTCTCATTGGGTAAGTCTAACTTCAATCAATGATAAAGTAGACAAAACATATTAGGCTAAGGCAAAAGTCCATGGGAGTGCTATTCGGTTACACTGGTGCCCTTCAATAAACTATGCCTTCCAGAATCTGGATCCTTGTCTAGAACTTGTCTACACTGACTCTGGTTTAGCCATGAAAGCTACACTGACCTATAAGACATTGGCAAGAATTCTGCAAGCAGAGATTTGAAAAGTACTTGAATATTGGGGTATGTCTTCTTAAAGTGTTCCCTCTTAGAATTTAGCTATCCTGTGAAAGAAAAAAAATTCAAAGTATCCTGATGGACTGGAAGAAGACATGCCTCAATGTGCAGAGCGAAACCCCATGGAAGTTAACTGCAATTCTCCAATCTCCCCTGCTGGATGGGATCACACGAGTGTCTTCAGCCAGCAAATATTGAGCAAAAATTGTCATACTGAGTCTAAACAATCCACAGAATCATGAGGAATAATTAAAAAAAAAATCAATGCTCTTTGAAGACACAGGATTTTTGAATGGTTATATTCACAGCAATAGGTAGCTGTAACAATAGATGCTTCAGGGAAATCATAGCATTAATTTATACATACACATGACTTAAAGTTTAAAAATTTTTTCTGGAAGTAATATTCTCACATAATTTAAACAATCAATTTGTCTTACAAGGTTTAGAAAGGTGACAGCAACTCCCTTACCTCTCCTTCACCTGGAGGCAACCATTATCTACTCTTTTTTTTGGTATTCATTCCCATTTTTTAAATTATTCTTGATTTTTCCATTTGATATTACTTATTCACAGAATCTTATGGCAGAAGACACTTCATCTCTCACAGATTTCCTCAACATTTTTCAAATTTCTTATTAAATCGTTAGTCCATGTTTATACATATGAGCACATAAATATTGTTCATGGCTGAGAAAAGTAGTTTAATTATATATTTTCCTTCAAGTTTTGTTTTCTTTTTCTGTTATGTTTCATTAGTGTTACTTATTACTAATTGTTCATTTAACAGTATGAGGCCACTTTTGTTCTGTATATGACCAATGTTTGCCCTTCTAAAAACGTATAGGCACATTTCCTTTCCTTGCTGTCCTGAAATTTCATAATGACGTACTTTGATATGTGTTGTGTGTGTTTCATTCTTTTTAGTGAATAGGGAATCTTTGGTTATTTCTTTCTCCTTGGTTTCTCTATTGTTTCTGAGACTTCCAAGTCAGATTCTGGATTATCTACTCAATTTCTACTTTTTGGTAAATGGCCTTAACTTCTATCTAATGATCATGAATTAAAAAAAAATAGGCTTAATGCTTAATTCCCATTATCTTTCATATTCCAAAGCTATTGCATCTTTTTGATCACATTAAATTATTCTGTTTTTAAAATTTCTTCAAAACCTATCGTTTTTTCCCAATTCCTCCGAGTTTCTGTTTGGTTTCTGTCTTTCAGGTTGGAGGTTTCATCATGTATTTGGTGGTCCTTGCTGTGTTTTTAAATTTAAAATTGGATTAGATAAAAAGTTGATTGTGTAGTCTATGTGAGTGGGTGGGGCTTTCCCACTGATGGTTTTCAACATACATTCTTTGGGTGGTGAAATGTCTTTTTACTGGTGATGTGTATGTGTGTGTGTGTGTGGAGGGGGTTTGTGTCAGGAAGAAATCCCACAGTGCCAAATATTTGGAGCTATTTGTCTTTTCCACAGAAGAATCCACCAGATTTAAGTCTGCCTAGAAGCTGGGCTATAGAACTTTTCTTAAACCTTCTGTTTTCAGCCTGGCACTAAGCTCTTGCCTATGACTATGTCTGTTGTCCCCAGGCCCTAGTTTTTCAATTGAGACCTGGGGGTCAAATTGCTCTGTTTTCAAACTATTAACCATTACTGTTTGAGCTCCAGGTTTCACTGCCTTCAACAATCCCTGATGCTTTCAGTTTAAATGATTTCCAAGGATTTTATAGGAAGGTAACAGGGTAGAGGTGGCTGACCTCAGAGCTCTCCTCAAGACCTGAAGAAATGATTATTACCCTTAGTTCGCCTTTGACCAATCAGCTCCCAATACGAGCCCAAACCCCTTAACCTGTGGTGCCTTGTGATTTTACCCTTTATAATCAGTAAGAGAGAAAAGAGAATAAATTTAAAAAATAGAAAAGCAAAAAAATAAGTCAATAAAAAAGAGACAATGAGAAGGAATCAGAAGAGAGTGAAAGAAATGATTTATTCATAGGGAAATCAAAAGGGGAAGATGCAAAGAAGGAAAGAGGAAGAAAGTTGACTACTTTGGAGATTCTAAATTGAATGCACTGTTACACTGCTTCTGGAACTATGGAAGTGAGGGTGTTAACACCTATTATTCCTCCATTTGAAGTGTTAATTAGTTCATTAACCACTGATCCTGGCTCTCAGTGGGGGAGCAGGGCATTATCCCTCTGGGCTGAGTAGATGCAAGAACAATACTAGAGGAATGTCCTCAAGCATCCAAAGCAACATTCCTTTCCAGGTCAAATCGCCTGTCTCCTTGGTTGGATATTATTTGATTTTCTACAGACTTTTCCAAATAACTTTTTGTCTTCACTGCGAGTCCTGCTTAGAACAACCTCAACTGTGGTCTCATAGGCAGGCTGCTGCTCACATATCAAGTCTCATTCCTGTGACTAACTCCTTTCTGAAACTTTCCACAGGTCCAGTTGTGATAACACTCAACCTTCCTGGTAGACCTTAAGCTCCAAAAAGACCACAACAATGCTGGTCTATATTTTCAGAAGTTGATACAGTGACTGATGTGAAGAAGGTACTTAATACTTATCAGACATATGAATGAATGACAAGATGGATGGATGGATGTTTGGATTAATATTATAAATGTCTGTATGTCTGCTTCCAAGTAGATTATAAGATACTTTAATGTAGGGACCAACTATTTATTTATTAATTTCTAATACCCAATATCATACATCTGGCATATAATTTCAAATGAGTGAATAAACTAATGGAATTACCATAGATACTCTCAACAAAGTAATTTATAAGATATAATTTTACGATAAACATCACTAATAAGTAATACAGTGCGTGTATGTGTTTGTATGCGATTATATATGTGTTTTTTACAATGACATACTTCTCAAAAATTTCAAAATAAGAAAAATTATTTTTCTTCTGAATTTTAAATTTTAAAATTAACACGATGAAATCAGAAATAAGCATATCACCTTAAAAGAATTGCTTACAGACCAGAGCAATATTGTCATGTAACTCTTTAGGAGAGAGATGGAAATCGAATAAATGAAAAATAAGGGGAATAGTGATTACTGGTCTTTGATGTTACAATGCTTAAATAGGTTATTCAAAACCAAGTAATGATATACAAATTCAGTCACCACATGTTATTCATAGAACAATCTACAAATGTTATTTGACAATTATTTCCTATTGGTGAATATAATGCATTTCAGACAGACTGTCATGACAACAGTAATGAGAATCAGGACACCTCATCTCAATTGGGGTACAGGCAGGGCTCAGAATGTAAAATTTTAGCATAATCTACAGATACAACATTGGGCATGGTCCAATGTTATCATGATTATCCATAGCTGCCAAGCATGGTTAGAAAAACCTTTAGCTAGTGTAGCAAATTACCCTTGAAATACTGTGTGGGAATCTTAAGTGGATTCTGATGCCTATAATAGTGCATTCACATTAAGAAGACCGAAGATGCCAGGTTTTATCTGTTTCTATCAAACATTTAATGAGGATACACTTTAGTAGTATTGTTCATTCTTCATTTAAAATTTTTAATCAAAAACATAAAAGGGTTCAGTCAGGCCTATCTATTGAGTAGAAAAACTAACATTCTACTTCCTTCCCAATCCCGACCAAGGTAATGACAATATAAGTGCAGATGATAGCACACTCCTAATTTTGATAGACTTACCAAAAAAAAATATGTTCTCAATGATAATCTTTTTGAATTATGATGGTGGGTGGCTAGAAATGCATAATTTTAACTTTTACTTTTCATTAAAATGATGAAGAAAATATATAAAAAGATGAGAAACTTGATATTAGCTAATGCTTGGTGAAAAGTGGTGGAAATATCTACTCACAGACCCAAATGAGAGCTGTAGGCCCAGGCTTGAGTAGGAGCACCTTGCCTGGTGTACAAGCACCTTGACCACAACCATGATCTCACAGGTGCCTGGCCTTCTCCAACCAGAGAAAACAAAGACGAACACTTGCTTCCCACCATCTACCAGGGCTTTCTGATGCTGTCAAGGCCATTATGCACACACCCACCATTGCTGCCATTGGTATCCTTTTCTACTCATTCAAGATTTATGCTTCCTGGTGATATAACATAAGGGAGTAAAGAGATGCATAGCCAGTATACAGTTAGAACTTTGGCTGCAAGGTAGAAGGAGGAAAGGTGGAGAGAAAAGCAATTCTTTAAGAACTCTGCTCTTTCCCTTAATAATTTTTTTAAAAATTACAAACTAAATTTTGCAGTGATGAATTTCCTTCCCCATATTTACATAATTAGGGAGCAAATGCAGAGTTTTCTTGCTCAGTTCAGCAAAGTAAACTAGATTTAAAAAATAGTTTGACATTAGAAAGGTAGCATATAACATGCCCCTCAACTAGTCTTCAGGCATAAGGCATAGAAGGATTCTAAGAGCAACCAAAGTGGAAAGTGGAAGAGAACAGGAGCATTTGTGGTAGACAAACATTAGGTCTGGATACACCTTTCCTCACTGAACAGAAGGTCTCCAATTTGAGATCTGTAAATGGTTCTGCAATATAAAAGGAGACAATTGCAGCTTTAGTGTAGGAGAAAAACAAAAGCATATTTTGAAGATAAAATGTGGATGGGAATAATGTCTGCTATTTCCATGCCCAATTCTTAATGCCTTTCTAGGCAATGCCTGGCTTTCTTTCTCAAATAGAGATGACTCTAGATCAGGAGTCACATACTGCAGATGGTAGAGATGCCAGATAGAAGCAGTCCGGTCCCTAAGTGAGTAATTGAAAGGGAGCTGCTGAGCCAGGAACACCTGCATTATGTTGTTGCTTGAGCAAGAAATAAATTTTTATTGTGTTAGGCCACTGAGATTCTAGGGCATATTTATTATAGTAGTTAGCAGTATGTTAACTATAATACTAGCATGGACGCCTTGGGAAAAATAGGGCCAGTGGTGTAGTTAGATTTTGAAACAGAATCAGGGAGGAACTCCCACCTTGTATAATTCTTAAGAAACATTTATGTTTCTGAACATGACTCTGCAATTACTTCACTAGGGCTTGAATAAGTAACCTAAAATCTTTGAGCCTCAGTTTTGTCAAGTAAAATGGAAGGTAAAGTATATGCAACAAGTTGCTATTAAGTTAGTTGCTGCTTACCTTTCTCCAGACTTAAAATTCTGCCATTCTTTTATTATAGATGAAAACTCTAAGGTAATTTTAGATACCACTAAAGTCAGCAATTAAAAAGTGTGAGTACAGAGAAATAACATGGGTTATTTTTAATAAGCCACATTGAGATAATTTGCTAAAAAGTTTTATACCAAAACACGTATGAAACAAAATTAGCTTTCTTAAAGATAAGACATTCTTACCCTCAAAAGTTAGTACAAGGAATATAAGCATTTTAAAAAATGGATAAAAACAAAAATTTCCCTTCAAATATATCAATGAACTGAAAATACATCTCATAGAAAACAGCATCAACTAGGGAACAGTGAGATAAATGACAACATTAAATTCAAGATGAATACTTAAATAGCCAAAATGTCTGAAAGTACTGAATTAATCCCCTTCACGGAAACAGTCATTTGATTTATTTATAATTAGAACCAATAATATTCTAATTGAAGAGAACAATCACAGATTGGCAGGAATAAGATGATAACCTAAGCGTCAGTTTCATTTCTCTTGTCTATGCTGAGTCCTTATGATGCAGAACTCAAGGGAAGCCAAATGCAGAGAAGTGTGCCTTCAGTCACGAGCCTAAATGCCCTTATAGAATAAATCAGGCAAATGTTTCTAAACAGCAGAAGTATTAAGCACACTAGCGCAATTTTATGGCAGGAATCTGGCACTATGTATTTTGTATCTGAAGAAACCAAGGCTCAAAATTTCCATATGGGTAAATTCTGATTTAGGCAACATGGCTGACTGAGCTAAAACTGACAACCCTTTATGCTCTTTTCTCATTTTTTAAAAATTGGGCAAAATATATTTAATGTAAAATTTATCATTTTAACCCGGTTTTAAGTGTATAGTTTAGTGGCATTAAGAACACTCACCCATTGTTGTTCACCCATCACCACCATCTATCTCCAGAACTTTTGATCTTCCCAAACTAAAACTCTGTAGTCATTAAACATAACAATAACTCTTTTTCTCCAAAAACTCCCCCAGCCTGAGCAAACACCGTTCTACTTTCTCTCAATGAATCTGATTCCTCTAGATACCTCATGTAAGTGGAATCATACAGTATTTGTTCTTTTGTGGCTGGCTTATTTCACTTAGCATAATGTCTTCAAGGTTCATTTATGTTGTAGCATATGCCAGAATTTCTTAGTTTTTGTCTATTGTGAATGATACCAAATACCTATTCAAGTCCCTGTTCCCTGGGGTATCTATCAAAAGTGGAATTACTGGATCACATAGTTATTCTATTTATAAGTTTTTGAAGAAGCGCCATACTCTTTCACATCGACTGCACCATTTTACATTCCCACCAGCAGCACACACAGTTCCAATTCCCCCACATCCTAAGCAATGCTCGTTAGCTCTTTTTAAAATAACAACCTCTTTTCTTTAAAAATGAATGTTCTGGCTAAGAGCTTTTACCAGTGGCTAATGAGAACAATGACAGGAAGCTAAAAAAAGAATCACAGAGCACTTATATGTGTGTGTTATTTGTAAATTGCTTATTATATTTAACTTAGTCATCTAAATGCAATTCACTTAAAAATATGGTTCAGTTCTTACTACCTAGCACTATCTGTAACTTCTAGTTAAATCCATTTCAGTTATTATTTTTCAAAAAGCATCTGAAATGGATGTATTTTCTAGATTACATTTGCAAATAAAATTTAGCACCTTTATAAAATCAAACTAAATTTTTCTTGGGTGGGTGGACTAAATCAGTAGATTAAAATTCTAGCCAAGTGATTGCATTTTATTTACTGGTGTCATGTATCCTTCTCCACCTTTGGTGTGGATTTCAATTGTAAGCAGAAAATATTTGGCAGTAGCACAAAAGAATCCTCCCCAAACTCAAAATCATAAGTAATTTTCCCAGTGTGTATGATAATTCCTCTTTCAAAGGTCCAGAATTTATACTCTTACTGGTCCTTAAAAATGTAAATTTGCATATTAAAATGAGTTTTAGTTATATTGGTTGCAGATAAACAAAGCAGATTTTTTTTTAATTACAATATGGGTATATTGAAGACCTCCAGAAAACAGAAACAATGAAACCTCTAGTGATGTCACACTCAAGCATTTCATTATTTGTTGGTTGTGTGTGATGCTGGGCAAG
The DNA here is from genome assembly GCA_030015415.1 of Cynopterus sphinx. NCBI lineage: Eukaryota > Metazoa > Chordata > Mammalia > Chiroptera > Pteropodidae > Cynopterus > Cynopterus sphinx. The sequence continues at coordinate 38,480,769 of CM057391.1, read as the reverse complement.
AAGTCTTTGTGGAACTTATTTTTTTAAAAAGTAAACTAGGGACCACAATGCTTGTCTTGTAGAGAAAAAGTAAAACATTGCTGAGAAACATTAATATTAGGAGACTCCCAGAATAGGTGCTTATTCAGATAGTCCTCCTTTATCCCCTTCCTACACTTTAATTATCACCTTTGTTATTTGACAATTATCCAAAGGAACACTTTATCTCTATTATTATATTTCTTCCCTTTTCATTTTCTTTGGCACAAAAAAATTAAATGTTTACCTTCAAAGCATGAATTGGTATGTATGTGTTTTCCCCTAAGGAGTGAATTAAATTTAATTAATGACTTCAAAATCCCTTGGGTGATACGAAATGTGCATACTTATTACAAGCAACGTGTACTGTGGGGAGTGGGAATGACTAGTAGGAGAAAGATAACAGATGAACAAATGGAAGTTAAAATCTGGGCAATACTCCAGGAGTGAAGAAGGGTGCTAAGTTAGTCTCTCTCCAGCACTTGCATCAGCCAGGTGTACACATGTCTTGCCAAGGGAAGGCTGCAAGCTTGCTGTGGATGACTGGTGCAGATTGTATTAGAGCATCTTACTCCTCATACAGACATTTGTGGGATAGCGACATAGGTGTCCTGGCTGTAAATAAACTTGATTTTTAAATAGACTCATTTATAAGCCAGAATCAACAGGGGGGATTTGCCATAACAAAGCACTTTCCCATCATCATAATGTTCTCTTTTAAATGGCAAACTTTCCCAGTGCACTCAAATGTGATTTGACTTACTAAGAATCTATTAAAAGACAGGACTTGAGAGCTGAAAAGTACCTCTGAGTTCATCGAGTACAACATCTACATTTTACAAACAAAGAAACTGAGGCTGACAGAGGGCAAATGACTTGCCCGACATCAGGAAGCCTAACAAGTTGGAATTCCCAGGCCTCCTGATTACTGGTACAAGGCTCATTCCCTGAGGCCACATCAGTGACTTCTTATAGCAAGATTCCATGTGCTTAACCCAGAAAGAATTGTTATTTCCCCCCAAAACTTCTAACCTCAGAGCTGTTTTTTGGTAATTTTACAGAGTCTGGCCCAGAAGATTTTGAGGATTTTAAAGTTGACCCTCAAAAATTAACTAAGCAAGTATTTTCTAATCTTAATAATGGTAATGCTTTACATTATGATAGTATTTGCATAGTACTATTCTAGGCGTTTTATGTCAATTAACTCTCAAAATCCCCTATGAGAGAGAGACTATTATCCCCAATTTACAGAAGAATAAGTTAAGAACAGAGTAATTAAGCAAATTGTTCAGAACGTACATGGTTGATAAGTGACAGATTTGGTTTTTAGACACAGTCAACATGGTTCTAGAGTCTGTGCACTTAACCATTAAGCTATATTTTCTCTCATAATACTGTTATCCTATACCACCACTTCTCTGTGTTAAGGATAAGGAGATTTTCCTGGTGGCCACATTAAAATAATTTGTTAAATCTAATTTTGACCCTTCTCTGTAATACACTATCTGGCAGGGAAGAATAGAGAATCAAAAGACACCAGGTGTGAATCCAATTACACTAAAAGTGCTCCACAAATAAGACCATATTGGAGAAGGTGTATGCTAGATTTTTTTTGCAGTTTTATTACTCTTTAAGAAATATAGCCTTCTTCGATTAATTATAGGTCTTCAATATGGAAAGAGCAATGCAGTCTAAGTAAAACTGAGCTGTTATTTGAAGTCAGGTAAAACAAGCAGGCTATTATTTTATAAGTGACATTTTAATTATCACCAGGAGACCATTAAAAATACATCATGGCAGTTTGCCTGGTTCCTTTTGGAAAGATAATATTGACAAACTGCTATGAAACTGCAGTTCAGAAAACATTATAAATTGAGATTGGTAATAAAACATAAATTCACTTGTGTTCCCTAAAGCTGTGGAGAACAATTTGAAGAGAAAAGACCAAGTTAAAATTATACTTTTCTAGGGTGAAGCAGAAGAGAAAACCATTTGCAGGAAGACACTTAAGTCTGTAGATTTATAACTTATGTGAATTAAGAATTACTTGATGTGTTTAGCATAGTAATTTGACATTTTAGCCATCTAAGCACAAGCCACTGAGTTGCCAAATGCCCTTGAATGCCAATGATGCCTTTCTTTTTTACTCCAGGAGTTTGTCTTCTTAGTGACCTCTGACCTAGAAAATTTCAAGAGAACAGCCTACTTCTGGAGATGATCTTGGGTCTCATCAGGAGTGAATGGCATAACTCCAGAACCCTTGGTCATCATTATGAATTCCACAGGTTCCTTGGTTAGTGTTAACAAGACAGTAAGAAAGTTTTTATATTTAACTTTTTCCTAAAAACTGAAGTTCCTATTGCCTAACTGAAGTTCCTATTGCCTATCATGACTGAATTTCATTATAATTGAAAGCAGTGCTAATATTCTTTGCCAATGATATGGGTCTTCACTCTAGATACCACAGGAAAAACATTCAAGCCACTTATCTTTTATCTCTTTCCACTGGGAATTTTTGTATTGATTTCCTTTGTTATTAAACCAAAGGGGAAAAGCTGTGGTTACTGATTCCATTATAAGTTAACCATATAAAATAAAGCACATTTTTGCGATATCCTTTAGGGGAAATACAATTTACTTTTTTTCCCCCTAGAATTGTTCCAAAGGTGAGGATATTGATAGGATCTGGGGATCATTTATATCTGTAGGAAAAAGATGAAGATGAATGGTGCTTATACTATAATACTCTAGCCAAATAGCAGGTTTTATCTTTTCTCCAATAGATTCCTCTTCCACACTTATTTCTCTATATTCATTAATTTATTCCTTTAACAGAAATTATTAAAGATACATTCTATGTGCCTAGGTTGATCTAATCTAAGAGAATATAGTTTAGAGAGGAAATAAAATGTATATATACACATATATAGAATACAAGGAAGAAAGAAATGTTATGAGAGCACTATATAAAAAATGCTTTTAGAGATTTTATGTGATATCAAAGGAGACCCAGAAATTCTATTTAAGAAAGTTCATTGAGCATGTGTTTATCAACTCTCCCCATTGAAACAGACCTCATTGAAAATTTTGCAAAAGATTTAAAGTGGTTTTAACTACAACAATAAAGACAAAAGTTAGCAAGAGATTTCATTAAAATTCTGGAAGGTAGAATGCACTGAGTGATAGTTAACAGAGTTACAGATAGCCACAATATTGAAGAAGGGTTGCATCCAAGTGGAAGAGTGGTGTCTCTGCCTCAAAGAACCCCAAAGAGGCTTGGGACTGAGAAGACACTAGGTAAATGAGATCAGGATGATATATGAAGCTAAAGGTAGAACCCTAACAACCATTTAGCGTCTAGCTAAAGAAATAAACAGACTTCTCTCATGAGAATTAGGAAGGCAATATTGGAGTTGGAGCATAGGTAATTCTCTCTTAAATGAAACATGTGGGACCTGAAAAAATTAAGGCTAGCAGCCTACCCACTCTCCCTAAAATAAAACTATAAATGTGGACAGAAATCACAATCAACTTCTCTATTGCCTCATTGTTAAATACAAGTGAACTATAAAGAATGAGCCTTCTTTTCAGAAAAGTGCAAAACAAAAAAAAAATGTAAAAACAATGATAAGAACATAAGAATCAGGAAAATAGAAGGATGTTGTAAACAATAAAAATCAGAGAATAAGTGTCTTGAAATTTTTAAAAAAATAATGCAATAGGTACAATTTAAAAATATTTAATTGAAGACCTGGGTGATAAAAACAAGAAAATTTCTCCTATCAGGGAGCAAAGGGACAAAGAGAGAAAAATTTGAGAAAAGAGAATTGACTCAGAGGATCAACCCAGAAAGACCACATCAAATAGGGGTTCCAGGCAGAATAGTGAATATGAGGGAAGAACTTAGCAAATAAATATTAAAAAAAGAGTACTTTCTAGAGCTGAAAAGCACATCTTCAAATGGAAATGATCCCCTGCAGGTCTGGCACAAATTCATTTTTTCAAGTAACATGTGTAGACCTATTGTGAAAATTTGGAATACCAGGACCAGGGGCAACCAACTTTTTCTATTAAGGACAGAGAGTAAATATTTTTGGCTTTGTAGGACATACAATATCTGTCACAGTTACTCAATTTCTCCAGTTGTAGAAAAAAAGAAACCATAGACAATATGTAAGTAAATGGCTAAGTTACAATAAAACTATATGTACAACACAAGTGGTGGTCCAGTATAACTCATGGGCCACAGTTTACTGACCCCTGATTAAAAGCAAAGAGAAAATACCAAAAACACGTAGAGAGAAAAAGAAAAATGAAAGAAAAAACAGTTAACTTAAAAATGAATAAGTATCATAATTATATGAGAAACACTAACTGATAAGATAGTAGAACAGTGATTTAAAGTTCTAAGAAAAATATTTAGAATTCTGTACCTGGTTAAACTATGAAGTATAAAGGCAAAATTTCAGATTAGGACTTAGAAATTTTACCTTGCAAATGTCTTTTATTAAGTGATCTTCAGTAAAATGTCTTTTATTAAGTGATCTTCAGATGATCTTCAGTAAAACCAAAGAAAAGAAGAGGAAAAATACAGAACCCAGAAAAAATATATCTAACCCAGAAATAATAATGCTAACTGTGTCTAGAGAGTCAACTGCTCTGATTGACACAAGGGGACAGAGGCCTTGCAAGGGTGGTTTTGGGAAAAATTAGAATGATTGAATATATTATATGATAAAGCATTTGAAAAAAATATATACAGACAACACAGGTAAATAGTGATCATGGAAAACTCAGAAAGAAGAGAAAATAAAACTTAAAATCCAAACAGAAAAGGACATACAATCATAGCACTCTACTTGTCTCAGCAATGAGCAAATGACTATCTGCATGGATTATCAGGAGAGGAAATTCTGGTTCATGCTTTGGAAACCCAAGAAAGTGGGCACGCTCAAGGGAATTGAAATCACTTTACAACAGCCAGAGTACACGCTGCACACATTGCATGAAGCCCAAGTCAGAGTGTCCTGTGTGTTATGCTAAAAATTTCTGATTTCATGTTTGTTAAAGCAATAAGAAGCTGCTGACATCTTTAAACACAGAAATCACAAGACTAAAATTTCATTTCTTACAGGTCAATCTGGTGGCAGTAGTAGACTAGAGGTAGATAACACTGAAGTTAGGTTAAACCTAAATGGGGAACATTCCACTGGGAAATTCTGAGCTTTTGTTTCAGAACCAGAATAGCATGTTAACCAAAAGGGAGAATCAATACTGTGCCTCTTATAGCTCTTCCATGAGCTTTCCTTTGAACATGACCAGCTCTTGCTTATTTTCCAAATGCAGAAGACATTATTTTAGGTTTGATGTCTCTAAGAACAACAAAGAAGCAGGAGATAATTGCAGTGGAGTAAGCTGAAGACATTTTTCAAAATTAAAATTCTTACTATAGAGTTCCTAAATTTCCACATCTCCAGTAGACTAAACATTGTTCAAAGTCCGAGAACTTTAGTTCTTAACTGTCATTCATTATAACTCCAGAATAAATGTGTTAAAACTGTAGTACTGAAATTAAAGTTGAGGGCAGCTGCTCTTGTTAAGAATATAAATTCTCAATTTCAAGCTCTGAAAAACATATCATACTCAGGGGTGTGGGTGGACACTTAGAATCTGCATTTTTAACATGTTCACAGATGTTGGGTAGTTCTGGTATAAACTAAACTAACAAAATTATTTTCACTTAGTTTGTTTAATCCACCTATGCTCCAATTTGCATACATGTTTCTCTGGCATTTATCAGAAATCTTGATTCTGCTATCAGTGTATATGATAAATCATGAAGCTTAGGTATTAGCTTGTCATCTTTAAGATAATGTCTTCAGATTCTATAATATAATTCCTACGCCCCTCTACTAACTTGTGCTATTTAATTTGGCTAGAAACTTTGGACATTTCCGGTAATTTTTCTCTACAAATTTAGTGCCACACTGCTTGGATTCAGAGTAAAAAAAACAAATTATCTTAATGTGAAAATATACATAACCTGTGGAAAGGCAAATACTTAATTGTGCCTAAATTTAAAGTGGTATTTGATTTCAGCATAAAATTAGGTTCAAGAAATTGTACTGTTTTCTGAAATTATCTTTCTTTTTAAACCATCTATGTGAAGATTTGTTTACTCTCTCATCTAACAAGTTTAATTGCTTTTAAAAAGCAAAGAACTTCATGTTTTGCACTCTGCTACCTAAACTGCTAAAAACAAGTTTTAGAGAGATTATATCAAATGTGAGTTTGACTTAGCATATAAGAATTCACTTGATTTCTATGTTGTTTTCCTCAAAAGGAAACTATGTACCCAGTTTGGATATATTTTAGCATTGCAATCAGTGTAATGGGAATTATTTTTATTTTTATTCACTGTATAATAGTAACATTCATCAAAGAATATAAAATGCAAATAGAGAGATCTGTGATGAGGTACTTAAAACTCGATGATGGGTTAGGGGAAAATAGAATCTTGGGAAGCAGAGAATACCTTGATTATGCGCCCTGACTATATTGGTAGACTCTCAGGTTAGAGACATCAGATATTATTGAGCAGAGTGATGGGTCAGAGAGTTTATTTGTCCTTAGGACTCTTCAAATCCAAAGGAATTATAACCCCAGTGTATATTGTAATTCAGATGTCCTTTGGTGGATTATGAATAGAGATCAAAAAAGAATGTGAGAGTCAGAATCAAAACCAAGAATTTTCCCTATTAGAAAATAGGCTCCATAAGGAGCTTAGTCCAGTGTTATATCCTCAGTTATGAGAAGAGAACAATTGCTCAAAAAATATTGGTATTATGAAGAAAGTAGAGAAGGAAGGAGAAGGAAGGAAGGAAGGAAGGAAGGAAGGAAGGAAGGAAGGAAGGAAGGAAGGAAGGAAGAAAGGAGGGAGGGAAGAAATGTAGTAAGGAGGAAGGAAGAAGGAAGGAAAAAAATGGGAAGATATCATATCAGTGAGTTAAGGCATTAGAGAAAAGAAATGGAGCCCTAGGAATAAAGTATAGTTTCTTTCATTTAAGTATTGGCTGAAAACTCAGTAGTAGATTCTAGGGACACAAGGAAACTGTCATCAGTCCTCTAGCCCCAGGAGCTTCCATCCTGGAGGGAAAAACAGATACAATATAATGGTGGTAAAGATTATTTCAAGGATGTGGGCTAAGTACTATGGAAACAGAGCAAAAGAAGTTTTTAAAGTTAGTAATGGGTAAAACGCAGACTTAAATGCAAGTCTTCTAACTTTGATGCCCATTTTCTTTTCATGAAAAATCTGTGTTCTTCAGGTCCACCTCATTAAAAAGGCTCTTGGTATCATTAGTTTTGACTCCCAACCACTTTTAGTTTTAAAGTTATTTGCAGGTGATTTCTAACATATCTTTTAGCAAGTTATTAAGAATGACTTTTGAGAAACAATAATAAAATAGTATCCATTCTTATTTACCAACTACTTGCAGAGCCCAATTGTCATCCAAATATCATCAAGAAATCCTGGTCTTGACCCAGCATCCAATAGTGTAACATTGCTCAGCGAAGGTATCACAATAGCTACACGAATGGGTCTATCACATAACAGGGAGTTAGAGTGGAGTATAGGCTATCCCCCAGAGAATTGTACAAAGCCTACTTTAATTTAAGTCACATCTAGAAATTCATGTGTCCAACTGTGTTGCCATGTGAATGTGTCTCTTCTGTATGTAGAAGTGCAAAAAATGGTTGGAGAACTGCCACATTAGGGAAATTTCTATTTCAGGATGCGATAAAAGTTTGAGAGAAAATTCTATAAGAATTGCTCCTGAGTTGATGGAAGAGAGACCAACGCACCTGAAATATGTCATAGCAAAATAGAAACATGACTATAATTAGTTATATAAGATCCAACAAATTTATTTTGTAGCAATGAGTCATTCCTGGGCATGCTTCTGTTTGAGAAGCACACATTTTGCCATTTTTATTTAATGTTATGATATGTCCTAAAATTATTGGTAATCTGATCAATTTTTGTAACAATGTTTTACATCAAATAGCTAAAGTAAATAAATTCCTATGGGGTATCATGACTAATTTTAGAAGATTTGGATCACAATACTACTGAGTTCTGACTAACTCGAAATACAGTCATAAGCACAATCTGGCTAACTGATTCAAAGTCATATGTAGAAAGCTAAACAATTATAGTTTTCCTAAGCCATAAGATTTGAATCAAAGAACCCAGACAATGATACAAGAAATAGAGAAATAAAATAAAATGTAAAGCCCATTTACACATCATTAAATACTTTAAGTATTGGCAGACACTTGAGATACATAACTGTCCTTATACTTCTCATCTGTATTTAATTGTAAATGCAATCGATCTTGGACAACTTGGTTTCCTGATGAATCAGTTGGCATTACTGTAGTTGGAATTTGAGAACAAGCTATTTTGATTTTGCTTGAATAAAGTGTTACAATGTTTCTTCCATAATCTTCAATTCAATATACCTAGAATCTTAGTGACATCTGACACTGCTTTTCTTCCCCATATAGAATCATTCACTTGGTAAAATTTGCATAAGTTTATTTAATAACCAAAGAAAAAATAGTTATGTGACATTTCTTCATTTTATTTCATTTTAACCATATACATGGACATAGAATGCAATGTAAAAACAGTATATTTTAAAAACCACTTCTAAAAATTAAATTGTTTTGGACTTAACTGTCTTCCTGGGATTGTCTTCAAAGGAGTATTATTTAACATTAAATAACTAAATTTGGTCATGCATTAATTTAAAATATATTTACTGAATGTCTTTAATAAATAAGGCATATTAAACTCTAGGGATATTGTAGCAAATAAAGCAAACTATATGGTCTTAAAAACTGTATAATCTAGTGACCATGGAAATAACTTAATTAAGAGCTGCAATAAATATGGTGAATGCAACAAGAGGGATAGGGTACTTTGGAAATATATTGGACACTTGGGGGAAAAGGCTGGGAGAAGTGGTGTCTAAATGAAATCCTGAAATGTAGAAGGAGTTAGTCTGGTAAAAAAAAAAAAACAAAAAAAAAAAAAAAAAAAAAAAGATTAGTTATAGGAGCCTAGACAGAGAACACTGAGTTACAAGAGGGCATGGCCCATTTGGGTAAATACGGTGGATTATCACTCAGTGTCCGAAGATGAAGAGGAGAATAGGCAGGCCAAATAAACTTAATGGAGAAGTTTGGATTTAATTTTAAAGGCTAGGAGGAGCCCTGAAGGATTTTTAAGCAAGGCAGAGAATGATTGAATTAGTGCTAGAGAAAGATCACTTTGCTTACAGTGTAGAGAATGAATTAGAAAGTGGCAAGTCTGGAAATGAAAACCAATTAGGAGGTGTTGTTTTTGATTTAAATAAAGATTCTGATTATATAAATTAGACAAAATACTTGAATGTGAGGTTGGGAAAACAGACATATTAGAAGAATAACTTAGGAAGTAGAACTGTGCCAGGATATAGTGTTTGATTATTTGTAGTAAAGGAGAAATAAAATCAAAGTTGATAGAGACATTTCTGGCTTGGGAAACTAGGTGACATTTACAGTGACAGTAAGTACTACAGGAGAATTTTGGAAGATGATGATGAGCTAGTTTCAAACTTAATGAGTTAAATTTTTATGGAGCATTCAAGTGGAAATATCAGGTAGGCAATGGATTCACACATCTGAAGTTTAGAAGTGATCTGGATTGAAAATGTAGGTTTGACATAATTAAAATTATGTTTAATAGTTAAAATACTGAAGTATTAGTGTTGCTGGCACTTCTAAAATATGACCTTGTACTTGAACACTAAAAAATTTATTTAAGTACAAATGAAATTTTGTAAATGAAGTCTTCCCTATAGCTAGTCTTATAATTTATATAAAATCTGATTTCCTACCTGTTCATTATTCATTTCCACTTTTGTATACTTTCAATATACACTTTCATCTTCACCAAAATTATTTCTATATCTGTATAAAAATCTATTCACAATCTAGCATGTGAGGTAACCCAGAACCTCCCTAATCCATTGAAGTGACACCCATTTTATCTCTCTCCTCAGTCTCTATGACAAATATTCAGAATCCAGGAGCTAAGAATGGCCACAATGAATAAAATACACAACTCTGAAGTAACCTAAAATTTTATAAAGCCAGAAATACTGATTTTAACACATTAATTGCTACCAAAACAGTAGTAAAACTATTTCTCTCATTCAGCACTTCCAATGAACAATAACACTTACCTATAAAGTCAGGGGCAGTCATCTGGGACCTCTAGATTTGGAATGTATACTGCAATATACCCTGTGTGACTTCAAGTAATTCTAGTATCCAGGGCTCAGGTTTTCCCCTAATTTGGTATCTTGAATCTTTCTTTACCCAGGGTGGCAATGAAGAGCTGCACAGACAGGCTAGATTATCCACACCTACTAGGAGGGTAAGACTCTGATCTCCTGTTTGTTTTTCCCATTAGGGGATGTCACAGGGTATTTCCTCTCTGAGCTTTGCATTTCCAGGAGAAATCCTTTCATATGCTCTTTGGACTTGAGCCTCTTCCAATTCAGAACACAGAATTATCCACGAAACTTGAAAAATGAATCAGAATTCTTTAAGCAGAATGTTTACACACCCAACATTCCATCCTAACTCTTCAATGCCAAAAAGTGAATCTTTTAAAATGTTTGCCCTTGTTCTTCTTTTTTTAAAAACCAATGAAATAGAATATATTTTTGTGACTATCTGGGCAACTCATTCAAAAAAGGTTATTATTTTAAAAAATTTACCTATACAAACACATGAAGAATTAAACACTGTATCTCCTCTCCTATCTTCAAAGCCTTACTGCAATGATAATAGAGGAATAAAGAAACAACAACAACAACAACAAAAGCAGAAAAGGAGAAGAGTAGATTAAGAATAGCAGCAATTGTAGAACAAAAACTTTATTTAGATGGAGCATTAACTAACCTGAGCAGAAATCTAGAGCCTGCTTAGTTACCAATTAGGATCAGCTAATTCATAACCGTGGAAACTCTGCAGGCCTCTGGGCTGAAGTACAAAACAGAAATCAAGACAGTTAAAGGGAAGTTTGCTCACTTAACTCTGGACTTGACAGCTCCCTTCCCTTCCTCTTCTCTCAGAATATAGGCACTAGGCATACCCAACCCAATTCACCCCCATGCCAGGCAGGAGACTAGAATATCCTTCTCTGAAGAAGTGAATGGCTCTAGTTAAATAGTCCTGCTAACACTAACACTAAAGTTTGGAGATGCTCATTTCTCCCTGGGGTGCCAGGATGCTGGTCGGTCCCCCTGAATGCAGCCCTTCAGTTAACAACCGTTTTCTTTAACATGAAGAAGTTTAAGTCCTCTTAACTATGTCTTGCTGCCTCATGTTGGAATGTGCACAGTCAAAAATCACTTGACTTTTATAGAAACCTCCAATATGCAGAGACCAAAACAAATAGAAAAGTAGAAACTTGGGGAAGGAAAAACTGTTCTGGGAACTGAAGAAAAATATTTTAAAATGATGTTTGTTATATTCATGGAATAAAAACATGATGCTATACCAAAGAATAATCAACGATTGAAACAAGATGGGGAGAAAAGGAATTTATAAATTATCCTTTGTTCATGTCTTAAAAATAGTATCTACCAATCTACCAGCATTATAAAAAATTACTGGTGCATTTGTGAAGGTTAGTAATGCATAATTAGAAAATTAAGGATATATTAAAATGAAGCAATTATTAATTTATTAGAAAAAGAATATATAAAATCATAGTATACCACTTATCTCAGGAGTGAATAATATTTACATAATCATAATAAAATAGATCATAGATGTATTTAATGAAAAATTTTGATTACCTATGAAGAGAAGAGGGATATTTGTGTGTGTGTGTGTGTGTGTGTGTGTGTGTGTGTGTGTGTGTGTGTGTTAGGAAAATAAAACTAAAAATTCACATACCAGGTTAGAAATCAAAATGTAATATCTAAAATTGATAAGCCAACAAAAAGGAGTACAAGAATATTTTAAATATGTTGTCACATAGATTGAATTACTAAAGAAGTTGAAAGTGACTGCCTCTAAGGAGAATGTGGATTGGTGATAGGTGCAGCTGAACATGCTTGTTATTAAATATTGGACTTGTCATGATACTTGACTTTTAAAATATTTTCATATATTACTTCATCAAAATAAAAATAAAGAAAAACATATTTATCTAGAAATACTTTACAGAAATATGCCAGTTTAATACTGGATCTGATTCATGCCTCTTGCATTTTATTTTAGTGTAAAGCAAATCTGCATTTCAATAAACTAAATATTCCTCTCACAGGTCCCAAAGACTTGAAAATGTGGATTATTTGGCAATCATTCTTAATAAATTCTTTTCACAAGAATATTCATAGCATTCTTCCTAAAATTCACCTTCTGAGGACCATTTTACATGTTTTATGTAAAAGATCTTAGAAGTCCTCTCTATCTCATCTCAGGAAATTTTGGTTGTTTACTTTGTGTTATCTTAAAAAAATTTTTTCTCTCAGGTTTCAGGAGCATCTTTAAGAGGTATTCAAATTCTGCAGCTTTGCTGGAGGTAAAAATGATTTCAATTTCTTAAAGTTTGAATGGTTGAATGTTTAGGGCAATATTATCCTTCCCCCCTTAAAAAAAATTTACTGTCCTTATATTTCTTTTGTGAAAAAAAAAAGAACTCTAAATCTTTACACTTGGCAATAAAATCTATGAAACACAGTAACACACTTTGAAGGGTTTACATTAATAAAACAAAAAGAAATTAACATAAGCAAAAAATATTATCTTTGATAGACTGTATTATTTGGGCTTGTTTCCATCTACATATTATGGGCACAAACTGCCTTCTCTTTGTCATTTGGAAGCAGGCAGGCCAGATTCCCACTTAGCTGAATCTCTTTAAATTGAAAACAAAGAACCATCGATAGAATCTACCCCACAATTTAAAGCTCCATAGACAGTTCCACTGCCCAACAGTTGTAAAAAATTGAAAGGTAACTCTACTATACTTCAGCTTTTCTAATCCAAATTCTGGAAGATTATAACCTTTTTTCTCGTCTCACTCCCTCCTCTCCATGAATTGTAATTCTCTGAAGATTAAATACCTTCTTTTTCTCCTTTTAGAAGTTATCTTGTCTAAAATACTTTGAAGCCATATCTTTGATTTAGTCCTCATGCTCCAAATTGAGTGGAAATGCTATGTTCTTTTATCTGAAAGCATCTTTGTTTAAATCTAAGAGCATTTTCACAAGAATGAAGAAAAGGAAAGGAAAGGGACAAGAAGTGCAGGCAAAGTGACATAGGTAATATTGGCCACATTAGCAAAAAGCCATGTGTTATGATTATGTGAAATGCAGAAAAATATCTTCCAATAGAATGCTTTTATGCTTATTTTGATCATTCAGATAGATACGACCTTTCTATCCAAAATATTATTAGAAAAAAATAAACCAACATAGAGGTTAGAAATGTTATTTTAAAAAGGAAATTCGTATTATCACACAGATTTTATTCATCAGATTTCATTTATTCTTTGCTTTCAACTTTAGAAAAGGAGTTGCAATTAATTGATTAAACAAGAATTACAATAATGGGGAAGGTTAATGGTGATTTGAAGAGCAATCTGATCAAAGCTTTAGCTCCTTGATTTTGAAAAGCCATATCCTTTGATAATAAGCAATGACAGGCACTGGTTGCCAGGTGTAGAAACTCATTCTTTCTGTCATCAAAGACCTCCTGTATTTTTTTCCAATTAAAGTGACAGGAACAGAGAACAGTGCCAAGAAAATTGATAATGAAAAGTACTATATCTTTGACAAAATTTTGAGCAGTGGATCTGGCTCAAAGGCAAAAGAGACATTAATTTTCTTGTACACGATTAGCTTGAATGCTTTTCTTAAAGAAGCAAGTAATGACAAGAGATGCTTGAATACAGGTTCCTCTTATTTATTTATTTTTAAAAAGCTTGTTACATTCTAGCTCCATTAGACAAGGAAATTTATCTAAGCTGGTGACCTTGATGTTATTTCTGATGAGACAGTGAGATCTATATGATGACCATTTTGAAAGAAGAGTGACCTTGAAATGGACTTAAAATTTTTAAATATGATGCTTTTCTTGACTTAAGAGAATTCTTGCAGATGAGTTTTTTTATTTTCTTAAGGCTACAAAGAAATATTTAAAAAGAGATTCATTCATTCAAATCACTAATATTTATTGAAAACCTATTGTGTTCCAGGTGGTGCATTAGGCACCAAAAGTATAATAATAATCAAAACCAGAAAGAGTCCCTGACCTTGTGGAGCTTATCAACTAGTGAGGTAGATTGGTACTAATGAAATATCATAAAGTCAAATGCAAAACTACACTTGATATGTATATAGATAGATAGATAGATAGATAGATAGATAGATAGATAGATAGATATCTGGAGGAAATAGGATTGATTTACAGCATTATAGACTAAAGGAGTCATGAAAGATTTCTTGAAGAAGTGGCCTAGGAGCTGGTGTTTAAAGGATGAGTAGGATTTAACTAGGCAAAGAATTATTGGGGCAAGGGAAGTTCTTTAGACAAAGAGAACAGTAGGCATGATGATACTGAAGTGTGAGGGGATATGGCACATGTCAAGATCTGAAAACAGGTGGTTGAAATACATTGATCGACAGGGAGAGCATTGGGGGAGAAGATGTTCCAAAGATAGATACCAAGTAGAATCTCAATGGCTTTGACGATCATGTCAAAGATTTTAGTCTTCTCCCTTATCATTGATTTTTTTTTGGATTACTTAATTTACGACTTGCTTTTCATCCTCACATACAATCTCATTATCTCACATATACACCACAGACAAATATTCTAATGTAATGAATACAGATTCATTCATTAGACTAATATTTATTGAGCACCTTCTATGTGACACACAATATTATAAGAATTGGGAAAATAGCAGTGAACCAATAGCTTTAAACCTCTTATGGAGCTTATATTTATAATGAGGAAGACAGAGAAAAAATGACATACATAAGTAAAACAGAAGTTGGATAGATGTTGAGTGCTAAGGCAAAAAATGAAATACAGATTTTGAGCAGGCAGTATGAGAAATATACCTTTGGGTTTGAATATATTCTTGTTGATATTAATTATTTTGTATGAATACATTTAAACTCATGTAAATGGCATTGTGCTATAGGTCTATTTAGTTTCTTTTTTAAAAAATTATTTCATTTATTCTTTTTTAAATTTTATTTTTAATTACAGTCAACACATAGTATTATATTAGTTTCAGGCATATAATATAGTGATTTAACATTTATATATCTTATAAAGTGGTCACCACTGTCTGTCATTTTACTGACTCTATTCCTTGTTATACATTATATCCTTGTGACTTATTTTATAACTTAAGCTTTGTACTTCTTAACCCTCTTCACCTTTTCTACCCATCCCCTCTTCTCCCTCCCCTCTAGCTAGCCTCAGTTTGTTCTTTGTATCTATGAGTTTATTTTTTCTATTTAGAACCATGTTCTTAAGGTCCATTGATGTTATTAGTACATGTATTCTTTTGCTTCTGCTGCATAATTCTCCATGAGTCCCCATCACTGTTTATGAACCTATACTCTCCATAATGAAAAGCTAGATTGCCTCTAATTCCTTAATCTCAAGAGCAAAGCTAAGCCATGGGTCCATGAATTTTGTATGTGTGTGTGGGTGGGGAAAGGGTGACAGTAAAAGATAACTAACTGGCTTTGCTTTTTGAAATAATAACTCTGGATGCAGTATGACAGTTGGAGTGGAGAGAGTCCAGGCTATATGTAAGTAAGCTATTAGGAAGACTTATAGTTGCAGTCCAAGAAGAAATAATGCATCTTAGACAAGGCTGATGGTGATAGTGAAAGTGAGAAGAAATGGAAGGATTCAAATGATATTTAGAAAGTAATGTTGATTGGCCTTGGTGATAAAATGGATATGGAGGTGAGGGTAAAGACGTCAAAAGTGACTCAGCGTTCTAATTTAGGCATATGAATGGATAAAGAATTATTCACTGAGACAGTGAACATTGTAAAATAAGCCTTTAAATAAAAACATTACCTAACCCTAGTTAACATATACAATTACATAGCGATATATTTCTTAATCTAACCGTTCTATGAAGCAAAGATTCACTGAGTTCCTACGATATCTCATTAATTGCACTAGGAGCTTAAAAGTCTGGTAGAGAGACAAAAAAAAAAAAACTGAACAAAACATTATAATTCTATAATTATGATAAAGAATATAAGGGAATGCAGAGCATAAAACATATTGAAGTCTGTTTAGAGATCAATAGAATTTTACCAGCAGACCCTGGAGGGAGAGCAGAGGGAAATCTGTGCACAGAGGCTTATTGGTGTGTATGAATGTAACAATTCAGAACAACTTCCAGGAAGTTGTGCTGGGGAGAAATTAGTGAAGTGGAAAGGATGAGGCTGCCAGGAATTAGAGGGAACATATCATTCTATAACATAAAAATAATTGATTGGAGAAGTTGCTGGAAGCTATTTGAGCAGAGAAGTAACATTAGATTTGATTTGGGTGTTTGATTACTCTAGCACAAAAAGAAAAAGTCAGTATGGACACTTTTGGTGTTCTCTGAGATGCTGAGAATATGAATAATGGCAGGGTCTTTGGAAATAGACCAAAGGGGACACATTAAGGAGATGTTTAGGGGTTAGAACTGGAAGGGCCTGATGATTATTCAAATATTCTGGGGAATCAAGGATGACTCCTAGGTTTCTGACATGGGCAATCATGTTAGTATCTACAATATTTACTGATTCTGGGAATACAGGAGAGAGAGAAGTTTCATGAAGATGCTGTGGTCAATTAAGGAGAATTTTAGTTCGTGTGGTTTTGAAGGACAATACAAGTAGAAGTGAAGAAAGGTTGGGACTCATGAATCAAGTCTGAGTTGAGGATACAGATTTAAGAGTAGGCCCATTGATTGGTTTACCAGACTAAAAAGAAAAAGAATTAAGACTGACCAAATTTATGAGGCCAGGCAGAGAATACATGTAAGTCAAAGTAGGTGAGACAGGGTGGTTAAAGAGAATAAGAGGAGAGGAGAACCAGGAATGGGGTCGCAGGGTAGAGGTGGGGGGATTCCAAATACATATATAATGTTGGCACTATTTCCTCTTAAATGTTTTTCATTGTGTTCTAGTTTTGAAATGTTTTGTAAAATGTTATTTGCGCACACATTCTCTGAAATGTTACTGTGGTTTAGTTCTGAATTCTCTTTTATACTCAAATTCAATTTATCTTTGCATGTAATGGCCTATTTTTGACAAATAATCCAGGTTTGAATTTTATGGCATCAATAAAGTTTTAATATATGGTTTAAATGACTGCTCTATAAAATTTCCCCTTCTCTTGCAGTTTACATGCCCTTGTATTCTGCTTAGCATACCCCTCTTATAGTTTCCTTTACATTTTCTGCTTTCTTTGCTTCTGTTTTTCACATATGTGTGTTGTTTCTTGTTAAAAGTATTTTTCACCATTTTTAATTTTAAACTTTTCTCCCCTCCTCATCCGTTATACTTATTTGTAAATGTTGCACCAATTTTTCAAGGTTGGGTGAGCCTGGAGATGTTAATGAAATTATATTAACAATAATAACCCAAATCTCATTGCTTCTTGAATATACCTCCTATAAGGACATTTGTCCTTTGTCTACTATCTCTGTCTATAATACTGGGAGTGGGCAGGACATTACTGTTTGTCTATTCAGCATTTTAACCCTTTCTCTCTGTGAAATCCATCATTCTGTGAACATTGTGAGAAAAAGAATCCCATCTCTCACTGCAGAGATGTAAAAAAAAAAAAATTCACCCTGAAGCCTAGCAGCCAGGGTGCAGTCATGTGACCTAATTTCAGTCAATCAGATACTTGATGAAAACTTGGAATCTGCAGTGATTGACCTAGAGAAATACTGAAAGCTGAAATGTTATCTAATAGCCCAGTGGCAGGGCTCACTTTCCAGGGATGGCAGTGCTAGGAGCTGTCAGAAGTCAGAGATACTCAACAGAGTTCTTCCTTTGTGTTAAACTTCCTTCAATGAAAATTATATCAGATATTCCATTTAGTTAGTAGTCAAACAATTCCTTGGTGGTTAGTAACATCTAGCATTTTGACTACTTGTGTATTTTCTTTGGAGAAATGTCTAAGTTCATTGTCCATATTCTAGCTGGATTATTGTGTGTGCTTTTTTTAAACCCCTGAGTTATATGAATTTCCATGTATATTTTAAATTAACCCTTTTTTCTTCCAATAGCTATTTACTGATTACTGTTTACTGTTTGCCAGTTACTGTGGAGTTCAGGGCTACAAATATAAAAAAGAAACTCTCTTCAAATCAAAGAGCTTAAAGTTTAGTTGGAAAGACATAAACAAATGATTAAATTAGAATTTGATAGTCAATAAAATTTTGTTCTCACTTTTCTTTCCTCATTTCTTCCAGAAATACTTATTGCTCACTGTTTTAAAATATTTTTTCCACTTTTATTTTTTGACACCCTTCATTTCTCCAACCCACTACCTCTCCCACTCCCACCCACTAGCAACCACCAATCTGTTCTCTGTATCTATGAGACTGTTGATTTTTGTTTTAGTTGTTTGTTTTCTTTTGTCTTAGATCCCACGTGTAAGAGAGATTACATGATATTTGTCTTTCTCTGTCTGACTTACTTCACTGCCCTTGAGAGCAACCCACGTTGTTGTAAATGGCAGGGGTTTGCTCTTTTTCACGGCTGAATAATACTCCATTATATACATATTTACCACAATGTATCTATTTATCCATCAATGGAAACTTGTTTCTATATTTTGGCTATTGTCAATAATGCTGCAATGAACATGGGAGTGTAAATATCTTTTTATGTTAGTGTTTTCATTTTCTTTGGCTAAATAACCAGAAGTAAAATTATGGAAACATATGGTAGTTCTATTTTTATTTTTTTCAAGGAACCTTAAGCTGTTTTCCATAATTGCTATACCAATTTACATATCCACCAGCAGTGCACAAAGGTTACCTTTCTCTATATTCTGGCCAACTCTTTTTGTTGTCTTTTTGATAACAGGCATTCTAAAAGATGTCAGGTGATATCTCATTATGGTTCTGACTTATGTTTCTCTGATTATTAATGGTTTGAGAATCTTTTCATGTACCTGTTGGCAATCTGTATATTTTCTTTAGAAAGATGCTTATTCAGAGCTTCTGTCCATTTTTTAATCAGATTGTTTGTTTTTGCTACTCATTTGTATGAGCTCTTTATGTATTTTAGATACTAGCCCCTTACAGATATATGATTTAAAAATATTCCTTCCATTAAGAAGGTTGCCTTTTCACTCTGTTGATGGTTTCCTTTGTCATGCAAAAGCTTTTTAGTTTGATGTAGTCCCACTTATTTTTGTTTCCTGGATTTTCTTTTGGTGTCATATCTATGACATTGTTGCTAAGGTCATTGTCATAAAGATTTTCCCCTGTTTTCTTCTAATCGTTTTATGGTTATAGGTCTTATTTTTAAATGTTTAATCTACTTTGAATTGGTTTTGTTATATGGTATAAGATAATGGTTCAATTTCATTATTTTACATGTTGATATCCAGTTTTCTCAGCATTATTTTTTAAAGAAACTATCCTTTTCTCATTGTATATTCTCGGCACCCTTGTCAAATATAAGTTGATTATGTGTGTAGATTTATTTCTGGGCTCTTTATTCAGTTTCATTGGTTTATATGTCAGTCTTTATGCCAATACATGCTCTTTGACTATATAGCTTTGTAATGTATTTTGGAAGTATGATGCTTCCAGCTTTGTTCTTTTTCAGGATTGTTTTGCCTACTTGTGGTCTTTTATGGTTCCATATGAGTTATGAAACTGTTTTTTTCTTTTAAAAAATGTTTTTGGGATTTTGATGGGTATTGCATTGAATCTGGATCACTTTGGGTAGTCTGAATGTTTTAACAATATTAAATATTCCAATTTATGAACATAAAATGTCTTTCCATTTATTCATGTCTTCTTTAAATGTTTTTCATCAATGTTTTGTATTTTTCAGTATATGTCTTTTACTTCCTTAGTTTAGTTTATTTCTAAATATTTTATTTCTTTTGGTGCCTTTGTAAACGGAATTCTTTTTCTAATTCCTTTTCAGATAGTTTGTTAATAGTGTAAAAAAAACAAGTGATTTTTGTATGTTGATTTTGTATTCTGCAATTTTACTAAATTATTAGTTCTCATAGTTTTTTACAAAAACTTTAGAGTTTTTTACATATAAGAATAAGTTGTCTCCAAATGGTAACAATTTTACTTCTCCTTTTCCTATTTGGATACAAAGCTTGTTGATTTCTTAGGCTTAACGTACATACCAGTTTATCAGGTTTCTCAAACTACAGGGGACACAAATTAAAACCCTTTCTTGACCTGAGGTAAAGGAGTGATTCCTGTTATCCTTGTTATCAAAACCAATCCTCTTCATAAACCCTTTCTTCTCATTTCACAAACTCCTACTTTCCTTGCCAACTCTCTACCATTTACTAGCTTTGGGATCCAGAAGAGCAAAGATTTGAAGCCCTTTCTCCAGCTATAGAAAGGGAAATAAGGGAAAAATTAAGTCTATCCCTGATTGAATATTTTCTCAATGGGAAAATGTTCTTCTATGTATAGACCTTGTATCAAAGAAGGCTGGAAGCAATTTTAATTTTGCCACTCACTGCCTGAGAGACTTCATGCAAGTTACTAAATATCTTTGAGCTTCAGGTTCTTCTTCTGTAAAAAGTGTTAAAATAATATTTTCATTAAAGAAACATTGTGAAAGTTGTACATAATATATGTAAAACATCAAGCCTAGTGTATTAGGGTTCTCCAGAGAAACAGAATCAATAGGATATATATCTGAGAACCAGGTGCATCAAGGGGTAGAATAGTGATGTCCTAGCTCAAACAGTGAGGTGGAGATCAAATTCAACCATTCTTTACCTTTTTTTGTTCTACTGGGACCCTCAGCAGATTAGGTGATACATACCCACAGTGGGGGGTGGGGCTACCTGCTTTAATTAATTCACCAATTCAAAAGCTAATCTCCTCTGGAAATACATTCAAAGACATACCCAGAAACAATGTTTAACCCAATAGCTGGGCATCCTATGGCCCAGTCAAGTTGGCACATAAAATTAACCATGTTATCTAGTATTGTTTTTGACATTTTAATGTTTTAGCTATTTCAGTCCAAATATTTATCCATGTATCAATCCCCTTTAGAACAATCTTGCTACGAAAGAGCTCTTAGCCCATGTTTGGGAACCCTAGCAACTGTTTACCAATGCATTCAGTTTATTATTTTATTAGTCTGGCTATTAGAAAGCATTTTCTCATGTTAGGCCCCAATCCTTGTCTCTTCAAATAGTTTTTGTCTTAGTTCTACTCCTTAAGGTCATTCAGAACAAGTCTCCTTTCTCTATCAAATGTAACTCATCAGTCACTTAAATATAGTGCTTATTTTTTCCTATAGCCTTCTTTGTATAGATCCAACAACAAGTTCATGGAAAATCCAAAGCATTTGGACTTGCAATTTCTAGGTCTCAACTGTATGCTTGGGCTTTTTGTCACAAAACGCGATGAGCACTTTGGTATTGTTTAGTTGACAGCAATGAGATCAGAACTTTCGATAACTTACAGGTGCAGCCTGGGATGCTAACAACTTCATTAGATCGTCGCCCAGCTCTGAACATTGCAGTATTGTATTTTTATTTAATTCCTTCAAGCCTGTTGCCAACAATTTTTATATTTGAAAGTAGACCGCTAGCACAAAAAGATTGTAAATGACTGTTTTATAACTTGAATTTACCCTGCCTTTGCAAGTTTGTCACAGTCCATCTTCTCTTTAGCAACATAACTGTCCCTTCCCTCCAGCAGCCTCCCTTGATCACCCAAACACTAGCTTTTTGACCTGTTGTGCCAATATGTCCATGCTCATATTTAATGCATTTTGTAGTCTTTGACAGAATATTTGTCAATATTTTGTTATTTTGAGGCAGTTGTAATATACTTTCAATCACTCTTTGGAATGAGTCTCTATGCTCCTATATAATTTCTACTTACACTTTTTTTCTGAAAAATACATGTCATAGGGATGCATTTTGTTGACTAATAGAGAAGATATATAAAATTTAAATGAAACATGAAAAGCAAAAACACTTTTTTGAGTAACTGGATTCCCATGTTAGAGAAATAAAACAATTCTTTAAATAATATTTCTGAGTCCAATTCTGTAATGAAAAGTTATAGGAGTCAACCAAGAAGCAAGTGAGGTCTCAAATTGTATATAATAGAATTAGATCGATGTTAATTGCAAGGATATCTAAAAATAGAAAATAATAAGCAACAAGAATACAGGGAATGTGATTAACTGAGTTAAGAGCATTAATAGGGAATGATTTAGAAATAAAAATTATAACTTAAAAAATAAAATAAGAAAAAAGTAAGTAAAAATAAAGTATATCTCTCCTTTTTTTAGCTCAATATCTTGATATACTCAGAGACAAACACTTTTATTCACTCTAAAATCTTCCTAATTTCTACTAAGGAGGCCTGCTTAGAAAAAAGGATGAGAATTTGAAGATTAAAAGAATAACAAAAGAGGAAAAATGCTATATTTTCTAACCTATAGTGATGTGACATAATTTGTTAAATGATGAAGTTAAAGTATCAATTGAAATGATATATTCTTTCAGGCAAATATTAAGTATATAGGACTCATTTGCCAAGAGGTTGGATTCTAATATACACTGGGTTTATTGAATAATGTGAAGAACGTGAAGAATCAGTTTTGAGTACATATCATACCGATCAAACAAATTTTGTTTGAACAAAACACCCATTAGCATGTTCATTTCTAAGACGGTGTTGCTTTTTATACAGGAAAGAAAAGTAATTTTAATGAAATTTCCACTGCATTCAACAACAAACCTTTGCCTTATGGGAACATATGGGTAAAACATGTATTTAAATGTGAGAGCCAGAACCAAGAAATAAGACAAATTAAAGTATGAAATACAACATATCCCAACACGAGAAGATTTTAGGATATAAAGTAGAACTCTAGTAGAAAATCCACTCAGGACTCCCAAATTTGAGGAGGAGCAAAGGATAAACAAAGCAAAAATAAAGAAAGAAAATCTTGTTGGTGAGTGGGTTATGGAAAAAATAAATCACTTCAAAAGTAAGTAAAAATAAGATCTAACTTGTGTGAGAATGATAATGTGACAGAAGCTTGATGAAAAGAAAACAAGCTTGATAAAAAGCAAATTAAGAAGAGAACTAAAATGAAGGTTAGTTCAAGGTCAGGACTATGAATGTGAAGGAAAAATGTTCTGATATAATGTGACAAGAAAACTACCTAGCGTAAAATATCTTTAATTTCATATTAATATGTTTGTTTCTAAGATGAGTATATATAACACTCTCTTAATGTGTACTTTCATGAAAATAAGTCAATATGATGATTTATTATTTCCTCCCCAAGGTAAACATAGGATTTGAGAAAGTGGCCTGCCACTCTCCTTAAAATCCCTGGAGAATAGGAGTGTCTAAAAAATTGAAAAAAAAAATCAACATACTATTTTGCTAAGATTAAATAAAGAATGAATAGCTTATAATTTTTCATTTTATTAACACATTAATTTTAACAATTTGGTAATATACCAATAGTTTTATAGATCTATTTTAAATCTAGCACATCAATAGTTACTTTGCAAATATACAAAGTACAAGATTTCTTACTAAAATAAAATGTCAAACATTATTGGGGCCAAAGAATATGTAACTTTTAACTCCATTTTAATTGGAAACTATCTAGGCATTTTTCTTAAGTATATTTATATATACTTAGATGTTTTGAGTACATAAGAACATCAGGCCTATTTGTATTTATAGAATACGTTTATAAATTAATTATGGAGACAATTTAACCAAGCATTACTTTGAATATAGATTTGAATATATATTATAAATTATTTCTAGACAGAAGATAGTTAAAATATTTTATACCAAGAGATGCATTGGCATTTTCAAGGTGTGTGGTATTCTATTTAGGTGAATATTCTAGCCTTTCCCCCTTTGGAAGTTCAAACTTTTAAATCTGAATCACCTTTGAAGAAAATGTATCTCAAATATTGCCTTTCTGCATATAACTTAACCTTTTCTGGATAGCTCAGGGTTATTATTAGGAAAATCGATAGTTGTGCTGGATTGCAATACTCTGCTATCCTCTGAAGACTGATGAGTGCTCCCACTATAATAAATGACCCTAGACGAATCTGTATTTCTTCTGTGTACTTTCTGTACTTTCCCCTTGTTCTCAACCACTGTCAGGCTGTCAGTGTGCCTGACCACAAAATCCACATTCTCACTCCTCCTTCCCTCACTTAAAGCATTACACACATCCTCTTTCAATTTGCTGCTACATTTTACTTTAAATGAGACTCATTAAATTGAAGATGGGAAAGGAGGAGAGTAGTTTAAGTAACCAAACCTGCAAATACTGAAACCTACAAATATCTGAAAATGAGTATTCCTGGACATACTTGAAGGTAGAAATAAATAGGAACTGCCATTCTTGCACTGGGCTATACTTTACTCTAAATATAATACTTGCTTCATCTCCAGGGAAACCAGATATCTGCATCAAAAGATTTTTCTCTGGAAGTTTTATACAATTTACTTTCACCTTTGAAGAGTGGGAGCAGAAATTGGAAGTGTCTAATCCTCATGGAAATGATCCCGTAAGACTGATTAGAGAAAACTTTTAGATCTTATGGGCAAGCCCAAAGGGAATAGATCCCTTTGAGAAACAGCACCCTCCAATTAGAGGTCACAGTGTCAAAGGGCAGCTTTCTCTTTGCTGTAATTACTTCAGATATGGCATAGAAAGAATAAAAACTCACTGGAAATTTTTAAAACAAGTCTTCTCCTTTTAATTACTGATCATCATATGGTTGATTCCAGTTTGAGCTTCCCATATATTGTTTAAAACTTTGCTTATTGACTCTTCATATTGTATTAACTATTTGGGTTACCATCAGTATTCAAATTAAAAATATGAATTTTTTAGATTTATTATTTTAACCACTAACTTCTGAGAGAAAGGAATCAAACTTTCACAAAGAAAATTTAAAGCCATCTTAATGGGAAAAGAAAAAAGAGAAAGATGAGGTGGGAGTAGAAATCTTATTAGCAGGATATAATTAATACTTAAATAAAACTTTATTTCCATCTCACTTCCATTAATTCTCCTAAGAATGAAAGGATAATAAAACTCATGTACACTTATAGTTTGTTGTAAACCAGCTAGAAAATGTTAGTGAAATACTAAATAAATTCCAAGCATCACATGTCCACATTAATTACAATGTCTTTACATTTTTTGATAAGAGAACACATACTAGTCCTTTTGTTTTAAAATAACTTTCTGAATTTGCATATTTTCCGATATATCTCAGGACCTTTCTACCTCTCCTTTAGGTTTGGCCTCATTACTTTCATTCTCCAACTCTCCACTGACATTCTGTACTGGAGGTAGAGAAACAAAGAGACTTTTTGTAACACTTTTGAAAAAAAAAAAGTTAAAAGAGCATGAACAAAAACAGAGGTTATAGGAAAAAGTAATTATCATTAGTCCAAGAAGTATTTAGGTTGTGTAATCAATAGAACTTGATGGAGAGGGAGGTAAATTGGAGAATATTGTTTCATTGACCAGTCTACTGGGTTTTGAGTTTGAGTGAGTTGACACACAATGAATTATTATAGTAAAAATTAGATTATGAGGACTGGCTACAGCAAGATAAGAACTATATTCTGGAGAAAGTGTTATAGTTTGTGAGGTTCTAAGAGAAAAACAAGTATGGGAACTCAGAATAGGAACCATAAGGTTAATCAAGAGTATTTATATCAAAACAAAATTATTATAGTTATGATACAAGGTTAATCTAAGATAAGATTCTAAGGCCAAATTGATGTTGTAGCTCCAGACTATCGACCTAGAGCATTTTGAATTAGGAAATGAATGTGTCCCAGGGTCAGGACAGGCTGACCTTCTATGTGAGGATTAAGGTTTTGAGAAAGAAAACATTCATTCATTCATTCATTCATTCTCTGATAGTCATTGAGCACTTTCTACTTGTCAGAGACCATTTTAAGCTCAAGAATTAACAGTGATCCAAACAAATTATCTGACTTCTTGAAGTTTACATTTGAGTGACAATAATCAAATAAACAAATAGATGTAGACTATATTTTCAGTTATAATAAGTAAAGAAAAACCATTCAGAGGAAGGGAATGGAGACTGTTAGAAGGTACCGTTTGGATAAGGTTGTCAGGCAAAGGTTTCCTGAATACTCTTAGATGAATATCTCAAAGAGAGAAAAAAAAACGTTGAGTTATATGAAAGATAAGTAATCTAGAGAAATGAAATAACAAATTCAAGATCCTAGGTGGTATGCTCAAGGAACAGAAAAGAGGAAAATTAATTAAACCTTGAATATCACAGTTTCAGAACTCTAGGCTTTATCTATACTATCACAGGTTGTGAGACAGTTAAAGTGAGTCCTATGCCCATGTTTATTGGCTTTATTTTAATGATATACTCCCACAAAAGTTGCTCCTGCTCCTTTAAGCTACACCCGAACAAAACCATACAAAACTAACAATAAACTGGTTAATGTTGTACTTTAGGTCATAGAAAACAAGTCATTCATTTCTTTGACTTTAGTCTTTAAGTTATAATTTATATGCTAACATAAAATTAGTTAATTGATTGGTTAATTTCTTCTAGTCTTTTTGGGAGAAACAAGTTACTCAGAAATAGGTATTTGCATTACAAAAGTTCCATACCAAAAGAGGATTTTGTCATAGTTTAATGCACAATAACACTTCTAGTTTAAGTGCCATACACAGGAGCAATGCAGCATGTAAAAACATATACTCTTTGTCAATGGCCATGAACACAAATTGAATCACTTACCAAAAAAATGGCATTATAAAATTTCAAAGGTATGTAAAACTTCACTAAATGTGTTTTTTTCTCTACTGGTAAACTACACATTTTGTGCAAATGTCTCGTGTCCTTAAAATAAACACCTGAATGCATGGCTTAGAATTTCTACAGTAGTAATATTACCAAAAGGAAAAAAAGAAGCAAGTATCAAAAAGAAAAAGAATTTTCAATCTGGATATAAAATAACAGCTAGACCCATTTAACTGCAAACTCTAATAATCTACTGTTGTTATGGAGGTTGTTACACAGTAAAATTTTTCTCTTGTAATAAGTATAAGGGAAAGGGGAAAAAAGAAATTTTATTTCATTTTGGCTTCTTGAAATAATAACGATCTTAACATCACTGTAAGGATTAATCTGCCCTTCAGGAGATATTATATATAATTCAGTGGGTAAAAACTTGGACTGATAAAAAAATTTTTTTTCTCAAGACTATTTATAGTTCCAATAATGATTTTTCTTTGAATCAAGGATCTGTCATTCAGTGTTATCATGATTGAGAACAAAGATTCAAAATTTCAATAATAAATGTTTCAAGATCATGCTTTTAAAAAGCTGATGTTGATTTTAGTTATCAAAATAAAATAAATTTATGTACAATTTGTTGTATCTCTCCTCTTATCACAGGCTTGTTTGACTCATTTTCCTAGAAAATTATTTGTACTTAATATGTAATTTTTTATAGAAATTTATGTGCTATATCAGGAAAGACAGCACTTTTTTTATATACAGATGTGAAAAAACTTGACTTTCATAGTTTTTGTAATAAAATTGCTTAAGAAACTAGATATGCTATTTGCAAGAGGCTCAACTCCATATGTATTAGAATCCATGATTAAGAGAAAATACAGCTTTAAGGTGAAGATGAGCACCATACTTTCATTGTATTCTGTCAGATGACCAAATAACTTGCTGGTCTTGATCTGGTCCTTTTAAAAGTTGGGACAATGTTACAATTGAGCTTACTTACATCCATTTCAAGAAAACATTTAACTTTAGCGTCAGTAGCCACTTCCATAGATAGAAAAAATTTATTCATTTCAATTTAAAAGACACAACAGCAAAATATGGTAGTGGATATTACAAGGGAACTGCTCTGAAACGTGGTTGTGGTTGATCTCAGTAAATGAATTAAATAAAAGAGTCCAGGCACAATTCAGGGGGCATGGGGTTAGTTAATGATAACATTCTGAACACAGGTTGAGGCAGACAACTAGTGTGAGTGGTCAATAAAACCATGAATGGAATATTCCAGACAACTGGAAGAAATTGATTCAGCAGGGTTCACTGATTTACGGTCCTGTGTAATTCAGCACACAGGACAGTTCCCAAAGACACTACTTTTTTCCAAGTAGAGAGGACTAAACCTTTAAATAACCAGACCTACTCATTTAATTCTACTTCTTGATGTCTCATTTATACCTGCATGTGACCTTAATCCCAAAGGAATTATCTTCCTTCATCCAAAAAGCTCTGTGGTCTGTGTTTCACATGATGCTGACACCTACAGACCTGATAAGAAGCTTCATATTACCTGAAGTTATGACAGGTTTGCCACTGGGCCTTGCTGTATTAACTTAATTTTCAACTTGGTTAACTAGGAAAAAGTGAGAAAGAGATCATCCAAGTTATGGAAAAGAGTCACTTTACCAACACCGGGTGGTCCCTTCGGAGCCAAGTGCTCTGGGCCATTTATATGGAAGGACCTTCTAAGAGCTATAGTATAGAAAGCTGAAATGAGGTGCTCGGACTTGTGGGGGTTTTTGATGAAGAAAGAAGCTTTGAAAATCTGCTAAAATTCTGCCTAGGGCCATGTGGCATAACTGTAGATGGTAACTCAAGAATAGTGAGGCCTTCTTTGCAGACTCTGTTAGTAATAGAAATGCTCTTTTGGGGCAAAGACTTTGAGTTAATTTTTAAGAGAGAGAACTGCAATTCAAGACAATCTTTGTTTCTGATCAAAGGATTAATTCCATTGCAGCTACATCTGTTCACTATGGTTAAAATTAGAATGATTTGCAATAAAACTAAAATGTATACATATGAGAAAATGCTTAAAAGAATATATTCTTCTTCATAACTATTTGCAGGTGGGTATTTCCTGTTCTGAAACTGAGTGTTAAGGGATGAAGCACAGAAATAGTATAAGAATAGTTTTCTAAATAATGAGCAGCTTAATTTAATAGAGAACTTTGATTTTTGCTAATAAAAAATGACTGAGTTCTCAGTCCTTGAAAAGAAATGCTCTAAGTTGTATTTATAGGCAAGAAGAAGAAGGGCTATCTCCATATCTCCAGTTATGTTGGTAGCCCTGCTGTTCTGGTTTGTGAGATGATATTAGTCTTAAGGACTCCACAGGGTTAACAGGTCTGTAATCTTGATGTCTTCTTTATTTCTTTAGTGGATTTACAAATTTAGAGATAAATTTTCTAGTCTAGCTGAGGGTTCTAAAGAGTACTAAAAAGTCATGAAAATATTCTAGCAGCGGAAGGAAGGGAGCAATGGCCCAAACATTGCAGAAGGGAGAACATATAACATAGAAAAACTGGGGTTTTGTTAGAAAAAAAAACCTTATGAGATATTGATATTATTAAAGTGAGACAAATATAAAAGCTCTCAGGTCTTTCATTGTGTAGATGATTGTTACTCTTTGTGTTTTGAAAGTACCAACAGCAGAAAAGGCATTCCCTAGGTTTCCTTGACAAATAATAACGTTGTTAGCCTTGAGTTAGCTCATGATCAATCCTGAAGAAATAGCGGTGATTTTATTAGAGTGCCAATTCTACTGGTTTGTCAGCTGTAATTGTAAGAAAATATGAAGATCCTGAGATTTGAGAATGTACCCTAGATGGTTGACCAGATAGTTATGTGGCCTGAAAGCAGAGTTTCTTATTTGCCCAAGTATACAGTGTATATTTGTAAATAATGGTATTGATTCTCAATAGTCATATGTGTATATTAGCCATATTATTCAGTAATAAGCTTTATGCATGCTATCATGATTAATAAATTGGCACCAAACTTAGCAAACTAACCCCTCAACTAAGAAGATTCAAACAACCCACTCTGGCTCACAAAACTTGGTTATATATGTCTGGTTTCAGAATATATCCCTAAAAATTCAACTGGAACCTAAAATTTAAGCAAGCCCATATTTTAAAATATTGATACTAAATTTCATGACATCTAGTTCATCATAATACTAGAAATACTAGAAACATTTAGTTTAATTTTTTTGCCTTTTTTAGAATTAACACAGTCTTTATTTTTAAAAACAAAAGGTAATATTGGAATGCAACTGTGTGATTAATCAGGTTCTTTGCTACATAAATACAATATTTAAATTAACTACCATACATTATTATAAGGCAGACATAAAAACTAATGAATGCTACTATATAATGTCACTAAATTTGATGAATATCACTAAATAAGGCCCATAGAAAAATATACTATAAAATTTATTTGCTTACTTGGCTTCCTTCATTGAATTATTTTCTATGATTTATACAGATTTATATGTTATTTTTCATATATAATTTAAAGCAGCTTATATGACTAACAGTTTATCTAAAATATTTTCAATCAACCTCTACTACTATTCACTTTTGACAATATGAAGAAGAAACAAGAATCATGTATAAAACCATTTTCTTTTCCTGGGTCTTTTTGCTTATTTCCTGTAAGTATAGCAATAAACAACTAAATGTCTCAGCTATAACTTAGGCATAGATCTCAGCCTAAATTGCTTTAGCAGTGAGAAATAAAAGAAATTTTAATACTTTTAACAAGTTAAAAACACTGAATTCTTAAGTAACTATAGTTCACTAGCCGTCCACAAGCAAATGAAAGAGGAAGTAGAAGGCCAAATTGTTAAGAAACCCAATTTGTTAATGGTTGACCTCAGATATTTGATGGGTGAAGCAGCAATGTATTTGTTATGAGTTTCATTTTTAATATGACACACTATTAATTGCAATTCAGTAAAACTAGCTTCATGTTTGGACTTAATAATAATAGATATAAAAATGAAACAAAATTATTATTTTTGTTTTTGTTATATTATTTTAAAATCTCATTATACATCCACAAATATATAATTTCACTAGACATAAACTACATACATGCAGATGTTACTTAAACATATAAATGCAATCATATCAACATGTTACTTATTTGTATTTTTCAGTGTTTAGTATCTACTGAGATTCGCAGATACTAAATGGGTTACTTAGCATTTATAGTGGGTAGGTAATATGACAGATTGTGCCTTACGTTACAGGTACTCTTTCCATGGAAACCTACTGCCCACATTCAAGGTTTTGTTTAGGTTTGACTTGGGTATACAAGGATACTTGCTCTTAAACCAAAAATGGTAACACATTGGTAACCTGGTATCTTGATTTCAATTGAAGAAGAAAAGTGTGATGAAATAGATTAACAGAGAGTTGTGCTTACCTTCATAAGTCCCACTTTCAAGAAGAGCACCACTTTTCTCCAATTCCATAAAATCTTCAACGGTGATGAAAATATAGTCCACTCCAGGGACCTCACCCTCCTTATGTGGCCTTGTGGTGCCTGAATAAGAAAAATCAAAAACAAAAGAAAGATTCTAAGTGATCTGTTGTTGAACTTTAGAAATACCACCCGGCTTTTAAATATTCAGTTATACTTGATTGTACAACCTGATACTTAGAAACTTGCATTTGTCCTTCTGTTTGCTTGTTAACGGAAAAGAGCAGGGATTAGAGATTAAAGTAAATATACAAAGCATTTTCATCATCTAGTTTATAAAGAGTTCATTGCCACGGAATGCAGCTGAATAGGTTTTTCAATGAAAAATAGACCATTGTGCCCTATTTGAAGAGGTGGTTTGAATATTGGGTCAAGAGTCAACTAGCTCAGGAATGTACATATCTCATTTTCATGAATGGTCCTCTATTGTTCTTTAGACTGCTTTGCTATGACATGAAATACAATGAAAAATAGAAATGTTAGCAAAATGTCAATTTATTTGTATGTTTTCATGATCTGCTCCTTTAGGAGTGGAGCTGTTTGTTTCCATTTGTTAATTTTGCACCAAATAAAAACTCATGTTTGATTTAAAGAGTCACAAAATTATGACTAATACTTAAAATTAAATCAATAAATAATAATTAAAATTGCATAATAATTATAACTGAGTATTATGATGTTCGTAATATAGGTACTTTCCTCTCTCCCTCCCTTTCTCCATCCCTCATTCCTTTCTTCCCTCCTTCCCTAATTAATGCCTTTAATTCTGACTGACTAGGGAGGTGACATGCTCTCAGAGGTTACTTCGTGGTGCCACCACTCTTGTTTCTTGTATCACCTCTAGAGTGACTGGAGCTTCTGTGGCCAGGGTTACAGGAATGCCAGCCTGTTGCTCAGCACAGCTCTACTAGAAAACTCAGGCTTCCAGACCTGTCGTCCACTTTGTGAGGCAAGAATTAAAATAGAGACATATTAAAGGCTATGGGTTTGTTTTCTGGCACTCTTTCTTCCCTAAACTTTCCCCAAACTTCTTTTTTTTTTCTATGCCACCTACATAAGACATTTGCATGGTCAGATTGGAATTTACATAATACATACATGCGAATAGTATGCAGAAACATGCAGAAGGCAAATATATAAGCAAAATAATAAACAGTACACACTGGCAGTCTTCTTCATATTTAAAATCTCCTCCATGTTCTCTATATATTAAACAAAAAGTATTTCAAACCCTTAAATTTTATTTTCACCCTCCAAAATCTTTATTAACTAGGCCACGAAAATAGCCAGTCAGTTGGTCTATTAAGATCAAATCTGAAACGCAATGAGAAGCATAAACACATATTAGAATATATAATGTGTTAGGGAAATTGATTTCTGGTAAAATATAATTTCCATTGAAAACATTTTTTAAGATTTGAAGGCATTATTTCCTAAAATTAAATTTCATAACCCTTCTTTGGGGGTTGTAAAACAATCTTTCAAAAATAATCATGTATAATGACTTTCCCTTGAATTTGTTATTTTATTTTGTTTAACTGAGTCATTTTATAATATTTCCTACAGCTTTTATGCTGTAAAATATAAACCTCCCACACTGAGTATGCATAATGTTGTCAAATTAATGTTTCTATGAGAACTTTAACTTTTAATATCCTGACTTTTATGTGCTTAACCCTTGTGAATTAAAAGCACATTATCATGGTTTTTGGCAATCAATTTGCTTTTCTGTTTATTTAGAACACACTGTAATCATTAAGAAAAATCATATAACAAAGTTTCAATTTTCTTTCTTAATTTATCTGCATATTTCAGAAGCTACACGCTTGGTTAACTACTCTCAGTGAGGTAATACACGGCTAGCACATGAGCACGGGACCACAGTCTTGAGGTCAACTTCCAGGGCAACCATCTGGACCGGAGTTACTTGCCTATACCAGATTTTGATGACTGCCTTTGTAATTGTGCTCTCTTTAGGAGGACCATCAATAGTTTGTTTCACGGAGTGATTTTCCATCTCTAACTTTTACCTCAGGCCAAAGTGACCGAATTCATGCATAAGAGATGCAGAGTTCCAATGGCTTCATCAGTGTCACTTGCTGCTGTTGACATGATCGATGCTGACTGCCTATTCGGACCCGGGGCTCACCTACTTCATTGTTGTTCGAAGACATTCTACAGTGCAATCTCAAATGCTGCAATTACTGTCTTTAACATCAATCTCCCATACTCTTTTCTCAATCTGTTCTTTCTAATTATAACCTCCAGTCTCGATTTCTCTTAATTTCCCTGTTGTTCCTCCAGTTTGGCTTCATTTGCTTCTCTAACTACTAAGGAACTGGAAACAACCTAGAACCTCTTCTTTCTTTTAGTTCACTTTTACCATTTCCAGATTCATAATTCGTTATTGGCTGTTTCATTCATAGATTGAAGTTGCTGCAGAAAGCCATGAACTTTCACTAACAGAGTACCCTACAAATTTAGATTATCTAATGTCAATTTGACTCACCTGATACTTGGCAATCCTTTTATACTAGTCTTCCCCCTTTGTCACAATCCCAATATTTTCTAATATTCAACTGTTTTGACTTTCAGCAAAAAATATTAGCTCATTCTTCTTTTGGTTAAGTAAGAAATAATTTGAAGTCAAATTCCCTTTTCTGAATTTCTGCCTCTCATATCTGTATTATCATTATCATTAGTTGGAATCATCTGTCCATGTTGCTAAGCTTTTCCTCTGCCTATGGTCACTACCTTCACCTACACACACACCTTTCCCTTTGTCCAGAGGCAAACACTTTCAGCTCTTTAAATTGAATTTTTGATTTACCTCCATATTTTAATTAATTTATTTATGATGTATCTTGTTTTTTTACTTTAGGCATTATTTTTTTAATTTATTGGTAAAGAAAATGAGTATTTAGCTTTTTTTTTGCCCTCACTTCTGTACATTACTTTCTTTCTTTCCTAATCACATTCTCCCAATAAAAATAAAATGTTAGATTACTATTTAATGTTTACAATAATACTATGTAAGTCTATTCCCAGCTGAACTTATAGTGTACTGACTCATTTAGCTTTCATAACTTTTTGTTTACTCTAGATTTAATGTTTTCATTTCCAATTTTCCATGTATTAACTGATAATCAATCAATTAACTCTCTCTTTACTGAATAAATATCCTCTCAAAATATACAAGTATACTCACTATTTCATCATGTTTATCCTATTGAAGAAATATCTCTTGGAGCCTTCTGACCTGCTCCAATCTAGACTATGTTGGCTTACCACACAGTTGTCATCCTGAGGTCACCTTTTGCCATCATCCTCAGGATTCTCTTTACCTGTTTCCTGTATTGTATCCCTCCTCTCCCTGATGTTTTTCTTTTTTTGTGGTCTATTTCCTCATTTTAGCTGAGCACATCTGTCAGAAACTTTCTGTCAAAGGCTGCATGGGAGATACATTTTTGAGACTTTGTGTGTCTGAACATTTTTTTATTCCTCCCTCACAAGTAGCAAATTAGACTCAAAATTTTAGGAAAATAGAATGATAACATATTTTCTCCATCCTGCATCTCTCTCTCTCTCTCTCTCTCTCTCTCTCTCTCTCTCTCTCTGTGTGTGTGTGTGTGTTATTACCACCATTCTTCTAGTCATTCATGCTTTGAAACATTCAAGATCCCCCTCATTCTTTTATTCCATCTCCAAATATTTGGCAAATTCTATGTCCTTTAACATCACAATATTGTCCTTCCTTTCTTCACTATTTCTGGTCAACATACTGTCCTCTTTTACCAGGCAATGGCTATGTCACTGGTGTGCCTGCCTGCCCCTCTTAGTTTAGTCCTGATTAGCCCTGCTAAGCAGGAGGCTGATCACATACCCTCTCCAAAGGGCTTATCTACCCAATCTCTAGTGAAGAAACTTGGCTGATATAGGTAAGGTGAAAAAAATACTGAGAGTTAAAAAATAATCTGAAAAAAGCTCATATTCTATTATTGATAATAAAAATAACTCATTGTATGGAGGTTGTAGAGTCTCTTCAGATAAACTAATCTTGATAAAACATGTGAAAGGACATAAATAAGAATTTTCTGCTTAAGAAATATCTTTCTTTTTTGATTGTCACATATCACCCCTTTTTCCTTTTTGCCTACATTATCCACCATTAGAGTTACTCTTTGGTTTAGACAAAACATAAACTATCCTTAAAATGTATGCTCTCATAGATAAGAATGTGAGCCATGAAATCAAACAACTTGAGCTTTTTGGAGCTCTGCTATTTACTATTAGCATTACCTTGTGTATGGTCCTTCACCTCTATAAACTCTAGTTTTCTTATTTATAAAATGAAAATAATACTAGTAGAATCTTTAAATGGTTGATTTGAAGAACAAATGAGATAATCCATATACAGTAGTAAAGACAATGTATGGAACATACTAAGTACTCGAAAAGGATTGTTTCTGAAAAAACATAAATGACATTATGAATAGTTTTTTTTCTCTCCATGAATTCTTGCCACCATATTGAATACTTACTATGTGCCACGTACTATTCAAGAGACTTGGGTATATCTTTGGATAATATAGAATAAGTTCCTTTCTCTCATGGAGCATATATTCTAAGAAGGAAAAACAGAATAAACTAAAGAAAATAAAGTAAATTATAAAATGTGCTTCAAAGAGTTAAATCTTATTAAAATGACCATAAAGAAAATCATTAGCACCTATAGACGATATAGCTAGGTTATTAACTGTTAACTTAGATGATACAGGGCAAAGGTTTGAAGAGAAGAGAGACTGAAAAGGACCTGAAGAAAAGCAGAGTTCTACAACACTCGTGTGCTACAGGATTCCCAGGGGTGAATGACAGTTTGGCTAGAGACTTCTGAGAAGCAACAGGAGCTCTACAAAGTGCCTGTTTATATTTTAAAGAACTGCTAAATTTCTAAAGAGAAACATCACTTATTTTATATACTGCTTGTTCTAGCTTTGGTCAATTGGCTTATACATTGGTGCAAAATGAAGGCATTTTTAAACTTCCAAGGATATTTTCATAGAAACAATAATTATGATAGTGCATGGTGGGTTCTGATGACCGGTGTATGTGCACGCGCGCACCCACACCCACACCCCCCACACACACACACCCTCTCATTTTTAAAGGAAGAAAGTAGAAATGTGGTATGGCAGAAAGGTTCTTAGAATTAAAATTCAGGATATCCATATTCTCTTTTGTTTTAACATTTTAGATATGTGGTCCTGGATTAAAACATCATTTAGTTCATCATCGGTTTCTTTATCATGAAATGAGGCGAATAATACATATGTGAAATGATATTATGAAAAGTAAAAGCATGAACACTGTGGCTTTATCTTTTACTGCTTCATTCTTCTTTAGTAATATTAATAGTACTACTAAAAATAATACAATTCTAACAAACATTATTGATAGTATCTTATTTTTGTAATCTGTTCTATTCAAAGTATTAAATGAATTAATTTAAGCTAACAATTCTTAAAAAGATAAATTTATTATGCCCAAAGACATAAAGAAATATAAGTTGAGATATAAATCCATTTATTTTGATTACATACTAAAATATGGGAAACCATAGTTTATACTTTTGAGGGTCCTTTAGTATTTTGTTAGACAGATACTTATAACTAGGAGAGCTTATGGACCAGGTTGCAAGAAGTTTGCTGAATCATATTAAAGTGTGAAAATGTTCACACAACCTACAGGCACAGAATCTTTAAGAACAAAAGTCTGAAAGCATAATTTGAGATCTATGTGTACAGAAAAAAATATATTAGTATGTGTTAAGTCGATTGGCACTAGAAAGAAAAAGTAATTGGCTGAAGGAAAAAGTTATTGGTGACCTATGAACACCCCTTTGGAAAGAAATACAATTCTAAAATTAAGAAAATAATCTGAAATGTAATGAAGTGTTACATAACAGTAATATGTTACTAAAGGTAATATCTAGACTGGAGAAATAGTTCAGCCGAATTTCCTAAAGTAGTTACTTACCTCCACTTTACATTGAAATAATTATAGTTACTTTCCCACTTCAACTGATTATGAATAGAGAGATGACAGTGAAGTAAGATTCAACAGTAATAACAGGTAATCACCCAACATTAGGAATAGAGTGGAAGTTAGGGAGAATAAAAGAGGAAATATAGATGATTCATTATATAGCTAAAGATGATGATCACTTTCTTTTATTGTTCTTCTGTATTTGGTTGGGACTTTCTAAAGCAGTGTTTAGAAAAGTTTAATAAATTTTATTACCCAAATTATGATTTATACATTTCAATCTTTATATCTTCCGGACCACTCTTCTAAACAAAAACTAAATAGAACAGAAATGGAAGAAATGTTAGTAAATTGAGTTTTTGCTTTATCTCTTATCATTTAATTTATTTTAAAAACTTATTTAATAATTGCTAAATTAGGTAGTACATGAATAAATCTTCTTCATGAGTTAATAAAAGCATACAGTACTTCTCTTTAAAGATACATCTGAAGAAAATGAATTTGCCCCCAAATGGTTAGCTTATTATTGATACATAGTGAAAGAACATGAAGACCACTTGTTATTTTGTTACCATGGCAACTGAGAGTGCCAATGGAATTTTTTTATTCTACTTTTTAAATGAAAGAATATTAACTTTTTTTTTTTGCCTTAGAAAGAAAAGAGTCTGACTTGTTTGTGGTAGTTCTAAAGCACATTTCACTTCAATTATCTAATGTTTCTTCATTTTCACAAAATGCTTTAAATAAACAGTCATTGACTTACAGGAAAGTATTACTACCTAGATGATGGTCGGTGCAGTCATCTATTGTGACCTATGTTGACATACTGAAAGTTCTACAGAACTCACTGCATTTCAGATACACAATACTTATTTGCTAAAGTATATTGATTGTTAATAGTTAATGTGTTCTAAGCAGGTGGGTCACTGTGTAAAAATCTAAGAAACTGAATTCTTTTCTTATGCACGTTTATGAATGTATTTTTTTTTATTCCTGATGTTTCACAACTGTAAACTGGAGAAAATAAATCTTGACAGCTACAGTGACTTTCTCTGGATTAATCTTTAATTAACTTACTCTTAGATTCCTGAAGACACCTCTTTAGTTTGTCACTTACTCATTAGCAAGTGTGATCATCATTAAATTTGTGTTGTGCTTCAAATAAAAACAGTCAGGAGATACCTTGGTCAATGCTACTAAGCAATCTCCATATATCAGCCTAGGCTTTGGGTTTTATCGCACTCATTTTCAATCATATAAAATCCAGAAGTATAATTTTATACATAGAGCTGAAGTGAGCAAAAACAAATAATACAGTTTGTGTCACTGAATCCTATGTGATAGACAAATTATACAGCAATGCGAGCTTTATAGATTTCAGATCACATGATAGGGTGGATTGGGCTAAGGTCAAAAAGGAAAATCTAAAATCTGATTCAATTAATCATCTATTAGTTATAAGAATTATTTACTGCCTCAATAAAACATTATATATGTGAAGATGGCAGAGTAGGGAAACACTGCCTCCTCCAATGAACACATTAAAATTAAAACTAAATTATAAAACAATCAACCTGGAGCACCATCTAAAATCTAGCTGAACATAACCCCTATAACCAAAGATATAAAGAAGAGGACACATTGAGACTGGTAGGAGAGGCAGAGACACAAAACACTCTGACCCCACTCCCACCAGTGGTTGTTGAGCATGGGGGAAAAAAACCTGGGGTAACAATACTTATATCAGACAAAATAGACTTTAAAACAAAGGTTATAATAAGGCAGAAGAAAGAGCATTACATAATGATAAAGGGATCAATCCAACAATAGGATATAACTCTAGTAAACATTTATGCATCCCAAATAAGAACACCTTAATATATAAAACAAATATTGACTGACATAAAGAGAGAGAGATCTACAGTAATATAATCATAGTACAGGACTTTAACAACCCATTGACATCAATGGACAGAACTTTCAGACAGAAAATCAACAAGAAAACAGTGGCTTTGATGACACACTAGATAGATGGATTTAAATGATATTTTTAGAGCATTGTATCCCAAAGAAGCAGTATATACATTCTTCTCAAGCACACATGGAACATTTCCCAAGCATCTTCTCTGATGACAATGGTGTGAAACTAGAATTCAATTATAAGAAAAAAAAACTGAAAAATACACAAACATCTGGAGGCTAAATAATATACTACTGAACAATGAATGGGTTAACAATGAGATCAAAGAAAAAATCTAAAGATACCTTGAGACAAATGAAAATGAAAACACAATGACTCAAAATTTATGGGACACAGAGAAAGCAGTCTTAGGAAAATTCACAGCAATAGAGGCCTACCGCAAGCAATAAGAAGTTCTTAAATGAACAATTTAATATTACATCTAAAGAAACTAGAGAAAAAACAGTAAACAAAGCCCAAAATGAGTAGAAGGAAGAAAATAATAAATACAGAGAAGTAATAAATTTAATAAAGTCTAAAAAAATACAAAATATCAATGAAATGAAGAGCTAATTCTTTGAAAATGTAAACAAAATTGATAAACTTTTAACTAAAATCATTAGAAAAAAAGAGAATGGACTTTAAAAAATAAAATCAGAAATGATGGAGAAGTGACAACTGACTCCATAGAAAAACAAAGATTATAAGAAAATATTATAAGCAATTGTATGCCAACAAAGTAGATAGTCTGGAAGAGATGGGTACATTCCTAGCAACATACAATCTTCTAAGACTGAGTCAAGAAGAAACAGAAAATCTGAACTGACTGATTACTACTAACGGAATCAAATCAGTAATCAAAAACTCTGAAAAAACAAAAGTCCTGAACCAGAGGGTTTCACAGGTAAATTTTACCAAACAAAGGAAAACTAACACCTATTCTTCTCAAACTATTCCAAGAAAATTCAAGAAGAGAGAAGGCACCATGATTTCTTTTAATAGACCATCATTACCTTAATTTCAAAACCAGACAAAGGTATTACAAAAAAAAAAAAATTAGAAACCATAGGCCACTATCTCTTATAAATATTGATGCAAAAATCCACAACAAAATACTAGCAAACCAAATTCAGCAATATGTTAAAATCCATGATCAAGTGGGATGCAAGGTTGGGTCAATATCTGCTAATGTGATCATCACATTAATAAATTGAAAGGCAAAAATCATATGATCACATCAATATGTGAAGAAAGGTGTTAGGAAAAAATCCACCATCCATTGATAATTTAAACTCCCCGTAAAGTGAAAATAGATGGAACATATCTCGTATAATAAAGGTCATAACAAACCCACAGCTAACATTATAATGGAAAAAGCTAAAAGTGTTTTCTTTGAAATAAAGAACTAGACAATGGTATCTACTTTCACCGCTTTTATTCAAGATAGTATTGGAATTCCTAGCCACAACAATTAGAGAAGAAAGAGAAATAAAGGCATCCAAATTGTAATGAAAGAAGTAAAACAGTCATTATTTGCAGATGGCATGATACTACATATGGAGAACCTTAAAGATTCCACAAAAGTTTTAGAACTGATAAACATATTCAATAAAGTAGCAGGATACAAAATTATTATTCAGAAATTAGCTGCATTTTTATGTTTCAATAATAAACTATCAGAAAGAGAAATTAAGAAAACCATTTTATTTAAAGTTACAACAAAACAATACAATACCTAGAAATAAATTTACCCAATGAGGTAAAAAACTGGTACTC
This sequence comes from Cynopterus sphinx, assembly GCA_030015415.1. Lineage (NCBI taxonomy): Eukaryota > Metazoa > Chordata > Mammalia > Chiroptera > Pteropodidae > Cynopterus > Cynopterus sphinx. The sequence continues at coordinate 38,439,272 of CM057391.1, read as the reverse complement.
AGAAAATTATGTTTTGGAAGACAAAATTGAAGAAAATAGTAATAAATGGAAGAATATACTGTGCTTATGAACAGGAAGAATGAACATGGTTAAAATTTTCATATCACCTAAAGCAATCTATAGATTCAATGCAATTCCTATCAAAATACTAATGGCATTTTTCACAGAACTAAAACAAATAATCCTAAAGTTTAGATGGACCTGGACAAGACCCCAAATATCCATGGCAATCTTAAGAAAGAAAAACAAAGTTGGAGGTATCATGCTACTTAATATCAAGCTATACTACAAGGCTATTATAGTATAGTCAAAACAGTATGGTTCTGTCATTAAAACACACATTGATTGCTGGAATAGAATAGAGAGCCCAGAAATAAATCTTTGCCTACATGGTCACTTTACTTATGACAAATTAGGCAAGAATATACAATGAGGTAGAGACAGTCTATTTAGTAAATGGTTTTGGGAAAACTGGACAGGTACATGCCTATAAATGAAACTGGACCACCTTTTTACACCATATTCAAGAATAAACTCAAAATGAATTAAAGACTTAAATGTACAACCACAAACCACAAAACTCATAGAAGAAACCACAGTCAGTACATTCTCTTAACATTGCTCTTAGTAATATTTTTTCTGATATATTTTCTTAGGCAGGAGAAACAAAAGAAAAATTAAATACTACATCAAACTAAAAAATTTTTGCACAGTAAAGGAAACCATCAACAAAATGAAAAGACAATCTATTGAATGGGAGAAGATATTCTCCAATGATATATCAGATAAAGGGCTAAAATTCAAAATTTAAAACGAACTCACACAACTCAATACCAAAAAAATCAAACAATCCAATTAGAAATTGAGCAGAGGACCTTTCTCTAAAGATGATATAAAGATGTCCAGTAGACATATGAAAAGGTGCTCAATGTCACTAATTATGAGAGAAATGCAAATTAAAACCATAGTAAGCTATCAGCTTATATTGTTTATCGGCTATCATCAATAAATCAAAAAAGAAGTGTTAGTGGGGATGTGGAGAAGGGAATCCTTGTGCTCTGTTAAGGGAAACTGCAAATTGATACAGCCACGATGGAAAACAGTCTGGTATTTCCTCAAAAGTTAAAAATTGAACTATCATATGACCCAGCAAGGTAACTTCTGGGTACTTATATGAAAAAAACCAAAACACTAACTAGAGAAGATGTATACTTCCCCATGTTCGCTGTAGCACTATTTACAATAGCCAAGATATGGAAGCAACCTAAGTGCCCAAAAAATAAACAATTGGATAAAGACCTGGTGGTACGTATATACAATGGAATACCACTCAGCCATAAAAAATATGAAATCCTACCATTTGCAATGACCTGATGAACCTAGAGAGTATTATGCTCAGTGAAATAAGGCAGATAGAGAAAGACAAATAGTATAAATTTTAGTTACGTGTAGAATCTAAAGAACAAAACTTGTAATTGCCAGATGAGAGGGGTTTGGGATGGTTGGATGAAAAAAGTGAAGGGATTAAAAGTAGCAACAAAAATAGTAATGGAAGTGTGAAGTGTAAAATAGGAATATATTCAATAATATTGTATCTATGTAGTGCCAGGTGGGTACTAGATCAGTCTGGGGGATCATTTTGTAAATTACATAAATGGCTAACCACTATATTGTACACCTAAAACTAATATATATTGAATGTCGATTTTAAGTAAAATAAAAATTTTAAATAAAATTATATAGATAAAAAAGGAAAAAATTATGCATGTTTTAGAAAACATCAAAGATCTGACAAATCTATTTGCAAAATACCAGGAGTAACTTTGACATAGTTTTTTAGTGTATTGCTTCAAACCTCAGTAATTATTTCAAAACTCTCTTATCTACTAAAAGAGTATACATTTAATTATTGTTTAAATCTACATTCATATAAACTAATGTTATGTATCTTTCAGACACAGATAAATTTTTAAAGAAAAGAACCTCTCTTTGAATACCTTTGGATATAAAGTTTTATTCTATGGCACCAACTGCTGTTTTACACCTTAACATTTTGAATTGAGGCAGTATCATACCCAAAGGAGTGGTTCTTAAATAGTAGGATTCATTAGAATCACATAGAGGATTTGCTAAACACAAACTGATACGCGTTATGCCCAGAGTTTCTGATTCTGTAAGTCAGGCTGGGGCCTGAGAATTGCATTTCTAACTAGTTCTCAAGTGATGTTGATGTTTATAGTTCAGCGACAATAATTTGAGAACCACTGCTCAAAACTCATTCAGATCTCAGGAAACCCAAACTAAAAGCAGTGTTAAACTTCATCATTAATTTAATTAAAACAGCTCAGAGCATGAAGTTCATGACCTTGGCATTGGCCCTAGAGTAATCTATAGCTACCTATTGTGTTCAGAGAAAACAAGCCACTCTTTGTTTGTTGGTGTATAGGTGAATAGAGTCATGAGAGGTAACCTGGATCACTGCAGTGTTCTCTAATGTTACCTTACATTGCTTTTGCATAGTTTTCTTAGAAGTTAATTGAATTTGGAAAATAATGGTCAAATCTCCATTCGTGGTTGCTTATAACTTTCCTTATTTGAAGTAATATAAACATCTTGGTTCTACATGGGCAACAAATCATATGGCTTAAATTCTGAAAGACATGGGTTTGAACATAGCTCACCAGGGTGATAACTGGCAAAATGGCAAGAAAAAACAAGTGTCTAATGCAGAAGATCTCTTAAATTTTGCAAAAAAAAAATCTATGGTGGTTGTCAAAAACAGAATATGCAAATGAAAAAGCTGTGGATCTCTAATAAGCAAGAGAAAATACCATCTCATTATTTCCCCATGCCAAGGTAACTGATTCACTAAATGTTAAATTACAATTTTCTACAACTATACTAATCATACTAAATCAGGGGATGGGCAACATACATTGTAGAATTAGTACCCATAAAGCTCTCTCTTAAAACAAATTATTTAGACAAACACATCTTTTGATTAACTCCATGATTTCACTTACACAATTATGTCCCTGATATAAACTAGAGAAAATGAAGGGGAGACGACAGGAATGTCATTCCAAAGTTAAATTTTATTTTATAGTACTTTGTCAGTCAAATTTAAAACCGATGATAATGAGTAAGAAAGCTAGGCAATGTTTAGGGTGATCATTTTTGAAGTTAACACATGGGTATACATGTTTAATTTTAAGGTTTCTACACTAAATGATCATACTTAATTACTGACAGTGCCAAGACATGGCTGTCCGCTAACACAAAAACACCCACACACTGAGGAAAAACTAAGGCAAAATGATTGATTTCATAATTGCATAGCATTTGCATCATTCCTACTTTGCTGTCAAATTATTAGTAACCTAAATCTTATCCATTCCTTCACACCAAAGTCCATTTTCTCCGCTCATCAGATTTCTGAGTAAACTTTACCTGCACAAATTCTTTTCTTCATCAAAATTCACAGTCCAAAATAATTCACTGCTCATAGATACAGGGACATGATTAGATAAAATGACTCATCCATGTAAAATCAGATTCTTAGGTAGCTGTATTATTAGATTTTTGATCCATTCTCACAGTATATAATAAACCTAACTCCAGGATAAGGGAACACTGCACTTTTACTGATAAAATAGGGTAGCAAACCATAATCCAACGATTCTTGAAGTTAACTATTAATTTCTTGAGTTTTTAAGAGAATGGAAGAAGATGAATGTTCCTTCTGTTATCACTTAAAACATTTTGCAACTTTGCTTTTAATTCTTCAATATTTAATTTAGATATGTTCTATATCTGGCATTCCATAGGATTAGTTAAAAAAAGGTTTTTGGTTACCTGATTTATTATTTAACAGGTAATATTTCAAGATTATATACTGAGTTAAAAGAAAGGAAAGATTAGTGACTTTTTATAGAAACAACATAGTTTGAAGCTTTTCTATCCTCCTCATGTAAAACTAATCTGGGTCAGAACTAAACTGCACAGATAGACACAGCCCTCTGAGTTATGCAGAGACACTCTACTCTTTGACTTTCACTACATAGAAGATTTAGTGGATCATAACTTTATCACTTCATTTCTATCAAAATCAAAATCTTTCAACGACATTAACTTTTTGTATAACCATATGCCTCTGTGGCATTCTGTATTCTGAAATGCCCAACGTACCTCATAAAGCAGAGTCTATACAATACCAGAAAATCCAAATGAAGGTAACTATTCAAGGATTTCAAACATTAAAATGTTTGTAAGATTAAATGGCAAAAGTCATCTATATAGTGATCGAATTGTACTTATTGAAGTTCTCAAGTATACACATATCAAATTATCATGGAGAGAAGAAAAGAAGGGAGAGGAGACAGGAGGAAATATTAATGGGCACTCACTAGGTGCCCTAGGAGAAGTGCTTTCATTCTTGTTAAAAATCTCGAGTTAGAGAAGTCTGTGCATCTGGTGTACTTTATGTTCACAATACTTGCTATAGTATTAGTTAATAGTTTATTACACTATCTCTTATTGAAGAAAAACAGAACAGAAACCACAGTTCAACTTCCCTATTTTGAAAAAAAATCACAGATTTGGCAAATGTTATAGCAGAAAAATATTCAGCAACAGCTGACAGGCTCTTAATTCCAAACTCTCTACCAGGGAGTGGTCATGTATAGAAAACACCTGCTTATATTTTGGGGTAATTCTCTCTACTCAGATCAGTGCGATGGCAGGCCTGCCCTTAACTATTTAGTTGTATGAACTGGCTCTTCCTTAAGAAACTGAAACAAAAAGGAGAAAAGTGACTTGATCAAATAAAATAGTCCGCATTCTGACAAAAAAGAAAACACGAGTACTCAGATTTTTTTTCAGCCAGCTGACAATTTTATTCGTCTCTTAAGATTTAAAAAAGCGGGAATGGGGGTGGGGATGGGCCATATGGAATACTATTTTTGGCTTTTTAAGACTGATACGTGACATGAAGTCAGCATTGCCATAGCCTAGATCTACATGACTTTTTAGGTTTGAAAGGAAGCAGGACTCAGTTTCTATGCAATGATAACCCTCAGGACCCTGTGGTGTTTTCAGGTCATTGTGATCCCTTCTTAATTATATAGCAAATTAAAAGTGATACAGAGTAGAAGAAAGAGCATTATGAGCTGTTAACTATGCATTTGTAAACTTTGTTGGATATTTTTTACATGAAAATATTAGCTAAAACCATATGGTAACAAACTCTTTTGGCTCCATTGACTCTCAGATCAGTGTTTCTGAGAATTGCAATTATCATGAGAGATTAAGAGAAGTTTTATGAATTAAAAGAACAAACATAAAATTTTAAGAGAATCTCAAAAGAATGCTATTTATGGTACTTCTGTCACTAGAGAGTGAGTTAATAGTGAATCATCAAAATAAATATTAGATTCTTTGAAGAAAATATTTGTATTTTTAGATAAGTCCTTATCTCCTTTATAGAGAATAAGAAAACCATGCCATAGGTATTATACTGAGAGCACTGCATCTTTGTGTGGTAAATAAGCATACCTTGCTGACCTTGCTGCCACTCTGAGGTATAATTACATCAGAAATGCTTCTTCAGGAATTCATCAGACACTTGATACAAGGATGAAGTATGGAGCTCCTGAGTGCTACTGAAAGTTAAATGTAAATTTTATCATGTTATATATGTAATACCTGTATGTATGCTACATGTCTACCATGAGAATCACACTGAGTATTATTTATTTGTAAGAGAAAGTGACAACCATATTCACATTTTATGTTTGATAAAAAAATTTATTATAGGATATAAAGCTTAGCAATTACATTCTGACTGGTTGACATTTGTTGATTTTGAGTGTTCTGTTAAACTTTGTGTCTGTTGGTTAGTGGCACTTGTTTTACTTCCCACAATGACTTGCTGAAAGAAACATCAGTCTCTACCATCTCATGCTGGGCCCCTTTTCTTGGGAGTGTATGAGTTGTGATCATAAAGTTGAGACCCTTTTCTTAAAAACAAAAAATGTATTTTTATAAGATTCTTTAACACAACTGTCAGTACTTGAACATGAAAATGAGTATTTACATCTTAGGAGACTAGGCACCAGTTCCAACATACTACTACAGTAAAATTTTCTTTGATGACTCTACTTTTGGAATTGCTTTTGGATTCAGAGGCACCTTTTGGGAATATCTACTATCATTACAAAATTTCAGTCCCTGAGGTTGAATTTGGCTTGCAAAGATATCAACTAAAGGTTGTTCAGATTGAAACCTAAGTGAATTTTTTGGATTACAAATTAAAGAAGTTAATATCATTTGCTTCACAATAGAGCTGTGACAAAAATAATAAAACTATTCTCTTTATGACTACACCTGAGTAATTGACAAACAAAAAAAATGACCCCCATCCCTCCAGCAATTGGAAACTATTGAACTGCCAAATTATCCCTGGGTTGACAAAGCCCTGTATTTTGGCATGGCCGTTACTCTTGTTATTGGCATAAAGTCATACCAAGGGGGACCGTAGTACACAGAAAGGGGCTTAGCCTCTGGATTGGCGTGTTATGTATCCTCCCTATTCCTAATAGTCCTTGTTTGTAGAATGTGCATAATAATGCCAACCATATGAAAGTGTTGTGAGGATTCAATGAGAAAATATTTTTAAATGCCCTATACCTGTACTCTTTTTCATTCTGATGTGCACAAGAGTCTCCTTAGAATAAGTTTCTGGCAGGAGGTCTGGGCATCGTCTCTGGTTGCACAGTTGTAACAAGCTCTCAGGTGATACTGATACTGTTAATCCATGGACCACACTTAAGAGTTGGAAGGCTTTAGCTGGGCTGTAGTTGTCAGTAACTCAGTAAGGGTTAAGTTTCCTTCCTTTCTGTATGCCATGCCTCTTTGTTACTTTAGGGGTTTAGATTTTGATCGACAACTATTGGTAGACATGTTGCAGACATACAGGTATTACAGATATAACACTGATACTATTGTATGAGAGATCTGGGGTAGCATATTAGCACAAGGAAAATGACTCGGTGTGCATACTAAAAATAAGATGAGTCTCCATGTTTATGGGTTTAATATCTTCACTTGATAATAAAAACGACTTAGGTTCCTATTGCCTGAACTACTATTTCTGGGAAGAGGTATCTGGAGCTACAAATAAAAACCAAAGCCTCATGCTGGAATGGTCTCTAATAGCAAATGTCCCATGTATCATCTCCATGGGAGTGGGCAAAGAAAGTGAACTAAAACCAAAGGAACTGAAACCAGGCAATATAGGCTTCCAGGGTCAGGAAGTTTGACCTGGAACTACCTTTTGAACAGATAAAGAGAGACTTTAATGAAGTACATGCAGGGGTGTACATAGGCAGAGAGGAAGTTGTTTCTATTAAGAGATTTATTTTATGGTCAGTTATAATGAAAATATATCTTTATCATTTCAAATTGACAATGATACTCAGCAGTGGTCTTCCCTTTGCTAAGGATTGCTGCTGGCTATTAATCATTTCAAAGATAATGAAAATATATCACCAATCTAGGTGTATTGAAATAAAATTAAACCCTACTAAACTCTAAATATTATTCTGTTTGAGGTGGCATGATGTTGTCTGGCTAACAAGCACAGTACATGCACTCTAATCAGTTTGTTATTTTGTACCCAGATAGTGTCACCTCACACGCCAAGCAGCTACTCAAAAACAATCAAGAAACAGATGCATTTTCAGTGGTTATTCACTGAGTTCTTGCAAGTAGGCTTTTAGCAATCCTTAACAAAGCACCTTCATCATATTTCCTGAAGCTTGAAAAACACTCTGTCATCTTTTAAGATTTTTAGTAGCATTTCTCACATCGTGTTATTTCATATCAATCATCACACATCCTAGAAACGGTTCCTCCATGAGGCTTTGAAATAGTTTTGATTCAGTAGTAGTATTTTGACTGTTGTATAGACTGGTAATGCAGACCCTTCAGACTCTTGTTGAACATTTTAAGTTGCTTTCCGATAATTCAAGCAACAACACAAAAATAAAAAATAAACATAAACATAGATAGACACACACATACATATAAACTTTCTGCTTTTGCACTTGGCTCACTTAGGTAACTGAAACAAAATATCTGTTTTTCTTGCTAAGTTAATTCCTTCAATGTTCTGACTCATTGGACATTCATTACATCTCTATTTCAGATTGACCACTATGGACTCTTTATGTGCTTTGTTTTTAACTCCTTTTCTGTTAAATACAGTCTGGGTGTTATTTTAAAGTATAGCTAAAGATGACTCCTGTTCAGCATAATATTTATAATATACTTTAGAATATTGATTTTAAAGTCAACCAAAAGTCTGAGTGCTTTTATCTTTTGATATTTGCATCAATGAAATGTCACAACAATGACAAAAAAAAAAAGATACCATTTTGCTAACCAGATAAGCAGCCTCATTCACAGATATGAATGAGTATGTATGCAGGACTATGTAACTGGAATCCCAAATGCAGAATGCTTAATAAATATTAATTAATATATACATTGCTTTTGCAGTCTACTTTTGCAAGCAGAGAACTCACAAATATGAGGATTATTAGCAGAATCTCAACTAAGGAGAATAACTCTCATTAATATAATTCCTTCAATAATTACAGATATCAAAGATTTGGAGTTCAAGCTTAAAAATGGAATAAATTATGTTCACTTGATATGTACATTTAATATATTTAATTAAGATAAAATAATGGCTTGAGGTAGTGGGAGATCCTGAAATACCATAAATCAAAGTAATGTTATAATATACTTTTAAGGTCAAATACATCTTGAGTATGAGGATCCTTTTAAAAGTGGTGATTTATATATTGAACATATTGTAGTTTCCTGGTAACCACTACCCTACTCTGAAATGTAATAAAGGGGAAAACAACAAAACCTCAGAACCTAAAAGAAAAAAAAAAACTGTGCTATGACTAGACCAGACACTAACCACTACTGGGTAAAGGTTTTGCCAAGTAAGAACCATCTGAAACATCAGTTTTGCTATGTAGTTTGTGTATGTACATACTTTATATGAAGATTCCTTGGAAAAGCTATAATTTACTTCATAGCAACTACAGATATTAATATGAACTTTGAACTCTCTCTATGAAATCTTTTTCTGTTTTAACAAACAACTCTTCAGTTTTATAAGCCAGCCATTGTCCCAAGGTAATGAGGAGATTCCTACCGTCAACCAGTGAGAGAAAGAGGCAAAAAATTAGACATCTCTGCAGGTTAATATTCACAACTTTCTGCATTTGAATTTCCCCTATAGATTCCTATTCTCAACTGATCTCTTAATTTGGACCAACTGCAACAAATATTTTTTTCTTACATTATTTTTAATTTTTAAAAATTCTCCTTCCCTTAATATCCATCTGATATACTCTGTCCTTAAAAAAAAAGTCTACCCAAATTCATCAACTCCTTTAAATTCTTTAAATATGTATTATAAATTTGGCTCCATTCTTAGCCAATGGGTGCTATGATAATCATTGATTCACTCAAATTCTCTGTTAATCATATTTTTGTTTACATCATTTGACTTTTAGGTGGCAAACAATAAGACAACAATTTAATCAATGGAATATTGTCAAGGATAGAGAATATCCAAACCATTTCAGTCTCTGAAACTGTCCCCATCTCCCATCTACCCTCACTATACTTTAGTACTTTGAGGTTAAATTTTTCTTTATGTTCATCTTTGTACCCCCAGCATCTAACACAGGGCATGTACAACAAATAGTTATAAATAATTGAGAAAGTACTAGATAATGAATATTGCTCTTCACAATGATATCTTGAAAATTACAAGAAATTGTTCAGTTGAGAAGGCAAACTAATAGTTTTTTTAGCAACAAGGTCAAAAACAGAAAGAATATACTGGTTAACCAGAAAGTTTCATTACCAAAAATTATTCTAAATCTCTAGCATTAGGGTTAACACCATTTACTTCTCACATCGTCATTGAAGCAAAGAACATGAACTCTTGAGCCACCTATGTACAAATCTTGACTTTGTTACTTATTACCTGGGTGAACTTGGAAAGTTATTTAATTTTTCTAAGCTTCAGTTTCTTCACTTGTAAAACTGTCACAATAACATATCACTATCCTTATAGTGTTATGAGGATTAAATGGAGTAATATTTTTGAGTTGTCTGAAATATCTGGCACATATTAAGCATTCTATAATATTGTTAAAAAATAGATACTTCTGGCAGCTCACAATATGATGTCTTGAACAAATCTGGTCCCACATGATGCTCTATGCAATTACATATCAAATAGGTTTTGAGAATGTTGCATTTTCTGGAGAGTCACAATATAAATTTCTAAATTTAAAGCTTTAAAAAATTTAAAGCCAAAATACTTGTTTAAATATATTTACACCAGCATCTCCCAAGTCTATTTTAGCACCTCCTCTTCCCCTACACAGCAGATGTAACTACCCCATAGCACTAGTTCTGGATAACACATTTGGGGAAACTCTAAGTGTGCACCTATTGCTGCTTTGTTTTGAAATCATTTTTATGAATTCATATTTGTATATAAATGTAGTTATATGTATATATTTTGAGTCACAATTATAATGAGGGTACGAATTTTTGTTTTAATATTTCTTTTTATTTATCTACTTGCTCCTTTTCTTTCTATTTTGCCACAATCCTTTATACTGGATTCTGCATAAATGCCAAACATGCTCATTTAAATGTAACATAGAATGTTATTTTAAAACAATAAATTTAGGACTTATGGTTTCAGAGGTGTCTGGATTAACAACTCCAAACAAAGCTTCTATGTAGCCACATGCATAAAACTTTCCTTTCAGGGAGAAAGGGCTGAAAGAAAACAACAACTTTATAGCATTACAAAATCCAAGACAGATGGAAAACCTGTCGCCCAAATCTGAAGGAGGTCTCATGTCAACATAAAGGCAACGGAGCTGAGTTAGTTGATGACCTATAACATGATATAACTGAGCAAGAAGGGGAAAACTCCTGTCTAAAAGGAAGTGGGCAGAGCTTCGCCTTTCCTTCTTTTCTTCCTTACAGCTCAGCGCCCTGACTTCTAAAGAAGAGAGAACTTTCTCCTTACAGTACAAATGGTACTTGCGAAACAACCTTCAGGGCAGCCTCACCCAGAGGCAATGAGCAGTAAGAGCGCCCCCTCTTCCATATACAAACTTCAACATGTGATGAAATTTAAACAAAATCAAGGGAGCACAACTATTTTCAATTGATTTTTAACACAGGTGTAGATGCAGTTAGATGGAAGAAAGATAGCCTTTTCAACAAATGGTGCTTGAGCAAATAGAACATCGATAGGCAATAAATAAATAAAAATGGACAACTTAAACCTCACACATTTTACAAAAATTAACTCAAAATGGATTATAGACTTAAATATAAAATATGTAACTATAAACCTTAGAAGAAAATAGAGGAGAAAAACTTTTGAGATCTATGGCTAGCCAAGAATTCTTAGACTTGCCACTAAGATCACAACCCCTAGAAGAAAAAAATGATAAACTGGACTTCATAAAATTAGAACAATTTGCTCCATGAAGGATCCTATTAGGAACAAGAAAATAGAAAGTGGGGACTAAGAAAAAATAAAAATTTAAAAAATCCTCAAAGTTATCAGTAAAAAACAATTTAATTATAAAATGTGCCATTGATAGAAAGAGATATTTTACCAAAAGAGATATATAGATGGCAAATAAGCACATGAAAAGATGTTCATAATCATTAGCTATTACACAAATACACATTGTTACCATAATGAGATATCAATACTCACCTATCACAATGACTAAAATAAAACAATGACAACACAAAATTGAAGTGATTGGTGGTAGAATGTAAAATAGTATAGCCCCTCTGAACAATAATTTGGCAGTTTCTTTAAAAACGAAACATACAATTGCCATACAACCCAGAAATTGCAATACTGGCCATTTATCCTAGAGAAATGAAAAGTTGTGTTCACTTGAAAGCCTGAACATAAACAAACCAGTTTTATTGGTAATAGTCTCAAAGTAGAAGCGACCCAGATGTCTGTCCTTCAACAGTGAAAGTTAAACAAACTATGGAACATTCATACCATAAAATACTAAATAGCAGTGAACAGAATAAAGCTATTAAAACATTCAAAAAATGAATAAATTGCCAGAGAATTATGCTGAGTAAAAAAGTCAGTCCCAAAAGGTTACATACTCTATGGCTCCATTTATGTAACATTCTTGAAATGACAAAATGATAGAAATGGAGAACAAATTATTGGTTGCCAAGGGTAAAGGAGGGGTCGTAGGTGGGAGGGAAAGGTGCTGGCTACAAAAGGCATCTTTGTGGTGAAGGAAACATCTGAATCTCGACTCTGCCAATGTCAATAACCTGGTTGTAATATTGTACTACAGTTTTGCAGATGTTATCTTTTTGGAACTGGGTACAGGGTGAATGGAATCTCTCTGTATTATGTCTTAAAATGTCATGTAAATCTCAAAATAAAAAGTTTAACTGAAAAAAAAATCTTAACTAAATGGTATATTCAACAACCACTATATTATTTTCATTTATGTTAAATATACCCCTTCAATATGACAATATTGATATATTTTAAACAATATTGTTTTAAGAAAATGGGAATTATCCCTGAACTCATTTGAACGGATTATTTTATAGTGCTTCACATAAAAATATCAACTCAATTTATAAAACATTCTAAAAGGAAAGTGATTAATATCAGAGGAAATGGAGTGCTAAAAGCTCAATTAAATTAAACATTAAATAATGTTCACAGAAGGTCATGAATTCAAAAGTAAGCAACTATCTCAAACAAAAAAAAATGAAAGAAAGGAGCTTAAGTAATAAGCAGATAATATACACAAATGATATGACAATACTGGGAGTATTTTTTTTAACTTAAGAAAAATGAGTATATTCAATCTGTAAATGTTGGATGAAGTTAAATAGTCTGGCTAACTAAGACATTTTTTTCAATGGCAACTTTTTTAAAAATGCATTAATTTCCATCCCCACTGTAATGTTCTCTCTCATCATATGAATATATGCAGACATATATTTTTGAAAATGTCCACTATTTTCCAATTTTCTGCTCATTTATTTCAACCTGAGTTCTAGATAACTAAGTTCAGTGTTTATTGAAATGCCACTCTTAGAGACCAATGACACAAATTTAACTCCCAAAGGTGCTGACACATTTCTTGAAACTCTTCTTTGGTGTCTGTGACAGGATCCACTCCTGTCATTCTTTACTCTCCTCACTTCTAGTCTCACTCATTGGATTGTCTTCCTTCTCCTTCTCAATAGCAACAATAAAAATAATATTTGTGAAGCATTTCCACTTTGCCAGTTATTTTCACATACATTATTTCATCTGTATTTGTGAAGAAAGTTTATCATCATTACATTTTTATAGGTGTGGAAAAAAAGACAAACATAAGTTACCTGCCCAAGATTATATACTCAGAGTCAAATAAATCTCGTTCTTTAACTCTTTTCTTGTTATTTTTATTCTTCCATTAATCTTATCTACTCTTGTAGCTTTTGGTATTGCCTTATGGATATCTTTAAACTGTGTCAATGAAATAGTTATTTCATTAGTAATAAAGATGATACAGGTATTTTCCAAGTCTCACATTTTCTTTTTATTGCCTGTTAGATAGCTTAGTATGAATGTTCCTTAGCATAAAATTCATCAGATCCTGAATTACTAATTCCTAATGTTCTTAATTTCCTATTTTTAATTACTGACCATTTCTGTGGTCATCAAATAAGAAGCTTGAGTATTGACTCTTTCCTCCTTCACATCTAGTCCACTGTCAAGTTTTATGGATTTCATCTCTCAACTTTGATTTTTTTCCATTCCACTCTCTGCACTCCAGGACAACTTCCCTCAGTTAAGCCATTGTGATTTCATAATTACATTCTATTCTTATATCAGTCAGATTAATATTCCTTATTTGTAGAATTTTACCTAAAAGGAGTAACTCCAACTGCCTGTTCTGCTGCGTGTTTTTTGCCACCACATATGTACTCGATGTCAAAAGTCAAAGGAAAACTCCGAGTCAAAACTATTTTAGAAAGTATTTTTACATGCAGTGTTTTCAAGGAAGCCTATACTTCAGAAGAACTAGGTTTCCTTTATAGAAGACAGAGCAGATATTAAAAAAAAAGAAGAAAAATAAACAGTAATGACACAAGGTCACCATGTTATTTAGGCTCTTTTGCAGAGAGAAATCCCACATGCTTACTCTACTTGTAAAGGTCATCATAAACCCGTATACACTAGTATAAAAAGTCGGAGATGAAGTTTTTTCTTTAAGAACTTATCAACTTCAAGAGCCCAAAGCTTTATTGATTTTAGGGACTATAAAATACTTGTATTAAAATGATATTCATGATGTGTACAGACAGAGGCAGCAAGTAAGAAACTGGTGCTGCTTTTTTTTTGTCTACAATATGGACCCCTTACCTTTCCATTCTTAACTATAACTTTTTCCCTTTAGAGTCAAACTGGTAATTACATGAGATAGTGTGGTCCAAAGGACCTCATGCTTTCTTGCTTCTTTGTTGCATCTTTATAAGCAACCAAAACACTAGCTATTCTTTATGGTACATATAAATTCTATCTTAATTTTCCTGATAATTCTCTACCAAAAAGAATAGGATATCACAATAAAATTCATGAACCACTTATTTATTACTTTTCTAGACATATATTTGTCACTTTGCATTGTATTATATATTACCATCTAATCACCATATTTACAGTATGTGAAATGCACTGAATCTGCCTTCAAGAAGCTTTTAATAATGATAAGAGGTGCTTAATAAGGATCTGTAATACCATTACCACTACCACTACTACTAATACATGCTCACATTTACTGAGTGCTTACTATGAACCAGGTATGCATTAAGTATTTCAATTCTCAAAACCACCCTACAGATTAAAAATTTAAACACAGTAGTAACTGGCCAAGGATACATTAAATAATACTTGGTAGATACAGAATTAGAAACTCTGGCCATCTAGCTCCAGAATTTTAACTATTAAGAATACTATAAATTTGAATAGAACTAAATAATCATGTGGTCTAAACATTTTTTGTCTCTTTCTACTTTCTTCTATAGTCACTGCCATTTGACTATGGAAAGTCATAGATACCTCTTCTACCTTCCATAAAAATCAAACTTTTGATTTTAACAACTCTTTCTGGTTTCATGTAATGCCAGAGTCTTTTGCTGAAGTTGGAACCACAGTTTTAAGATGACCATAAACTATTTCATAACAAAAATTGAGGATTTAGAACTTTGAGGTCAAGATGGCAGGGCAGGTAAACACTGTGCATGCCTCCACTAATAACTGCATTACAATTACAACTTAATTGTGAAACAGTCAAACCGGAGAACAATCTGAGAATTAGCTGAATAGAAATCCTATAACTGGGGACATAAAGAGACCATACGGAGACAGGTAGGAGTGGCAAAGATCTGAAACAAGCTGGTCGCACTCTCTCTTGTGGTGGTTAAACATCGAGAGTGGTATCTTGGCTGTGGAAGTCCCTACCCTAGGAGGATCGAAAATCCCCAGCTCCATATTGGAGTTCCCCAGCCCATGGTTTCAGTACAGGAAGAGAAGTCCTCCCAAAATATAATTGTACCAATCAGTGGTGATTCTCTGGGTGAGACAGAAGGCAGCTGGAAATCCAGACATCCCCTTATAGGGCCCATACATAGACTTACTCACTCACTCACAGGTACTCACCCTGGCTCCAGTGGAGAAACAGTAGCTCAGGAGATGCCAGAAACCTACAGGGAAAGATTGGGTTGTGTGGCTTCAGAGTGAAGGCTGGTGGGTCAGCTGTCCCTTTTGAGCTCTCCTGTGCAGCCTGCAAGGAAGCAGGACCTTGCTTGTGTTGGATGTCCCACCACATGACCAAAACTGAATCTTCATTGGACTGATGAGATTTGTTCACTTCACCCTAAAGAATCCCTGTGAACCTCGTCTCACCCAATTTACAAACTTCCTGGTGGCAATTTCAGGTGGTTACAGGGCAACCAGCCCCAACCCATGCACTCAGCAGAAGCTCCTTTGGCAGTCATCAACAGACCTAGGCTCACACACCTAGGGAGACACTTTCAGTGGCAGGCAAACAGTCTGACCCTAGCTGGAGTATTTCTAGCTGGAGATTTGTTTCAGAAAAAATCTCAGTGGTCTGTGGGCTCAAGGTGGGAAGCACCTGGCCTCAGTGTAAATTAAGATTATTGCAAAGGCCACAGCCTCAGCACTGGCGACAAATCTGAATGTGCAAGACCTGGAGAAAACCACTTGTCCCACCCTGGTGACTCCCTGAGACCCCACTTCATCCAACTCAAATAGCACCTAAAGCTCATTCAACTGCTAAGCCTTATGGCACCCAGCAGCTTCAGGTCTTGGGTTGCCCTTAGACCTTTTGCTAAGCTGCCTCAGGCCCAGACAGTCGGTCTCAGTTCCCATGCAGCTTCTCTCACATACCTGGAGGTCCAGAAATTGGGTATAAATCAAACAAAAATAGCTTTGTAGTTTCTCCTAGGTAGCCCCAGCCAGTCACAGGCAGTGGCTGACATTTGGCCTGCACAGGCGCCCCTTCCAAGGGGCACCAGAACCTATATACCCACAAACTAGTATCAGACCTCAACAGAGCACCATCTGATTAGATCTACAAGTGGTCTCAACAGGCACACTGACTGACTGGGGTGAATCTCACTCCATGGGATCTGTACCCACACAGCAGCTCATACACTGTGGGTGTGGCCAATCTTCACAACCAGTCAGCCTCAGAGTAAATCCCACTCACTGATGTGTCAACAATCAAGACTCAACTACAACAGGTGGGTAAACACAAACACATGATGGTCACTCCTGAAGCACCCAGTGTAGGTAATCAGGGAGAAGGTGTAAGTGGCCCAAGCAGAAAACCTACTACATGAGGCCAAGCTAAGACTGGAAGATGTAGCAGATCTACCTAATATATAAAAACAGATATATAGAGGCAGCCAAAATGAGTAGACAAAGAAATATGCCCCAAAGAAAAAAGAGAACAAAATTCAAAAAAAAAAAAAAAATGAAATGGAGGCAAGCAACTGACCAGATACAGAGTTCAAAACACTGGTTATAAAAACACTTAATGAACTTAGGGGAAGAATAGATGATCTCAGTGAGAACTTTAACAAAGAGATAATAAGCATAAAAAAGGGCATAGAAATTATGAAAGAGAACCAGTCATTAATGAAGAATTTAATAACCAAAATAAAAAATACACTAAAAAATCAGTAGTAAATTAGATAAAGCAGATGATCTAATCATCAATTTGGAAGACAAGGTAGCATTAAAAACTTAATGAAAACAGCAACAAGTAAAAAGAATCCAAAAAAAATGAGATTGCTTAAGGAGCCTCTGAAACGACATCAAGCACAACAACATTCACATCATAGGAGTACCAGAAAGAAAAGAGAGAAAGCAAGGGATTGAGAACCTATTTGAGGAAATAATCACTAAAAACTTCCATAACTGGTGAAGGAAATAGACATGAGACCAAAAAACACAGAGAACCAAACAAGGTGAAGCCAAACAGAGCCACAGTCAACACATCATAATTAAAATAGCAAAGGTTAAGGACAAAGAGAGGCCTTTGAGCCACACTTCTCTTGCTCAGACCTGTTTCCACATCTGGAAGTGTACCTTCCCTTCTAATAAAGCTTTTCTTTTCTGCTAAAAACAACAACAACAACAAAATTCTAGAAACAGCAGGAGAAAGGCAGCTAGTTATTTATAAGGATACTCCCATTAAGTCTGTCACCTGATTTCTCAATAGAAACTGTGAAGGCCAAAAGAGATTGAGACAAAATATCTAAAGTGATGAAAAGCAAGGACCTACAACCAAGACTACTCCTCAGCAGGCTTACCAACTAAAACTGAAGGTAAAATAAAGAGCTTCTCAGACAGGGAAAAGCTAAAGGAATTACCACCACAAGCAAGTGTAACAAGCAATGTTGACTGGTATTCTTTAAAAAGAAGAGGAAGGAAAAAAAATATGAATAATAAAATGGCAATAACTATGAACTTATCAAAAATTGTTTTAAATGTAAAAATTAAATGCTCCAATCAAAAGACATAGAGTTGCTGAATGAATGAAAAATAACACCCATATGCATGCTGCCTACAGAAAACCTACTTCAAATCAAAAGACAAACAGACTAAAAGTAAAGGGATGGAAAAAAATTTCATGTGAATAAAAATATAAAAAATCTGGGGTAGATATATTTATATCAGACAAAATAGACTTTAAAACAAAGGCTATAATAAGAGACAAAGAGACATTATGTAATGATAAAGGAATCAATCAAACAAGAGGATATAACCCTAGTAAATATTTATGTACCCAACATGGGAGCACCTAAATATATAAAGCCAGTGTTGACCAACACTGAGGGAGAGATTGACAGTAATACAGTCATAGTAGGGGATTTTAACACCCCATTGACACCAACAGATAGATCTTTCAGACAAAATTCAACAAGAAAACCAGCTTTAAATGACACACTAGACCAGATAGATTGAATAGATATTTTAAGAGCCACAAAACAAGTCTCAGTAAATTTAAGAATACTGAAATTATATCAAGTGTCTCTCTGACCACAATGATATGAAACTAGAATTTAATTACAAAAAAAAAAAAACAAAACCCTGAAAATCACACAAACACAAGAAGGCAAAATAACATGATACTTTAACAATAAATGGGTAAACAAGTAGATCCAGGAAGAAATCAAAAGACACTTTGAGACAAATAAAAATGAAAACACAACAATCCAAAATCTAGAAGACAAAGTGAAAGTAGTACTAAGAGGGAAATTCATAGCAATATAGGCCTACCTCAATAAAGAAAAAAATATGAAATAAAAAAATCTAACTTAACATCTAAAGGAACTAGACAAAGCACAACAAAGGCCAAAGTTGAAGAAAGGAAATAATAAATATCAGAGCAAAAATAAATGAAATAGTTTAAAAAATACAAAAGATCGATAAAACCAAGAGCTACTTCTTTGAAAAGATTAACAAAATTGGTAAACCTTCAACCAGACTCATCAAGAAAAAAGAGGACCCATATAAATAAAATCAGAAATGAAAGAAAAGTAACATATGACTCCACAGAAATACAAAGGATTATAAGAAAATAGCAGGAGCAATTAATTATATGCCAACAAATTGAACAATCTGAAAGATATGGATATATTCCCAGAATCATACAATCTTCCAAGACTGAGTCAAGAAGAAATAAAAAATTTGAAATAACTAATTACTAGTAATGAAATAGAATCAGTAGTTAAAAAACTCTCAACAAACAAAAGTTCTGCACCCCAGATGGCTTCACAGGTAAATTTTACCAAACATTTAAAGAAAAATTAACACATATTCTTCTCAAACTTTTCCAAAAATCCAAGGGAAGGGAAGGCTTCCAGCTCATTCTAAGTGACCCCTGTTACCTTTATTCCAAAACCAGAGAAAGACACTATAAAAAACAATTATAGGCTGATATCCCTGATAGACATAGGTGCAGAAAACCTCAGCAAAATAGTAGTAAACTGAATCTAGTAATACATTAGAAAGATTGTACCCTATCATCCAGTGTGATTTATTCCTGAGACACAAGTTAGTTCAATATCCCCAAATCAATTAATGTGATACACTATATTAATAAAATTGACAGATAAAAATCATGTAATCACATCAGTAGATGCATAAAAGTATTTGTTTTGACAAAATCTACCATCAATTTATGATAAAAACTCAGCAAAGTAAGAATAGAGGGAACATACCCGAATATAATAAAAACCATATTTGACAAACTCACAGCTAACATCATATTCAGTGGAGGAAAGCTAAACACATTTTTCTTAAGATCAAGAACAAAACTAAGAAGTGCACTTTCACTGCTTTTATTCAAGATAGTATTGGAAGTCCTAGCCACAGCAATCAGACAAGATAGAAATTTAAAAGGCATACAGATTGGAAGGAAGGGAAAATGAAGGATGGAAGGAAGGAAGGAAGGAAGGAAGGAAGGAAGGAAAGGAGGGAGAGAGGGAGGGAAGGAGGGAAGGAGGAAGGAAGGAATTATATCAAGTGTCAAGGAAAGATGGAAGCATGAAAGGAAGGAAAGAGAGAAAAGTAAAACTTTCATTATTTGCAGATGACATGATCCTATATAGAAAGAATCCAAAAGATTCCACCAAAAAACTGTTAGAACTGATAAACAAATTTAGTAAAGCAACAGGATACAAAAATTATATTCAGAAATTGGATGCATTTCTACACAACAATAATGAATTATTGAAAGAGAAATTAAAAATAATCTCATTTATAATGTATCAAAGTAAATACATATGAATGAATTTAATAATGGAGGTAGAAGAGCTATAGTCAGAAAATTATGTCATTAAAGAAAGAAATTAAAAATACAAATAAAAGGTAACATACTCTTTGATCATGAATAAGAATTAACACCATTAAAATGTCCATAATACCCAAAGCAAACTATAGATTCACTGCATCCTCTTTTGAAATACCAAGGGCATTTTCAAAGGACTAGATCAAATAATAAAATTTATATGAAACCACAAAAGACACTGAATAGCCAAAGCAATCTTGAGAAAGAAGAACAAAGTTGCAGGTATATGCTACCTGATATTAAACTATACTAAAAGGCTATAGTAAGTGAAACAACATGGTTTTGGCATTATAACAGACCCCTAGATCAGTGGAACAGAATAGAGAGCCCTAAAATAAATCCACACTTATATGGTCATTTAATCTATGACAAAAAAGGTAAGAATATACAATGGGGTAAAAATGGCCTCTTCAATAAATGGTGTTGGGGAAACTGGACAGATACACACAAAAAATGAAACTGGATCCCCTTTGTACACCATAAAGAATAAACTCAAAATGAATTAAAGGCTTAAATGTAAGACCCGAAACTTTAAAACTGATAGAAGAAAACATAAGCAGTGCGCTCTCTACATTACTCTCAGTAATATTTTTGTTCTGCTAAAGCTCCTCAGGCAAGGGAAACAAATAAAATAATAAATAGGACTACATCAAACTAAAATTGTTTTGATCAGCAACGGAAACTATTAAAAAAACACAAAGACAACCTACAGAATGGGAAAATATATTTGCTAATGATACATCTGATAAGGAATTAATATCTAAAACTTATAAAGAACTCATACAACTCAACACCAAAAAGAACAAACAATCCACCAATTAACAAATTGGCTGAGAACCTGAATAGTCATTTCTTCAAAAAGGACGTACAGATGGCCAATAGTCATAAAGAAAGATACCCAAAGTCATTAATCATCAAAATGCAAATTAAAACCACAATGAGATATCACCTCACACCTATCAGAATCACTACCATCAATAAATCAAAAACCTACAAGTGTTGGAGAAGATGTTCAGGAAAGGAACCCTTGTGGGGGTTGGGGGATTGCTAACTGGTACAGCCGCTTTGGAAAACAGTCTGGAAGTTTTTAAAAAATTAAAAATTGAACTACCTTTTACCCAGCAATCACACTTCTGGGTATTTATTCAAAGAAAACGAAAATACTAATTCAAAAAGGTATATGCACCCCTATGTTCACTGGAGCACTATTTCCAATAGCCAAGATATGGAGGAAACCTAAGTGACCATCAGTAGATAATTGGATTAAAAGGTTATGATACATATATACAATGAAAGATTACTCAGTCATAAAAAATGAAGTTTTACCATTTGAAATGACATAGATGGACCTAGAGAGTATTATATTAAGTGAAATAAGGTAAATGAAGACAAATGCCATATGATTTCACTTATACATGGAATCTAAGAACAAAACAAGTGAACACACAAATTAAAAACAGATTCATAGATACAGAGAACATACTGGTGATTGCTAGATGAGTGGCGGGTTGGGGCGTTTGGTGAAAAACATGAAGGGATCAAGAAGTACAAATTGGTAGTTGCAAAATAGTCACTGGGATATAATGTACAGCATATGAAAAATTGTCAATAATATTGTACTAACTATTTATAGTGCCCGGTGGGTACTAGACTAATTTTGACAATTGTATAAATATCTAATCACTATGTTGTACACCTTAAAGTAATGTAAAATGACAGTGAATGTCGATTCTAACTGAAAAATAAAAATCTTTTAAATTATATTAAAAATTGAGGCTTTATTTCATTGAGTTTCATGGTTAAATAAGCAACCAAAAGAGCTTATAAGAATTATCACATTTATAGAACCCTGGTTAAAAACTGATTTAGTGGTTGTAGTTAACTGATTCAATGAAAGGAAAGTGTTAACTCTATAATCAACAGGATCAGTGAGTAACTTCAATACAGAAAGAAATAGCCTCAGTGTTTCCTAAAGATATATAAATGTGAATGAACCTTACACTTCACTTAAATCGTTCCAGGAATTATGGCTAATTTCCCTTTAAATAGTTATTGCACAAAAAATTTCTTCTGATATTCTTCAGATTTCTTTAAAATCGAGTACAAAAATTTTATCACAGCAAAACTACCAACAGCATACACAATGGATGCATTTCAACATTTTCCTGACACTTTTATGGAACTGATATGAAAGTAAATCATAAGAGGATACCATAAGGTAAGCAGTAGATTTCAGGAATTATATTTCATAGTCTTTAATTTGTAACACATGGCAAACAGAATATGCCGAGGTTAACTGAGAGTGTCTATTTAACCACTGAGTCTACCAATACTTTGTCCCTCATTCGAAACCATGAATATTGACATATTGAGAAACTACAATTATATTCACATTAAATATGTATATACACATGTTAATACACATACGACATATGTCAACCTGCCATTCTTTCTCTTTTCATCAGTAGTTCCCAAGAGCCAGTACACAGCACTGATATTTAAGTTTGTGAAATCTTAATTCTCCCATTTCCTTTTCATCTTTGCCTACACGTGAATTTCAAAGAATCAGAATACTGATTCAGAATTGAATTTTTAAATTAAACATTATAATAAAAACATTTTCATACTCTTGGTAGCCCAAACTGCCATTGTCATTGAGTATGTATTGATTTTATTTTAGATCTTCATTCATAATTTAAAGGATTTTTACTTTCAAAGATAATTCTGAAATCAGTACCTGTATACATGCAGTTTTACTTCTTTAATTAATTTCTTATTGAGAATCAAATTGTTAACATTTTTAATTATCTTGAAATTATATACGTATCATTTAAGATTTTTTTGTTCTGAATTAATATTAATGTCATAATGTCTACATTTTTATGAGCCATATTAGCAGATACTTTTACCTTTTTTTCTAACAACTTTCTAACAATAAATGCCTAAGTAAAAAAGATAAGTGTATATCAATAGGTTCTAAGAAATAGAGAGGTGCACTGAGTTAAGCTATGCTTAAACTTAAAGTATTTTTTATTTAAAGTAATTTTTATAATTTCACAAATATTATAGCCTCATAATGAAAAATATTAAGAGGAATATGGTCTCTCATGATTTATTTTTTCATACTTTATTCTATGAATGAATATAATTTGATATTTAAATATGGTAAAACTATATGTTAATTCCTCTGAGGCATAAAATCTCTTCACAAGCATGATTTTGATCACTGTATACTATTAATATATCCCATTTTACTTAATGATTCCCCTCAGCATTCATTTCAATTTAGTGTTACAATGTACAGGGTCAAATTCTTGTTCATATTTCCTTAAATTTCTAGAAGTGAAATTAGTGATTATAGTTTTAAGGTTCTTGATGTATAGTATCAAACTGCTTTTAAAAAGTTGCATTAAAGCTTGAAAGAAAACACAGTTTTTAAATATGGCATAAAAGCTCTGCTTAAAATATATCACCAATAGCCATCTGACATTATACGAAATAAGGAAGGTAGAACAGAGGGTGAAGAAAAAGTACAAGCTCTATTAGTATACATTATGCTTCGCCTATTTGTACATTGTACATTGATGGTTTGGCTGGGGAGGGGAGCCAGAAGCGGTCTGAGCCTTAAAAGTTTCCTCCATAACCTTTATAGACACCTAAATGTAGGTAGGTTTGGAGTTTAAGGATTACTTGGAAACTATGCCAACACACACACACACACACACACACACACACACACACACACACCCATACTGTTTGGCTGCTTTGAGGAACACTGGCTCTTGAAAACAAATGTAAAATATGGTTGATAATTTGAGTAATCTTAGAACAATCACATTATTAAAGTAACAGAATATAAAAAAAGGAACTTCATATCTGGAGTTAAGTACCAAGAAATATGTGTAAACAATCGTATTTTATCTTACTAATTCATCTATTCATTCATTTGTTTCTTCCACTAATATTTACTGAGCATCTATCAGATGCCAGGCACTATTCTAAATGCTGGTAACATAATAATGAGTTAGAGATATGGTTTATATATCCTCTTGCATCTCACATTTTTGTAAGACTGACAACTACAGTAGAAGATGATGGTGAGTTCAGTGGGACAGAGAAAACATAGCAAGGTCAATCAACCCTGTTAAGGTGATTTTAGAAATCTTCTGAGACTGGTTTTCATTTAAAACTAAAAACTAGTTGATGGAGCTGAATAGTTGAAGAATTAATATAGTGAAATGTCTTTCTTAGGGTCACTCAACTAATAAATCTGTCATGGCTAGAAGTGAGGTCTTCGAACTGCACTGATTAGTGATATTCCACTAATAGCAGCTTGCTTAGCACTTCTGGACTGCCATTCTATGTGGAATTGAATGATCAGACAGAACTACTATTCATGAGATAAACTCTTCAAGGCCATGGAGACCATGTTTTACATCATAGCATATTTTAGGGACAAAATGAGATCTTTAAAACAAGTTTGAAAAGACAAGTTTGCTTTGTCTGCTATTTAAACTTTCAATAAAAGACTTAGCAAATAGCAAAAAGTCTATGGATATTCCAACTCATCATTAAAAACTTCAACAAATGTGGGATTCCAAATATGTATTCAACCCTTCTAAGTAGCCTGGAATGAATGAAGCCAAAGCCAAGCAGAAAGGTTTTCTTTTTTCTCAAACTTTGACACCAGCACTTTCTAGTAAATTTTAAAGTAGATCTATTGATTCTGATTCCATTTAGGAGACATTATAAGAAAGACTTTAGAGGAAGACTATCAGGTCAAATTACCAATTTCATCCTCACTCACACTTGGTGAATTTATTTTCTGTTATAATAATTTTCAAAGTTCTTTATTATGTTAACCTTCAAATTTTCATCTACAGGAAACTGTAAAGCACATTTCTATCTATGCTTTGTTTCTTCCACAAGCCTGTACAAAATAATTATGTCTCCTTTCCTTAAAGAGTCAATAACTTGGCTTTTTATTCCTCCCCAAGGAGATATTCTGTGCCTCAGAGCAACAAGGAAAAAATTTTAAATGTATGCCACATAAAATGATTACAATCAACTCAATTTTGTATAGCAGAGAAAGGCAGAGATAGCGTGTGCGACTGAAATCTATGGACATGCCCCATATTTCATTTCAGAAAGTAATTTCAACTTCTCATTTAAATAAATTTGTTTTTTGCTCAATATTGGCTGATTTGTGATTTGTTTTTTTTTTTTTTGAGCCAACCAGGGGGTAAAGGAGAGAACACATGAAAGTAAAGCACCCTTAAACTCAATAATTAATTCCCAAGGAAACGAAAGCTAACTAAAATCATTTGGCATGAAGAAAGAATCTGCGTAAAAAAAGAATCTAAAGAAAATGTAAACAGCTAAAAAAAAAAATTCAATACTTACTGTTTTCAGATTCTAAATGCCCTTTATAGAACCATTATATAGAAAGAGTAATCAGATCTTTACCAAGTCTGTGATTATTTAAAACTGAATCATGAATCTACACATTTAGAAGTACCTCTTGGAGGCATAAATATGAAGGTATCATGTGTTACCTCTGTATTTCTATGTGATGACATAATTGGAAGGCTAAATTGAAGTTGTGCATAAAAAGCAGCTTCTCAACTTATGAGAAGATTACAGAAAGTAATTCATAATTCTAATTTTTAAGTTTAAAGTGACTAAACAGGTAAATTTAAGTTTGCAATTCCCAAATGCACTTTCGCTATGTAGATTTATCCATTGTTCTTTCAAACCTTTAAATATTTAAAGGACCTTTAAAAAGGGCAAGAAGAAAGAAGACGTGATGGTCTTTTTTCTGTTGATACCAATTCAACAAAGGATATTTTCCCTACATACTCAGTTTAATTTATTTGAATAAACCAAACCAAACAACCGTGATTGATGAGAAAGCTGTGTTAGGAAACACCATAGAATGAACAGTGGTTCTCAAACTGTGATTCTCTTAGGCTGGGAACACCAGCTTTACCTGGGGATTTGTTGGGCCCTACTCCAGCCCTATTGAATCATGAAACTCTGGGTTGGAGCCCAATACACTGCACTTTAACAATTCATTTAGGCGATTCTAATGCATACCAAGTTTGTGAAATACTCCCTTAGAAGCTCTGACCCCTCAACACTGAGTGGAAGTTGTGAGAGGCTAACAAAACCAGAACTGCTGGAAACACCTGGGGGTTTGCAATAACTTTCCATCAATGATTTTTACCATGCTTAGTCTATGAAAGTTTGGAATAAATGTTTGGCCTTCTTCTGAATTAGATTACTAAACATCTATTGTCAAAACTAATCTTCAAAAGTTTTCCTTTTCTACTTTTAGCAATCACACTGCTTCACCATTTATCACCATCAACCACATAGAACTGAAATTTCACACAGAGTGAAAATTTCATGTTGTGTCTTTCATTTTTGACCCTACATAGAAATCATTGCAACTTGTGAATGACTAACCCAATTAATGATATTTTAAAAATTTTAAGCACTTTTGATCATTTTATTAGTTATTTCCCAAGAAACAGAATTTGTTTGTGTGTTGTTTGTTTATTAATCTTAAGGTATTGGTTCACATGATTATGGAGGCTGAGAAGTCCTGAAATCTACAGTTGGCAAGCTTAAGATCCAGCAGAGACAATATGCAGTTCCAGTCTAAGTCTGGCAACTAAAAGAACAAATAATGTAAAATCTAGTTTGAAATCTAATGGGCTCGAGACCTAAAAAGAGCTGATCTTTTAGCTGAAGTCCCACCTCAAAGTGCTCAGGCAAAGGAGTTCTATCTTACTCAAGAGAGAGTTGACTTTTAAATTCTTTTCAGGTCTTCGACTGATTGGATGTAGGCCATCCACACTGGGAAGGACAAAATACTTTACTTTCCTACTAGTCTACCAATTCAAAAGTAAATCATCCAAAAACACCCTCACAGACACACCCAGAATAATGTTTGACCAAATATCTGGGCACCACATAACCCAGTCCAGTTGACACAAAATTAACCTTCAAGTCATTTTGAAATTTATACTTTCATTTTCCACCAGAGTTGTATAAACATTCTTACCAATAGTTTCAAGTGTTCATCATTTTCTTCTTATTGGACATGATGTGGTTAATACTATCTATAAAATAACTATATATGAAGTATAAACACAGTACATTGGAGACACTAAGAGATGACCTACTGACTTAAACTAAAATAGTCAATCATTATCATGTAGAAATATGTCAGTGTTGGTTAGTCAATGCTCTTCTGCTCTACTGTATACCCTGTATATATCAACAAAAATTTGTAAGTTAAAAGTTCATAAGGAGAGCAGGGATTTTTTTTTTTTTTGCATATTACCCATTCAAGTGGCTATAAATGAAAAATTCATCCAAACAGTAAAACATTTTTATTTTACATGGTAGTGAAACAGAGTGTTTAGTTAATAGACCATTTTGGTTTCAAATAGATAAATCCTGCATCGTAAGAGAATGGGATTTTGTCTAGATGGAAAGAATTTCAAATAATCAATAGCAAAAACAAATATTTATGGCATGTCTGTTATGTGTGAAGTACTAGAGTTAGGCCGTAGATTTTCCCAAATAATGCTACAAAACTAAACATTCCAAATTTGATAGCTAAAACATGGTAAATACAGGTATCTATAATTTAAAGCTATGTCTACCTCATCAGTTTTTAATCAATGTGAATCAAAATCCTCTTGTTTTACCCCTGCAAAGTATTACTCTGGGATGGTGAGGAGGGTTAGAAGTGATTATAGTAAGAAGTCTGGGGCCGGTGCCGAGCTTGTCAAGATGGAGGAGTAGGTAAATGCTGTGCTTGTCTTCTCTCATGACCACATCAAAATTAAAGCTAAAGTACAGAACAATTATTATTGAGAACTGCCTAAAGACTAGCTGGACAGAAGTGCTATAACTAAGAAAATACAGAAGAAACCATCAGGAGACAGGTAGACAGGGTGGAGACGTGCAATGGGCAAAAATAGTTAAGAAATCAAAGAGAAATCTCAGCTGCGGATAATACCCCCCTGAGGAGAAAGGAGTCCCAGCACCATACACAGCTCTCCAGCCAGGGTTCCAGTGCCAGGAAGACAAGTCCCTACAACTTCTGGCTGTGAAAACCAGTAGAGATTGTGACTGAGTGACACAGAAGCCTGCTAGAGTTCCAGGCAGCTTTCTCTCAGAAAAAAGTGTTGGCAGAAGCCATTGTTCCTTTGTTGAGTCTCCTCCAACCCAGCCTGCAGACATAGGGAAGTGCCATTTCTGAGCCTCCCCCAAGCTGCTTAATACTGTTTTCCCTGCCCTTATGTTTTCCCACCAACCTGTGGTCTGACCAAACAGCTTCCAGAGGCTTTTCCATCCAAACAACCAGTCTCTTCTAGTGCTGAAGACTTCTAACATCTCTCAAAGGTTCACAAACCCCAACAAGCAGCAGCTGATCTTGGCAAACCTAGTACCACTTGCCTAAGTGGCCCCAAGCCCAGTACTGGTGGTGGCCATCCTTGAGTACCAGTTTGGCCTTTCCTAAGTGCCTCCAAGACACCACAAGTGACATCTACCTGCAGATCACTTTGTAGCTCATACCAGGTGGCCCAGGGATAAGCACAGGCAGCATATGATCTTGGCCTGCACCAGAGCCCTTCCCAAGAATCCCCGTACAAATAAAACTGGTGTCCAGCTTCAGATCACACCAGAGAACCATCCAACCATTTCCACAAACAACAAACCCAAAGGGCAGACTGAACTGGCTACTAAAATCCCGCTAAAGTGAATCCTGCTACATAGGGTCAGCTCCTGCACAACAATTCTTCCACTGTAGTCATGGCCAGTCAGGACAGCCAATTAGCCTGAGGGTCAGTCCTTCCTGCTGATGTGCCAACTGCAACCAAGGCTCAATTACAACAGGAGGGCATGTGACCTACACAAAGGACATACCTGTAGCACCTGGCTCAGGTGACCAGGGGGACTGTGCCACTGAGCACCGCAGGACAGGCACTCTATCAAGGCCACTCTATCAAGACCAGGAAAAAAACTATGGATCTTCTTAATATACAGAAACAAACACAGGGAGGTAGTCAAAATAAGGAGACAAAGAAATGTGCCCCAAAGGAAAGAACAGAACAAAACTCCAGAAAAAGAACTAAAATGGAGACAAGCAATCTACCAGATGCAGAGTTCAAAACACTGGTTAAAAGTTCACTCAGTGAACTTAGGGGAAGAGTAAATGAACTCCATGAGAACTTTAACAAAGAGATAGGAAATATAAAATGGAGATAGTAAACATAAAAAGTACCAGTCAGAAATGAAAAATACAATAACTGAAATGAAGAATACATTAGAGGGAATCAACAGCAGTTTGAATGAAGCAGAAGATCAAATCAGTGATTTGGAAGACAAGGTTTTATAAAACACCCAATCAGAGGAGCAAAAAGAAAAAAGAATCTAAGAATTAAGGATGGTTTAAGGGGCCTGTGAGACAACATGAAGCATACAAACATTCGCATCATAGGGGAACTACAAGAAGAGAGAGATCAAGGAATTGAAAACTTATCTAAAGAAATGATGGAAAATTTTCGTAACTTGGTGAAAGGAATAGACATACAAGCTCAGGAAGTGCAGAGTCCCCAAACAGATAAACCCAAAGAGGCCCATACCAAGAGAGAATCTTAAAAGCAGTAAGAGGAAAGCAATTAATTACCTACAAGGGAACTCCCATAAGACTGAGTTCTCAACAGAAACTTTGCAGGTCAGAAGGGTTTGGCCCAAAATATTCAAAGTGATGAAAAGAAAGGACCTACAACCAAGATTAATCTACCCTGCAAAGCCATCATTTAGAATTGAAGGACAGAAAAAGAGCTTTCCAGACAAGATAAAACTAAAGGAGTTCATCAGCATTGAACCAGTATTGTCAGAAATGTTAAACGAACTTCTTAAAGAAGAAAAAAATGTATAAAAATATGAATAATAAAATGGCAATAACCACATACCTATCAATAGCTACTTTAAAAGTAAATGTATTAAATGCTTCAATCAAAAGACATAGGCTAGCTTAATTGATAGAAAACAAGTCCATATATATGCCCAAGAGACTCACTTTAGATTGAAAGACATAGAGAGACTAAAAATAAAGGGATGAAAAAATATATTTCATGCAAATGGAAATAAAAAGAAAAGGCTGGGGTAGCAATACTTATGTCAGATAAAATAGACTTTAATACAAAGGCTATACCAAGAGACAAAGAAGGACCCAGTAGTTTCAATTCTAGGCATTTATTCAAAGAAACTCAAAACACTAATTTGAAAGACATGTATCTTTATGTTTACTGCAGATTATTTACAATAGTCAAGATACAGTATCACCCTAAGTATTTATCAAAATATGAATGGATAGAGAAAATGCAATACATATATACAATGGAATATTACTTAACCATAAAAGTGAAGGGAATCTTGCCATTTGTGACAGCATGGATGGACCTAGAGTGCATTATGCTAAGTGAAATAAGTCAGATGGAGACAAATATCGTATGATTTTATTTATGTATGGAGTATAAAAAACAAAGTAAACAAAGCAGAAATAAACTCATAGATACAGAGAACATTTTGATGTTTGCAAGTTGAGAGGGGTGTTGGAGGGATGAAAAAGAGGAAGGAATTAGGGTGTGAGAATTGCCAATAATAAAAAGTCATGAGATATGAAGTGCCATATAGAGAATATAGTCAAAAATATTCTAATAACTATATACAGTGTCAAATGGGTACTAGACTTAGTAGGGTGATCACTTCATTAGTTATATAAATGTCTTATAATTATGTTGTACATCTGAAACTAATATATGTTGATTGTAACTAAGAAAAAAAATATATTTTTAAAAAGGCTGGATTGTGCATGTCTATGTTTTTATACAGTATAATAATTATTGCAATAGAAAATACTTTAAAAGTGCTTGTTATGTGACATAAAGTACTGTGCTTTATATTTTATGCATTAAATTTGTCCTTATCTTCACAACAAGCTTAAAAGGGAGACTATGTTATTATTCCAGCGCACAAAACTCTGGCACAGAGAGTTGAGTAAGCTGTCTTAGATCACACAGCTAGGAAGCAGTAGGAGAATGATTTATACCCAGCTCTTAATTACAGAGGCCGATAGCATAGTAGCATAGCCTGCCCAGTGACCTGGTGAACTGGGAAGGAGTGAGTACTGGGAAGAACCAGATATTACATAAAAACAAGCAAAACTCATTTCTGTAAAAAAAAAATGAATTTATGTTTGAGCTAGTAAAATGGATTCTTCCTTTCTATGGTACCAAAGTATAACAATTTTATTTTTGTTTCGCTTCACACATATAAAAAACTGAATTTTGCAATAGCAATTACTTTCTATTGGTACTCCTTTAGAAAGTGTTTTTACGTACTTAATATAATTAGGTCATGGCAAAAATTCTGTGAAATACTGTTCCATTTTAGAGGTGAGAAAACATGCTTAGATAAGTCAAAAAATTGGCTAAGATAGGAGTTAGACCTATCTGTGCCTGAAACACACAGAAATCCTTCTACCGCATGGCTTTACCAATGAAAATTTACCATTGAGTCACAATGAATGAAAAATTTTATCTTTGACATCTGAAAGATTAAACATATTTCATTAACTAACTAAATTATCAAATATAGAAAAAGAAATTACAAATTGACAAAGTCAGAAAAGAGAGTATATACAGCTACTTGATGCTAAAGACTATGGGAAATTTTTTAAAAAGATCATAGACGTTTATTAGAGTTTATCCAATGTAATTCTTCTAAGTTTAAGACTGAAGAAACTGAAATGGTATGACTACTTAATACTATATTTTGAACATGTACATGGAAAGGTTTGGAAGAAAAAAATGTTAATGATTTGGCATGGTCCTGAAATATAAATAGCTTCTTAGGAAAGGAAGTAATCTTGTTAAAATTTGAAGAATAAAAGAAAAAATTAGGACAAATTTTAGATTAGATTGAAGTGACACATCATTATCTTTATCTTTTGTAGGAATTTATTTTTAGCAGTATCCAAGTATAGATCAAAAAGCCCTAAAACTTGAGATGGCTATCAGTCAGTATATATGACCTAGTAGTTAAACTCAGTATTACTGGGGTTACCTCAAAGAAACAAAGATTCAACCTTTATTTTTGTAACTAAATCGCTCATGCCAAATTTGTCAATTGAATTATTTCAATTTTCGGATCATGAAAAGAACCAGTGACCTTTTTATGCCTGTGCAAAAGTCAGAGTTACGGGGTGTTTTCTTGAGGAAGCAAGAAAGTAAATGTCTGAGAAACAGCAAGTACAAACTAGGCAGGCAGAAGAAAGGAAGATAAAAGGAGGAATTGAAAGGAAGTTATTGGCTTAGATTGTTAAGATGTTAATTTCTTCAAGATGCAGAATTTAAAATCATAAAAGAAAACTCAGAGTAGGCTTTGCTCCAATGTTATAGATTGATAGATGAAATCTGAATCTTACCTAAGAATCCCTACATTTACTCCTCACAAATGAGGCAATACATGTGAAATCCATTGATAAATTATAAGGAACTAGACATGCAGCACAAGCAATGAATTATGACCTCAAAAGGTTGTAAACAACCTGGGTTTACAGCCATAATCATTCTTGTTTTCCAAATAGAAATGAAGTTTAATTAGAGGTTCAGAACATGTCAATGGTGGGCCTGAGGACAGGAGTATAGGATTCATCCATAAGTCACTAGTATAATACACAAATTGGCCTAGTTCCCTCTTCAAACTATAGATATTTTACAGACTACATTTGTTCCTCATGAAACAATGATATGGTGTATTTTAAAATGCCGGTGAGAAGTTTTAAGGATAGTGTTCTTGCTGATTCTAAGCCACCAGGGACCTGTTAGCTATGGGCAGGAGCAATATCAATATCAATGTCATATATTCAGTAATAAAAAGTATATGCAATAGAATAAAAAATTAGAAAAGAAAAGTAATCTCACAAAATCCCATTACAAAGAATGGTGTAATTTCTCCTCCTAATGATGTTAAGGTCCCAAAAGTTATAATACTATTATAGAAACACATTTAAACAAACATAAAGCTAAATGAACTCATACTATGCTGCTTCTGCTAAGGCAAGATGGTATGAAAGGAAAATAAGAAAAAAATGAGTAAAACCAATGCTCAAAACTTGAACAAATAAGATTGTTTAGATTCTCACAGTACTTTCCTGGTGATTCAGGTCTTTTCTAATTTAAGAAGCCACCTCATATTTCTAAGTGCTTGTTATTCTGTACACTCCAAGAATTGCTCTTTTCATTTTGAAGAACTGTTTTATTGAAAAAGTTAACTTCCAAAATTAATTATTCTCTAAGACCATCTTTTATTTTGTAAAGTGTGTATTTGTGTAGTCATTGTTGCTAAATGCTAAAGAAGCAAGATTGGAAGGGAAAACAATAGAGATTATCTCATTCAAATCCAGTGTTACAGTTTAGTTTACCACATAGTCAGTATTTTACTGATGTACTTAAAAAAACAGACGTCTTTGTTTTTTATGAGGCAGGCATATTACATTATCCTTAATCATACCTAGTATCCTTAGAGAAATGTAGTTCTGTGCTATACATGCATATTATATAAATTCTAGAGTCAGTACATTTTAATTATATATTAGTCTTTTAGAATAATAGCTACTTTCTTGACAAACATATTGAATCATTTTATTACTAAATAAAGAAATATTCTCTTGTTTCAAAATTTTATGTTCTATATAGTACTCAAAGCAGGGAACCAAAAAGAATGACAGGTTTTAATTTTAGATGCTTTAATATAATTTCCCCCATTTAAGGAAACAAAACTTAATTTAGAGAAATTTTCTTCACTTTTTCTTCAGTTTCCCATTACTCTTTCCATTCTTCATTCTTCTCTCTAATTGTCACCCTTTCTTTAAAAGTATCAGAAAATATATGGTAAACTCTGTCAAGAAATACTCTCTTTCCTGCCCCCTTCCCATTTTTTAAGGCCTACTTTTATTATAGCCCTAAATAAATTATATTTGTAGTATAATAAATATCAAAGTAATGCCATTTTGTTATCAATGTGTGCTATTATTTATCAGTTGTATTGACTTGGTTCTCCCATGTCTCTTTACACATTAGTATATGTCAAACTTTTATATAAAATTATATATATATATAACATTATATATGTATATATATATAACATTACTTATATATATATAAAACATATATAAATGTACGAATTGCTATTTGTCTTTTTTATTGTAATATAGGTTTTAAATTGAAAATATTAAAGTGACTTTTATATATTTTCTTACTTTTTAATTAAATAACTATTTAAAAAATAAAAGTATCATTTAATAAGCACAGTATTTAAGAAAAGCAGTTTCATGGCAGAATAGGTAAACTCTGTGCTTGCCTCCTCTCACAATCACATCGAAGTTACTGCTAAACTACAGAACAGTCATCATGGGAAGTTGCCTGAAGTTTAGCTGAACAGAAGTACTACAATTGGGGACAGACACAAGAGGCCACCATGAGACTGGTAGGAGGGGTGAAGACATGAAATGGGCAGGTCTCATAGCCTTGTGAGGCTAATGAGAATTAGGAGAAATATCTCAGCTGCAGTGCTGACAGAAGGCATTGTTCCTTTGTTGAGCCCTCCCCCACCCAGTCTGAAGACCCAAGCAGGCACCATGTCTGAGTCTCCATCAATGTTGCTAACACTGGTCTCCCTGCCCAGGTGATTCCCTAAGATCTTGCCCCACCTAAATTGTGGGCCCACTCAAGCCACTTCCAGTGGATTTTCCATACAAACAGCCTGCCTTGGCTCATGCTGTGGAATTTCCTAAAATCTCTCAAAGGTTCACAAGACCTAAAAAAGCAGAAACTGGCCTTGGCATGTCCTGTACCTCTTGCTGAGTAGCCCTAAGCCCAGCACTAGTGGCAGGCAGGCTTGATTTATGGCTTGGCCTCTAAAGGCATTTCCAAGCTCAGCATGGTTGGTGGCCATCTGAGGATTGCTTGGTGGCTCATGGGAGGTGGTCTCAGGTAGGGCACAGGCAACAGGTAAACTTGGCCTGTATCCAGGACCCTCCCAGGAGGTCCTGGCTTGCATGCCACATGGCCAGCTTTGGTCTGAACTGGAGTACTGCTTGAAGTCACATCTGAGAAAGACACAACCAAAGCACAAACAGGGCAGGCATCAGAGGCTTCCCAAGTGAATCCTGCTGTGTAGGGTCAGCCCCTGTACAATAGCTCCTCCACTGGCCATTGCCAGTTATTACAACCAATCAGCCTGAGGATCAATCCCTCCCAGTAATGAACAAACAGCAGCTAGGGCTCAACTACAATAGGAGGGTACACACGACCCATACAAGAGACACACCTGGAGCACCTAGCTCAGGTGACCAATGAAGATTATATCAAAGGGACCCAAAGCACATTTATTATATAAGGTTACTAAAGACCAGAAGACATAGCGACCCAATCTAATACATAGAAACAAACACAAGTAGGCAGCCAAAGTGGGAAGATAAAGAAACATGTCCCAAATGAAAGGACAAAACAAAACTCCAGAATAAAAACTAAACAAAATTGATACAAGCAACCTATCAGATGCAGGGTTCAAAAGACTGCTTATAAGAAATGCTCAATAAACTTAAGGGAAGAGTAGATGAACTCAGCAAGAACTTTATCGAAAATATTAAAAAAAAAAAAACCCATAAAAGTGGAGATAGGAAACATAAAAAAGGACCAGTCAGAAATGAAGAATACCTTGAGGAATTAACAATGGATTAGATAAAGCTGAGGATCAAATCAGCAGTTTAGAAGATAATATAGCAGAAAACAACCAATCAAAACAGCAACAAGAACAAAAGAATCCCCCCCAAATGTAGAGAGTTTAAGGCAGGAGTCCCCAGCCCACAGACCATGGACTGGTACTGCTCTTCGGCCTGTTAGGAACCAGGCCACACAGCTGGAGGTGAGCAGCGGGTGAGTGAGTGGTTTCATTTGTATTTGCAGCCGCTCCTCAGTGCTAACATCATTGCCTGAGCTCCACTTCAATCATCAGGCATTGGATTCTCATAGGACCACTGGTCCCTCATTCCCAAAAGTTTGGGAACCACTGGTTTAAGGGACCTCTGAACTACATCAAGCGTACCAACATTTGCATCATAGGAGTATCAGAAAAAGAAGGGAGAGAGTAAAGAATAGAAGGAATTAAGAAATTTCTTTCAAGAAATAATGACTGAAAACTTTTATAACTTGGTAAAAGAAATAGACATACAATCCCAGGAAGCACAGAGAGTCCCAAAGAAAATGAACCTAAAGAGGCCCACACCTACATACATCATAATTAAAATGCCAAAGGTTAAATACCAGCAGAGAATTTTAAAAGCAGCAAGAGAAAAGCAGTTAGTTACCTACAAGGCAGTTTACATAAGACTGTCAGCTAATTGATCAACAGAAACTTTGCAGGCCAGAAGGGCTTGACACAAAACATTTGAAGTGATGAAAAGAAAGGACCTACAACCCAGATTACTCTATGCAGCAAAGCTATCATGTAGAATCACAGGACAAAAAAAGAGCTTTACAAACAAGAAAAAGCTAAGAGTCCATCACCACCAAGTAAGTACTACAAGAGATGTCAGAGGGACTTCTTCAAAAATAAGAAAAATAAAAAATATAAAAAAATGTTAATACTAAAATAGAAATAACTACATTTCTAGCAAAATTATTTTAATTGTAAATGGGTTAAATGCTCCAATAAAAAGATAGGGTGGCCGAATAAATGAGAAAATAATAACCTTACATTGGCTGCCTATAAGAGACCCAATTTAGGTCAAAAGACACACACAGACTGAAAGTAAAGGGATGGAAAAGATGTTTCATGAAAATGGAAACAAACAAAACAAAGCTGGGGTAGCAATACTCATATGAGACGAAATAGACTTTAAAACAAAGGCTATAACAAGAGACAAAGAAGGACCCAGTTATCCCACTTTGGGGTATTTTTCTCAAGAAACCCCAAACACTACTTTGAAGGGACATGTGAATTCAAATGTTAATTACAGCATGCCTTGCTCATAATAACACTCATGCATGAAAAGTCTTCCTCATCTTGAGCCAATCAACATTTTTCCCAGCCTCCATTTAAAAACTCTTTGTTTCAAGAGTTTTTATTATTTCTGTTATTTATTTGAAGGAGAACTAAACTCTTTCATGGGATGATAGGTTTGTACAGGACAGCCCTGGGTTATTCCTGTTGTCCTCATGTAATTATTAATATAGCCTCCTCCTCCAAAATGTCATCATTTGGAGAATAAATTATATAGTCACCCCATTCATGTAGAATCTATTCTTTATTGCCTTTTTCTTTTAGTAATTTTTTGTGTGTCTATACCTAATAATGACCAATATAAATTAAAAGCTCCAAGGAAAGAGTGGTATGAGTAGCATGAAAAGGTTAAGCTAGTTGGGCTGTGCTCATTTACGATTTTAACTTTTATATATAATATATATAATACATGACAGATTATAGATATAGATAGATAGATGTAGATAGATAGATGATATACAGATATAGATATAGATGATATAGATAGATAGATAGATAGATAGATAGATAGATAGAGATAGAGATGATAGAGATAGAGATATAGATGATATAGATATGGATAAATGGATATGACCTAAGCTAACCTATATCTTTTCAGTATCTAGACAATGATTGAATGTAGTAGATGCTTGAATTTTTTTCTGTTGATTATTGAGTGATAAGATGCCAAAATCCTCATCAATATAAAGTCCTACCCAATCATAGGACAGTTTCAAAAATTATAGTGTTTACATGAATTCACTGCATCGATTTTAACCATGTGGTGAGAATGAGTGTAGGAATGAGTTCAACGGCTAGAAAATTGGAGTTATCTCCCTATTATATTTTTGGAATCTATCAGTATAAATTATAGGGTACATTGTAAGACATAAAAAAGGACATTTTATTCTACTTTTTAAAAGACCCATCTTCCTCCCACTACAATCGATACTCCAAGTGAATAATTTCTCTGACCTAATGATACAGCTACTACATTTTCAAGCTAAAGTAATTTAGATTCAAAAGCACCATTTATTCTTGCTTAAAACAAAAAAAAATGGTTAGACTAATAATGAGTTAAATACATCTACACTGACGTTTCCTTACCCTCACACATGAAATTCTATGACATTTTACTCTTCAAATTTCAGTTCAGAT
Organism: Cynopterus sphinx; assembly: GCA_030015415.1. Taxonomy (NCBI): domain Eukaryota; kingdom Metazoa; phylum Chordata; class Mammalia; order Chiroptera; family Pteropodidae; genus Cynopterus; species Cynopterus sphinx. Next base: position 38,400,423 of record CM057391.1, on the reverse strand, counting down.
GTTACCTGTATTGTGCATCCTCTCCTCTTGACTCTTTTCTCCTTCTTTCCATTCCCCCTCCTCAGAAGAGTCAGGCTTCCTACTTTTGTATTCTTAAGGCACCTTTTACAGATTAATAATATAGCACAAAACACACTGAACTGTAATAGTTTACATGCCCATCTGCTCCATTAGACTGATATCCTAGAAGTTGAGAACCAAATCTCTTCATCTGTCAATTCCCAGCATAGCATCTAGCCCAATGCCTGGAACACACTAAGCTTTTACTAAATGTTTGTTAGATAAATAAACTAATGATTCAAACATTAAAAAAAAAAAAGGTTCTACTGGGTATTAAGTTCTACATATAAAAGAGCTTACAAACATAAATGAGCACAGCACTGACCTAACAGATATACGTACGTTTGTATTAAAGAGAGATCCTTTTAAATTCACAGAGTTCTCATAATCACAGTCATTATGATGAAGTGAAGGGCAAATGATTTCCAAAAAGAAAATCCTACTCTTCTATTAACACTTATAAAAGACAGGCAGGAGGAATCACATGCAGTAATTTGAAGCAATGCAGTGGAACTATTAAAACTTAGAAAGCAATACTGATGATGGGAAACTCTGTCTGGAGATAATGTGCGTTCATTTTAAAATGAAATCATGAGAAGTTGGGGCCTACATCAGAGCCCAGATGTGTCAGTTCTGTCTACATATTGCTGACCCCAGAAGCAATTAATCAAGCAAAAAACTCAGGAATATCGGCATGGTCAGTTTAGTTCAAAAACCAGTGAGAATAATCAGTCATAATGGTGATTAGACATTAAAATAAAACAAATAAAAAAATGTTTAAATTGAGAACTTTCATCTATCTTTGTATTTTATATAAATGAAGATATAAAGCAAAAAAAAAAAAACTGGAACATTTATTTGATTGCTTTTTCAAACCATTAGCTTTCGCAGTCCTCTCTGGATGACTGTGCCATTCCACCTGAAAAAATAATGAGGCAATTACAATTCCCAAGGGCCTTTCAACTGACAGAAATAGCCTAGAAACCATTAACATGGATTAATGTTTACATACATAAATTTCTGTGCATATATAATCTTCTGTGATATTATTTGGTATATACTGCATACTCTACAGTAGAGTATAATGAGTTATCATTATGTTCTTTCCTGCTAATTGAATGCTGGGGTTCTTTAGGGGAAGAACATAATAAGTGTGGTCACTCTCAAGAGCAAAGAGGGTCTCTTAGGTCTGGGCTTGAAAAGTGGGGGAGATGGGAGTGATAAAGTAACAATAGCGAGAGGAAGAGGTATTTTTTCCAAAATACTCACTAGCTCCTTGCCGTTCATACATTCGTATGAGAAGAGGGCATTGGAGACCACCTTCTTATCTATCTACTTTCAGCTTCTAGACAGGATTATATCCACAACATTTCCAATATGAGGGGTAATCCTGTTCTTAATATCATCCAAAGAAGATTTAAGTGCTTTCATTTGTAACCTATGCTTGAGTTTTGACAACATTCATAATAAAGTCATCCTTTGTAGAGCTGACCTAAATCCCTCTTAGCCCAGTAGGAATTCATTTCCTCTGTGTGCTCCTTAGAAGAGCAAGCTTATCACCTTCTTCCATGTAGTCTTTCAGGCACTCAGTTAATAAGTCTCAGGTCTGGATAAGGCCTGAGAGAGCTGGGATGAGTGCTAAGCTTGTTGGATCTTGATTCAGGCCTGTGCTTGGAGGGGGGTCCTAAAGGTCACTCTTAATTCTCTGGGCTCTCACACTGACAAGCCATGGCTGAGGGAGTGGGATTTCACAGGATTATCTCATTGGGGGTGCTACTGGTATCCTGGACAGGAAAATTCTTAGTGGGTGAAAGTATCCTGTTCATTGCAGGACATGTATAATGCCTGCCCACACTTCCAGATTATTCCTATTAAATGTTAGTAGCACACACTCCCCAGTCACTGCAGCAACCAGAAATGCATTCTTTATCTCCACATTTCCAGGTGCCCCATACTGGGGTGAAACTGCCTCTGTTTGGGACCTAAAGGTCAATAACTTCAATATTTATACTAATCAATTTGGCTAGAATTAAACCATTTTTAGACACACAAAAAGAAAAGCCAATATTTTTCTTTGGTACATTTCAAATAGACTCATACGTCTTTACATATTCTAGGTCAGCTATAAGCCATAAAGAATAAAGTTAATAACAACAATCACTATTACTAATTATCTATTATGCATCATATTTTCTGTTTGCCTTTTCTCATGTGTTTCATTATTTAATATTTAATATGTAATGAAACTATATTTAGGTAAGAATATCCTCATTTTGAATACGAAGAGAATAAGGATTGGAGAGATCCATGAACCTGTTCGAAGTCATCCAGATGAGAACTGATAGAACAAAACAAACCTTTCCTAACTCCAAAACTCTTTTTATTATTAGAATTATAGACTACTGTGTATGTTGCCATATACTTATGTATATGAGTTCTAAGCACAGGAAGATCTGGGTAGATAATATCAGTACACATGTGACAGAAAAAAAAAAAAACATGGATAAGGTCACTCAGACCTGACAGAGTCAGGAGAGAAGATAGCCAGGAACAGTGCCCTAAAAAAATAGCAGAGTGGAATCAGTAAAAGAAAAAAGTAGGGATTTTCATAAATGTATTTCTTGTAAAACTTTAGGTGTTAATTGAGAAACTTCAGAATCATAACCTTTGTAAGACTGCCTAATTATACTAACATCTTACTGAAGTGGTAGAGATGTTTAAAGGAATAGTCTTTAGGGCAAGGACAAAAATTTAACAACAAAATAAAATGTTAAAAAAAATCTGTGTAATTATAACAATTTCTTCTTCACTAAAGAGATAACCTTTGATTCCTAATGCAAAATTAATCTATTAATTCTAAAATGAAGAATTATATACATCGTAAATGCTAGCAACAGTCTCTGCTTCTATGTCCCAAGAAAAAAAATTTGTTTTAGGAAATCAGATTTTGGAGTCATGATATACACAAAACTGCTCAGTGTTTTAGATTTGTAAACATAAATGTTTAACCTTTATTAAGAAAAATTTGTTTTTTAATTTACTTCATCAATGAATTCTTGAAAAGGGTTTTTACTTTTCCACATGATAGAAAAACAACATGAGAAAAAGATAAAAATGAACCCAGATATTTGGATTTTAACACTTTTGTTTTATTGTATGGTTAGTACTGTTTTCAATCTAACTTTTTTCTTTTTGCTATTCAAAAGACTGATTTTTGTTATCTGTATCAAAGTGCCTAAACTTAAATTCTCTGTGGATGAAAATTATAAGTAAATTAAGAAAGAAAAATAATAAGTAAATTAATGGGAGGATATTAGTAAAATTTGAGAGAATTAACTTGCGATAAATTTAGAAGTGAATATGTGGAAGAAAATATATATAGTAAGTACCAATCAATTTGGGTAGGCAAGGACTCAGAGAAAAAAAACAATGGTAATAAAGTTGTGGAAGCTTAACATTGAGTCCTAAACTGTTATAGGAGGGCCACTGAAGCTTTGTGAGCTCCTGATGGTCTTTCTGGTCTACGGTAAAGGCTGTACCAGTCAGAAGTGCCTTTTTGGAGGCTAATGTAATAGTGCTATAAGAGGATAATAGTGTGGAAAGAGCTAATAGAACAGAGAGTTTGCATAAGAATCAGGATACTCAGTACCCCTCAAAGCAAAGAAAGAGAACCTTTGAAGAAAGATGACAAGAGTAGAGTATGAACAAATCAGAAGTAACAGAAGGAAAGTCACTGGATTATTGATTAGGAGACCAGTAGTGAGCTTTGAGAAAGTTTTGTAAGGACTTTTGGGAAGTGGAGTTAGAAGAAGAGATACAACTGTAGATCATTGTGTAGCCACCTTGGTTTCCTAATGCTGTTTTAATGAACTTAGCATTGATTCTGTACTAAAATCTGCACGCTGTTCTACAAATAATACAGTTGCTTCTCATTGTCCTAATGTTTTCTTTGTCCTACATTGCAGGCACTAAGGTCATTCTTACTCTTTTTCTAGTAGAAATTCATATCTCAACCCTAATTATGAGATCACTTATTTTTTAACATAGCTTATTGCTTTGCTAACAGTGTCCATGTTGGGGCTGTTACTGAATACTTCATTCTCTTATGTAGAAAATAGTACACTCTAACTGTAAAAATAATACAGCAGCCAATAAAGTACCAGTTATTACTTGGTTCTTGTTTTGAGAAAAATATTTAAGATGCTTAAGAGTTAAACTTACTAATGATTTTAAATGCTTAATAAGAATTATAGGGCTTCTCCTAATGATATAACAGAAAGGGAAGAGTTCAGAGCTCTGAATCCTCTGATCATATAAAAGTTTATTTTTCACAGCCTTCAAGCCAGATGCTCTTTCTGGGCTGGCTAAGTTCAATACAGTGCTCGTATAATAAGAATCCATTATGTTATCCTTGGAATACTAAATGTTGGCAAAAAATAACAACAACAACAAAATCTAAACAAACAAACAAAAAATACAAAGATGAACAAGAACTTATACTTTACTCATTCTCAATAGATATTCTCCAAATACATTTCATCCCATGAACTGGAACTTGTAATTTTTTAAGCATCTTAATTATCACAACTTTTCTAAGAAAGCATCAAAAAAGAGAATAATTAGTGATTTGCAGGCTTGCTGTGGAAAGTTAAGGATCACAACCCTGATCTCTTAATTTTCACTCTGTTACAATGAAAACCCCCCAAATATAAAACAGCGACTGTTTCTGGTCACAACAAATTTCCTTTGAGGACTAGATAGGAAGCGGGTGTTTGATTTCTACAGAGAGCCAATTACATATCCAAATAAGGGCTCTTTTGGAACCATTGATGTTCATAGTTTTGCTTAAATTGTTTAGGTCTACAAAAGAAATACTTATAAATGCAATACTTTTGTTAGTGACAAGGTAAAATTCAAGTTACCTTGAAGTGTGTGGTTCATATTTACTTCTGCATTATGGAAAAGAGGTGAATGGATAGTCAGGAAATGAAATAAAAATAAAATAAATATGTATAAACAAAAGTCAGCTTTTCAGGTTTTTTCAGAGAAAAAATTATATTTTATAAATTGCTAAAACTTTAAAGATATAGCTATGGTATGCTCTGCATAACTATGTCTAGTATCTATGTCCCACACATATGCAAGATTATTGAGCAATTCTACCTTGGCGGGACAAAAAAATTTCAGAATGATGGCAAATTATGCATGTGAATGCAGGCAAATAATTAGACAGCAAAACAAAAGCCATTTACAATATTATATTTTCAACATACACAAGACTCTATGGTACTGACAATAACCATAATTTATATTCACGAGAGTCTATGGTACTGACAATTCATAATTTATATTCATATTATGAGACTTCATGTAACAGGATTGATTTCATATATAAAGTATTATCTCTGCTAGATGGATATCCCGTCTCAGCTTTAAATGTTTCTGTTAAAGAAGTTTTCACAATAGTGTCTGTCCCCTGACACCTGTTTTTAATATCTCTTCCTACTTGCTTTTCTTACATAGCAGGTTAAAAAAAAATTTAAGCCTTTTTTAATGATGAATTTTATATCTTTTATTCATGGCAGGGTTTAAGGCTGTCAACCCTAAGACCTGTCCTTTTTATTAATGAGAATAATTGATTTCTGTCCCAGTATATATATCATTGTGTATTTTGAATCATTTTCAAGTGTCCCATAGGTTTCTTTCTTTTTAGACTGAACATATCTAGTTAGATCCACCTTTTCTGACAAACCTTGTTTTCTAAACATTTTATCACTCTGTTTCTCTGCACTCTCTTCAATTTGTCAGTCCTTTTTTTAACAGCCCCACATGAGTGAAATCCTCTAGAAGGCATCTTCGCAGCAGCCACAGAAGTACAAGAACACAGTTTATAAATTCATTTACAGTTTTTCTGTTTAAACAACCAAACAGAAGCACGTGTTTCCTTTTGAAGTGAAAGCCGTGATATACAGGGCCTATAATATAGCATGTACTCAACAAAAGTTTATTTTTTAATGAGATTACTTTAACTGATAGTTGAGAGGGAGATAGAAGAGAAATAGGAGAGACTGGGCTGGAGATTGGGTTAAATCACTGGTTTCCAAATGCTACTTGCTCCAACTGTATCACCCAGGTACTTAGTTAAAGAATAAATACCGAACCCTCACCTGCAACTACTGACTGACTCTGAATCCTCATAGGTGACACTGGGAAAATTGATATTGAACACATACACCTGGTGAATCCCTAAGTACAGACAGGTAGGTCTGCATCTCACTCCTAAGTAGAAAGGCCTTCCAAGCCCCCATCTAACCAGGGCTTCTACTGTTAGCCTGATTACACTATTAGGGGCCGAATGTATCATTTGACTCAATTCTGGTTTGATTCTTGTTATGCCAACTATTTGGGTCCCAAAGCCCCATGTTAAGAACCTGAATATATAGTTTAAAAGACATGTATAGTTTAAAATACTGTTAGAAGATTTGTAACTTCCTAATGAAGATGCTATTTACTGAAAATTAAAAATGCTAGGCATAATTTTTAAGCCTGTGGAAAATGGAACCCACAAGAGAAAGACCGTCAGATCCTCAGGGACTAGGCTGGCACTACATCATTTCCCAGAACCTTACCCAGTGTGTAGTATAGAGATGTTGTCCAGTAAAGATATATTGAACATGTTAATAAGCAATTTAATTTAAATGGTTACTATTATATCCATGTGCTCTGGATGACTACAGAAGGAAAGACTGTTAACACCTCAAGTGTAAAATGGACTTCTATTCATGTAGTAAAAAACAGGTGTGGGACTTAAAATAAAAACAATGTGTTTATCATATTTAGCACATTAAAAAAATGTAACTTTGAAAAACCTATTTATTTAGCCTCTTATAGATTGATTTATATCCAACCTCATTTTACAGAGGCTTTGAAGCAGCTGTAAAAATTACTCAATATAATGATATAATGATATATCACCTATTTCTTAGGCTTTGTCGGGAAGGTCAAGGTGTCATTTAAAACACAATAGTGAACTCACCACTTTGCCTTTGGCTGAGGATGTCTGTCTGGTTTCATTATAAAAGAGCAACAAGTAATTTTCTTTCTACCAAAAATAGACTCAAATTCTTATTAAATATTATATTTCAACTTATTTAGCTATGCAGATTTAATAATATGTTTCTTTTTTACAGAGTCAAAAAATGGCCCTAAATATTTCTAAACTACAATTGCAAGTTTTGTAAAAGAAAAAGTACATGTTAGAAGATGGGTCAATAAATTCTTGACCTTTTATCTCTATCCAAAGAATCATTTAAATTCAGTTAATCCTCGTGGTTCACAGAAGTATAAGAATGTACAATGAAAAGCCAAAATTCTTTTATCTATGAGAAGTAGAAGAGAACATAAAGAATAGCTTTTTTTTTTTTTTTAGCACAGGCTGTTTAGAAGTGAAAGATGAAGCGACATTGCATATCTCCAACTATCTATTTCTAAGAGAAAGGGTGAATAGAAATAAATGCTAGTTCAAGATTTACAAGATCTTCTGCTTCACAATTTTTAAAACTGTAAAGTACAACTGGCAAATGTGTCTCAGAGATAGATAAAATATAAAGGAAGAAATAATAATGTCAATAGTCTATTGTGATGAATTTGTATTCTTATAATATGCTTAAGGTTTGCCAATAGAAGCTTATGTAAATTGTCTAGGAAAGGTAAAACTATTTTTCAGTATTCTCTTTAAAAAGAAGTGAAGAAATCAAAGTTGCTTTGACACTATCAGTGTTCTTCCTAGAAATATTTCTGAAATTAAGCCAATATCCTTTGACTTCGGTCTTTCACAGTATAGAACAATGACAGCCATGCTTTATGGAAGTAGGGACTGAAGTAGAAATAGAGCATGAAATTGTGAAACAAAAATTTAAAGTTTACATATTACATTTTAGTAAATCTTTTAAATTCTCTATCTTATTGCAGAATCTGGCCATTCTAGTTAACAGATTATCAAGATTGAATGTTACATTAAAAATATATTTTTTCTGAAAGGGTATCTTTTATAATAATTATTCCAAATATTATAAGCTGATAGTATGCTAATAATATATTTTTTACAATTTTAAATCAAGCTGTAATTTAAATACAATAAAATGCTCCAGGTTTGATGAGTGTTTTTCAAATGTATACATCTATGTAACTACAATTCTAATCAAGATTGAGGACACTTTCAGCACTCCAAACATTCCATGCTCCTTTGCACACAACCCTCCCCATCTTCTCATCTCTTACATACAACCCTTAGGCAACTGCTAATCTGCTTTCTGTCACTATAGATTAGTCTGTCTGTTCCAAGACCTCATATAAATGGAGTCGTACAATGTGTATCCTTTTGGGCCTAGCTTTTTCTGACGAGTAAAATGTTTTTCGTATTTATTCATGCTGCTGACTTGTATCAGTAATTTATTCCATTTTTTTTTATTGCCAAATAGCATTATATTACAAGATACCACAAATTATGTGTTCATTTACCTGTTTTATTTGTCTAGTTTAAAGTGTTTGGGTCTTATAATTATAGCTGTTATGAACATTATGTATAAGCTTTATTGTATTTCTTCTGGTTAAACTGGTTATTTTAATTACATGTTTATCTTTATAATAATTTAAAAGACAAGCTTATGGTATATAGACTTCACATGTAAGTAACATAATAGAATATGAGATAACTTTTTCAAAAGTTATTAAGAAATTTTCCTCTCATACTTTTATTTAGTTTTAAGATTTAAAATTAAAAAAAAATAATAACCCCAAATATTTAAAAAACTTACATTACTGCATCTTATAAATTTTATTTTCTTATCCTTATTGACAATTTTATGTACAATTTTAATATAAATATGGTAAATATGATAACCATATAGTTCGTAATTTGGTAAACTTGAGAGAGGCATGATGTTTACATACAAATCACAGGGTTGGCACCTGAGTTTTCCATAATTTCAAGCATGTTTTATAACTAGGAAGGCTGACCACTGCCTATTCCCTGACTCCCACCATACTACTATGAAGGAAGAACATTTATGACATTTGGAGGACAGTAGACTGAATCGTTCAATGAGCGAATGTGCTGCTCACCATCAGATTTTTTTTGTCTTTCTTTAAACATTCTACTATATGTTTCAATGATAGAGAGTCCTATTACCACATTGGGTCAACTACATTTGTTTATCTTGGTGTATAAGAAAGAACAAGAAACTGAAATTAAAAATTATTCATATTTTATTCTTTTTCAATGCCTTAGATTTAAACTGTGTCCTATGAAATTCCTATTATTTTATTGACTACAAAAAATATTCTTACTGTTCTTTTAGGCAAGTAGGAGAGAGGATAAAAATTTTAACAAAATGGTTAAATGCAGATTGGTCAAAAATATTTCCTGAATAACCACTTTAAATCACCATATAAGCAATTAGAATAGAACATGACCTCCAAATATTTCTAGATCTTATTCATATAACTGTGAAATAATAATGTATATAACATTGCATTAAACACGTACAAATTAATAGAGCACAACACTTTACCACGGCTTGCAAGGATCTTTATAATGTCCATTACTTTTATTTATCTTATCTTTTGTAATTCATGAACTGATATTCTGCTTTCCATTCAATTTATATAATTCTTAAATCCTTTCCTCTGTGATTTTGCATGTGTTGTTCTCTCTTCTTAGAACACATTTCCACCTTGCTAAACTTTATTCCTTTGTGAGGACTCTATATAGACTTCCTTTTATCCAAGAAGTCTTATCTGAAGTCCTGAGTCTGGTTAGGTGCCATTCTTATATGCTTTCATAAGCCCCCTTTGGCTGCTGTTTATTTCACTTATTATCTTTTCTCTTGATTTTTTAACATTCCCTGAAAGCTCGAAATGCAAGAACCATGCATATCTCAATGTCTCTTGAATTCCCAGGGTTTATTACAGGACTTGACACATAATGGATATCTCATAAATATTTGTGAGAAAATGAATAAATAAATGAAATTGAATACAAACATTACTGAAGAAATGAAAAACAACAGAGTGATTGCTTAGTTTAGATGAATTAAGGCAAGCTTCCTGAAATAAGTGAGCCTCGGTCCACATTTTGAAGAGAATAAAATCTAAAAATTGGCAGAGAACAGTTTATGCCAGGTTTTATAAAAGGTGTGCACAAAAGTCATATTCTAGGAATTAAAAAAAATTAGCCTTACTTCCCACCAAAAAATAGACTTTAAGTCAAAAGCTAGTGAAAAACGGATTTGAAAAAAAAATCAGTGGTACTTGGTAAAGAATTTTAAGAGTTATAAGCTGAAGATTTTTATACTAAAAATGATTAGTATGTTCATCTTTAAATAGATGGATATCATGTTGAAAATGAACTTTGAAGAAAAAATATTGATATTTAATCATGTTTGTATATGAAAACATTAATGACAGGTAAACAAGTGTGTATCTGTCAACTTGTAGGTCATTAAAAAAAGAGGGTGAATGGCATTTACACTGCAGAAGAGAATTATTAAGCCCTCTTCTCAGTAGATCACCTCTACATGGAGGAATGTGAAGCCTTGGGGAGCATACTCAGAGTGCCATTGAGATATTTCACAGCAACACAATGTCAATTAAAATAAACACCAGTAAAGCATGGCCTAGTGGTCTGGAAAGAAACATTCCGTTCATTCGATAAACCTGCTCTCATCTCATATTTTAAGGCTTTGGGATTCGATTAAGTGTTAAAAGCTACACAGGGAGAAATGTGGGTTCTAATTAGATAATAACTGGGTCATTAATTTTTCATATTTAAATATAATGTTTCTCTTTACAAAACTAGTTTCCAAAAGCTGTGAAAAACATAATGTATTCAAGTGCCACATTGTGTCTCACTAATTTATCCTTTGTGATCGAATAAATCTAGAACAAAGAAATATATGTCCTAATCACTGAATTAAAGAGCACATGTATGCAGTGTGTGGCTGTGTTTTTTAAACAACTAACCGCTACTCAATGATTATGCTAACTAGGCATACTGGAGTGTATAAGATTAATGAAGATTTTGCTTACAATTTGAAAGCTTTCCTATCAACTGTTTCATTTGTCAAATTAAAAAAATATCTCTGCAAGTTTTACATTAATAATCTCAATATCTTCTCCAAGGCTGATGTTCAAAAAAATAAAAATCTGGTCGGCATAATGTACAGTGAACATTTGAAAAGACGGAAAATCAAGCACACCAGAGAGGTAGCATGCTACAGTAGAAAACTGGCCATTATGGAGAACAAAGCGCTGGGTGTTTATCTCACGTTTGCTATTTGATGCTAGTGAAATTTAAGCAGTCTTTAATTTATACGAATCTGATTTCCTTAACTGAAAAGGATGGAGAATAATGCCTATCTCAAAATGCTTTGTGTAGAGTATATGATACAGTGCTGGGGACAAAGTAGGTGCTCAGTTAATACTAGTAGGTAATAATGGATTTTGGATCATTAAGTGTATTTTCCCACTACTCTCTTTGAACAAAAATATACCTTGGAACTTGCATTATGATTATGTATGTATCAATGTTTTATATGTATAAAGCATTTCTTGGACATATCATGTAATCTCTTAACATGTCTCTGCATCATGGGTCACTCAGAAATAGAAGTTCCAGAGTTGGAGGAAAGAAACTAGAACATTTGTTTTTTCTATTGACATCACACAGAAATTTCTACTTGTCTAGAAATATTTCCAACTCTCAGCTACTTGCTGCTCCCCAAAGACAACTTTCAGAGGCTTAGGGAGGAAAAGGTGCAAAGTATCACTCCCTTTGGGTAGATGAGATCTGCCCACTCTGCCTTTGGGTTGCTTTCCCACATCATCAGCTGGCAGGAGGCAAAGCAACAGTGCTCACCCAGTCATAGAATGGGCTGATCTTACTCATCCCGATGGTGATTCTTTCTTCAGTTACACTCATTACCTAATTACACTCATTACTGAATACCCATTCATCTTTTCGGGGAGTTGGGCACTGCCCAACTACTGCAAGGCTCTGTGATAAAATTGACTACTTGGTATCTCTTCTACTTTGCATATTCTTAGAAAAATGTCCTGTTGCCATGATTCTACTGGCTTAGACCAAAACTGTCATATTTCCAAGGACAAATGTTTATTAAAAGGAAAGGATTGGGCACAGTGGAAAGAGTTTTCAATCCAGACAGACATAAAGTCAGATTCTTGTTCTACAGCGTGCTGACTGTGTGACCACTGACAGCGTCCTAGCATATTAATTTCCCCTGCTCTAATTTTTTGCAGCACTGTCATGAGGAATAACTAAAATCACAAACCCAAAGTACCGAGCATAAGACTGTTTTTCTCCCTGTTCTCACATACCCAGGTTCTCCCAAAAATCATTTTTAGTTTTTGTAAGCAAATTTATAGTCTCTTTAAGCCAAATTGTGTGTGCGTGCATGCGTGTGCGCGCAAGCACGCACACACACACACACACACACAATTACAGAAAGATAAATCATCCTAAATGTTTTAAACTTTTAATGCTAAACTTGGTAGAATACTTCAGTAAAAGCTCTCTCAAGTTCTTTTGTCTCTCATTCAGAGTCATATAGTTAAGAATTTCCTTCCTCTCTAATTAAGGAACATGGTCTAAAACCTTTCTGAAATGATGGATCAGAGAAATTGAGTCTGCAGTATACACATACACTCATACCACACAGGATGTGAGTTCTCTCAGTTCCTGAGCTCAATTAGGAGTGCCCACAATTTACTTCAAAGAATTTCTTCTCTTAAGTGTACATTTTAATAAAGAACTCCTCCCCTAGAAATGGAGGCACCATAATATACCATAAAAAATAAATTAGTCACACCTAAATATAAATTCCCGATTTGCCATTTACTAACTGTGTGACTTTGAGATACAAGTAGTAAATGTCAAAACCACGCTATTTATAAAAAGGAGGTAATATCTACTATTTTAGAATTAAATTGGCTCTTTACAAATCGCCTAATACAATGAATGGAACATAGTAGGTACTAAATACATGGTAGGTATTTATTATTACTTTTTGTCATTATCACTAGGAAGCCCAGTTCTCTTAGTCTTCTAAATTGGTCATAAATACACATAGAGAACACATGCAAATAATTCTAGGATGCCCTCTCCTTGCTTTTTTGTACCGATGAGCAGATACAGTAACATATATGATACTTCAGTATATGTAATACAGCTATATTAAGCTGAAATCTTCCTCCTTGTATCTGATATCCAACAGAGCACATGGAATCATTTTAAATATCCAAAGGAAGCCTCCATGTATCCCCTCTCTTTTCTCTAGGCTAAATAGTCTCAGTTCTTTCAATGTTTCTCATATTTCAGGGTTTCTAGACATTACATCATTGGTTATCCTTCCATGCAGGTGTTACTAAATGTAGGTAGAATTCAATTTCTGAATAGCTAGTGAAATACTAACTTGGGACCCAAAAAATGTATCTGGGGAGAAGAGAATTTAACGAAGGGACAAACGTCCTCCTACCATGCTAACTAACACACAGTCTTTCAATATAAGACTGATTTTAGAAAATAATTTTTAAAACTAAGAACTAGGAACATTCAAAGCCCTGTTGGCTTGTGTGTGCTGCCCTCCTGCTGCCCCATTAGGATGTTGCCAAAAGCAAGATTTGCAGCATTCTCCTGTCCTCATTTCTTTTTGATACCACACAATCACTCACTTTTTTGCAAAATAATTCTCTAAGCAAGATGACTCCTTAAAAGCAAATTAAGGCTCAACAGAATTAATGTTGCTCATCTTACCTACTTTGGAAATGATTAAATGTAGCCTAACCCTTATACTGTGGCAAAATTTAATACCGTTGGCTACACTGTGAAAAAGAAGTATATTAATCCTAAATGACTATTGCTTTATATAGAGTTGTATTTTTGGGTTAATCAGTAAGTATGTGCCACAATTGCTTTTTTCTTCATTCTTAAGCAAAAGACAAATACATCAGCACAGGTTAAACGATGGAGACCTTGCATCACTTTTCCCAAGTCTTTATTATTATATACATTTTAGCAAAAATTAAAAATTTTCTCTTATTCCAAGCACTTCTTGTTACCATTCTCATTGATGAAAGCAAAAGATTTTCAGTTTTTCAACAGACTGATCAATATAAATTTTTTTATGAGTTAATACTTTTCGTGCTGTCTTTAAAAGTCAAAGAACCTTCCCCTCATGATGGTTTGAGTGATTTGATGTTCCCAGTACTTTATTTTTCTTTTAGATTTGTTTTCATCTAGTTGACAGTGATCAAAGCAAGCAGAACAACAGTAGATGTTATACATGAGAGGACAATCCAGCTCTAGAGATACTAGTCTACAACTAGTCTATCTTACAGCACTGCAGTCAGCTCGCCTTCTTTTGCTTTCATCATTCAACGCTTTTCAGTCTGCACAACTACAATGTGTACCACGTGGATCTATATTTTTAATATTATCTTCCAACGTTAAACTTTTATTTATCAATTGGATCTTCACTTTCTTTCTTCTATCTTCGCCCTGGACATTGTCATCTCTTTTTAACATTTTTGATATGCAATGTTTATTTTCTTTAAAACTTTTTTTTTACATTCAACGAAAGCTTTGGTTTTTTGTCCTCCATGTTGCTGAGTTGATAAGTCTGACCCTCATTATATCTATGGAAATATAAGCCTGTTATTTATTTGTACTGAGGTCTGTGCTTATTGAGGCTTAGTCTATTTTCACTCATCTTGCCCCTTAGTTATTTTGTTAGGAAGAAGTATAAAATTGATTTTAAGTGCTTTGGACTTTTGACAAGTGCCAGAATTTCAATTCAAACTATGCTACTTACAACCTTTTTCCTCTTAATATTAAATTATTAAATTTACAAATGTCTCAGTTTTCTCATTCTTAAAATAGGGAAACTACCAGTATTTATCCATGGGTTATTATAAAAATTAAATGTCATTGTGCATCTATTGTACTTGGACGTCTAACACACAACAATACCAAAAAAGACGGCCATGAATATAAGTAAATCCTCAAGCTCATCCCAGAGAAAATGACTTTTTAAATTTCACTGTAAAAATAAAATGGTCATTTTCTTAAATTTTCTGCCATTTCCTATAATGCATAATTTTGTGAGCTTTGCAATGTGTTTTTAGGTCTTTACGTTACTACTTCTCTTTTCTTAGTATGTGTCTACATTGCCCTTCTCCTGTCCTCTTACCCTGAAATGACGAATTAATTTTTTGAACTGTGAGATATACTATAAATATTTTTTTCAACTGTAGAAAAATTTATACCTGCTCACCCCTTCTTATAGGACTATTAAAAGATTTTATCTCCTTTATCTGTGTAAGTTCATTTCTTTAGGAAGTTAGGAGAGAAACTAATAAGAATTCACTATTAGCCTGCATTAACCAGTTTAATCCAGAAATGCTTTCCATGACTACCAAGTGCCTTTAAGTTTACCTTTAAGTTTATCTTTAAAGAATATACATACATACATACATACATACATACATACATACATACATATATTAATAATGCTTTCCATTACAGTAAAGTCATAAGAAATAATTTTGTTTTTAATAAGCTATATTAGTGAAAACAAATGAGTTTGTCAAGGCTGTGCTTACATGATAAAATCTGTTGGGAGCCAAGGCGAAGTGCGATCCCTGACGAATGGGGCGCGCCGCGAAAAGCCCGCGCGCGCCAACTCAGGGCACCACCCCACCCACCCCCACTTGCATCACGCCATTGGTGCGACCAATGACATCGCGCCACGTACCTCCCTACGTCAGCAGTCCTGCCCCCCTTTGTTCTTTTTGTATGTAAGCGGTTGTGAAAAATAAAATTTTGAGGCTTGATCAGAACACTGTCTTACCTCCGCTCCTTTTTCTCGCCCGTTTTTCTTTCAGGCTGGCTCCTCCTCGGCACCACAAATAACTAGGTCCTGCGGGTCGGGGCAAAAATCTTCCTTTGATATTGTGTATTAGGTTCATTCTTTTATTTGGAATCTTATTTTGCAGTTTTGTTACTTCAGTCAATGTGTATCAAGGTTCCTCACAAAACAGAAAGTCACTATACTAAATTATTTTTATAACACTTAACACTTGAGCATCTTTTTGTTAAATTTCTTTTTTTGTCTGAATGTTAAAGAAAAACAACTCTTTATAACTAGGTCATTAAGGATTAGCATCCCAGGAAATTCATTAAAGTTACTGAAATCTTCACATAGCTGTTGTATCAAAATAGTTAAATTTCAGAAAATTAGGCCACATGGACACAAAAGAATACAAGCTCCCTATTTGAGAAGAGAAATTATAAAAGAAAAATTATTGATTTCACACTAGAAAAGGAGTTAATTTTAATTAAATAGAAATTATGATATATCACATCACATCTGTCAGAATGGCTACCATCAAAAAGTCAACAAATAACAAGGGCAGACGAAGATGTGAAAAAAAGGAAAACCTCGTACACTGTTGGTGGGATTTTAAGTTGGTGGAGCCACTATGAAAAATAGTATGGAGAGTCCTCAAAAAAATAAAAAAAACAGAGCTGCCATGTGACCCAGCTATTCTACTTCTGGGTATTTATCTGAAGCAAACAAAAACACTAATTTGAAAATATATATGCACCCATATGTTCATTGCAGCATTATTTACAATAACCAAGATGAAAGCAACCTAGATGTCCATTGACAGATGAATGAATGAAGATGCGGCACATAGATACAATGGAAATTAGCAACAAAAAGGAATGGAATCTTGACATTTGTGACAACATGGATGGACCTAAAGGGAGTTGTGCTAAGTGAAATAAATCAGGCAGAAATGGACAAATGCCATATGATTTTACTTATATGTGTAATCTAACAAAACAAAATAAAGGAATAAGCAAAACAAAACAGAAACAGACCCATAAATACAGAGGAAAAGCTGATGGTTGGCAAAGGGAAAGAGGTGAGGGAAATGGGAAGAATTTTTTAAATAAAAGACTACATGATTAAAAAATTATCACGTACCATATGGAAAAAAAATTAAATTATGAAACAAATTCCTAGGACCTAAAATGATTTCATTTATGCATTGTGCTATAAATTGCCTTCTCTTGCTGAAAATAAAAGCCAGGCAATAAAAAATACATATGATCCAGTAAGCTAAGCAAAGAACCTATTTGTTTTGCCATCTAATGAAGTTGATAGAACAATTTCAGATCAGGTTACATTTGACTATACTCTGTTTCTATCACATTTGCCATTTAATGTAAAGAGATAAGGATTCTCGTTTACAAATTGTTTCACTTTCATGTCTGTATTTGCTCATTTGAGTTGTTATGAAACATGCATCTTATATTTGTGGAAAGCCATAAACCATAGTCAATGTAGATAATTTACAAATTATACTTATTTTTATTCAATTCAGATATGAGTCAAATTAAAATGGAGTTAGAGATTTCTAGTTTATCTTCTTTCTGCCTAGAACTAAGCTCTTTATTTTCCAAGTCCATGAAAATATTAGGAAAATCACTGGTGTTTGCTAATTCTTGTTAAGGTTTTAATAAAAATCCACCTGACTGTGTCTTAACCTAAAACATAATTCAAAACAGTTCTTTTTAAGTCAATTTTGCTCTACTAATATAAATAAATCAGTGCACCTAGTAGTAATATATATTGTCCACATCCTGTTTAACCGAACAATTAAAGATAACATCACTAAGATATATATGTGTAATGATTGAACAAGCAAAAAAAAAATATAAGATGATTATAAATGGAGTTAACGGTCACCCTAAAGTCATATCACTAATTTGAAGTTCCCATCTCTTGTCTAGCCGCTTTTGTGTATATTAACATGATAACTTTGCACAGACCTCATCTTCTCTCAGATTTACTTTGTCTCAAATGGGAAAAAAAATTAAGCTTCAGAAAAATCCTCTATAAAGTGTACAATATATACATATATTTTGTAACACTGATACATGAGCTGATAAAAGTACAAGTGTTTTTAGTTTTTCCACTATAAAGAGTTTATGGTGAGAAAGATTGAATGCTAATTATAAATCAGAGTATAGAACTAGAGGCTGATTCTATTTTCACTTCATGATATCTATTTCTGGGGCCTTAATTCGTTGTAAGCCCATTGCATAATATCTGATTGGTTTGATCTGTACTCTGCCATTTTGATTAAAAATGAGAATTCAGGAGGTGAATTACTGCACTGGGGACATTTGCTATGGACTTTTCTTTTTGGGAAAAATCAGATAAATTTTTTAAATAACGTATTTGTTAAGAATATGGAATGGATATGCGGTTCATATTTGTAATAAAAAGGTAAGTTGAAGACCACAGGTCTTCATATGTTTTGATGATGATTTTCTTTCCTTTGCTCTTTGGAAGCCAAGAGATGTTTAATTTATGTTTGTAATTTTAAATAGGGTATAGGCACATTATCTGAGGTCAGAGATAAAGTGATAGAGTTTCTTTAATCAAGATTACTTAATGAGGATCAAGATAGGCTTTTCTTTCCTCCCTCCCTCCTTCCTTCCCTCCTTCCCTCTCTCCCTTCCTTCCTTCCTCCCTCCCTCCCTTCCATTCTTCTTCTGTCCTTTATAAACTTTACCTTTTTTGAATTGGCCTGGGGCTCATATAGGTTAATACAATGTCAATTTAAAAGTAGCTATGCTTTCTTTATTGCTCCAAAGAACTCTAATTAAAAGGCTTTTTCATAACCATGTATTAGCTTTTCCTTAAACCACACTAAATTTTATCACTTATTATACCCAGTAAGGCACTAATTTTCCTAAAGTTTACATGAGCAACAAATACCATCAAGAGAATATGATGCATAATATCAATTTTTAACTTCCCAGGACTCTCCTGCTGATGAATATTTATAATTCTGGGTAGAGTTAACAAAAGGCGGAAATTCCCCTTGCAAAGAGAATAAATGTTGGGGAACCATCTGAACACAAATGGTATGGTACTTCAGTGCAATTAAGTCTGGAGTACTCTACTAGATATCAGAACTACATCTGTCATTTGGTATTCCAAAACCGTTGACAGCATCCATGGTTGTTCTGAGTGGAAATAAATTATTCACTTGCCAAAGTTTCATTACCACTTGAAATGATATTCTAAAAATCACCTATGTATATTGATGGAAAAAGCAAGCAGGACAAGGTAAATATGTAAGATTAATTTTCCTTGAAAATAATTTATGCTTTCTTTATAATTTGAATAAAATGCCTCTAGAGTGATAATTTATTAACTTATTAGTAAAATTTTATACCAAGAGTAAGAATTCTTAATATTTCAGTTTACTTAGTTAAGAGTTATTTTTCTCTTATTCATTATCACTAAATTGAGTAATATCTGAGATTCCTTAACTATGAAATACAGATAATAGCAACACTTATGTTTTTAAGAAAAGTGATTTAATATATGTGAAATAATTAGAACCATCCTGGGCATATTAACTACTTCGTAAATAAAAACAGTAAAAATATAACCATTTTCTATAATCATTAAGGCTATTCATAAAAATTCCATTCTCTGTTCTCTTCAGACAAATAGGACTATACTTCCCCTTCACCTTGACATCAAATTTGAAGATGGGAAAAAAGCATCTATTATAAATTGTAAGATTATTCTTGGAAGATAGAATGGATTATAAAACTGTTTTAGAAAATGTTGAGGAAATGGTAAGTTCATTTAGGACACAGTACGTTTGAGCAGACTGTGGACAACCAGGTGGGAATAACTGCCATGTAGTTGGATAAATAAGTCTGTGGCTGGAGGCACTTTGGAGCCACCAGTTTGTAAGTGACTATCGGAATCATGGTGCTTAAAGAAATTACCCAGGAAGGGTTTATAGATCAAAATCTGAAGAACTTCATAACATTGAAAGGTAAATTGAGAGGAGGACGAGAAAAGGAAGACTGATAAAGATTTTGGCATAGCCAAAGGTAGGGAGAAAACCAGAAGAAAGGGCCATTACATAACTCAGTATAGAAAATAAAGTTTCAAAAATTCTATAGCCATAGAAAAAAAAATTAGTTACTGCCCAGGAAAAAAAGTATTTTTCAATAAATATGCAAACTGTTCAATTTATTCTTGCAAAGGCTTCTATTTCTTAAATTCAGCCATGAGAAGGCACTGTGTCAATTTTGAATATGTTGCTCTTTATTACATCAACCCCTGGCTGAATTACAATTTCAACTTGTTTCTGATTGTAGAAACAGATGGTAACTCAAATGAGAGGGTTAAAGAAAGAAAGTAAGGGTGCAGGGTTTTTTTGCAGACATTTTGAAATTGGATGTGTGAAGCTCTCAGATTTCTCTGTTACTTAAAGGGGCTAAACCATTTTATGTTGAAAGGATACAAATGCAGTTTTTTATCTCCATAACTCTACTGTGAAGAAAATATGACTGTTTTAGATGCAACAGTGGGTTGTCCATGAACCAATGCTCCACAAGACGCTCCTCTTAGATACAAATCAAGCACCTCAATTGTGAGGAATAAGGTGAAACAAATACATAAACTGTGCATTTATTATGCCATTTTTTTGGTAACATAACTTTTGCTTTGTTGTCTGAAACCAGTTTTATGTATCATGAGTTAATTTAGTCTTCCCCTAAAATAAAATAAAATATCTGGTTTTCAAGACACTGATATATGTGTGTGTGTGTACACACACACACACACACATACATATATGTATATATACATACATATATGTATACAATAATTTTTCCTTCAATGAATAGCTTGGAACTAGAGAAGAAAAAATTGTTAATAAATTTTATTAATTAACTATTAATGAATTATCATGGATGTACATTTTTTAAAAAGTGTGATGACAGGATCACTCACTAAATATACATTTTTGAGATCATACATGTGCCAGCCATTGGGCTACAGAGATGAAAATAGATCTTACTCTCAAGAGGAGATGAAGATAGCTAGATTAAAAAAGATACAATGAGATCAGTGATGAGAGTTGTGTACAATGAAAACTAGTTTTTTATTTTCTATCTGGTTAAAGTCATTTTTCTTTTTGAGTCTGTGTTACTTAATCTAACCTCATAGAGAGAGTAAAGGATAGGGGGAAATAAAATACTAATGCTTTCTGCTAAAGCTCTGAGCAAACTTTTCAAAACTGTTTAGTAATTATTAGTCCAGTAGTAAGGTGAAGCGAGCTTGCATTGTATTGTGAGTCAATTAATAAATATTCAGGAATTTTGAAAACTGGATTTTAAGACCAGTGGTGGCTTAAAAGTAGACATAGTGGGCATATTTACACCACAAAAAATTGCAAACACTGAAAATTGAACCTTTTTTTTTTTTTTTTGGAGCAGAGTGAAAGCTGGTTTACCAGTGAACCACAGCATCTAACACACAGATAAAGCCAAGGTTAGACCACCATCAGTTTTCTTCTCATAAGTCATTTGTAAGGACTTTTTAAATGATGATGACAAGCTTCTGTGCAGAGGACTGCAAAGTTTATTCTCATTTTGTTTGTAAACCTGGGGTTTGGGTGAGTATTGCCTGGTCATGTGAGCCAATATTTTCTGGGAGAATAAGGAAAAAAATTAAAACAAGATAATTTTTCCACTATTAAAACATAGCTGAGTAGACTAACCTGCTTTTAACTAAGCAGTTCCAGGCAGTGGAAAGTGCTTGAAAACCCCGTTTTCTCAAGTAAATGCTTATAATGGTGGCTTACATGATTTGTTTCTGATTTTTAATAATGATAGTCCCCTCCTTCTGTTTTCTCTGGTAGATACTGCCAAGAGTAGCAAGTAATGCCTATTAATTTCTCAAATGGGCAACGAGCACAAATGGCTTGAGTTATAGTTGAAAGTTATCATTGAGTTCAATATGTGATATTAAGAAATGAATGTAAAGTTCCCAGCTTAAGCTTTAAACCTAGTACTTTCAAATCATTTAAGGAGATAAAAAATGATCTGGCTATTTGTGACAAATGAATGGACCTTGAGGTCATTATGCTAATTGAAAGAAATAGTGTATGATATCACTGACATGTGGAATGTAAAACAAAACAAAAACAAAAACAAGCTCATAGATACAGATAACAGATTGGTGGTTATCAGAGGTTGGGGGCGAGCGGTGGGAGAGGTGGGCAAAATGAGTATAGGTGGTCAAAAGATACAAAATTCTAGTTTTAAAATAAAAAGTCATGGGGATAGAATATATAGCACGCTGACTATAGTTAATAATACTGTATTGCATATTTAAATGTTGCTAAGAGAGTAAATCTTAAGTCTTCATCACAAGCAAATAATTTTTTTGTAACCAAATAACTATGTTAATAGATACCAACTAGATTAATTGCAATAATCATTCTGTGATATATATAAGTATCAGATCATTAAGTTGTACACCTGAAACTAATATAATGTTACATATCAATTATAGATCAATATTTAAAAAGAGATTAAAATTACCTATATTTATCTTACAAAAATATATTTCTATCTATACTAAATAATTCCTGTCTTTAAAGAATTTATGTTGACTTGGCAAAGATTAATGAGCACAGAACAATTAGGCAACAATGTCAGTCAATCATAGTCTTATAGTAACTTAGGCGATCAATGTAAGAGGCAAATGTGGGTGATAGGAGACAGTTTGGTAAAGGTTGAGTCAGCCTTTATTTTGTTATTTTGTTAAAGGTTTAGATAAAGAAGAACATTTTTAAATTTTTTATTATATTTATTGGGGTGATATTGATTAATACGATTATGTAAGTTTCAAGTGTACAATTCTATAATACATCATTTGTATATTGCATTGCGTGTTCATGGCCCAAAGTCAAGTCTCCTTTCATCACCATATATTTGATCCCCTTTACCCTCTTCTACCTACTCCGCACCCCACTTTCCTTCAGTAACCACCATACTGTAGTCTGTGTCGATAAGTATTTCTGTGTTCATTTTCTTTTTGTTGGTTTGTTGTTTTCTATTTTATATCCCACATGTTTAGTGAAATCAAGTGGTTCTTATCTTTTTCCATTAGACTTATTTCACTTAGCATGATATTCTCAAGATCTATCCATACTATTGCACATGGCAGTATTTCACCTTTTCTTATGACTGAATAGTACTCAATTGTATATATGTACTGGATCTTCTTTATCCAATCATCTACTGAAAGACACTTAGGTTGTTTTCATGACCTAACCATCATGAATAATGCTGTGAAAAACATGGGTGGATATAGCTTTGCAAATACATGTTTTCAAAATTTTCAGGTAGATGCCCAAGAAAGGGATTGCTGGGTCATACGGTAATTCCATTTTTAAGTTTTTGTGAAACTTCCACTGTTTTCCCTAGTGCCTGTACCAATTTACATTCCCATCAGCAATGTCTGAGGATTCCTTTTTCTCCACAACCTCTCCAACACTTGTTATTTTTTGTCTTGTTGATAATAGCCATTCTTACAGGTGTCAGGTGGCATTTTGTGGTTTTGGTTTGCATTTCTCTTATAGCTAGTGAAGTTGAACATCTTTTCTTATGTTTGTTAGCCATTTGTATGTCTTCTTGGGAAAAGTGTCTGTTCAGGTCCTCTGCTTTTATTTTTTTTAATTGTTTGTTTTTTGTTATTGAGTTATATATGCTCTTTATATTGTTTGGATATTAGCCCCTTATCAAAGGCTTTGTTTTGCAAATATCTTCTTAGTGGAGGGCATTTTAAGAGGGAAAACAACTGTAACAAAGCAAAAGGGAAATTTATGTGAACGGACTTGGGGTCAATAGGGCCATGAGTCAGGCTTCACCAGGCCCTGGTGTGGTGGTACCATAGAGAAAAGTGGATCCTGGAGGACAGTGGGAATGATTTTGTCTCTCCAGAAGTATATTTTAGCTTCCTTTTGCATGAAATTCTCACTTCTAGAATATATCTTTCTGGAATATATCTTTTGAAATAATCAAAGAAATTAGGAGCCACTAAAACCTCCACATAGATTTGAATGCAGCTGGAGTTTTCCTCCTTTAAAGAGCCAAGGATATTTGAATAAATAGGACACCAAGTGTTTGAAGGAATGGTGGTAAGATTTCAAAATTAAAGAATACAAGTATACTAGAGAAAACAAGTATCACACAGGAATAAGGCAAGGAGAAACAGAACCATCCTCTAAAATTAGCTAGAAAGGAAAACTTGAAATTATACTTATTGAATCTGCCTAAATATAATTTTTAATGTAATTATAACCTCTGACTCTAAAACATGCTGTTATACCAAACAGTACTTGAAACTTTTTACTTAATACTCATTCTAAAGGTAAAAATAATATCTGTAGGCCATAGTTATTGAATGAACCTTATTGTTTCTCTACTTGGAAATTTTTATGATTCAAATACAAATAGTTTAACAGATTGTATTTTATGTATGCCTTTTTATGACACAAGCAACTACATTTAAATTTGCAAAAAATCTTCCCTGGGTGATTTGCATTCTTATATCTCATTATAGAGTCTCCTATTTGAATTTCCGTCTGGCCCTTAATATCTTATTTTGTGTTTATTATTGCTTTAATGAGATAATCTTGTTTTTATATACCTAGATTTCATTACTATTCATCAAATCCAATCTTTACCCTGATTTTACTCCCATAAACACCTTAGCCTGAACATTGGAGCTTAATTCAATTTAGTACAAGAAACTTCTGAGGTAGCAAAATGGAAAAACTAAAAAACAATGTAAGTAAAAGTTGGTTCATTATCTCTTAAAATCATAACAGTTCCCTTTTAGAAGATTTATCTACATCCACCTACATAATACTTCTTTGAAAATTAATCAATATGAAGCAATATATTGATTTATGTTGGATTAAAGCAGAATTTGGAAGGATTAAACAAGTTCTATGCAGACTTTCCATTGATTAGGACTGACAGGGCTGAAAGTTGATAATTCAGTTCTTATTTAATAGTCAATGCTACCTTCACTTTGAGTTATCAAAGGTTTTGTTCATTCAAATGCATTCATACTCAGCTTTCTTTGAAAAGTCTGAAAACCATTCTAAAAACTCAAGACAGAAAGTGCCGAATGAGAAGATTTTATAGTCTACATCCACTTTACGGTTTATTTCCTAATAAGCGAACTTTACAATAGGTTTACATTGCCAATAAAATTCTAATTTTGGAGCAAATACCTTTCAAGGAGAATTCATAGCCTTTTCTAACTTCTCAGCTGTAACTGATAGTTCACAATAAATGACTAGATATTTGTTTACTTAGTTATATACTTAATTATTTAAATTAATGAGTACATTGTACTTATGTGTGTCAAGCATTTTTTAAAGTGTTTTATATATGTTAATTTATCTCATCCTAGATGTTCTATAACCCATTTGGGGCAGAGTGGGATAATATGATTAGAAAAATAAATTTAGTTGTCTCTAAATATGAACCCTCTATATTTTAAGTGCATCTACAATAATACTAACAATAACCGCTATTTATTTAGTGCCTGCTAGGTGGTGAACTATTTTTATACATGTTAGCTCACTTTCACTCAGCCTTTCAAGACAGGTATTATTGACTCCATTTCATGAATGAGTAAATCCTGTCTCATAAAGAGTAATTATCAGAATTATCAGAACCAGGATAAAAACTCAGAGGCAGATGTCTCCCCAGTATGTGTGTGTGTGTGTGTGTGTGTGTGTGTGTGTGCGTGTGTACACTTTGACTCTCTAATACTCACTTTTTAAAAGTACTTATAACACTTTTTTTTTGGCTAAATGTTCTACTTTTCATGAAGTTACTGGGTAAAACTCTTTCCTATTTTAAGTGTCCCTCCTACATGTCTCCTATCTCTGCTGTTAGCATACATCACAAGTTAAGTTCTCATCACATCTCACTTGTACTTCTCCAAGACTGTTAACTCTCCTTCTTCTAGCTCGTTCTCCACACTGCCAGAGGTTGATTTTTAGAAAACATAAATCTCATTATGTTGCTACCCTGCTAAAAATTTCTTGAAAGTTCCCTATTGTTTTCAGACTAAAACCTTATATCACAAACATAATATTCAAAGTCTCTGATGAGATGGACTCTACTAGCTGTGCAGCTTGGATTTTTTCCACAGTACCTGAGACCTCTCTTTCCCCACCTACATCACACAGAAACACACACACACATGCACGTGCACACACATGCACACATAACTGATGCTTCAAATAAATGAATTCCTTGACAATTTGCTGTCTTTGTGCCTCTGCAAGATTTCTTTTCTGTTCTAGAAGGCCCTTTATCCCTTCGAAGTTCTTATATGCCCTGCAACACTTATCTGAAATGTTGTCTCACATGGCATGTCTTTTCAGACATCTCTGGCTCTAGCCAAGTTGTTTTCCCATGAGAGCATTCATCACACTTTTCCTCATGTCTATGGCTACCATTCAGTTCACATTTATTTTCCAACTCTACTGAGCACCAAAACAAGCTAGAATACACAGGATAAATTTCCATTTACTATTCCAATCCTAAATGAGTTTTATGTTGTCTCAAGTGCCGGGTTATAAGTGGACCTAGAAAAAGATGGTTATCCAAGAGAATTTGTATGTGTTTACACCTTAGTTATTTCTCTTGATTCTTCATCTTTAGCTGCTACTCTCAGTGATATATCCTGGTATCTTCTGTGCTTGGCTCCTGGCATTTACACATGATCTTTTGGTATTGATTTTTTTTTTGCCTCCAGTCTTAGTATCTTGGATTACAGACATATACCCTGCTATCTCATTATTTCCCCTATTGACCTGCATCACAATTTTTTCTTACATCCATCCTATTTCCAGCCAGATGAACAGAGTATTTTCCTGACTCTTTCTTGTGTCACAAAGCTAGAAGTCAGCAAGCCCTCAGAAAGAATTTTCTAAGTTATTAACATATCCAGGAGAGTGAATTCAGCCCTAATAAAGGAGGGAGTCTCTAATGAGAGTGACCTCATTACCATCATTAATAGAATGGTTATTTCTGCTAATAAGCACATATTACTACATACTTAATACATGTTATATTCTTTACTTTCTACGGGAGGTAAGATTAAACATAATTTACAAAAGTGGAAACTGAAACTCAGGGAAGTCAGTAACTAGTCTAATTTCATATAGGTAGTTAACTGTCAAAACCAGGATGTGGCTAATTTTAAATCCTGTGCTTGCCCTGCATAACCCTCTTTGAATGCAAATGCCCTGGGGGTTTCCAGGTAAGGTGTACACAGGACCCTGTGTTTGGGGAGGAGGAGTAGGTAATAAATACCAAATTGAGGTATATTGCCTGCATTAAAGATTTCAACTCTTGGCCCATTCTTAGAGAAATGCACTATGATGTAACATATTTAATCTCCAGGTGACTCTGGAGTTTTACCTGTTAATGTTAGTTGTGGTAATGCCAGTCAAACTCCACAAGGGAGTATTGCAAGAGTTATAACATTATATTGATGAAACACAGTGATCAAAGGAAGATGGGAGTTGGGAGCAAGAATAAAACTTACTCAGCAGAGAGAAATGCTCATAAATTACAAAATATTGCTGGAGTAATTGACACAAAACATATACAGCTCTTGAAAGTAAAAAGGGAGAAAATTTTAGAAAGTCATATGATTTGTCAATCCACAGGTAATCAATCCCTCTGTACCTATAATTTCAAAGAGTTTCATCCACGCAGTGTAATACTGATGACCATTACCAAAGGAATCTGGGTATAAGCCTGGAAACTAAATCAAAAGAATACTGTTATCATCTAGAAAGTACCTACACCACAATTTAAAAACTGAATCAATAAAATGTTTGACAGGTAAGCCCTGAGGACATAATTAATTCAGCAATTGAAATTCTAGTTAAATCTTTATAAATTCTCTCTATGTAATTTAATGTGTGATGACAATAACATTAAAGAAATGTAGGACTTTGCAGTAAACAAAGGGCTAAGATTCATGATTACATTTAGTGGTATTAACTCTACAATAAATACATATTTGAACTTTCATTTCATTGAAGGTTATACATACAATTCAACTAGACTCTATAGAGGAGGCATTCAATATTTATTATGTGCCAGGACTGTGCTAGTGCTGAGGGTA
Source organism: Cynopterus sphinx (assembly GCA_030015415.1). Lineage (NCBI taxonomy): Eukaryota > Metazoa > Chordata > Mammalia > Chiroptera > Pteropodidae > Cynopterus > Cynopterus sphinx. Next base: position 38,372,221 of record CM057391.1, on the reverse strand, counting down.
AAGTGAGCCCCTACTTTGTTTCAGACTAGGAGTGTCCGGTGCAATCTGACAGTTAAAGAAGAGTAAAAGTACAGTAATAATAAAGCAAAATTAGAAATATGATCAAGGTATAGAGGTCACAGAGAGAGAGGGGTTGTTACTTCCTGGCAAGGGTGATTTTATGATGTCTTAGCTTCTTTTGTAAAAATGAGGGCTGGAGTGAAATGGGTGGGTTGTATTATGTTATAGTCTGTTTTGCCTTAAAATTTTGTCATGTCTATATATTTGCTAGATTATTTCTACTTTGTTTATTTTTTTCCTTAAGTCTATATGTTCTGAAATGAACTTTGAAGATGTTCGATTTAAAACTTTCCACTATCAAAGACTGATAGGGAGTCTTCATTATTCAGGTCCCTAGCTTCTCTTCTTCCTTGTTTCTTAAGTGCTTTGTAGGATGTTATTGCTTTTGAATGTCTCCTCCAGAGAATGAGTAGAGAAAGGAGGTGGAATTATAATCACTCAGCTTCACTTATTAAAGTTCTTGTGAAGGTTTAATAGAAGAGGGTCGGCATTTAGGAGAACACTTTTTCATATCAGAAAACTCTTAATTACCTGAAGAAATGGAAGCAGTGGTGTGCATAATCCAAAATGATGGATAATCCACACACCATTTACATTTGCCTTTGAAATGTATTTTTGAACTTGAGTTTGAATAGAAATATGGGACCCCAGGATTCAAAGAGCCTTAAGCTTTCTATCTTTTTTATACACACCAGTTTTTAGAAAAATAAAAAGATTGCATGTCTGAGTTTTAAGACCTTTCTCCACTGGAGTGCAAGTCAAATTACAGTTAGAAAAAACAGAAATGGTGGCAATGTCCCTCAAAATAGGACATCCCCCAAAGAAATTGAAACAATATATATTTTAAATGATATAGAATATGGTTAAATATTGCTGATTTGCATATGATTATCTATGAACCATGTTTCCACTTACAGTGGATCATTGAAGTTGGATGTGATGTACATTATTTCAGGCTGATGGGAAGAAGGCTAACTTAAGTTGCTGAAAGTATGACTTTCTCACTATATACCAGACTGGCACACTGAGGAAGCCACAGCAGGGTGTCTTCAGAAGCTATTTCCAAACAAATTTAGACTTGTCTTATACATGATGAGAGCTATTTATAAAGATTGTATAAAAAATAGCTTATAATAGACACCTCTATCAATTGCATTTATAATGAAAAGATCTAACACAAGAAGAAGGCGTTGATTCCCAGTGCAAGCTAAAGATGCAATATCTTTCCTTTTTCATCAGCTATACTAACTGGGAAGAGGGGACAGTGACAAAAGTCAATCTTTTAGTTCATTGAAATTTGAATTGAGACCTTAATAGGAATTAGTTTTCATCAAGATATACAAAAGAGCAAAAGAAAATACATATATTTTAGGTGGTAAAGCCAAATCCAGGACTCATACTGAATGATGAGATCTGCATTCAGAAATGATGGGGATTATACTTGAAATTAATAAAATAAAATTTAAAAAAATGATGGGGATTAGTATACAGGGAATTTTAATAGTTCTGTTATGATCTGTATAATTGATGAATAAAAGGCAAGAAGAGAGATTTAAAAAATTGAAAGAAAAACAGAAGGAAACCTCTAAACAATAAAACTCAAAAAGAGAATTTAAATTCTTCCATCTCCTCTAAGACAAACAGAAAGCAAAAAACTAAAGACAAAAATAAAACAAAATCTAAAAAATTTTAGTACAAGTGCTTTAAAATCTATTAGCAATTTTCTACCTGTGTTGGCCTAAAGAAGACAGGTCATTAAAAAGAAAAGTAAATTAGGCCATATTGCCAGGACAAGTGAAATTAGCACGTAGTAATTGTGCAGGCAGAGGAAGATTTAGCAGTGCAGCAAGAAAGATTGGAGTTTACAGAGGAAAAGAAAAATATATTAGACTAAAATCAGAGAGAATTAAAAAAAAATCAAAATTATTTTCTTGGTTTTTTTACTCAAAAAAAATTTTTGTAGTTTTTTAAAACTGTTTAAAAACCTGTGATTTTATTTTGTATCTTTTTTTTTTCAATATTGCCGTATTTTTTTCTTAGAATATCTAAAAATGTGAAATGTGTTCAATGATTATTGTGATATGGCAATTGGAAACCTTACATTTCATCTTTTAAACCACTCCCAATTTATAATATTATCTTGTCATAATAGTTATTATTTTGGGCTAAAGTTCTGCTTCATTCTTTGATTCATTTTTTATGTAAACACGTTTCTTGTATACTTATATGTACAGGCTCTCTGCTTATTAACATAAATAGGGGATGCTTACAGTCGTGGTGTGTTTGTTGAAAATACTGGAGAAGAGACAAAAGAGAAACATGCCACATAAAATGGCAGAGACACTGTGATTATAACTTTGTATAACTGGAGACAGCACAAATACAATGTCATTTCTACATGGGGTTAGATATATCAAGGGATTTGTTAATGAATACTAAGTTTTCAAAAATCTCCACATACCAAAGTTATTTGCCAGTTATCTCTCTCCCAAAAAAGACAAAAAGTTTTTTAAAAAAATCCTTATTGAAAACTTTGATGCAGGTAATTAAAAATAAAAGCAAATAAAAATGAATGGAAGAAAATAAAAGAATTAAAAATAAATCTTTAAAAATATGAAATTACTTTTTTCAGAGCTGGTGTAAATAAATAAATTTTTATTACTACTACTATTTGCTTTTCTTATGTAGTATCAAAAATAGAATCAGTATATACTTTGTATACTAGAAACGTGTGGGAAAATGTATGGGGAGCTGTGTTTAGAACATTTTACCTCATATATTCTTAACTAATTTTCTATCTTTTATGATTGGAAATCATCCTTCATCAAAAAGATCCAAGTGTTAAATAAACAAGTCTAGAATTCAGCTTGCACTCTCCTATTATTCCTCAGATTCTATCATTTCTTTCAGCTTTGGTGAGCAAACTTTTTCCCACTGAGAAAAGTTTCCCATGCATTAAACACAGCAGTTATGTGATGTGATATATGTATGTATGTGTGTACACATGTAGAGGGGAAGAGAGGAATAGAAAGGAAAAAGATAAAGAGCATTCTTATAAAAATATGCATATGTATAAAGTATATAAACATATGTGAAAATAATGATCTTCTAGACAGAGGTAAAAAAGAAATAAATCAACATGAGGCACAGAAACACATGTATAATCAGATGGAGCAGCTATCGTAGGGGCAAGGTGTTTCAAAGCCAAGTCCACAAAACCATCTAATTAAAGGACATTTTAATACTCGATTCTGCTTTTCTTTGTAAGCATTTTCTCCCTTCTGTTTGTTTTCTTTACTAAAGTCACAGCAAGGGCTGTGCTGAGCCTCCAATTGATCTAAGCTGCTCGGTGCATGCCCAGACAGCAAGAAAATGGTTTCTCTGGCAACAGGAATTATGTGAAATCTCTGTGTGTCCACCCCCACCCTCCATCTGATTCCTATTCACTTAAGCTGTTCACATATAAGCAACAATGAGGCATTGGAACTCTAATGAGCAATTCAAATTTATTGAGTAACTCATGAAGGCAGGCACCGTGAGCATCCTCATTTCCTTTGTACCAAGGAGCAGGGCAGATTGTTGTATGTTATCTGTGTTACTCAAGAACCATGCACCCTCAGCAAATAAAATCAGATAAAATCAGACGACTATCTAAAATATGAAGCGTATATGGAATTTATTTCCATCATTCTGGAAGGAAAATACAAAGGCTTTCAGGAGCTAAACACTCAGCTGTGAATTTTCCAAAGATGCTGAGGCATGGAGGTCATGATGATTTAAAACAGCTTTACATTATGTCTGGAACCCAGAAGGGAATAGCAAGAGCTTTGATTAAATTGCTTCGAATGTTAGCTTTTTTATTTCTAGAATATCAAACTGTCTTTTCATGACTGAAACTTCAGAGTTTTAAATTTAGGCTTTGTTAATATTCTCTGATAATAGTTCATGATTAGAGTTTCTCTATATGTTTAGTTTTTCTCTGTAGCCTTTGTTTATTTAGGAGAGAGCCTGTATCTAGCAATGGTGCTAAGGCTGATATTCACTAAGAGAGTTTAATCAAAAGGGGATTGATTTGCTTGGAGGAATAAGGGCTCAGAAGCAAATTAGCCTTGTCTTTAGGCACTGGAAGAATGTGGAGGGGGTGAGAAAAATCCATTTTTCTTCAGCTCCAATAAGGATACAATAATAACAAATATTATACTTTGTTACATAAATCCGAAAACATAGTGAATGTGGAATGAACTCCTGAACAGGTTTCAGAGTCATTGTCCTAGAAATTTCTTAGGAAAAAAAAATTGCTTCTTAGCTGCCTAGAATATCACCTAGAAGGAGGTGGATTCTCAAGACTTCCTTGGCTTATGATCATATATTTAACCTGCTCAAAAAAAGAATTTCTGCCACCAAAAGCAAGGAAATGCCTCTTTATAGACATCTTTATCCCCAATCTACATGATATAGTATTTAAGAAATAACTTATTGAAGTCCTGTTTCGAATATTTAAACTCTAACTTCCAGGTAAAAATCTGAGGAAACAGTAGAATGATTAATGACACAAATATAATGTTTTTTTTTTTTTTTAACAAAAGCATAGAAGAATGATGCTGCAAAAGAAAAAGCTGAAAGTAAAATAGTAGGAATAACAAGTACTTCATTTTTAATCCTTCCTTAAATAGTAAGAACATATTCTTAGATAATATAATTTTAAAATCTGAAACAAATGCCATCTACTCAAGACATAAGCATAGCCAATAAGTGCAGTCAGAATTTGGAGAAGAAACACAAAATATAAGTCCTATTTTAAAGAATATCCTATGATGCCATAATATTTGAAATTTTGAATCTTGTAACAGAATTTTTAGGAACAGAACTTCTTAGAATCAAAATTTTATTACGATTTGAAACTCAACACTTCTACATAAAAACAAATTGCCCTTCAACTGATAAATCAAATAACCTAAGACCAGGGCTTTGTATATCTAGTGACCACTTGAAATCATTCCTGTAATTTTGACTGTGTTTCCCTTTGTGAGTGGCACATCAGGTAATACATCAGGAGATACAGATATTTTCAGAGTTTCTGAGCTCTGATTTGGAGGCTTTTGCCACAGATGCACCTTGTGGTAGTTCTGAGATTTGGAAAATATCTTGATAAGGTGCTTGTGCTGGAACATAAGAGTCCAAAAACATGTGTTAGTGGGAGAAAAGGCAGTAGAAGACAGTGACATTATTCCTAAATTAGAAATTAATGAGAATTTAATGGGTGGTAGGAAATAAAGAAGAAAGGAAAAGAACAAGGCAGGATGACTTTTAAGACAGAAGAAATGTAAAACGAGGGACATCTAATCCTCAGTTTTTTTCTTATGATGACATTGGTTAATTAAATCCAATAATAATATGCTTTTTTAATTTGTTGGTATTGCTGCATATTTTTCATAATTTAAGAAAGTATGCTATATTCACATTGCTGAACACATTTAATTTTATGAAACTGTGAATGTGGTATATGCTTAACAAAGGATGGATTTCCCTATTTGAGTATATACTATAGCAGAGACACAGAGCAGGAAACAAAAATAGTTACAGAGTGATTGGAGACAAGGGTGAACATGAGAATGCAAGACTCATTGAAAGTTTAGAGAAATTTTGAAAAGAGTGTTGGGCTTTCCATGGGGGCGTAGAATAGGAGTTCAGGATGATCTTATATAGCTTAAAGGGCAAGATGACGTCAGATGACACAATGTGATATACAACACATACACACACACAGTGAAATGGTAAAATATTACAAATTTTAAAGTTAGAAGTAGAGAAAATAGACAATTAAATATAGTTCAGGATCTGGGGGAAAAATACTATGTCTAGCAGTGGACTAAGTACATTTGAGTAATGTAAAATTCGTAGGCCAGCTTCAAGACCTCATCATGGTGAATTTCACTTCAAGTTCCCATAATCATTTCAAAATCACTTTGCTATGTCTCGTGTACTTGCTGATGCTTTCCACATACTAGCTGTGTATGATTTTATTCTAGTGGGTGAAACTACCTGAGCTCCAACATTCTCCTTTCCTGTAAAACAGGAATAGTAGTATATACTTCTAACATAATAGCAGCTAATTTTTATTTAGTGAAGAGTATATGTCAAGCCCAATTTTACCACTATTATTTAGTTTAATTCTTAATGAAATCCTCTGAAATATTATTACTCTCATTGTACAAGTCAGGAAATTAAGGCTAGCAAAAGTTAAATAACTTCTGAGCGCAAAGCTTAAGAGTAGTGGAGCCATTAGAATGTCCCAATGGTATTGGCAGTAGTAATATTGGTAAATAGAGTGAAAGAAAGTCAGTTTTTAAACCTAATTTTCTATTATTGACTTATCTCACAATGGATGAACCTAAGGTAACTCTGTGTAATTAATCCTTTGTAAGAGTTCATTCTAGTCATTCTGCATATTTTTCCACAATTTCCTTATTTTATTAGACAAGGGCTGAGTGCCTCCCTCATTTATCATCATTAGTTTAATCCTTACCAGAGCACCAATTAATTCATACTTGTTAATAATTAGAAGAGCAATGGAAACCAGATTCTTGTGCAGGCATCAAGCATTCCTAAATAATAATAATAATAATAATAATAATAATAATAATAATAATAAATAAACTTTTAACATTGTTTTAGATAAACTATGGACTCACAGGGAGAAATTCCACTGTCTATGCCCAATGTGAACTGAGGTTTTATTTAGAACTTAATTAGCCACACCAAGAAGAACCTGCAGCGAATCTCCGCACTTTGGCCCCTTGAGTGCCCAGTGGGGGCATGGAGCTTCCAGTGACACTGTCAAAGGATGGTGGGATCTCACCGGTTTTGGAAAACTCAGTCCTTGCTATGCCACTGTCCTTTTATACTCTGAGTTTACATCACCATCTGAAAAAGTATGGACTAACAATTTAATAAGGGATGTGTTCATGTACTGAGAAGCAGACTCAGTGACAGATACACCAACTCTTTTTTTTTTTCTGTGAAGAAAGCAGAATAAATGTCTAGATTTATCTGAAAAATATCTCTGCTTCTGGTTTTTCCATCATTCTGGGGAACCAATTTTCTTGCACTTACTCTGTGAATCAATTAGTAAGAAAATGCTAAAACCAAAGGTAAAGTTTTGTATAACTTCAAAATTTAACGCATACTGGTTCAATGAATTTTACATTCTAAGATATTAAACATGAAAATTTTGTAACTACTTTATGTCTAAGTAGGATAGTTAATACATAAGTCTATTTTTTCTAGCATAAACTGAAGCTCCTTAAAATGCTTTTATTAAGTTTGGAAAAAAAAATAAAGGAAAACAACTATGAGTGACTTTCAAATAACATGAGCAGTGCGTGTCAGCAGGCTTTGTATGACCATGCTCTCCAAAGGTATAAAAAAGCCAAATTGTCATTAGTATCTATTATAGAAAAGGAGTTAGTGATAAAAGACAGCAAGTTAAAATTATTTAAATAGAATTATTACAGTGTACTGTGATTCACACATGATCTTGCATGAAGAAAATAACCAGATGCAACATTCTTTTCTTTTAATTTCAAAGACAGAGTTATGCCAAGGGTTTGGAATCCTGTTGCTGCTAATAATAGCTCTTACTATGCATTAAACTTGTTTTGCCAAAACAAGTGTTTGACAAATGAGGGGCTGGCCAGCAGTACTATCAATAGCTCTATTAAAGGGAACTTATTCTCCAAAGACACCTCTCTTGTGAACAGAATTTAATTTGGACTAATTTTTTTTCTAGATAGTAAATATTTGTAACTAATACTTCAAAATAAATAAAAAGGATAAACAAAAGTGATAAGAAACTTCAATTTAATGTATGTACTATAGTTTTACTTTATATAATTTATCAGCTATAATTTTACTAATTATAAACATTTAGTTAAACCTACTTAGTTATCTATTACTAACCAAGAACTCATAATCCTTATAAAATACACCAAGCGGTTTCATTTCTACACTTTCAAAAATCATGTCATCATAGTACTGTGCTTAGATGAGATTGCTTAAAATGAAGATGTTATTTCTTATGTAAATATGTCAAAAATATATATAATTAACTGTACATAAAGTCATAAATTATGTCTTCATTAGTGAGGTAAATTTATAGGCTACATTTGGAGAAATACAGTAGTGACAGCTGATAAGTACATCTTTGTTTTTACTATAAAACTATAAATGTTAATAGCTAACACTGATTTAATCCTCATACACACACAGAAAAACTCCTATGATATGAGAACCATTATCGTGGTTCAGAATAATAGTGCCAATATGGATGAGGTACAGAAATGTTAATTAACACAGCGAGCAAGTGTAAAACTGGGATTTAAATCTGGGCAGTGCAGTTCTAGAATCAGTCTTTCTTACTACTGTTTGTATAGTTTATTTAGCTACCTAGCTTATAATTCATAGAATATTATTCTATATAATATTCTAATATATAATGAAAACCATGGAAAATAATCCGGTTTGTTTAAGAGGACATCAGAAACAACGCAGTTCACAAATGTACAAGTGTCATGGAAAACAAAGATGTTTCTGAATCTCTTGTTCTCTGGGGAAATTGTATGCCATTTTATTCAAAGTACAAGGAGCTTAATTTTTAAAGGATAAGCTGAAAAAATCATCTGTTCCCTTATCATAAAACCAAATAATCAACTTTTATTTCTCAAAGGTAAGGGAGAAGAAATAGATACCCCTTGGATTTACCCTGTGGTTCCAGAAAGAATAGAAAAATAGCAAGTATGATGATTAGATCACTCACCTGCTCCTTCTGGGAAAACTCTGTGTCTTGTATTAACAAGACAGTATGTAAAGTATGTTTGCTGGTTGAGAATCTGAAATGGGGATGCAGGGCATAACCAATTTCTGTTAGAATTTAACTAAAATTTTTTGAAAGAAAGAGTTGGACCTAATGTTTAAAAAGCTAACATTTTATATTACCTCTTATTAAGAAGTTATATTAGCGCTTAAACCAATATTACATTAACCAAGAAAGAGAATATAAAATCTATTAATTCTATTTACATTTTTACTCTTGTCCACACTGAACCAGATCCCCCCACCCCTTTGCCGAGACCACTCTGATAGTAAGATGAGTTTTTGTGTAACCTCTTTTAAGTCATCTAAGCAGTGATGCACAAAATTGTATGGCCATGGTTGAGAGAAATAATGTCCTTTAATATCTAGATGGCTGTTAGAGACCAACCAAGGTACCATAACAATTAATTTCAAATAATCCTGATTATATTTGTAGATTCTTTTATAAATTACTAATTTACTTATACTTTAAGTTACCTTGTTAAGAGCATATCTGCCACATATTTAGGTTAGGTGGTAATTTAATTTTTAGGACAAAGAAAGATAACTATCCCCTTAACACATTAGTAGGTCCAGCTGGATATATAATTTTAAATAAACATTTTGAAATATAGAAATAAAATAGTCTGTCTTCCATTCATTCCACATTTTTCCAACTTCTTGAATCACGAGAAACATGAAAAAAATTTATAAGAAAGATGCTCTAAGGAAATCACTAATGTGATACCTTTCTACTAAGAAACTGATTATATTAAAGCTAAAGAGGTTTGTCCCAGACAAGCTTTCTTAACTAGCAACTTATGAATATTAGAATTAATAAGTCTAACTTATATACACACATTTGGACAGATGAACATAATAATTTTTGTTTTTATTCAAATAAGAGGAAAATGTCAGATAGATTAAAAAATAATATTCTGACATCAGAATCAAAAAATTTAAATTGAATAGATGACATTGAAAAATAACAAAACTAGATTGTTTATATTTTAATAAAATATACTATGTAGTCCATTATTACTTTTAGATAATAAAATCTATTGGAAAAGCTTTATTTTATTTCTAAAATAAATCTTGGCCCAAGAAAATATTTATATGCAATTAACTCCACTACAAGTTATGACTCTTTAATGTTTTCAATGAAGATTTAAAATAATGTTCTTTAACAAATACAACTCAGTCTGCTCTTAAAATATACAATTCATTATCTCATTTGAATGTATTGTTTAATCTAGTAAATTGTAATAAATAGTAAAGATACAGGAACAAAACAATGTAACCAATTACCAGTAAACTAAAATTTGAACTGCGGAGATGTGATATATATAGACATGACAATATCAGGAGGAGATAGTCCAAGACTTTTTGGGGTCATATTTCTGCATGAAAATATATCTTAAAATTAAGTAGACCTAATATAGAAAGATAAGAATACTTTAAAAATTTTTCAGAGTATATCCATAATTACCTTTCCATGTTCAAATAGTGCAAAATAAAGAACTGTGTCAAAGACACTATCTTCATTCTCACTGGAGTTATTGGGCTAAGATGATAACTATATATATATATATCATAGAAATATACATCATAGCTCCCAGAATCAGAAAAAACAAAAATTCTGGCTTAATTTGCAATCACAAAACAGTACCACAATGGTAAAACATCAGTCTCAATGCCAATTTAATTTATTGGTTAATAACTCAGGAAATGAGAAATTTTCTAAATTTAACTCACTTAAAACAGCCTCTGCTAAATGATTTGAGATAGCATAAATGATATTAAGAACATTTAAATATATTTATTTCTTAGACAATTTGTCCAAGAGTTTTAAATTCTGCTTTGTGAGAACCCCTGGGGGAAGTTAAAGAAGGAGCTTTTGTTTAATAGGACTAACCAGGAATCATCTCAAATGAAAAGTTGTAGCCCGCTTAAGCCACATAGCTGAATCACAGAGTGATATAGTCATAGAATTACCTATAGTTGGCTCATCTTGTTGAGCCTTCTTATATTAAAGGGAAGAAAAGAAAGATCCAAGAACATGGACAGAATTCCCAAAGAGCACTCAGTAAAGCAGCAAAGAGAAACTGCTAAGAAAAGCCCAGGCCTTCTGACTACCAGGTTTTCCATTTAGCAATGCAGTGATTGAGGAAGTAACCATATTTAGAAATGCATAATTAATCTTTTAAATAATTTCCCAATATTATTTCAACATTTTTCACTAGTTTTGAAAAAAAATCAAGTTGTTATTTTTATCTGTCAATATATATGTTTATGAGTTAGACACAAATTATAATGCACAAATTATAAAATTGGGTGCTAGCTAGTGAAATGCATTCATTTGTTTTCTTTTAATTAATCAAATATTAAGAATTTAATATTCAAGGAGCATTTGTGATATAGAAGCATTTATTTTAATGTTAAAGCTATATATCATCAGAAGGCTTAAATAAAGTATATGGACAAATCATGATGATGAAAGGGAACAATTAAATATACCTAAAGAAAAGAAACATGAAGTATAACTTGTGAACTCAAAATATAGAGCTGTAGTCTAAAAATTTGATGTGCATAAGATTCATGTAGAAAGCTTGTTAAAAATGCAGATATTTTGTCTTCATTTTCAGAAAATTGGTAATAGTAGGCCTGGGTTGAGGCCTGGGGATTTGCATATTTAATGAGAACCAAAAATGATTGTGACACTGGTATGCTTGTGACTACACATTGTAAAACATTGAAAAGAAACTGCTTCAAGGTGGGAGAAGCAGTGAGGATATCATGAAAAATGTGGCATTTGAGATGTTTCTAGAAAAATGGATAAAGGTTGGGTATATGGAAATGGAAATAAGAGTAACTGAGGGGAAAGACACAATGAGTAAAGGCACAACAGCAAGGAGATGAGTAAAGGCACAACAGCAAGGAGATGAAGAGGGAGTTAGGAAATAGTGGCTTGAGCTGGCTGACATTAAGAATTCGTGAGAGTAATATGAGATAGCTGCAGGGCAGCAGAAAATTGATTAGGGTCAAGAATGTAAAACCAAGTGACAGGAAGTTTCTAAATTTTTCTGAGCAGGTAAAAGCTTAATTAAATGTATGGGTGGGGGGAATAGATTGTGGGGAGGAAATAACGTGGCCAAGGAGGACAAAGTAGAATGCGGTGAAGAGGAGCAAGGAGGTAACATCGAGGAGTTTCTATATTTTGCCTAAAGAAATAGGAGACAAGGAAAACAGAATAGTGATGAGATAATTAAAAGAATAATAAAAGAATAAAGTATGTCAAAAGACAGAAGGTTTAGATCAGAGGCAACCCCTGGTAGCATGTAGGAAAAGAGGGTGTAGACTCATTCCATTGTCTGGAAACATCAGTTTCCCTCTCCAGGCCACTGGGTGTAGGTTCAAAAAAGGCGCAAAATTGTCATATTCATATTCTACGCAGACTAAAGACTGAAAAAAAGCAATGGGTTTTTACTGAGGGATGGATATTTGATGAGAGTCAGATGAAAGAGCATGAGGATAATGACCATCTCTGATGGTATTATAATTGTAGATGGTAGGAAAGTGAGAAGTGAGTGATTTCAAATACAGTGCTCAGTAATATCAGAAATAAGAAGGTGCAGAAAATTGATAGAGGTATTTATAGAACTTGACAACCTAAAAATTTGTATTAAAGTGTTGGAACTCTTGCTTAGTTTTTGAAGTCCTCTTTCCTGGTTCTTGGTTCTGTTGGTCCTGGTGAGGAGGAGTGAGAAGACAGGTAGCCTGGCCAGGTAAGCCTCTTTCAGGTGTCGGGTGGCTGCTTTGAAATGCTTCCCTAGCACATAATGTGTCCTGTAAAGCAATCCCAGCATTCTGACATTTACCCTGAGATATGTCAACACACTTCTGGCTGGTCCAGGGCAGGTCACTTAACCTTTGAATTTCAATGAATGCACCTGTATAAAATGTGGATCATAGTACTTGGCATGTAAGCCATCTTACTTCAGGAGGATGTCACAAGAAGCAGTGAATGACTCTAAAGAACCTTGAACCAGTTGGGGATAAGTAATCTAAGTGCCAAATAATTTCTTGCTTTTCATATTCAACTAGGTTTCTTGAAATGTCAAAAGAAAGAAAAATCATAATTTAAGAATAAAAATTAGCTTGTAGGACACATTTATGGGTTCAAAGGAGGATTATAAAATTATTTTCTCAATTATATTTTTTACATTAAAACAAACTTTTTTTTTTTTATTTTTTACTCTACAGACATAATGTCTTTTACTGAGAAAGCCTGGCTAAATTTCCTGAGAAGTGAAGCAATTACGTAACAATTTATCAGTTTTTTCAGACTGTTAATTCTTGTGGCTTTTAGAGTCCAAATTGCTAAAGTAATCTATATGTGAATCCAAAGATGACCTAATAGAACTCAAAGTGGCTCATGTTTGGATATAGGTTTCTGAGCACTAAAAAATTGCTTTAGAGTCATTTTGATCTTGACATTTGAACAAAACAGGTTTATACATTGCTCTCTTTCTAGAACTCTCACAGTTTTTTTTTTAAAGTACCTGTGATAGCACTTATTCATTCCACAACTGTTTATTGGTCACTGTGTACCAGAAACTATGCTGAATATTGGAGATAAAAGGTTAAGCAAGACATTCTCTTCCCTTGGAAGCTCGTAATACTGACCTTTGATTAGCTGTGATGCTTACTGAAGAGCCAGTTACACTTCAAGCCCCCTTATATAGGATTGTCAGTGTCTTTACATGATTATATCTCAGGCTTTTTAATATAAGAGTCAAAAGAAAATAATGTTGAATTCAAGTTAATATTCTAGTTAGAAAATAACTTGATAGGGATGTACATTATAATCTTCATCTTTTTGTAAGGTGAAAAAAATAATATATTCTCTCATCTAATTTAATTTTTGGTTCATGTTGGTTGATTCTTGGAATAAGTATAATAATTTTCTGCTAACACCAGTTAATTGCTTCATCAGTGTACAAAACAGTCATTTTACTTTCCAAACAGGTCATTTTATCAAGATAATAACTTATGAACTGGGTGTATTCTGATTTCATACTGTATCTTGGACCATAGGAATGAGTCCATAACAATATATCTATCTAATCTTTCTGAAAAATAAAAAAAGAGACTATTGACAGTTTATAGTACTATTTCATATTTTGTTGTGATTTTAGTTTTTTCAGTGTTCGTAAAACTAAACGTTATAAAAAGGTTTGAATGATTTTAAGTTATAATATCTATAAATGCTACATTGAAATGTATCTTTCCACCTAATCTAAGCTGAAAAATTGGAGGTAGTTAGATAGCTAAATTTTTCCTAAGCACCTGTATTTGAAAAAACACAATACTTTAAATGAAAATAAGAGGTATAATAAAAATATACACCAAATAAGTAGTAATTGTATCATTTACCTTAAATTAAAACTAGAGAAAAAAAACAGAAGGGCAGGGTAGGAACAAAATGACTATTGGTAACTGGCATCGCTAAAGTCACATTTTAAAGCAAAAAATAGTTTCTACATGAAGTAATATAAAAGAAAATATTTCCCCCAAGTAATGAAGCAATCTATAATGCAGTTCTTAAAATGATGAAGTATAATATGCTAGTCCAGCTTAAATATAAATTTCAACTAACATAGTTGTATAACATTGTTATAAATTATGAGTTGATTTGAAAATGTAAAGATGTACATAATATGTAGTAACAATAGTTGATGAGAAAAAAAAATCATCTTTTTTGGCATCCTTTTAAAAATTCCGGTTTTTATTTTAACCTTTCTTAGCTGATTTTTATTTTGGAAATATATAGGTTGACCCCAAAATAATTCCTTTACCTTAATAAATGAAGTTTTTCTGAGCACAACCCATCAGATATGATCAGTACTTTTTGTATCAGCATGTGCGAGTGTACATATGTTTTAGCCTGACATTGACTTAACTTGGCTCAAATAAATTAATGTTCTGAATAATCTGGCAGGAATAACAGTTTGACAAGCCAGTGGAAATAAGGGAGAGAAAACAACAGGAGTAAATATAGAAAGATGAAAGAAATGGCAGAGGCATTTTATAGTTTATAAAGATTTGAGTTGCCTGAATCTGAGCGTGTGTGTGTGTGTGTGTGTGTGTGTGTGTGTGTGTGTGTGTGAGAGAGAGAGAGAGAGAGAGAGACAGACAGACAGACGGACACAGAGAGACAGACAAAGAGAAACAGAGAGAGAGAGAAAATGGAGGGTGAGTGCCATGTACTATAAGTTCTGTGATAGGGCTGGGTTGTGCCTTATGCTGCAACAATTACATAGGCATACATCACTTAATCCTCAGTCTATGCAAATTCATAGTACTTGAGAGCAGACTTTACTACACTCTTAAGTGCTCATAGAGATGCCATGAAATGTAATATAATCTTATTCATTACAGTTTGCTGTGACTATGAGATCTTTCGGGGCAATTGAGGGTTCCTTATTAATGAAGGATTTTCATGAATGGAACTGCACAAACCACAGTCTGTAAAATAAAATAAAAAAAATAAACTGGCTTTTTATTTTAAAATGTAATTAAAATATATATAGAAAATAAGAAACTAAATGATATTGCGAAATTTTGCTTTTGACTTAAAATATGAATGCTAATACTTGGTCAAATGGTATTGGGTAGAAACTTGACAAAGATCAAATCACACTTGCTGTCAAACAGGGATACTCATTGGATTTGTTTATCTTCAATAGAATCTATGTCTTTTATCTTTGAGTCTATTCATTTATTCCACATATATTTATTCAGGGCCACTATTCTATGAACCAGCCACTCTTCTATGCTCTGGAGAACAAAGTTCCAGGCCACGAGAATCTTACTGTCCACTGATTGAGAGTGAAAAAGCATAAAATACTTTAGTACCAGATTGTGATAAGTGCTAAGAAATGCAAAGTGGTATGTATATTAGGAGGGGTTGTGATAATGATGGGATAGTGCAGTTTTAAATAGGGAAGTTAGGAAAGGTGACAGCTGAGACAAGTTACAATTAGGTGTAATCTCACTTGATTTTTGTGCTCAACATACTCTTAAACTTGTATAAATATAGATCACTTGAGAAAAATCTATATTGAGGATGTTAATTTTCTGCAAGGTTCTGGAAACAGTAGTTGATGAATTAAATATTAAATACAAAGTAATCTTAGAGAGATTAAATAATTTTTAAGATTATAGAATATTAAATAGCTTCTCTTAAAAAAAGCATTTTTTTTGAGTATTCACCAAACCAGCAGAAAATACAAGATATACAACAGTTCCTCCCTGTGGAACTCAAATTCTATTCACACAGTTTAGGTAGATCCATCAAACACTCTGCCTAGTGTCACTGTAGTTTGAGTTAAAGATACCAATATTGGTTGTCTATATTCCTCTGAAAAAAAATTCAGGTTTATATATCTAAAAAAAATTCATTTTTTTTTCAATAGCATTGCTTCTAGCACTTTTTCCCAGGGTACAACTAGTTTATAGGCTTCCACTTACTGAAAAGAAGTCCAGGATGGGAGACTATGATATAGATGCAGAGTTTTGTAGCCATATCTGTATCAGTCATTTGTAATGATATTAGACAATATCTATAATGATATCAATGCATGATTTATTAAGTATTCACAGTGTGTTAGAGACTCTGTAACTCTCTACATTTCGTAATATTTAACTTGTATCATAACTATGTAGATCATATTTTATAGATAAATAAAATGAAGCTCAAAGATGTAAGGTAGTTTATTCAAGATCATGTGATTCATAAGAAGGAAGCTGGAATTCAAAGTCACACTGGTCTAATGCCAATGTCCAAAACAGTAGGCTATAAGTAAAGAAAAAGAAAAAAATGAGATTATTTCCAAGAATTTGTGAAGTTAAGATAAATTATAAAAATGATATATAATGATTAGAGGTTCAGCAAATATTTTTTAAAAAGTTAGACTGGTTCTTAGGCAGGAACAACATCAAACAGAAGATATGTAACTATCTGATGAAACAAAAGGTGAATCGGGATGAAGTTAGGTTAGCATTAAAGAAATTCCAAAAGCAGATGTTGAGATAGCCCACTCAAGCACTGAGAGAGAAGGCATCATGGCTAGCAGAGTCATAACATTACAGTTCCATTCATTCATTCATTCATTCACTCATTCATTCAATGACACTTTTTGGATGCCTTCTATATTCTAGATACCACACTAGGTGCTGAGGATTCAGCAGTTAGCAAAATCTACAATAGCCTCCACTCTCCAAGAGCTTATATCTACCAGACATTTCTGTACAGAGAGAATTCTAAATGGAGGTTTCAAACTCTCTTTGTCTGATGCCGGTAAATATTTGAGTTACAGGACTCCGCTTAATCTAAACATGTGTTGACCTGGTCATCTTCTGACTAAGAGTAGATTTCTATGTAGATATTTTATAGGAGAATGTGCTGTTCTTGCCAACTAAGAAATCTGATCCACAGAAGACCTATCTGGGATAAATTAATAAACAGTTTGGTTTATATATCACAAATCAATATACCATGAGCAAACTGAGAAAGAACTTTTGAAGCTGAAAAGCAGATTGGGACCCATGGTAAACTCATTAAGATAATGCCACCCAGTGAAGCCTCATAGGGACTATTCAGTCAGGCAAGTATTAACAACAATTTGTTTGATCATTGCATATCTTTTTCATAAATTAAACCCAACTCAAACTATAAAACAAATATAAAAGTTTAGGGTTTAAAAATGTTTGTTATTATTTAAAATAATTTTAGATTATCTAGTTAAAAGTTATTAATAACTTCCTATTTTAAAAATTTTTTATGTACTTGAGGTAATTTTTAATGTAGATCTATGATTTTTATCACCATCAGTACTATCTTATGTTATATGAACCATGATAAATAGATTTCTTCCTGTTTTCAGAAAATAGGAAGACTCAAAGTTAATAATACTTTCCTAGGCAAGATGTTCACAAAAACTAATTCCACAAATTTGTAATGTTGAATGGGACCTAAATACCTTTTCTTTTAAGCCATTAGTATTAAATTAACAAACAGAAAAGGCATAACTAGAATCATAATCAATCAGGAGTCTTTACAGAAGGACATCTGTATTGATTATTCACTAATGGCATGTCTATAACTGCTTCTATTTTTACTCCAACATAACTAAAAAAAATACACTTTCAATATGTCAAATTTTAGAAATCATTGAGATAGCCAAGATATGTACAGGACATGCTAAGTTCAATAACAAATGGTGACATGAATGTGACTACATATATTCCACAATAGAGTCAATTTTTAAATTCATACATTAAAACTGCAGTGCCATATAGTTTTTATGTAGTGGTCTCTGTATATAGACAAATATAAATATACATTAAATACTGTTGGGGTGCAGAAGTAATAAGTAAATGACCTATGCATAAGATAAGATCTTAAGTTTGCTAACTTTCTATTTGGCTTCTTTCCTATCTAGGTAGTAGAAAAACATATTCTACTGAAACTTTTAAATAGCCAAAGCTTTATAAATCTCCATTGGAAACAACCTCAAAATCTTTGCTTACACCTCAGCTTCCTAAGCAAAAGAGTTTTCTGTTTAATAAAGGTCTCCTTAAATTTTCATAAGGCAGCTAATTTTCTCTGTAAGAATTTTTTTTCTTAAAAAGCTCTTTACAATGTTCTGCAATCAATTTCCTCTTTAAACTCAACCTCCCAATTCATAACAAATTACTTCCTTTTAGTGAATCAGAAGTGTTATTGTAATCTTTTGATGTGGCCTACTTTTTAAGGACTTACAAATAAATGAGAGTGTATTTATAGAGAATTAATAATAAGAGAAAGAATTAGTTCAGGTAAACATGACATTAGAAACAGTAAAAGAATTAGAATTGTATAAATTGCTTTTGAAAACTCCTGCTATATCCTACACCATCTGTGTCTACTTTGTTGATCATCAAAAGCTTATCTCTATTTGGTGTCTCTGCTTTGGAATGCAGCCTGAGAATAATTTTAAATAGGAAAACAAGCAGTGAAAACAAATAAAGGGTTACATTCATTACCAGACATTTGAAGGAAGGAATGAAATGGTGGCACAAAATCGAGTAGTGACTGAACAACAGTATAAACCCCAAATCTCTAATATATACTAGCTGGTTGAAGAAGTAAGAGGATCTCATTGAAATAATATTTTCAGTGAAAGTACTTTCTATCCAACTGGCATTAACAAAGGCTCTGGAGGTCACACATTTCCTAGCTTTCAAATTAAAGAATGTACTCCAGAAATAATCAAATGAATAGATCTTACACCATTATTATAATTCTTTACTATTACCAGCCTCCAATTTTTGCTCCTTGAAAAAAATGTCAAGGAGACCACAGTATACCAATAAACACTGGCTCTGTTTTATTTGATCATCTATATACCTAACTATATACCTATACCTTTATGTAGTAATGGATTTAAGTTGTTCTCCCAGTCCTGTGGGTTAGATACCTTATAGGATCTGCTAAAAAAATTATGTATACATACACACACACACACACACACACACACACACACACACACACACACATCTCATCTATACACATATTCAAACACAAAGTTTCTCATAAAATTTCAGAAGCCTTCCAGGCCTTCCAGGTCAAAAGCACTTGCTTGAAGTGAAAAGGTAAAGAAACAATAGATATAGATATTGCTGATTTGAACAATAAATTAAAAAGCAAGCAATAAAATAAACAGGCAAAAAAAAATTCTTGAAGTGTTTGGTGTTTATCCTGTAGGAAGAGCACTTCAATCAACTTATTTTTGCTGTTACTTAGGTTGTTATCACCTAAGGGTAGGTGGATCAAATAGGAAAAGAGGCTTCTACTTATTTTTCTAGAATTCAGACTAATTCAAGGAGAATGGCCTACATTCCATACCCCGGCTTTTGAAAATTCTGAGCCCCAGTTATGTTCTCTGGGGACTGATTTCCAAAATGAAAACTAGGATAGGTAGTCTGATACCTTAACTATATTTCAGGAAACAGTACTGTCTAGGAAAGCCTACGATATCAGTTAGATGTGTCCCTTCTCTGATGGGTCTTCTCATATCACTTAAAACTTCTAAATAACCAATAACAGCTCTGCAGTTATAGGTCCTAATGTCTGCAATTTACTTTGAAATGTATCAGGAATTAGATGGTTTGATGGATGGATAGAGGAGGAATGGGTTTTAGATATACGACAAAGCAAACATAGTAAAATGTTAATGGTAGAATCTAGGTAGATAGATTTTCACCATACAATTATTCCCATTTTTTAAGATGCTTGAAATTTTTTATAATAAAAACTTGGGGAAAATACATTTTTAAAAAAAAGGAATGACAAAAGAAATCTAAAATTGAAACAGTGGTTTAGCAGAGTGGTAGCATTATGGGTATCTATTTTTTATTTTGGGATTTATGAATTATTTATATTTTTTAATTTTACACAAATAGTGTTTAGGTAATAAATAGTAACATTTTACAAAGTACTTACAAGTCAGACTGCCATAAATTAGGCTGTTGAAGCAGAGGGCTACTTGAGACTAAAACAGAATGAGCTACAAAGTAGGTGAGAGGGATATATCATTCTAGGGATTAGATTTACTTTTGAAAGTAACTGGGACAGGCAGAAGGATGAGCTGAAAGGGGCTAAACAAGCGTTTCTGTTTTTTAAAATAAATTCTGAAAACAATAGAAGAATTTGGATGGAAGAAGAGATATGGTGTATATATGAAGTTGATGAGGAAACTTAGTAAACCAATGTACCAAAACCTTCAGTAACTTTGGTCAATTACATAACACAAGCTCACAGCACAGACACACATGCAGAGCCGCAGTTGCTTTACTATGTTAATATGCTAAACATATATTAACAGTGAAAATACAGTAATAGAATAATTCTAGTAATTATTTTTCTTTCTAAGTTTTATGTTACTTTCCTTTTAAACAAATCCAGTGAAATTAATCATTTTTTTCCCAAGGGAAAAACAGAGAGTTTGAAAAAATACATTATGTACATAAGTTTTGCATTACAGTAAGGATTTTGCCCTTATAATATTTTGATATGCTTACACTTAGGAGACTGGAAAACAAAATCTTTATATTATAATGTCAAACCACCATTAAGACAGTAATCATTTGCTATGCTTTTAGTAGTAGGCTTTAAGTATATGTAAATATAAGACCAACTTCTTACCACTGAATAAGATAAGTTATTTCTTCTTTCTACTGAAGTGCAAGAATATAGCAACATCCTTAAAAATGAGGAAATGACATGTTTTTATTCAATACAATGTTTCAGCTGTCAGAGTCACGTATTAAAATGGTAATTGACTGATAAGCAGCAAAATAGCAAAGAAATCAGTATTTGTATTTTAAATTTAGATACTGTCTTAGTCAATGTAAAATGCACAATAAATTATAAACATAATGACATAAATGAGTTAGGCCTATTTTCCTCATATCATCTAAGAACAACAATAGATGATACTATCTATTGCTTATGAATGAGCATTTGGACAGAGTAATTAGAAGCAATAACATAAAGACAATGAAATGTTTGACAGACTATGATCCCTAGATACAGCATCAAATAAACCAGCATGTGATCAGTGCAGGTGCACAGAGGTAAATGGAAGTTGGTACCATCTTCATATCTATTTCTCTTCGTTCTCACAATAGATGAGGGGTGGGAGCAGGAAAATAGATAGAAACTAAAATGTCAATGCAGACATTCGAATACCGCCAGAAAGGCCTCTGAATGGACCAAATTTAAAGGAAATACCAAACCTTGTCTAAGGAACCAGGATGAAAGCAGTTGTCTGAAGAGGCTTATATTCTTGACCCACCTTAGCAACTAAAGACACCATGATATAGGACAAATAAACTTAAAGTACATTATATAATGTTAATTTCTATATGCAAAATATTCAACAGGCTCTAAATAACCTTCTTGTTTTGTATTGTGTTGGTCCAAGTTGTCTTTTTTAAATACTCCATGCAATATTTTTCTTGATATACTTTATAAAACCATTCAATCATTGCACAACTTATTATAATACATTGGTTTTCTTAGCTCCATCTTACAAATAATGCTTCAGAATTATCCAACAGAGAGGACTGCAATTTGGGATAACTTGCCCTCTCATAGAACAAATCTTTGCAAATCATATGGTCATTGATCATTGTCTTTATGTGTTGGGTGAATTTCTAACTTAATTCAGATATACTTAAATAAACTCTGATTTTTTTCTTTACAAATTTTAAATTTAATTATCTGAAATGAATAAAGAGAGTAGTCTTTTTTAAAACACCATTTCATTTAGCTTAATATTAGATATTTTGTTTCTATTGTATATGATTAACAAATTGCAGGGGAAAGTGGACCAAAGATGTATGAGGTATCAGAGAGAAGAGAAGTTTTTTCTTAATACGGCAGTCTTTACTGATCATGTACACTGTACAAAAGGCACTTTTAAAAATACAATTACTCAAAATCTAATGACACTGGATATGTAAAAGATTAATGACACAGACTCATGAGTCAGTACAAAGAGAGGTAAGATTATACACTGATATATCATCTTATATAACTAAAGAATATAAAATATGCTGATGCCTAAAAAAGTAACATATATAAAGCTAAATTGATACTCTGAATACACTCCTTGAGCTTTTTTTAAAGTGAGAAAGTATATTAGTTTTCCAATGAATACCTAAGAATAATTTTTTTCAGTAAAAGAAACTTGGAGAAACATTTTTTGATCGGTTAGATACTTCTTCCAAAAGTAAGAATAACTAAGATTAGTTTAGAGAAGTTATACCTGAATGTATCAGTATTAGGAAAAAAAGGGAACAAAATCTTTCTTGAGAACCTCATATTACCAGATTTCAATGTCAAAACAATCTGTAATTCATACATTATCCTCATTTTTACTAGTGAGTAAATTATCTCAGAGAGATTATATATAACCCTGGTATAGCAGTTCTCAATGTATGGAACAAAGACCCTTGGGGGTCCCAAACAACTTTTCAGGGAACAAGTGATCAAAATAATTTTCTTAAAAGTACTAATCTATTATTTCCTCTTTTCTATATGTTGACATTTGCATTCTAGTACAAAAGCAATGTGGGATATAACTGCTGCTATCTTACAATAAGTCAAGGCAGTGACACCAAGCTGTGCTAATAATCACTGTATTCTTCACCACCAGGGACTCAGGAGGAAGAGAAAAATAGTCTTTTAAGAGTGTCTTAGATTAAACAGTAAATATTTTATTACATCACAATTCTTGAGTAAACATCTTTTTAATAGTCTGTGTGACATAATGGAAAATGCACATAACTAATTCCCTTCTGTCTCATACCAAAGTATGATGGCTGTCTCAAACAGTAGCATCTGGGAAATTGTTTGAGTTACAAGCTGAACTAGCCACTGTTTTTAATGGGTTACCACTTTTACTTAAAAGAATATCTGACAGATAAACTATGGTACTTAGATTTGGGTATTTGGCTGACATTTTCTTGAACATAAAGAAAGCAAGCCTGTCACTTCAAAGAAAACAACTGACAGTAATTGTTGCCAATAACAAAATTTGAGCTTCAAAACAAAAATTAGAATTTTGCAATGCTTCTATTAACCACTGTCAATTTGACAGTTTCCTAATACATAAAGTCTTTTCTGATGGGATTGATGATGGAATTATTGATGTGACTTTTATAACAAAAAGTGTCAACATTTGGAAGATCTGAATAATTCAGTGAAACGAGTAGTGCATGATGTTACAAACTCATGCATGTATAAAAGATTCATTCAAAGTAGAGGTTATACCAATGGAATTAAGTTTAACTAAATATGAAGTGTTTCTTGATATGGTTTTAATTCTTCATTGCAACAACCTTTAAGGAACTACTGCTTAGCAAGTTTTAATATAGCATCATTAATGAATATTAACAATTATCTTAAAAGACATTAAAATACTCCTTCCTTTCCAATTATATATCTGTGTCAGGACAGATTTTATTCATACACCACAGCACTGTATCACAAAAGACTGAATGGAGAAAGAGATAAGAGAATCCAGGTGTTTTCTAGTAAGTCAGACAAAATAGAGATTTGCAAAAATGTAAAACAGTATATTCTTCATATTATTTTGTTTTGGAAAATATATTTATTTTTCATTAAAACTTGGTATTTATGCTAAAAAGTAATGGGTTTTTAAAAATTATTTTAAAGAATAAATATTTCTAAAATAATTCAGTTTTAATTTCAAACATAACAAATATTTATAAACACAGGTCACATTTAAGAAATCCTCTTTAGAGTCCTCAATTATTTTTAATAGTGTAAATGAGTCCTAAGACCTGCTAAGACATTTCAAAAAAAATAAATAAAAGCATTATTCTCTAGATATAACACAAGAAAAATTTTTGGTACCATAATGATTTAATGTTATTTTAAATACATATCAGATTCTTATTAATGGCATAATGCATGCATGACATATTTAAAATAATTTAAATGACATTTATTAGTATTAATTTAAATCACAGAGACTTGAAGCAATTTTCCTTGTTTACCTGAAATGTGCTATTTGGGATAGCACATGATTTTTCAAAGACTGAGAATATAGTATTGGAGCAAATGTTTATCATGCTTTAAGAATTTGTTCAATTAAATTATAAATTGTTATATCTTTAAAATTTGCTTTTCTATTATTTAATGAGATATTTTAAGTTTTTTTTTTCCTAGTAAAACATCTGCAGTTAATCTTAATTCTGTAGGTAGACTAATAGGGCAATTTATATCTTTTTAGGTAAAAACATCTGACTTGTTAAATAAGTCACATTATAGTACTTATGTCCATTTTCCCATTATTAAGACTACCTGCTTAATTAGCTAACAGATCAATAAAATTACTGCTTTTCTATTATTTAATGAGATATTTTAAGTTTTTTTTTTCCTAGTAAAACATCTGCAGTTAATCTTAATTCTGTAGGTAGACTAATAGGGCAATTTATATCTTTTTAGGTAAAAACATCTGACTTGTTAAATAAGTCACATTATAGTACTTATGTCCATTTTCCCATTATTAAGACTACCTGCTTAATTAGCTAACAGATCAATAAAATTACTGCTTGATATCAAATTTCAAAGGGTGAATTTTATGATATTGGTACAATTAAGAATGGTGTGATAATATTTTAAAAAATGCTCAAGCTTCATACCCAGTGAAATCTAAAAAGATGTTCATAATGGGAAAAGGACAGTTCACATAGAAAGTTGTCTTTAAATTCATCAAAATATACAATTGTTGAAGGATGTTTCTCTTAACTTAAAAATCTTTGACCCTTAGATGAAATATCATGTATTTTGGGGTGGGGGAGAAAAACAGTAAGAAAAGAGAGGAATAATATGCTGCTACAGAGAAAGTGAATAAATAAGAAATGAGAAACTATATACAAATACAAAATAAAAATAACTTAATAAAAGATCTATTGTACGTGCATAGGACTGCTTACAGATGGAAAAAAAAGAAATTTAGATAGCACATATGTAGAGAATCCAGGATACATAAAACAAATTTGGATGATGTATAAAAAGAGATATTCAGTTTAGCTGATCTAATCAATATTTAGACTTCAAAGGGACCTCAGAGAGCACTGATTTTTTTTTTTCAAGTATTAATTTTTTCACTGGCAAGTGAATGCTCTTTTCCTTAATGAAATTCTATATGAAATCAGAATCAATCTAACAGAAAGAAGTAGAGCTTCTGTGTTTTAGTTGTGGGCAGGACTTTCACTTAGCTAGCTCTTCAGACCTTAAATCCCTGACAAAAATCTCTTGACAATATAAAAAAAAAACTGAACTTAAATACAGGGATGCATGGTAGTTGGGGTTGAGAGTAGGTAGTCAGCAGCATAATATAAACTTAGAAACATAGAGAAGGGCAAACTGGGCAATGTTTTAAATGCCATAGTAAAAGCAATGATAGAGACTGAAATGAGTAATTTTTCTGGATTCCCAGGGAAAGCTAGAGCTGTGAAATCTGACAGATCACCAGAGACCTAACCAATTGCCTGTGCAGGAGACACTGACATATTATTGCACAAACAGCAAAACCTCTAAATCTATCCTATGTGAACTCTACTCTTTAAGTATTTTAGTTTAAAGCAGCTTGTGCTGGTTTATGATTATTACTTAAGAATCATTCCTACGACTTAAATGGTGTTTTCTTTTGGAAGATCCACGAAAGAAATTTCTTAGTGTCGTAAGTAAGTGCATACTGTCTCAACAACAGCTTTGTTTTTATTTACTAGGCACTACAAATCAGTAAAATTGACCATAAACTTGAACAGGTTTCCCTCTTTATGTTAGTAATTAGAGTGGAATATGCAGCCTACTCTTAGTAAGAGTATATAACAACATCCAACATCTATATCAATCACTGACTTTATTCTGTGGTATATTTTATTACTTCATCTTTGTTATTCTCTGACTTTATCATTATCATTTAATTATAATTTGTGTTACCTTATTATTATTTATATCTCTTGATATTTTTATAAATTTTCTAAAAATTTTTTGGAGCAAAGTAGGATATCAATAAATAGATAACACTTTAATCTTGTTTTATAAATGGTAACATTCTGAATATATATATATATATATTCTGAATATATATATATATATATATATTCTGAAGCAGTTTTTAAATTCTAGAACAGTCAAAATATTTAATTTCAGTATTATCTTCATATACAAAAATGACAATACATATGAATCTTTATTTTGACTGGCATAAATATGTGAGATCACTGACCAGATTACAGGTATGTAACATGTGGCCCTAGAAAAGAGCAAAACTAGTGGGCTTCTAAAGAAATTTCGTTCAGAATTTTGGCATCATTGACACCAGTCAATTAAGTAAATCAAGCTAGATTCTTTTGGCTCAGTTGTTAAAGTATACCTAATTATTTTCTTTATCTGATTAAATGAGCATCCTCAAGTTATTCAAAAGTACAATAAAGTAGAAATATAGTGAAAGCAAGCAGAGAAAGAAATTCCAAAATTTATCATAACTATATATGTATATCATAAAACCGTATAATTATCATATTTGAAAACTGAAAAGAATAAATATTGTCCTCAGGAACAGATTTGAAAATAGAAATTAAGGCAATGATGCTACTTAATTCAGACAAATATTAGTTCATAGGAAGATGGGCTACTTAACAAACATTAAAAAAATACCACTCGTGGCATATTGGGCCAGGGTTTGAAGATAGAAAAAGGCAATGAGTGTGGCCATTTCCATTCAGAAATTTATAACTTGATTAAAGGGGATTCTATATGTATAAAATAACATGGCAGATTTTTCACAAGTCATACAGAAAGTAAGAGTTATTGGAATTTAGGTGAAATTTCTTCCTGTTAGCTAATCTGAGAGGCTTTATGAAAGAGGCAGCTTTTGATTGGGTTAAAAGGATAAAAAAATTGATAGGAGTGGAGTGACGATTTCAGGTAAAAGGTAAGATTGTTCACAAAAGCATAAGAACTGCCCATTTTGGTTAGAGAAGAGGCCTCTTTTGGATTAATTAGGAAAAAATTAAAGTAAATAATAATAATAATATTAATAATAATAATATTAATAATAATAAAATAGATGCCAGATTATAAAGAGCCTTGCAAGCCAGAGAAAAGAGCACCTAAGCTATAATTGAATGACAATTAGAGACTCTGATTTATAATCAGAATCATAATACAGTCTACATTGAAAAAAGGAAATTGTGAGTACTCTTTCCATTAATGTTCAATAACAAACAGTATAGAACTTTGTTCATTAGTAAGGCTCCAATGTTGGCAGAAATGAATTCAAATCTTATCTTTGCTTCTTGACCTCAGAAAAGTTACTTAACATCTGTGTACCTCACTTTTATTACCTCTAAAATAGGAATATTAATTGTATGCTACGGCTGCTGAGAACTAAATCAAATAAGTCAAGTAAAGTAAATACTTGGCATCGCATAAGCTCTCCATGTGATATATGCATATTGACACCAACACACTTATAAACACAAAAATATTACCTATAATTTGTTACTTATCTTCACAGCTATGCCAAGCAAGGAACCACAATTTTTACCTTATCACAAAGTATTTTTCTAATTACTGATCAAGAGGTAATAACTGAACCTGAGAAAAAAAATCTGTGGTAACTGCATTCATGAGAAAAATACATGTATAAATTGGAATGCTTTTTATAATACAGAGAACTCAATAAATGAATGGATGAATGATAGTAAATAAATAAATAAATAAATAAATAAATAAACAAATAAATAAATAAATAAAACAAGCCCTTTCCTTGACCAAAGACCTTTCCAAGGCTACCCATGCCTTGTTATTAGTGATTTCAGAGGAATTGTGTCACTGAGAGAAGCCTAAAAGCATTATCCAACCCATCTCTCTCCTCTGGCTGAGACCACATTGACACGAGCGAGACATGGAATTCGTCTACCATCAATTTTTAAAGCCTACAAAGAAATTGATTATTCAGTTTTCTGGTGTAACTTTTTCCAAGGTTCAATGGCCTTCTAGGTCAGAAATCCTTTTTCACTGAAAAATAAATCCCTCTTATATGCCGTCATTTTTTAACAATAAAATTTTTATTTTTCATTTATAGTTGGCATACAATATTATATCACTTTCAGGTGTACAACACAGTGATTAGACATTTATACACCTCACAAAGTGATTATCCCAATGAATCTAGTGACCTTCTGACACAGTACATAGTTATTACAATATTATTAGCTATATTCCTTATCCTATACTTTATATATCCATGACTTTTTTGTAACTACCAATATGTACTTTTTAATTCCTTCCTTCTTGTTCACTGACCCCTCCCAAACGCCCTCTTATCTGACAACCCTCAAAAATTTCTCTGTATTTATGAAATTCTTTCTGTTTTTTTTTATTGTTATTTATTTTTTTTTCTACTCCACATGTACATAAAATCATATGATATTTGTCTTTATCTGACTTACTCCACTCAGCACAATACCCTCTAGGTCTATTATGAAATATCTTTTTCCACCCCTTTGCCTTCCATCTGTGTGTGTCTTTTAAAATGAAGTCTCTTTTAGGTAGCCTATATAAGGGTCTTATTTTCTTATCCATTCAGTCACCCTATCTTTTGATTGGAGCATTTAATTCATTTTTCATTTGAAATACTTAATAGATATGTAATTATTGCCATTCTTTATTCATATTTTTGATACATATTTTTCTTCTTCTTCTTCTTGAAGGAGTCCCTCCTGTAACACTTTCTGTAATTCTGGCTTGATGATGATGAATTCTTTTAGCTTTTTCTTGTCTGAAAAGCTTTGTATCTGTCCTTCGATTCTAAATAAAAACTTTGCTGGGTAATTTTAGTTGTAGATCTTGGCTTTTCATCACTTTGACTATTTTGTGCCAAACCCTCTGGCCTGCAAGCTTTCTGTTGAAATTGGCTGACAATCTTATGGGAGCTCCTTTATAGGTAACTAATTGGTTTTCCCTTGCTGCTTTTAAGATTCTCTATTTATATTTAACTTTTGGTATTTTAATTATGATGTGTCTTGGTGTGGGCCTCATTGGATTCACCTTGTTAGGGACTGTGTATTTCCTACTGTTGTATGACTATTTCCCTCATCAGGTTAAGGAAGTTTTCCGTCATTATTTCTTCAAATAGGTTTTCCATTTCTTGCTATCTCTCTTCTCCTTATGGTACCCCTGTAACGTGAATGTTGTTACACTTGATATTGTCCCCGATGCTCCTTACACTAACTTAATTTTTTTGGATTCTCTTTTCTTATTCTGTTTGAGTGTCTTCTGCTACCCAATCCTCTATATTGCTGATTTGATCCTCTGTTTCATCCACTCTGTTGATTCTCTCTAATATTTATTCTTTATCTCAGGTATCGTATTCTTCATTTCTGACTGGTTCCCTTTTATGTTTTTCATCTCAATTTTTATGTTAAACTTTGTTAAAGTTCCCACTAAGTTCATCTATTCTTCCCCTGAGTTCATTGAGCATCCTTTTAACCAGTGTTCTGAACTCTGCATCTGGTGGATTATTTGTCTCCATTTTGGTGAGTTCTTTTTCTGGAGCTTTGTTCTGTTCTTTTATATGGAACATACTTTTTTGTCTCCCCATTTTGGCTGCTTCCTTGTGTCTGTTTCTATGTATTAGGTAGGGTTCCAAAGTCTCCTGGTCTTAACAGAGTGGCTTTATGTAGTAGGTGTCCTGTTGGGCCCAGTGGCACAGATCTGAGAAGGGTTCAGCTACAGGCCACAGCCTGTAAACCTCCAGGGCCACCTGGTAAGAGTCACCAAGAAATCCACATATGGCTGCCAACCATGCTGGGCTTGCAGGCCTGAGCTCAGTGCGAGTGAATCTGTCAGTGAGTAAGGCCAGGCATGGGCCCTTTAAGAGGAACATCTGCAACTGCCGTAGCCTGTTGCCTCATTCAGCCACAATCTTCACTGGTTTTCACAGCCAAAGGTTATAGGGACTTCTTTTCCCAGTGCTTTAACCCTAGGCTGAAGAGCCCAATATGGGGCCAGGACCTCTCATTTCTCAGGTAGGGGAAGGGGTTCTGTAGTCGATAGCCCTGATTCTCCATCACCACACATGGTTGTGGGATCAGACCATTTCACGTCTCCACTCTTCCTATAAGTTTATGGTGACCAGTTACTTTTGTCCCCAGTTGTATAGCTTCTGTTCAGCCAGACCTCAAACAACTACACACATGCTGATTGCTCTGTAATTTTAATTCTGCTGCGGTCATGAGAGTAGGCATGCATAGCCTCTAGCTTCTACACTATCTTGACTAGTCTCTGTTTGACCTATCATGTCCTATCAGTTTTATTAGAAAGTGTCAGGTACTGAAATTTTAAAAATCAATTAACAAACATTAGGTAAAATGTAGTCTTTTCTCTTTGGTCTAGATAATTTTCTGATAAGATTTCATGTCATCTTTCTTAAAGAAGAATAATTTGTTTACTCAAAGCTTGAATAAAGATGTAGTTAAAGATGTATTTTCCAAGGATGGCCACAATGGTATCTCTCATATCAGATACTCTAGAATCTTGCCTCTTATCCATCAAGAGGTTAAATTTAATTTCCTTCCTTTTACATTTGTAGCTCATTTGTGACCAATAGATCATGATTTAAGTGATGTGGTATAACTTCCCAGATTAAGATCAGAAAAAGCCATTAAGCTTCCCACATCATGGGTAAGAGATGCTGAGCCAGGTTATAAGTAACCTGACTCTTGAGATTGCCATTCTATGAGGATACCAAATTATCCTATATGGTAAGACCACATGGAGCAGCCCCGGGACTACATACAGACAGAAAGATGCCCATCCAGCCCTCAGGGATTCCAGCCCCCAGTTATTCTAGCTCCAGTCACCATGAGGCTGCAAATGCATAACCCACCCCCTGAAATGCCTGTCAAGCTATTCTCAAAATCTTGGCCCAAAGTAATCATGAGAAATAATAAAATAATTATCATTATTTAAAATCACTGTGTTTCAGGATGGCTTTTAATACAGTAGTAGTACCTAAAACATTTCCTTTATTAGAACATTATGAGAGATATAGGTCTAAGATATGGGTCTCATACTTGTAAAGAAAGATAAAATTGATAAGCTACAACCAATATGCAGAAAGGGACCCTACTATTTTAAAAATGTACTTTTTGAGCGATAAAGCATTTGAAGGTGATTTATAATCTGTAAAGCACTACAAAAATCCTAAATGGTTTGGCTAAATGATATGATAAATTATGTAATATAAATGCAGAGCCTCTGAAAAAGAACTTTCCTCATTCTTCAATACTTAGAAAAGATATCATCTCCTTCTGATGTCTTCCCCAATACTACCAGAAAGAGTTCATTATTCCTTCTTCTGTGCCAATAGCATATCTTGCACTTCTATTCTAGTTATAAGATACAATTCTTCATTTAGTTTTGAATGCCTTTTTCCCTTACCAGACTGTAACTTCTTTGAAGACAATTTTATTTATAACTTATCTTTGTGTCTCTAGATCCCAACACAATACCTGTCACATATTAAGCACTAGTACATGTGGTGAATGAACAAAAGAAAAATAAATGAATAACTATTTCTGGCAATGTATATGAGCATGGACATGCACCAAAAGACCCTTTAGACATAGGTAAAAAATTTGATTTCGGCTTTCAAAAGACTCATCAGCTTTTAAAAACAATGAGAAGAAAGTCTTTCTGTTTTAATCTTCACACCAGTCAGTTCCACCTCAATTAATCAATTCTGGGAAATAGTTTGTCATTGTTCAATTGCTTTTTTTCTTCTATCTGAAAAGTTTCTGAAACTCTGAAACTACTCTCCACTTTCCTCTTTGATTACACAATCATTTTTACCTATCTACTTTTTATGCACATGTTTATTTTTTGTCAATTCAAAGATAATAGTCATTCTCTAGGAATATTAGAAAATTATTTCACTTTACATAAATGAAAAAAGAAATGTCAAAACTTAAGGTTCTACATCCAAAGAGAAAAAAAAAAAGGCATAGATGATTGAGGCTCTGTTCATCTATCTCACTGGGGACCAAATCAAAGATGTGATGGAAACAAGGATCAGGAGCAAAAAAAAATCACCTGGGATAAACAAGCCATGCAACTAGGGAGAAATCCAAGAAAGCACCCTGCAATGGCAGAAGGTAGGACGGGATAAGGACATGGGGCTGCTGGGTCTCCAGTGGCTGAATAAGATGGAGGCAGCAGCAAGAGCTGAAGCCTCTTAACAGGGCTGCATCCATGGGCAGATTTTCGTGGTGACGGACCTGCTCACTCTGAGTACCAGTGCCAAGTTGGCTGCATGCAGAGACACTGTTGGAGTGAGGGCCGAGGCGAGACTCGCTTGGTACAGAACTGCCCGTGGTATCCACTGTTCCCAGTTGAGCCCTTCCCCCACTACCAGTGCATCGGACACAGCACCGCCATAGCTGTGACATCATCGAACTAGATAACAGAGTCCTTAGCCCAGAGGATTCCCTGAAAATCTGCCTTCCCCAACTTGTGGCCCCATCTGAGCAACATCCATGTGTGTCCTCAGTGAGTCAAGTGCTTCTCGCTGAGCAGCACCAAGATTTACATTAATGGCAGCTGGGCCTTGGTTTCTGGTGTCGTTACTTGAGGAAACTATGAGCACAGCATCTGTAGATTGCTTGGTGAATCTTAACAGGTGGCTCCAGAGGGGCACAGGCTGGATCTAAACTTGGCTTTCAGCTAAATCCCTCTCAAGAATGTGCCACCAGACACCTTCTACACAAAGCCATGACAATGAGACTGGGAGACTTAGGAGTTTTGCTTATTACGTAGAAACAGATACAGCCAAAATGGGGAGAAAAGCAGAAACTGTACAAAAGAACAGAATAGAGATCCGGGAATAAGGAAGTCAAATAATCTAACAGACGCAGAGTTCAAAACACTAGTTATAAAGATGCTCAATGAACTTAGCAGAAGAGTAGATGAATTCAGTGAGAACTTTAATGACGAGATATAAAACATAAAAATGAAAATGGAAACTATAAGGGAACCAGTCCGAAATGAAGAACACATTATCTGAGATGAGAAGTATATTAAAGAGAATAAACAAAGGAATAAACAAAATGAAATAAGAAGATCAAATGCCCTATCTTCAGGACAGGAAAGTCAATCAGGACACTCAATCAAAATGGCAAGAAAAAGATGCCAAGACTATAAAAATAATTTAAGGAGGATGTGAGACACTATTAAGGCTCCAAATATTTGTCTGATAGGCAGAACAGAAGAAAATCAAGATGTTGAACAGCTATTGGAAGAAATCATGATGGAAAACTTCCCTAACTTGATGAAGGAAATGGACATAAAATACCAGGAAGCTCAGAGAATTTCAAAAATCAAGGATCCAAAGAGGCCCACACCAAGACACATCCTAATAAAATGCCAAAGTTTAAATACAAAGAAAGAATATTAAAAGCGGCAAAAGAAAAATAAATAATTATTTATAAGGGAACACCCATAAGACTGGCAGCTGATTTCTCAAAAGAAACTAGGCAGAACAGAAAGGCTTGGGAAAAAATATTCGACAGGATGAAGATCTAGAACTAAGAATAATTTATCCAGCAAAGCTATCATTTAGAGTTGAAGGAAAAATAAAGAACTTCCCAGACAAAAATGAGCAAAAGGAACTTATCTCATCAGGCCAAGATTATAGGACATGTTGGAGGGACTTCTTTAAGAAGAAAAACATGTATCATAAACAGGAATGGAATGGTAACAACTACATTCCTATCAATAAGTACCTTAGATGGAAAAGAATTAAGTGTTCCAACCAAAAAATAGAGTGGGTGAAAGGATAAGAAAACAAGACCCCTACACATGAAAAGGAAGGGAATGGGAAAAGATATTGCTGTGATGAACCTAGAAGGTATTTAAGTCAGACCAAGAAAGATGAATACAATATGATTTCACTTATATGCAGAATCTAAGGAATAAAAAAAGCAAACTAATCAAAAACAGACCCACAAATATAGTGGACAATTTGGTGACAGAAAGAGCAGAGGGGGGTTTAGAGGGCTGGGAGAATAGGGTGAAGGGTTAAAAAAGTACAAATTAGTAGCTGATGGTCATGGGGATGGGGAGCATGGCATAGAGAATGCAGTTAGCATAATACTTTGGCTAGGTGGAGGGTCAATGAAGGGAGGAAGCAATTGAGGGGGTCATTTTATGAACTATATAGATGTCTAACCAATGTACTGTATACTTGAAACTAATTAACAATTTTTTAAAAATTAAAAATATATATCCACATCCATAAAAAAACAAACAAGGTTTTTATTTTTTTCTTTTAAATCACCATAATTTTATGTGTGTTTATATATGTTTGGGGGGTTGCATGTCTTTTTTTAAATTAAGTTTAGTAGCTTCCTTTTATTGCATACTTTATTGAAGTAACACAATTGGTTAATATAATTATATAATTTTCAGGTGTACATTATAATTTGATTTCTGTATAGCCTATCGTGTTTACCACCCAGTCTAGTTTTCTTCAGCTATCATATATTTGATCCCCTTTACTCATGTTATGTTTAACATGACTGAAAGAAACAACAATCAAGACTTTTTAACACATCGTAAAATCTACTGATAGCCTATATTTTTAGAAAAATTTTTTAAAATGAGTCAAATTTCCTGCCACACTTATTTTTTAAGGAGAAAATATTGCTAGTCATTACCAAATTTTCTCTTATTTGAATAACAGTCATATCCTTGCTTGATATTTTTAAGTCCCATTTGATATGTATTATCTCCTTTTTTCATTCTTAGCTCACAGGCTAATTCCTATTTTTATTGGCATTTGCCAGGCATCCCATATTTTGTACATTTGCTAATTCTCTTGTTAATCTGGTTTATTCATCTTGCAGTATATGAATTAAGATGTTTAAGTATTACAATAAAGCATTGGTTTCTCCATTATCTACTGGTCCCTTTAATCTTAGAGAATATTCCCATTAATTTGATTTTTTTTTCATTGTGACTTACATAAAATTATCACTGCTAGGAATTTTACATGAATCTAATCTATGAAGGGAAGGAAAAAAAAAATCTCTTCCCTCACGAATTTGTGCTTAATCGGTAAAATTTCTTATTTTAAGCAACTTTTGATGTTTGTTTCACATTCTGCAAGGAGGGAATGATCTTGCCTATACTTTTTAAAACTTAGGAATGAATTGGTTTTAAAACTTTAAAACAATATAGGGATATAAGCATAGTCCTTCTGAATAGGAACTAATAGTAAAAACACCCATAATAATAGTAGCTTCATTTTACTGCAAACTTACAATATGTTAGGTATTTTTCCAGGCACTTCTCATACTGATAATTGAGCTAATATAGCTTAACACACATTACCATATTTAATCATCACTACAACTCAGAAGCAAGATACTTATACTGTCCACATTTTACCCAGGAGGAAACAAAGCACAAAGTTGACCAAACTGGTAAGCAGTTGAGCTAAGATTAAAACCAGACTCTTGACTGCAGAGCTTTCATGATGCTCTTTTTCTTCTCATAATGCTGCATAACAATGCTAATCATTTGTTTTTCAGGCCTGTTTTACATATAAGTAAAATGAAATTCAAATAGAGTAAAGATTGCTCCAAATTTCTCATGGCTACCGAGTGCTGGAACTGACTTGAACGTCTACTTGTTTAATTGCAAAGCCTATGGATTCCCCATAGTACTAGTGACAAGATTCAACGATGAAAGTGAGAGAAGAGAGCCAACTCCCTGGCCCTTCCAAATGAAGCAAGCCTTCTGTTTCAAGTTCTCCACTTTCCCTGTTCTGTGCCACAGCTTCTTGAAACCTAAATGACACATCCTTCACACATCACAGCAAAGTGTGTGTTTCATATTAATTAAAATATAGCTGATCTTGATATAAAGAAACTTTCCAGAGGATTTGGTAACTTTATTTCATTCAATATTCTACTTCGAAGGTCTGTATACTTAATAAATCAGGTTCAGAATTGGCAGTTAATCATAATCCATAACAACATTAGTCATAAAAATAAGTTGTCTATTTAATTAATGTTATCTCCTCCATTGTTAATAATCACTTCCTAACTCCCTTATTTTAAGAAGTGACTATCAATATTACTTTGAGACCCAGAAAACTGTTCAGTATTCTACTCCTCTTTTTTTAAATATTGCTTTATTTCTCTAACCTCCTTTATTAGTACATAGTGCTGTCATTTAATATGATTTTCAGTGTATCTTATCTGCAGTCACCTGTTGAATAGAAAGAAAATACTTTCTCGTCAAGAGTAATTCCTTGTGGCTCCTAAGTTCATATCTATTATATTGGCAATATTTCCTCCACATACCACCTGAGCTGAACTAACCTGTAGAAATCAAACATCATCCCCAGCCTGTCACATCAATCAGATCTGTTGAAACAATTTTAAAGACTGTGAGCTTCACTCTGTCATATTTAAATGATCCCTTTTACCCATCACTAAAAATATTACATGCCTTCTGACTTTGTTTAATTGTTCTCAAAGAGCAATTTTGTAGACTGTCATTGTCACTTAAAGTTTTTGAGGATCCAGTTCTCAAGCAGAAACTGAAATAATCAAAAGATTAGCATACACCCCTAAAAAGGGTAATATGAATATAGCCAAAGCCCCTCAGAGCTATTGGCTTCATATCCAGCTCTAAGTTTCAAATTCTAAGCTTCCTCTACCAAGCTCCACCCTTTCTGAGAATCTTCTTCCAGGACAAAATCTCACCTTCTTACATGCTCAGTTACAGGAGCTTATAGACCCTGAGGTTAATTTTCTGCCTGGATCACACTCTATGGCTTTACTCAATTTAAAATTTGGTGCCAAAGAATGTTTAATGAGCTCCAAAGAGGCAATCACCAGCACAGAAGTGAATTTAAATTTCACACTAATGCCAGCTAGTGCTTCATGGGCAGAACTGCAGCCAACCAACCTACATTTTATGACTGTCTTTTCCTCATTTGCATTTGGATTTTCTTCTATGCCTCTAGCATCTCAATTTGTTTTTTAATACACGTTGTTCCAAAGAACAGGTTTTAATACTCTATACAGATATTTCATTTTGATTTAGTCTGATGGTTGTCTGATTTTATATAAGGCACATTAATTTTCTGCCTCTTCCACTCCCCACTCCCCACATCCTCATTCTTTCCACTTTCACTAAAGAGTAAAAAAGAAGACAATTGGATAAACTATAATCCGGCATGGAACAAACTAATTTTTCCTGAATACAAAAAAAGACAAAATAAGAACCACATATCATTGTGTTTTATTTTGCCACTGTTGATCTTTACGGGTTAAGGACCACTAATCAATTTCTAAGACCTTCCAAATGTCAAAAAGGGAATCCAAATGATATATTAGAAGAAATGTACCAAAAGCAGTTCAGCCTCACAGTCAGCCATGTCAGCATCAAGCTGATGA
The DNA here is from genome assembly GCA_030015415.1 of Cynopterus sphinx. Taxonomy (NCBI): domain Eukaryota; kingdom Metazoa; phylum Chordata; class Mammalia; order Chiroptera; family Pteropodidae; genus Cynopterus; species Cynopterus sphinx. The sequence continues at coordinate 38,334,187 of CM057391.1, read as the reverse complement.
TAATGTTCACTGTGCTTAAATTGAGCAGTTTTCCTAATTTTCAAAAGAATTCTCATGGCCTATACATGATTTGTATGATTGGCAAGGTGGTAATAATGCAAATGAGCTACTTTTTAAACCTTGATCTGATACTATTGATTTCCTCTAAAAGGATTAAGTAATGAGATTTTATATAGCGATTCCCTAAGGTATGAGTTAAATGGGAAATAGTATCATTTTACTATCAGATATTTATTTTGGATCTAAAGTAGTAGAAAGGATCATATAGGAAATTAATCATTTGAATCATTTATTCATGTTTATTCATATACCTGATAAATATTTATTAAATATCACTGTATGCCAGACATTATGGGAATCAGAAGTGATGAATACCCTTAGAAACAGTTTGTTAATAATGGGTTGGCAGTGGCAGAGATAGAGGACTAAACTGGAGAAAAAACATTCCCTAGTAAAGGATAATTCAGGGATATCTAGTTTTGCTACTTGTAAAATATTCTAATACTGGTCCTCAGTAAGTTTGGGAATCAAGAAGGAATCTGCAGTCCTAGAAAATGCTCTGCCTGGCAGAGTCTCTCTCCATCATACCAACCCTGATCTCACCAGTAGGTTTGTCTGCTCTGAGGATAGCTGCATCTGTGGTAGCTGAACTAGGCTGGGCACAGATCTGAAGGAAGCAAGAATGAATGTATGTCACTGAAAATTAGCACAGGGCCTGGTTTCCTGCCAAAGGCTTTCTGCAACATGGGAACAGGTGGAAAGAGAGTAAACTCCTGTTCTAAGCCAAGACTGTAAGTTCTAACTTGAAAAGTTTGGAAAGTATATTTTACTGCATACCACCATCTGGCTACTCAACTGGCACACTAGAATTTCATGATGCTATATATGTTCAATATCAATCATTTCTCTGAGATACACTCATTTAAGACTTTTAGCATAATTCCACCAGAATTAAAATTTCTTTTAACATTAGCTTTTAACCAGCCTCAAGAAATGGAACATATTTGGCACTAGTTTTCCAGTGAGTGAGCCCCAGTTTTGATTACTTTGAAAATATTCTTCCCTTGATGATTTAGAAGAGGGAGGAGGAGAATTAGGAGCAGGAAGAGGACGGATAGGAAAGAAAGAACAGCGGAAGGAGGGGGAGGAGGATAAAATACTTCCTTAAAAACAGGTATTGAAATCATACCTGTTTAAAGCCATGATGATGAATATTAGACTTTTGAATCATGGAACTTTCATATATAAAATGAAGAGTCTTTTTTTTTTTTTTTTTAGTTCATGGACAGCAGATGTAAGGCAAGTAACTTTAAGAGACAGCATTGAAATCAAATATAACACAGTAACAGAGGCTTATGTCTGGAATTTCAGAATAAAGAAAGAGAGATAAGACCCTCCTCAAATTTGCTTTTTTTCCTCTGATCTGTATTCTGTAGCACTTCCCTAGCATGTCTCCCAGTCCTACTGAATATAAAGTGATTAATTAATGCAAAGCACATTATGGAAAAGTAAAGAACTCAAACAGTAAATTTATATATATTGCTTGATATTAATCCCATGTTCTTTAGGTCTTTAATTACGTTTTTCTTTATTATGAATTATATTATGAATCTTAATTCTATTCCAGGTAATTTATAGGGCATTAATTTGTGAATAAACAATTTGCAAGGCACAAATGCTTTGAAAGATGGAAATTTCTGTGAAGTGAAAAAGCAATGATAGAACTCAGTTTAGGTTCTGAATATGAAATAAAATGTAACAAATACATTTTTTTCTTATTGGTATTTTCAGTCCATTGAGTTTAAGACATGATTTGATTTTCTCCCAAAATAATCAAGCTAAAATCATTATTCCTTTTCTCAGGAGCTTTGTATAATTCAGAAACTTTGTTTCCATATTTGGATAAAAAGTATTGTAATAAGCATATTTATGCGGCTATTTATCCAACACATTTATTTCACATTTACTATGTACATAGAGCTATGTACTATTGAGATTGTAAATATGAGTTAGTGATGAAACTTGTACCTAAGACAGTAGCAGGAGATATAAGACATCCACATAAATAACTAAAATGCAAGCAATAAAGCATTTTTTTTCAGTGATATAATAGTGGTTTTTGTTTAAATGATACCACTGTTAAGAGGAGGAGAGATTATCTTCACCTGAGCTTGGGAACAGGGAAATTTTCAGAAGAGTTGGCATTTAAGCAAGGCCTTGGCAAATAGGTAGGATTAAGGTACATGGTGTCCAGGGAAGGGAAATCTAGGTGGAGGGCAAAAAATGCCCATGCTGTGGAGATAGGGCACTATTCTAAACACTGGTGATATTACAGAGGACATAACAAGTACAAATTTTTGTTCTCATAGAGCTTATATTCTGAAGAGAAAACAGAAAATAGGTAAGTTATATGATATATTGAAAGGTGATTAAGTACAATGGAGAGAAATAAAACTGAGTAAGAAGGATGGGAATGTGGCCCCATTTTAAATTAGGTAATCAGGGTAGACCATGGCACAAAGAAGACATTTAAATGAGGTGGTGAGAAAGCAAGCCTAAAGAGCACATCAGAAAGAGTTGAAGCACAATTGGAGTGTTTGTTGATGAAGCTGTCAGCAGAATAAGGAAAGATTGCAAAGGGCATCAAACACCAAGCGACAGGAGTTTGGATCTCATTTTAAAGACACTAGGGAAATATTAACAATTTCTGAAGAAAGGTTAAAAAAGATCTGGGCAATGCTTTATGTAGATAACTCTGGCAGATAGTTTAAATGGGAGGGACAGTGGAAGAGGTGGGAAAATCTCTTATTACATCGTCCAAATTAGAAGATAGGACTATATTAATCATCCAAAAATATTTGGCTCATATAAACTATTTCTTTTTATCCATTAATTTAATACATAGAAAGGAACTTTTTCATGTCAAATACTACTCTAGACTCACAAGATGACATTAGTGAACAAAGCAGGCAAATACCCCTATCCTGCATTCTAGTAGGGGTCAGATAAAACGTGTAATAAATATAACGTAAACAACAAATACATTTACAAAATAACAAAAACAAGTAAATACATTATGAATACATAGTATGAGAGAAGGTAATATGTTCTCGGGAGAAAAGACAGAGTAGGCGAATGGAACTAATAGAGCACTGGGGTTGGGGGCAGGAGGGTTGAAGGGCAGGTGCCGTGTTAAATGTTGGCCTCGACCAAAGGCAGTATTCACACTTCCAAAAAAATGTTATCAAAATGTTTATGCTGACTTATCACAAAAATATTGCCCAAATGAAAAATAGATTACACAATACAACGTAATTTTTCTAACAACAAAAAAATATCTGCTTTTGATAAAGATGGAGTAATTCATATCAGAGCAACCTCTTGGAGACAATTATAAACTCTGGACAAACCATAGTAAAAGACTTTCTGAAGGCACTGGGGAGGAACCAAAAGCAGGCAGAAACTAGAAGAAAATGATGGTGCTGGGTGAATTTCTCAGGATTCTTATTGCGTTTTGCCTCAGGGAAGACACACATGGCACAGTGTAGAGTGACTAGAAGTTGGATAGTTCGCTCATTTCATGGCTTGAAAATCAGAGATCCAATTTAGAGATTACTACACATACTGGGAAATGAAAGAGGAAATTCTGTGCCATTATCTTTCAACCAAAGATCAGTAGGAGAGCACCTGGTGAACAGTTGGGTTTATTTATTTAGAAGTGCGAATGCACACCACAGGGAAGGAGCCATGGGCAATCTCACATATTCTAGAATTTGGGCTTGTGTTGTATTCTTTTGGAGACTGTTCAAGAAAGCAGTTTTGCTCTAACTTTAATGCTGTTAGGAAGAAGAGATAATTCTAGAGTTGAGAACCTTGATATTTCTTATTTTAAAACTGTTAATGAAGCAGCAGTCACTTATATTAGCCACAGAGAGGAGGTTAGTCAATTTTTGTGAAGTGGACAATTTTCTTGTTTCTGTTTTTGGTTATGATTACATAGTGATCTTGTTTTTGTCTTGATTCATCATGGTCACAGAATGGCCTTATTTGATATTTGTATTCTGAGATTTTCTTTTAATTTTCAGCAGTAGACTATCACAGCATCTTGTGAGTACCTGGTTAATTCCTAACAACACAGTCCTATCTGTTAGTTCCAGGCTAGTGCCTAGCTGTCAAGATCTCCTTTTCTCCTCTTCATTCAGAAAGGATAGTCACAGAAGAGGCTTCACATTCTGCCCAACCATCTGACTGATTCCTGAACTACCTATATCTCGGCAGGTATAACCACTCAGCTTGGTTAAAGCTATAGGGCTAAACAGAAATTTTAGCAGCTGCACACTCTACACAAGACAGTGTGAACATCTCTGGTTTGAACATGTAATATAGTTTGGAATTTCAGCAGAACTATCCCCCCGCTAAAATGAAAATAAACACTTTTCAGAACATAGCAGAAAGTAAAATAACGTCCAGGATATAATTAAACATATGAAGAAAATATTTCTCATACTCAAGAATAAAAGTTATCAATAAGCATCACCACAAGATGGCCTGTGTGATGGAATTAGCTGACAATTATTTTAAATTGGCTATTATAATTATGTTTAAGGACATAAAGAAAAACAGTAATAATCAGTGAGCAGATAGGAAATCTCAGCAGAATGAAAACTAAAAAACAAAAAAAAAAGGAAAAGAAAATTCTAGAAATGAAAATTTCACTAACTAATAAAAAAAAATCACTGGCTGAATTTTATAGCAGCATAGAGATAATAGAAGAATCAATATCAGTAAACGTGAAATAAAATCAATAGAAATAATCCAATCTGAAGTCATGAGAATAAAAATATTACAAGAAATAAACAGGACCTCTGTGACCTGTGATGCAACATTAAAAGGTATAAAAGATGTATTTTGAGATTCAGAGGAGAAAAAAGAATGGGGCAGAAAAAATATTTTAAAATATTAATATAATGACCCCAAACTTTCCAAATTTGATAAAAAACATAAATTTACAGATTAGAACAGATCAGAATATGGGAAGAGATATTTTAAAAAATTTCAAGTCATACCTAAGTTGTGAAACTGTAAAATCAGAGAAAAAATTTTAAATCATCCAGAGAAAATAATATATTAATATGTAAATGAATGAGGTTACAAATGACAGCTAACTTCTCCCTAGAAACAACGGAGGCTAAAAATGAAAGGCTGCTGAAAGAAAAAGGCTGTCCAATGAGAATTTTATATCTTGTCAAAATATTCTTCGAGACCAAAGGTGAAATAAAGACATTTTCAGATAAACAAAAACTAAGTGAAGCCATTTCTTGTAATGTGTAAATCCATACTACAAGAAATGAGAGTTTTTCAACCAAAGAGAACTGATATCTGATGGAAATTCGAATATTTAGGAAGAGATGAAGAGCACACCGTACGGTGAATATGCAGGTAAATATAAAAACAAAACTGAAAATTAATAGTTACTTATACCAAACCCAAAGAAAACAAATTATACTTCATATATGGATTGTGAAGAACAAGACTTGCTAATTATTTCCATATTTAGTTAAAATAATTTTGAGTAGGGCCTCTTGCACTCCTTAGAGGACTAAAACAATGTCACTTAACGCTTAAACAGCGTCAAATTTAGCAGCACGTGCTAGCTTTAAGGGCATTGCATGTTAGCATTACCAAATTAGATATTCTTGACACAAATAGACCACATGGGCAATCAATATAAAAAGCATCTCTTCTGTGAAATTAATTGAAAAATTAGATTTCACATTTAAAACAAATTCTAAATGATACACTAAAATAGATTAAAACAGCTTTCAAATTAACCATTGTCCATGTCAGCTTCCCTCGCTTCACGCATCTTTTTAAAACACATTTAAACAAACCAAAAAATGAAGGCAAATATCCTGACATTTCAGGTCAACTTACTTTAAGCGAGGATGTCCATTTATATTGGAGTTACCAAGTTTGGTTTAATGCCCCTCATTGCTCTAACATGCCTTTTTGCACCTTGATTGATGGTCTCTATTGTGAAAGATGAATCATAGGCTCATAATTTGCTTTACATGTGCTGAAATTCAATCTTTGCATGCCAAGATAATATCATTCATATCACATTTAACACCCTATTACTGAAGTTAGCAGAGAGCTTAAAGACTGGAGGTTTAATAATGCACTTTCAGAAAAGGATAAGTATTTATCATAGTGTGGGAGACACTAAATGGTCCCAAGCTCAATAACTTTCTTAAGTGTGTGGGGCAGCACACTAGACAAGAAATCAGGAGTTCTAGATTCTATTTCCGGCTTTGGTGGTAAACTAGACATGACAGCTTCAGAAAATAATTTAGACTCATTTATTTTGTAAAAACATGTACTAGAGTGTTTCAAATGTTCCTTTATATAAAGGGATAGTTTAATGTTTGCAATATTTGTAACAGGGAAATTGAATTCTATGAAATTGTTTGTTTGGTTTCACTTTTAAGCACGTTTCAAAGAGTCTATAGGCTATACGTCTTTAATATATATTTTTCTTAAGGTAAAAAGCCCCAGAATGAGTGATAACAAAAATCACATTTGAATGCTACTGTGTATCTTTATAATAAAAGTCTTGTACACCTATAGACAAACACCTCTGAAGATCTGATTTCACAAACAGTGTAAAGATATTCATCTGTTGATTTGACAAAATAATTTCAGGCATCAGTTGATGGTATGTTTGGTGGAACTTGTTAACACCTGGTTCTATCATATGTACCATATTAGAAAGGTCTACAGTTTGAAGGAAAATTTTGAAGTGTAACCACCTTTCCTTGGTCATCCAAATGTATGTATTCCCCTACAGGAAAACATTCTAGTTCAACAAACAAATTTGACCTTAGCAAAAATCCAAGAATTGCATAAATTGTGCTGCTTTGTACTATAGTCAAAATCTTACACTGTGAACATTACAGGATTCTGGCTTGATCCATTCCATAGTCACAATTCTACATAGATGACAAATCAAGATAGCTGACTAAACAGCCTGTGTTAATTTTTTTAGCTCAAAATCCAATTGGTCCACTTGGAGAAAGATGGGTCACTGTCATAAAAAATAATGGACTACATTTTTCATAATGTCTCATTTATTTTTCATTTGGTTTATGACCCAACACTATATTAATCCAAGTCACAATTTTAAGCATTTCAGAAACAAATGTGATCCAGCTGAGAGTGCCCCAAGTTTCCTGGGGTCACTTCCACTAAGCTTCAGGCAGGAGAGCAACATGTCTCCAAATGAGGTCTGTCGGATAGATGTGCTTGAATGCCAAAGGAGGGTGTAAGAAGCGAGCCCAACTATACCCCAAAGGAAAAGGCTGGTGGGAGCCAGGCAGGTGATCAGAGCTCCAACCAGCCAAGTGGAATCCAAGTCTGGGATTTATAAATTATTCCCCACTGTAATTATTATAAAGATTAAAATGTTTCTATCAATGCAAAAGTAAACTCAAGCTTCAGTCTGGTAATATCAATGATATGGATTTATAATTACACACTGTAAACAACTGTTTGATCTGTCATTAACTCACACAATAATTTTAGGGTTTTTTTTTTCTCTCCTGAGGCAATTGGGAACATAGAAACAGCTGCAACATCAGCACTTGCATTATGCCAGTTGTTCAGAGAATAGACCAATTAGTGGGAATGGGTAGTAATACATGCATTTGGCAGCCATGTTTGCACAAAATGAGGGTAATATTTAAAATAAGACAATTTTAATGGAACATCATGGCACCTGAGAGTATTGTGGAAGAATATGACATCAGATATTTCTAAACAGACAACTCTGGGATTCCTCTCCTTTGCAATAGCAACTCACAACCTTTCAATCCGGCTGAAGATCTTCATTCTGCTGATTCCACCCAGATTTCATGCTATCTTGCTCCACTCCTTGCACCTTATTTCCTATTCAACTTAAAGTCTCTCATTTATCACTGTAGTCACTTTAATGCCTACACTTTTACTCCCTTGCTCCGCTTGTTCATACACACAATCCTAATTAAATTCATCTCAATGTCTTACTCATACTGCTGAAGGTGGCTATGGAAAAATAACCATAAACTTCAAGTGTGCCCTAATGCTACCCATCAGTCATTCTGTATTTCTCTAGACCACTCTTTTCCCATTCTTCTACATTTGCAGACTCCCATTTCTCCTCAAAATCTGATACCACCATAATTTTGCTTTCTTCTTGGTGAGATGTTGCTACAATCAGAAGAAAACAATCACAAGTTCCCACCACCAGATCTCCTGACCTAAATACCTCTTCCCCTCATGGCTACCTTGTTCCTACTCACACGAATGGATAGGACATGCTCCTGGAAAAGACCAGCCCCTGACTTGTGCTTTAGGTCTCATCCCCTTCCTAATACCTATTTAAATAAATTGAAATTCTCCTCTCTCTAAATAAATGTCAATTGCTTCCTCTTCGATGAATCATTATCTTTAATAAAAACAGGCTAAAAATGTTTATCTTTTTAAAAATCAATTTCATGGCCTTCTTTCCCTTTCAGTTACTGCCCTATCTCTCATTCTTTTTTTTTTTACAGAAAAACAAACAAACAAACAAACAATTATCTGCAGTGTTTCCATTTCTGTTCTTTTGAATTCTGTATGCCATTAAAGCCAATGGATGTTAGTGAATCTTTATCCTATAGAACATATCAGCAGCATCTGATACAGTTATTCTCTCTTTGAAACATTTCACTTGTCATAGAGGACACCATTCCTTCTCGTCTTATTCCTCTCTTTTTAGTTGTGATTTCTCAGTCTCTTTTGTGATTCCACATCTATTTAAAACATGCCCTAGGGCTTAGTCAGAAAAGTGCTTTTTCCTTTCCCTACTCAGTTCTTAGATGATCCTATTAGATATGTGGCTTTAAATACCACATATGTATAGTTGATCCCCAAATTTGCACTTTCCCACTGACCTCAGCCTGAACTCCAGAACTATATATCTAATTGCCTACTGGACTGATCCTCTGGCAATTAATAAGCATCTCAAACCTAGTTGCTATATTTTTCTACCCCCATAGATCATTGTCACTACCATCAAAACTTTACTCAAAGTCATCTTTTTAGTTTTGCCTTCCCTGGCCTTTCTTCCATAACTCTCTATTCCCCTTGTCATGACTTGAAACATTTAATGTTTCCCTTCTTAGTTACTTATTTTACTCTTAGTAGTTATCGTTATCTAACATATTACATATTTTACTGAGTTATCAGTAAAATATATTGTTATTGTTGGTCTCCCTCAGTAAGGACAGGATATTTTTCTGTTTTATTTATTACTGTATCACAAGTACCTGGAACAGTGCCTGGAATATAGCAGACATTCAATAAATATTTGTCGTATGAATAAGTGGGATGTGCTAGACCTGCAATGCATGGTTTCCTTGAAAAAAAGAAACTTAGTTTCATATGCACAAGATTTAGTGCAGTGAAAATTATTCAGTTTTTCTAGTCACCTTTTTGATTATTCTCCACACTAAAATGTGTTTGCACGTGCTCAGATATACTTGAAAACAATGATATGTAACAAAGTTATTTCCCTATTATAAACTAGATACACACATCATTACATATACATCTGTCTCAAAAAGAATAGCTTTATGGCTGTGGAGCTGACCATAAGAAGCCTGTCTGCTATGAAAAGGTCTCATTCTCTTCTTCTCTGTAGTGCCTCACATCTGTGCTGACTCTACCACCATTTTCTAGGCAAACAATTTTCTTTAAGCATCACAGCCAATACAGTTTCTTCTACCTGAAGGATTCTTTCTTCTTTCTACAACCGAAAGAGTGATATTCATTGTTCAAGATCTTACTCAGATTCTCCACACCTCTGTGAAGCCTTATGGTTCACCAGGTAGACTGATTTATTTCTTCTTCTATGTTCATATTACTATGGTAGTTAACCTGTCACATTTGAATCACTTGTCTACTTATCTGTCTTCCAAACTAAATTATGAACTTCTCATAAGCACAGATATCTTAGCATTTAGCCAAAGTGTGGCACATAGTAGATACTGAATCATTGCTTAAGGCACTCTTCAATCCGTAAATTACAAATATGTTTTCAGGAAATTCATTATCAGAATGAAATTAAATCTTTTTAATTTTTAAAAAGATTAGTTTCAAGAAAAAAACAATATAGTTCTCCATATTAAGCAACCACAAGTCAATGAGAGTCAGAAATGATAAAAATTTAAAAAATAAATATTTTAATATTTTATTAGAACTTCAAATTTAAAAATTTGGCCTCCTTAAAATTATCTATGTAGAAATATAAATAACTTGTTTTGTTTATTTAATTATAAAATCATTTCTAGGTTGAGAACTATGACACTAAAATTATTACATGAACTTCATTTAGAACCAAGAAAACAAGCTAAATTTAATGAAATCAAAAGTAGAAAATGTTTTTTTCAGTGCACTATTGGTAAATGCTTTGTATTAGACCTTTAAGGCTTGTGTAACCAAATGGAGAATTTTAAAAAGATAATCAGGAGCACTTATTTTTCTCTCTGGTCATAAAAGTTAAAATGGCAAATTTAATGTGTCAATGTTCATTTCAATGTGAGAATTTGAATATCACATTGTGATAAATTCATTAGTTGTAAAAAAGAATATTAATATAAAATTATGAAAGAAAATTGTTAACTTCACAAACACCTATTATTTCATTTTATATTGCTATGGCAAAATAATATGTAGATTGACAATACTGGAGTATCTTAATGTGTAAGTATATGTGCAAACTTTTTATCGTATACTTTCCCTATTTTCCAAGATAGACATTTTAATTGAATTTTTTTCAAGTTAGGTCTTTAAGAAAACTTTTAAAATTTCTTTGTACAATTCCTCTATGAACATATGCCTTTTACAACCTGTATTTCTTTCGTTATATAATATTTTTAAGTCAACATTGTCAAGTGGAGTGTAATAATGTGTAGAAGTTCCAATATTAAAATTACCACCCAGATTTAAAAGAACCGTCATATAATAGCAGTTCTAAGAATTAGAGGCCTACAATGGAATTTTAATTCTTTGGCTCCCATGCTAATTTTCTTTTCTGTTAGCCAATGAGTAGCCTACCTTCCCTAGAAAACTCTGAAACTAACCTCCCTGGCAATGTTACTGGGAAGAGGCTTACATTTCCTTTATTGAAAGAAGGAATATGATATCAGAAATTTTAGTTTCTTCCCTTGCTTTGTATCTCCAGTGGCATTTTATTAAATATGTAAGTGTTCTTGAGAGAAAAGCACATGATGTTCATTAGCTTGTCCTCTTGAAATCAGGTAGCATAAAGTCAAACAAATTATCCTCATTGTCCACTTCCAAGAGGCACCTGAGGCAAACACCTAGAGGACGGCATTAGAAGAGATCACATTTCTGCTCTCAAACAATAATCCAACAAGAAACTGGGTGAGGCAATATTAGCCATACTTCTGTGTATTTACTGAGTGCCTAGTAGGTGCCAAGGGTGCTATTGGAGATAATTTCTCATTCTCATCTCTAATATCAAAATAACCTTGCCAAGAAATTTAATGTCCATTTTACAGAAGAGGAAAATGGGGTTAAGAAAACCTAAGGAATCTGTCTAACTTTACACATCTAATATGAAGAGGCCAGACTCAAGTCTAGTCTCTCCTGCTACATACTTCGCGGCTCTCCAATGTACCCATTTGGATTGGGATTTTGAAGAAGAAAGGTGTTAACTTTTAGTAAGGCTCTTTTCCCTTTCCTTCTCAGAACATGTAGAGATGGGTGACCCAAAAGGAGAAGTGCTTCCAGATTATAGCTTGAGGAAGAAAAAAAAAACCAAACAACTTTTCATATTCACAATTTTCCCCTTGAATTACTAGATAAGTTGTCTCCAAAATTAACTAAAATTTCATAAAAATGTTCTCTACAATAGTGCTTCTTTAACATTAATGCATTAGGATATCATTAAAATACTCAGGTTCTGATTCTGTAGTTTGGGGTGGGACCTAAGATTTTGCCTTCTAATAAGCTCTCAGATATTGCTGACACAGCTGGTTTCTGAATCACACTCAGAGCAGCAAAACACTATGCAAATGTAAGCATCTCCTCCTTTGCCTCCTCATTGCAAAAGTGGACGGATATAAGGAAGCACTGATAGAGAAGTCTTCACATAATTTTCGACAAAAAAAAAAATACATGATTCATGGACCCTATCCAGAGTTAATTTTTCATGTATCGAATCGTTTAGTCCAATTTCCTTTAATTCCACCTCTCATTGCTCACATTTGATTGTTAAACTCCCTAGATTCTTGGAGAGAAAATATGTAGTGATTTTTAGTATGATTAACATTTTTATATTCAGTTTTAGTAAAACTGAGAGTATAAAATAACTGATTAAAACAAATGGAGATTTCAAAAAAATTAATTTTGTTAACATACATTACATTCCTCCTTTCACAATGTGGACAAGAAGGGGTTTATTCAAGTCATAACTAAAACATGTATTATTTATGTGTTATGACCTCCTCTATTAGGCAATGGATATAGGAGATAATCAAAAAAACAATTCTGTTAGGGAGAGTATATTCTAGTTGGAGAAAAAGTATAGTAAATAGAAAAGCATGGGTACATGTGTGTGATTGTGCATGTATAGTTATGGGAAAAAAACAACTTTCCCCAGAATCAGGGGAATAGTGATCAGGAAGCATTTCACAGAATACTTGTTTCAATAACTAGCACCACTTGGAAGAGGACATTACAGACAGTGATACAAAAAAAAAAAAAAGGCAAGTACTCATAGGCATGAAATAATATGTTATGATTTGGTACATTTGGCTCTAATGGTTATTGAGAGAAATATGAGAAAAATACAGGCTTCTGTGGTAGACCTTAATTCAGGTAAATCCAGATATTGAGAATTCTGTAGGCTGAAGAGAAAAAAGCACGAAAAATGAACAATTGATAACTTTGTCCGAAAGGCCTGCTGGTCACTAGTCATGGTTAAATGTGTTCTTATAGGTTAAGGGAACATGAACTATGAATATCTATTTAGTAATACCAATTTCTTTTTTCTTTGACATAGATAATGGAATAAGTCATAGCCTTTCTTAAGCTCTAATGCACCAAAAATAAAAGAAAAAGTTATGATTCCCTGAGTAGCACCTACACATTAGGAAATAAAAATTACCATACGCAGCACCATATGAAGACTTGCATGTACAGTGGGAATGAGTTATCATAACTTGGGGATCCACACAGAGTAGAAATTCATATACTACTATCCAATCCCAGCCCTTTTTGTTTTCTCTTTTGAAATAAAAAAGGAGGCAAAAATTTCAGTTTTGAAGTGTCTCTTTAATCTAGCGCATACTGAAAGAGTAATGCACATAGGTGTGTGGAAGGTGCTGTCTATAACTCATGAGAATGATTTATGTTCTTGCTTTCTTCCTTTTATAGCAGTTAGGGTACCTAAAGAGCCATGCATGCACTCTTACAGAGCATTGTTATAGCATTAGCTGGTGAGGGGTCCTTGGAGGAATCCCACTCTTTAGATAGATACACATCCAGAATTACCTTAAAGAGATGAATATCTCCATCTAAACAAAGGGAAGTCTGAAAAGCAAACCTAGTAATTTTTCATAGAATTTTTTTAACAACTCTTGGACTTAACCTAAACCCAACCACTAACATAAAAACCATTTGTATCAGAGAAACTTCAAACCAGGCACAGGAATGAAACAGGCTTATACTACCATGAACATAAAAATGATTCTTATTCATTTCTGTGGTTTAAGTTCCATGTAAGGTCAGAGGAAAAGAATGTTTCCTCTTCTTCATGCTCTGTTTTGAAAAGGTGTTAGGCTGACTGCAGTGAAATGAAAACTCCACTACATATCAATAAGATGATGATGTATTTATAGAACATGAACCACAAGAGAGCTATACTGAACACTTTCAATAAACCTCAATTAAAATGATCAATATTACTAAAAGAATCTTTAAAAGCACCTCTGACAGAAAACTTCTTTGAGATTAGTTTTAAATGCTGAGATAGACAGCATACTGTAACGCATAAATGGGAAGTAAATTCCACTGTTTAATTTTAACTTTTATAATCTCAAGGTTATGGCTTGAATGAGTGAAAGCTTGATGACTCTTGAATAAAGGTATTTTTGCCTTTTATGCTTGAAAAATAAACGTGAGCTGTATCCTATATAAAGGCTTATAAGGAAACACCTTGTACTAAATCCCTTTGAATATTTTCATTCATATTTTTCCTAAAATGTTAAAATTTTCTCATCCCTTTTCTCTGATACTTTAGAGACACATTTCCTATCAGTCATGGCCCACTTGAAGTCCCACTTCTACAAATCCTTTCTTTCTTTTACGTTCTAGTTTATTAAAATCTGCACAACTAAATACAATTTTTGATTACAGACTCTTAGAGCAATCACCAGTTGTTTCTTGTAAGTTTAAGTAAGTTCCACAATTGAAACGTAAGCTCCCTAAAGGTAAGCTTCATACTATACTCTGCTTTACAATCCCTCATATTGATAAGCAGAGCACTAATCACTTCAAGACAGCTTTGTTTAAAATGCAAATACTGCTAGCAGGGTTCACACCTTAGGAAAGCTTTCAGAGCTCACAAGCTAATTAGCAGCTTAGTTAGCAAGGTATAGACGCTGTCAGATGAGACCTAGAAGGTTGAGGATGCAAAGAAATAAAGATGGTAGGAGTAGGAGAGGGTAGATTTAGAAAAAGAGATCTTTAGAGGGAGTAATTGAGAGAGGAAGACAAACCACAGTTTTCCCTAAGACTGGCTCTCTGAACGCTTTGAGGTGGCTAGCAAAGTTCTTTTTGAAATATCTCAACAGCAAACACTCAAGTGTTCTTTCTCTCAGATGGAAAATCCTGACGAAAGAGAGATCCTGGGAATACTGTGGTACAGTTCACCTCACAGGTGCCCAAATTAGCTATCTAAATGAAGAGAATTCCTCTTTACTGAGCCAAAGCAGATACACTATATCTTTCCACTAGTATCAGTACCTTAGTATTTTCATTGATTCATTTATTTAATCATTTAACAAATGTTTAGGGCACACCTCATAGATAATTTAACACAATCTGAGGGCCTAGGGATTCTATTGTGAGCAAAATGAATTTGGACCCTAACTTTAGAAGGTCCTGCCTGCTGGCAGGCAGAGACATTAACCAAATAATGACACTAATAAAAAACTGACAATTAAAAAATGATTTGTATAATAAAGTAAAAGCATAATGAGCCCTGAGTACATTTGGTAGAGTGCTAATGTAGAAGCAAGCAAAGAGAGCAGAATAGTGTTCTGGCAGAAGAAAAAGCATTTGCTAAGGCCCTGAGATGGAAGAAAACATGAAGCTTTCTAAGATCCAAAAGAAATACTTCTTAAAAAGTTGCATGAATCAAAGATTGAGAATCCATCAACACTTGAAGAATCGTTTGTTTGGCATTTGGGCTTTTGTGGTCCTTTGAATGTAAGTACTCAGCTGGCTCAGTTCTCTGCCATGGGTTCTCCTCTCTTCTCTCTTTCCTATCCCACTGGTCCTGCCTTTGTGGGCAATGCCAAGCGAGACCACTGACTCCAACCAAACTCTGAGTGGCTTTCAAAGTCATATGGAATCTATTGACGGGGAGGAAAAGCTACAGAAACTTCAGGCTGAGAGGATACTGATGATACCTGAACTGCTTGCAGAACTGGTCCATCTCCGATAGAGCAAAGGTGATCTCTATTAAATGTATTACTCTCCCAGCCTTAGTCCCAAGGATAAGAGAAAGGTAAGCATTGAGCAGCTGGGTCTGAAATCTCAGCTGGGGTCCTATTAATGTGGGAAATTTCTGACCTTCAATGCTTCAGTTAGAGTCATCAATTAAGCTTGCTTCTTCTTCATTGGCTGACTGCTGGCAATGAGCCTCTTATTTCATAATACATGTTATTGTTAGCTTCCTTCAAGACGCTAAAGTTTGATTTGCTTAACTGATTTAAAGGGGAAAAAACACTATTCTGTGTTCTTTTATAGCATGAATATTAAATTTTCAAACTCTTTGATTAGGAGATTTTCAATCATTACCACTTTCATTGGATTAGATGTATCCTTTGTGTGACTTGGGAGAATTGATAAAGAATCTATGAAAGAAACAGAATGATGCACAGGAATAAGCTTTACTCTGGAAAATATTTTTATTTGACAGAGAGCCATCCTTGTAATGAGAACTAGGGAAAGAATTAACCCTAGTTATTAACCCTAAAATATGAAGAGCCCAACCCCTTCCACCTGAACCCAGTGTATACTTAGTATATATTATAAGCCTGATATAAAACCTGCTCTACTCTCTGATATGCATGGATCACTAGAACTGATAATTCACATCATAGCAATGTTCTAACTTTTTTAAGGCACCGCCTAATGCAGTTGAATAGCAATGCACTTTTATTTATTTTTTCAAATTATATTAAAAATCTGCTATCTTCAGAGTAAGCAAATGAGGTCTTAGAAGTGAAATTGCCACAAGCTGTGTGACTTAGAGCAAAAGCTGAAGGAAGGTATGACAGACTTAGAGGAGAAATTTCCCTGAAATTGAAAATAAAATTATTTTAAACTTAGAGGCTTTTATCATTCCTCACTCTATTTAATGCCATATTGCCACCTAGAAAGGGTTTTAAAAATTGAAAATAGAATTTAGTAGAGTTCTAAAAGTGATGGAGAAAATAGATGTTAGAAAACAGGCCATTAATATTTAAGGTATTCTCAGAAAGTTAGAGGCTTTGAGTTCAAACTGCTTCAAGAATAATTCAATTAGGGTAAAATATCTTTTACTGAAACAGTTGTTATATCTCAACTTTTCCTTTCTATGCACAAGCATTTTATGAGCAACTAATTTTACTCTTAGACAATTTTCTATTTTCCATACCTGAAGATTTAAGAATAGAGGCATACTGAAATGTATTTCAACCTGTGAATTTTGACTTTTAGCCCTCATTAAGAACTCTTTGGTACCCTGAGGGTCACTAGGCCATCACATACACCTTATTGTAAAAATTTCATGTTAGTCCTAGATTTTCTCAGTTCCCCCTTATGGCTCCAGCTGTGTGAACTGCTTCTATACTACAGTTATTTTGCTTCTTTTAAAACAAAATTCCATTGGTGGGAAGTTCCTATGGTTCGTAATATTTTTGTTGGTGGATATTATTTGGTTTAAATACCAGCACCATCCACCTTCTAAAACAGCTGTTAAGCTACGCCTTTAGTTTTTACAAATATGATCTTCTCATTCTAGATATCTGAAATTTCTCTGTGTAAAGCCCCCTCACCTGTAGTTGTTAACAATATTTAAGAGTGACTCTACTAATCTTCCATGAATATTGAGATCCATGTTTTTTTTTATATTGTCTATGGTTATATTTATTGTTCAAGCATAATTGGATCAGTTTCCCCAAAGCACACTATTTACTATAGTCAAATTGTCTACATGTACAAAAGCAGTAATCAGACCTACATGCAATGTTAAAGTTGCATTTCTGTTGTTCTACTAAAGAGGCAAATCCTATTGCCTCTATAGGCCCTTAGTTTTATCACTATTAATCTACACAGACTCCAAGAAAATCTGTGCTGTAACTTCTGTCCCATGTAAAAGTGCCCAAGATGCAAACCTTTGGAGGGGTACCCTTCAGCAGAGCAAGTAGCGTAATATTTAAAGCATTTATGAAGCTGTTTCCATAATGCTGTTCAAATTATTGTAGCGGAAGTCTTAATTATAATGTAGAGATGAATCCATGCCATTTTCAGAAAGCCTTGAGGTTTTTGTCTAATTTCTAGAATTAGAAATTTGAAAAACAGTGATTTAAATAATGATTCTTTCTGCACTATTGCAGCTTTTGCCTCCTCACATTGTCCTCTCTAGTGGACATACTGTACTTCTTGCCTAAAATATGAAGAGCCCAACCCCTTCCACCTGAACCCAGTCTATACTCAGACCATCTTCTCAGAACGCTGTGAAAGAGAGAATGACGGATTTCACACACCCCCAAGCAACACATGCTCTCAACCAGTCCCTCAAACAGACAGCTAGCTATCTGCTAAAGTGCATCCTGCCTCTGCCGGCTGGAGCTTTCACAAACCAGAACCTCAAAAAAAGGAGCAGTGTGGGTGCTGTAGCACCTCCACTCCCCGCTCAGCACAGGAATTCCTTAAAAAGCACATGTGGAGAACAGTGCTGAAGTGCATCCCCTCCCCACACCTAACTCTGGGACATGATCTTTCTTCTAGCACCGTGGGTCACTATTCAAGGGGGGGGGGCGGAAATGTTAAGAAAGAAAAGGGAAAATTTATCATTTCAGAGAAGGAATGCTAGGTAAGTATCCTTGTTTTCACCTGTCACCTCCCATGAGGAGTGTCTAAATGTAAAGTGTCACACATGCGTGCGTCCTTTCGAGAAATTGTTTCCTAGCCCAGTTCACAACAACAGAAAGTGCTTTATATCATAGCTAAAGAAATCTAATCTCCCCTTTTAAAAATGGAAACCTGCGACTGCTGAAAAAATATCTTCTGCTAGCCTTGCTGGGCAGTTTGTACTTGCAGTAAAACTGTCACCACCCACTCCCCCATTCAAGCTGGTATTTAAAATCGAGGCAAACGGAAAGGAGCCACGTGCCAGTCCGTCCCTATCAGAAAACATCCATAGGAGCATATCACGTTGGAGAAAGGCTCGACAACTCGGAGAGACCGTCTCCTCAGGACGGGAGGAGAGATATGGAGCCATTTTTCACTGGGTTCACAAGAAAATGTCAGCTCACAGCTGCTAGTGCACTGCCAGAGCGCATTTTAATTTGGTCAAATGGGACCCAGCCAGTCACCCTCAGAGAACATTTGCTTAAAGAATCCATTACAGATCGGATCTCCTCTGCTTTGAGCATCTTCTTGATATAGTCTTTGGCAGTTGCATGCCACAGATCTGCATACTATTCAAAACTAAATGCCTTCCCCCATTTCCTCTTAAAATCATGCGAATTAGACACTTCTGAGCTAACAGTCTAAAAAAAAAAAAGAGAGAGAGGAAGAAAAAAAAACCACATCTTTTCCCACTCCCCATCATACTCCAGCTTCTTGAATACTACCTCTGGGCAGTTTACTTCAGAACAGAGCGGATTGTTGACCGTGGCACAATGGCAAATTGGCATACAAGTCTGCTGTCAGAGAAAGCACAGGCAAGGCTTTCTTTGTAAAAACACAGGAAAATACACATGCTGAACAAAAGACACTCCATCTGCACAGCAAGAAACAAGAGAAATTATGTGTTTGCTTTAAACACATCTTATACCCACTTATTTAAAAAAAAAAACCAGCTTTGCACCTATTTTAATTATGACATATTTTATCCTTTCCTAAAGCCAAGTCCCCCAAAATAATTTTTTAAGCTTTGTGTTCAGTGGGAGGTAAAACACGCTCTGTCAGAAGAATACCTGGTGTGTGTCTTTGTTGGTAGGGTGCCATTTCAAACTTATTGTATTTGAACTCAATTATGTGACAAATTAAGATAAGACAAATGCAGTCTGATATGTGAATTATTATATTAGATGAAATGCCAAGTCAGCAGATATTTCCTGTTTACATTCCATAATAACCTCATCATACATTTGCAGCCTTTGGGAGCAAAATGCTAACTATTCTCCCAACAGCCACCTGACAATCTAGGGCTGAAACCCACATTCTGACTCAGAAGGAGACATCATGATGGCTCTCCACTGGCTGTATTAAACAAAAGCTCCACCAGCAAACGAGAAGCATTTGGTAAATGAAGTGAGAGTCGAATCAAGTTTAGTTTCACATCTGGTGGAATATGGCACTCCCTATCCAGGGGTTGGGGAGCAGAGGGTGTGGGATTATGAAGAGAAAACACACACACACACACAGAGATGTTTAAGCCAGACCGGGTCAGTTTCAGCTTACTAACCTAGAGCTCCGTTCAGAGGAAGCAGAGAAGCCGCTGGTCCTCTCCCACCTTTCCATGGTCTTCTGTCAGTGTCTTCTCAAACCACCTGTACTGATCCAGCCCATTTGCAGATCATATAATTTTCTTGATAGAAGTAATCTCAGATGAGCTTTGATTTTTTTCAGTACTGATGTCTAGAATTTTCCTCTTTGAGTCAGACACAGCAACACAAAACTGCCGCTGAGGTCTTTTGTTTTCCCCTCCTCTCAAAGATGAAGCATGCAGCACTTCTCTCTCTCTCTCTCTCTCTCTCTCTCTCTCTCTCTCTCTCTCTCTCTCTCTCACCCTTTCTCCCTCATTCTCTTTCACCAGCCCCCACCCAGCAGCCTCACTCGATTCCTGTCAGTTGGGGTCATTTACATCTCCAAGCAGGAGAACCTGTGTTCCATACGCACTGGTCTCTCTCACTTTTGGATTTCCTCAACCAAAGGGAGGGGGACGGCTCTAGGTGAAGTCAGGTGACCCCTCCTTTCAAAGCCAGTGAGACGGATGGAGTGCGTGATTTTTAATGTACACACAGGCACATTTTCATTACAAAGCAGCGAAGAAAACCCAGCTTTTAGATATCAGGCATTTTTGGTTTTGCTTTCATGGTCCCCTTTTAGCAATTAGGAAAAGCTAGTATAGTCTAATGAAATGTAATTAAACTTTTCAGTGTTAATAACAAGGCTGCATACTTTCAGAACCATCCAACTGAACAATTCTTTTAAACTTGCAAGCATGGCTGTTTCTTTTTATTTCTAGGGTCAAAGAATCAGTCATTTTACCCTTTTTACACTTTTTCAAACTGGCATTTTCTTTGACATCTAGTTTAACTTATCTCAAAGTTAAGAACCAACATAAAAGGAAAAAAAAGATAATGTGAAGGAAAAATAAGACAGAAAACCAGAGCAAATTGCATGAATAGAAATCAATAGTTTTCTATTGCAGAACTAGATTCAATAATGAATAATTTTTTGCTCTTAAGCAAATAACTTTTCCCTTCTCTGCTACAGTGTCTTTGTCTTAAAGGAGAAAATAAATGTAATAAATGTATTTCCTCTCCTAATCAATCAAGCAAACCTGGCAGAAAAGGACCTCCAGGTAAATATACCACACAGGTGCAGAGCAGCTGAAAAAACTAGCATTCACCTCAGACAGCATTGAAGACAAATTTATAATCTACATACCTACACCCTAAAGAGTAAATTTGCAAATACCTTGTTCACTGCTCCAAAGTTTTTGATATCTAATGGAGATCATCTCTTCTATTTTTACTTTTAAATAGGAATGGTATGCATTCTTAGAAACACTGCAAAAAAAAATGAGATACTTTCCATAAACTATATTGAGAATTCAATATAAAAAATATTTTAACAAGCTAAATAGTAATCAGAAGGAGGATCAAAAGTTTGATGAGAACAAGTGTCAGAAGAAAAATCTCTTATTTGGTCTTTGGTGTTCCATGCAAGGATTCTTAATTTCAAGAGCATAATAAGACTGGTATCTCAGCAAAAGAGGAAAATTGGAGGAGAGTGGACATAGAATCACATCGTCCCTCCCTCAAAAGATAACATTTTGAACTTTCATTCAAATAGCGTCTCATTCTCCCCACAGTGATGTCAGGAGGGTGTTGCATTTCCTGCTGAGACAGGGCACTCCAGCTGAAATACACCAGTCCCCACCATAAACACCACTCAGAGGTAGGCATGAAATGAGTAACAGCTATTCACTGTTCTTCCTTGTTTTGTATTATAAAAGCTTTACCTTGCATGGATAAGATCCCATTTAGGCTTTTAAAATTATATGCTAACCGGTTGCAAATTTAGCTTCAGTGTGTGCTGCAAAAATTGGCACCAAAACATTGGCCAAAAACAAAACAAAAAACCCTCCCTTAGACAAGTAAGCAAATTTAGAAAGATCTAAAATTTCATAAGATGAAAACATAAAGGATTTCACTTTATAATCTCTTGACCAAACTTGCTCCTCTTTTATTTTCTTTTCCCATTTTAGCATTTGGGTATATTTAATTTTGCATTTATCCATTTTTTCCCTCCACCTTGCCCCTGTTCTTCCTTCTTTTGACAGTGGTGTCACTTTCCTTGAATGTGCAAAATGTTGGCAATGAAAGAGAGCAAGAAAGACCTATCTTATTTTTTTGTCAGAGAATACTTGAGTTTATCTAAAACTCTAATGTATGGCAACTTTAAAGCTCTGTGTTATTCTAACAAAGAGACATGAAGATGGAATCTAGACAGCATTTTTTTATTATTAAAAATCAAAGCTTCTTGATTTAAAAAGGCTTCTTAAAGCTGAATAAGATGAAAATAAATTAGCAAAAATCTCATAGCAACTGACCCCAGCCATCTTTCTAAAATGTTTTCCATTACTTAAGGAGCAAACTTAAAAACTGACAGAAAGCAGAATACGTCATTATTCGTGCATTCATTTATTTAACCAATGTTTGTTAGCTCATCTTTTACACTAAGCACTATTCTAAGCACTGAGAGGAGTACAAGATAAATAAAACAGAGTCTAGGCCATTTCAGAAACTGAAAATAATGGGTACCACTGACATACAATAAGTATTAATGTAAGATATTATGGCAGGTCAGAAAAGCGAAGAAATTTCTTTTTAGCAGGATGCAGGATGGTTACAATAGAATTGGTGACATTTGAACTGAGCCTTTAAGAATGGGTTTTCTAGGTACAAAAAAAAGCAAAGGCAAGGAGATTTCAGGCCAAGAGACACAAAAAGCACCAACTAGCAGAGACCTGTGTGTTGTTCAGTATAAATAAACAACAGGGTGCTTGGGGAGAGTAGTTTGACATATCAGAACAGACTCTGAATGATCTTGAATGCTCTGCCCAAGTACTTGTGTTTTATCTGAGATGCATTTAAAACTTATTTAAGAATCTTTGGCTAGGAAATTATTTGTTTACATAGATTATTTTGGCAGCAATTTGAAGGGTGGATTAGAGCAGTGTTTACCAAACTTTTCTATGAATAAGAATAATCTGTTAGTGATAGTAAATACATAGATTCCTGGGTTCACCACAAATCTAAAAAGAGAAGCTCAGGAATCTCTGTTTTTAACAAATGTCCCATAGAATTAGATAAATAAGGATAGTTACATAGAGAGTTAGTATACTCAGGATCATGATTAAGCCAAATGAAAGTCTTCTTTTTTATACTTAAGTAAGAGATTTTTTTACATAAACATTGTGAACACTTTTCAGAATCAAATATGATGAATGTGCTATGTGTATCATGGAATATAAAATTATATATAATAGTCTATACCATCTCATTTCTATTTTATCTTACCTGAAACCTTTTGTTCTGTCAGTCTAAACTCATTTCTCTCTCACTCACATCAGAATCTTTCTTGCATCTATGCCCTTGGATCTCTTCCTGGAATGACCTCCACCTTCCTTTTTCCATCTCCAATTTATTCTTCCCTCAAGAACTCCCCACTAACAATGGGCACATGAATCCATCCCTCCTCTCACAGAGTTTACACTTACAGTATATTGATATTACAACAGCAGCACCAGGAATAATAATACTAACATAAATCTCTCATGTTAGTGCTGAGGGCTTTAGCTTTTTAAATTCTCACAATAATCCTATAAGGCACTATTACCACCACTTAAACATTGAAAAGTAAAGTCTGGAAACATTAAATGATTCACCAAAAGTCAGAAAACTAATAAATGGCAGTTTCTAGCTTAGGACCCAAGTCAGTCTGTACTAAATTATTAATACATCATATCTCATGCCTTAATCTCATGGAACACAATATTTAGTAGTTGGATATATCAGTATATAATATTGTGACTGTTTTGCTTTCTACACTTGCATATTGGTGAAAGGCTTGATTTCAGGAGTTGGACCCTGGTTTTAAGTTTAAAGCCTTTCTCTGCCACTTTCAAGCTGTGTGACCAAAGGCAAGCCGTTTAACCTCTCTGTGTCATTTCCTGGCCCATCTTGAGACTTAAGTGAGAATCCATGTTAAGTATTTACTACCATGTCTGGAACAATTAAGTACTCGCTAAATGTTAAATATTTTTTATTATCATTATTTTTGTTATTACCGAGTGAGAAGCAAATTTTCTGTGTACCCCCATATAAATTTTCCATCTCATCCAGAGATATTTAGAAGTGAAAAAATACCACTAACTCTGTGTACCATTTAATGTAGTTTAGGTAGCTTTCATTCTAGTTTACAGAGCTATAGTTGACTTGATCAAATTAGGGAGCTGTACCAACTACTATTTAACTAGTTATGAAACTACATGTATTACTTGACTGTTGGGTCTCTAACCTATGGTCTCTTGAGATGTTTGTGATGGCTTCCTGGCAGATAGAAAGTAGAAATTACACAATTTTTTTAAAAGCCAGCATTTGCATTTTAACTATAAGCTAAATATTTTTTTCTTTAAAAAATAAATTATACCTGCTTTACGTATATTACTATTTTTTCTAAATAAATATTTCCAGTATTTCCAGGGAACATTCCTTATATTCTATGATATGCATACTTAAATTTTCTTTAAGTATTGAATGTACTTGTCAGCTAAGTGCATGTTAAGTGTAGATATGATTTTATGCTTATATGAATTCAAAACCAAATATATAGTAGACCTTATCTGATAGTGGGGAAAAAATTCTGCATGAGAATATAGTTATTACCACACTTACAACTATAGAAAATCATAACCTCAAGAAAATTATCTTCTTTTTCAGTTATATAAATTGTTGCTCCTAATAGGAAGTAATCTTATTTTTGACGGTTTGTGTGAGCGTCACTAATTGATTGGTATATTACTCTGTTAAACAATGGGTGTCTGTATAGAATACTTTTGGGTTGGCAAGTATAGTTAATGTGTGCAGAGCCCAGATCTCTGGAAACTTTCTTTCTCTGCTTCATAGGCTGCATGAGAATTTCATAAAAACAACTCATCTCTTTCTGACTGTTTATGCCAAATTAATGCATCGTCAGTCACCGTTAAAAGTATCCTATTCTACTTGAAGATAGTTATATGTATGTGCATGCATGCATAATTATCATAAGAAATGGTTAAAGTTTGATTATCCCATTCTAAAAGGAGAAAAGAAAAAGCATAAAATCCCTGCTTTGGGTTTTTTTTGGCCTTGACTAATCAGCCCAAGCAAGTGCTTTAAGAATGGCTTTTAAATATAGCATGGTGCCAAAGACACAGAGCTTTAGCAACCCTGACTTCACTATTTTCTATGTGTGTGGGACTAGACAACTTATTCATCTGCAAAACAATGATGATATCTGTTGCATAGAGTTCTCATGCATTAAATAAAATAATGTATATAACATGTTAAGCACAGTGCCTGGCACACCATCAGTACCATCACCGTTATCACACCATCATCATCAACACTACCATTATACCATTATCATCATTATCACCACAGTGGCCTCCATTATCATCATAATCCTCCTCCTCTTCTTCCTATCATCACCAATATTTATCATGTACCAAGCACTGCTCTAAATAAGCACACAATAAATACTAGCTTTCATTATTATTGTTATAATATTTATTTTACAGGTTTTCAGCTCCTGACATTGTGTATTTTGAGCCTATTACCCTGATGTAAAACACACTATCATGTTCCAAGAGACCTTAAGCAAAACCAAAGCTTTCACTTAATTACCTTTCATTACATGAAGTAAAAAGGAACATAACATGCTCTTCCCTTCGTTAGTCTTTCCTCCTCATAAACAAGTCTCCAGACCTTGGACATGGAAGGTCCTCCCTAGATGATTTCTAAGTCCTCTGCAGGTAATCCATCATGCACTAACAATCCACAGAATACGCTTTATATGACTGACGAGACCGAAGCACAAGTAGAAGTGCTTTCTGAACTGAGTGGGCATAAATAAATTCCATTGTTGACAGCTGTCCTTTATGGATCTGTATTTCTGATCTCAGAATGAATCATTCCACTTCCGACTTCTGAAGACCAGGCCGAATTGTGATCCTTTATTTTCTCCAGGGTCTCATGCTTTTCCAAACAATTCATCTACTTTACCTTGTGAATTCTATCAGATGGACATAAATGGAGAACAGATGAGGTCTCCTGCTCTACAAGACATGCTTTTACTGGGCTGAGCCTAGACAGAATTGTGAAGTGAGTGCAGTTTGCTATCTATATCTTACTTTTCCTTTCCTCTATACTCTATCCTTTATCTCACTCAGTGGCCTTTCTCCATTGGCTTCAGAGTACTTCCCAATTTTGATTCTCATTTCACAACAAAACCAAGATTTAGTAGTATAAACTGTGTTAATTTGTATGTGTTACCTGAAGTAGGGATACTTATTGTTTCAGTGACTCAGATGGGTTGTAAAATTTTTTTTAAAAAATAATATTCCTCAGAAGGTAGAAACAAAAACAATTTCTAGAAATTTTAAACTATGACCCAAAATATGTCTATTTAAATGGACTGAACTCAGAGCATATTTCTGATAAAGCCCAAATTCAAAACATGAAGGAAAATGAATGGGGTGGGAGCTATATATTCTGACTTGACTATCTTAGCATTAGAAAAGAGGGATAGTGGATGGGCACCTTAATTTTGAATCATAACTCCACCAAGAATAGATTATGTAACTTTGGGCAAGAAAGTTTAAGGGCCTAAGCAATAATTTCTTCATCTGTAAAATAGAGAATGTATCTAGTAGTAAATGCAATCATAAAATTGCTAGCACAAAATCTGGCACATAATAGGCTCTCAGGAAATATGACACCCCTTCTTGCTTTTCCTAAGTAGTCAGTCACCTATTAAATGCTTCGTTTCCCCATGGGTTATCTTCCATGGGTCACCTGATCTGCTCACATCTCTTTTGTTCATTTTACACTTACATTAGTGTTTTTCATCATAAAAGATTTCTCTATTCAAGTAGATGTGCTTTTGAAGTAGGTCTTCATTTAGTCAAAAAATTTACTTTCCCTAAGGCACCAGAGCAACTTAATAAAACCAAAATCAAATTAAATCAAATTGAAAAAGGTGGAGAAGGGACAGGTAAAGAAAGAAGAGAGGATAGAAGAGAGGCAAGGGATAGAAGAAATAATTATACGATCAACCTAGAGG
The DNA here is from genome assembly GCA_030015415.1 of Cynopterus sphinx. NCBI lineage: Eukaryota > Metazoa > Chordata > Mammalia > Chiroptera > Pteropodidae > Cynopterus > Cynopterus sphinx. The sequence goes on along the minus strand of CM057391.1, from coordinate 38,307,028 downwards.
CTAGGGAGTGGTATAAAGGAGAGTGGAGAGAATTCAGTTGAACTCTATTAGGATATAGGAAACCTGGCTTTTGATAACTCATTTGCTGTCAATGACCTTTACTAAAATGAAGATATTGAACTTTCTTGAAAATATCATCTAGCTTGTAGATTCTGGTTTTATGAGATTAAGTTGTAACACATTTCTCGAGGACCTTTTAATATCTAAACCCATTAATCCATGATACTGGGGAGCGTGGGCTCCCATTGACTCAGCCTGACTCTTTGTTATATACTGCGTCATGCTTTACTCACGTCAACCCATTTGAGCCCAGGAAAGTATTACCATGCCCACTTGGGAGAGAAAAACTTGTTGGTTCAGTGAAGATAAGTAACTTTCCCCAGGTCAAAAAGGTGAAGTGACAGAAGGGGAGTGACAACACTTTTCAATACCAAGCCCCAAGTAGTTTTTACTAAACCATGCTGCTCCACTCTAAGACAGAAATTGAGTGACTTTCATTGAGTGACTCTGTAAGAATATTTTATATTAATGTAAAGAGTCCTGCAATAGTCATGGAGATTTGAGGAAAACATGCCCTATTATGGCAGTGAGGTAACGCTTAATGTTTAACTACTATCTCTGTAAAAAGCAAAGCAAAACAAAAACCCAACTGATTTGTTGCATTTGCCAATTTTTATAGAGTAAAGATGCCACCATAACCAATTTCAAGCTATCAATTTAAAGTCACTGAACTAGAGCTGGGAAGAGTTGTGCACGAATGGCTCTTTCAAATCAGTGCTAGCCGTCCCCAGCACATCACTGTGTGTGTGTGTGGGGGGGGGGGGGCTGAATTTATGTACTGCTTTAATTTTCTTTGAAAAATAAATGACAGGACAAAATATTAGTCCAAATACTTTTCATGTAACTATGAGTACCACGTGTTTCAATTGTGCTCTCATCAGTTTTCTTCAATTAACTGATTACGAAGATTCCTAGTCTACTGCTTTAAATTTTAAAATATAACCGTCAATAATTTTAGCAAATAAAAGAAAACAAACCTCCAAACTCCCAATCTTGACCTTTTTATTTCTTTCCATGTACTGTGTGGGTTCTTACATCATTTTCAAATGAATGCTTTTTAAGATTTCTTATGGTATGTGTGAGGTTTTCAAGGAACCTCCAAGGCAGGGTTCCTCCAGTAAATGAAGAGGTGACAACTGCAGCATTTGTCAGAATTATCTCAGCAAATGGCCATTAGGGAAACCTGAACAAAAGAAAAAATTAAAACTATCCCATAGCCTTACATTTCTTCTTTCTCACCTTAAAGTGCCATAACTGCTTGAATACCTCTGGAATTAAAGCAAGGTTACTGACAAGTTGTAGGAAAATTGTATGCATAATTTACATGAGACTGTGAGCAAGCAGAGGAGTTGTCATTTGTGTAGACTGCCTCATGAATGATATTCAGATAGATTGTTTGGGGAATGACTTCTGATTGCTGAGATAATTTACTTCGTCTTGTTCATTTCCTCTGATTGTGAAATGCAGAAGTAAGAATAGAGCAGAGGGTTAAATGTGAAGACTAGTCTATGTAAGAAAATATGCACAAATTCTTGAATTATTGACCATATAAATGGGTAGAAAATTTTTTTTACTAAATAAAGGAAAAAGAAAAGGTTACTTTAAGCATCACAGCTATTTAAAGTAAAGTGAAATTGAATTGAGAAACAACTCCCCTTTAAAAAATTCTAAAAAGGGGAGAAAACATCTAAAATTTCAATTATTACCTACAACACATTGTATTTATATATGAGAATAGCCTAAATTGTAAAAACAAAAAGTATTAGAAAGTTAAAATAAAAAATAATGTTTTTATAACACAAGAAAATGTAAAAATCAAAAAATAATGTTTTTTGATTATACTAAATCAAAAGATATTAACTATCCTATTTAGCTTGGTAGGCACTAGAACAGATGGCTGAAAGAAACTGGACAGTAGACACTGAAGAAATTTTGCTTTGAAATCATTAAGGACACAATGTGTCCTTAATCTATCTTTCTTTAATTGTTATTTTTCTTAGTAATGGTTAAATTAGAGTAACCCTTTGGAGTTTCTCTCTAAATAGTTCTTTAAAACTTCACATTGCCCTTTAAGTTTTAGATAACCTCATAAATGATGAAAATAACAAAAATAAAATTAAAAGCATGATTCAGATTTTTCAAAATTTGAGACAGTCTCTAAATGTTAGATTATTGATTTAAGAAACATTATTCACATCTAATATGGCTAAAAACAGTCAAAGCTGAGGTTCCCTCCAATTCAGGTGAGTGTTAACTATCAGCTGATGGCTTCAAATAGGACAATTGGAACAGGAAGAGAGAAGGATTCATCATAAATCCCTTAGGTAAAACAAACAAGCCTTAGTTAACAAGTTGAGGAATAGTCACGTAGAAGAACAATTTGAGGATGACTAATTCCTAGTTTGGGTCTAGCAGATTTCATACCTTGCTCTTCCCTGCCCCACTTCATATCATTTACCCAGCCATCTTAACATCCTTCAGTCAGTGAAGGAGTGGTTAGTCCTTTGATGAAAGGGTGGAGAAGAAATGAGTTTGATTTTGAACAATTTTGAGTTTGGAGAACCTATGAGAAATCCAATTGGAAATGTTAAAGAGCTAGGTCAGAGGGAGGAATGTAGATTTAGGGATCATGCAGGGCATAACTGTGTCCTTTAGCTGAAGTGGTAAGAATGGGTGATATCATCCAGGAAAGGACTAGGAATAAAAAAAAGAAAAAAGAAAACATCAATATATGAGGTGTAAGGAGAGGATATGAAGCCATTAAATGACACTTAGAAAGATTGTCAGAAAAAAAGACAATAAGAGAAAGTAACTATGTTGCAGACTATCTTTGGGCAAAGTAGATGTGGTCTGGAGAAAGGCTGGTGAATATGACAGTTAAGAGATTTTCTGCAAACTTTGAGAATATGAAGTAGAATACTCAGAGGAGAGATGAAGAAAAAGTGAAAAGTGCTTTTAAACTTGGTTATCTCTCAAAATCTTCTCAGGAGCTTTAAACATACATTTTCTTAGATCCCTTCCTGAAGATTTTAATTTAGTAAGTGAGATTCCTTATCTCAAGTCAGTTCTTGAATTTTGACCATCCTCTAATATGTCTCTTATTGTATTGAAATTTTCACATTTTCATTCTCATCCTCCAACTAGTCTGCAAACACCTTGGAAGTAAGCACTATGTCTCTTATGATTTTATAGCCCCATAGCACCTAGCCCCCAAACAATAAGTACTTGCTAATACATGTGGCTTAATCGGTCACCTTATTATTGCTCTTTAAGATAAAATCACCCAGGTGATGAATTACAATGACTACAGACTTAGACACACACTTGAATAAAAATTGGAGCATATTTTACAACAAAACAAAAATTTGATGCCAAAATAAAATCTAAAGGGTGTACTGAAACGGCCAGCATCAGGAAAAAGAATGTTTTCTAGAATGATTCAATTTTACTTTTGGAGAATGCTGATTTCACTTGGAGACGGTTAAACGTGTCACTCTGGTCTGATGTGTGTGCTCACATGATGTGAATGAACATAATTATAGCTGTCCCTTGACAGCCTGTTCATTTACAGTTCTATTTGGAAACAGTAAGTTTTTAAATTGGTTTTCAGTGTTTTTGGAAGGAAGTTCCACTGTATAGAATTTCAGAAGCTTTGCTTCCTATAGATGTTCTCCACTAGAATTCAATAAAATGTAATCGAATTACAATGGGTAGAATCCACAAAGTGTCAACTGCAGGCTCTCGGGTTAAGACTTCCCTTCTTCAGGCACCCATGTTCTAAATCCCAGGCTCAGGTTTCTGGCGAGTAGTGCTGTTCCAATGTGCATTTGTGCACATTATTAAATAGCAAAATAACTACTGTAGTAAAATCATATTTAATTATAGGAATTAAAGAAAAACTCTCCATATTTCTTTTTTAGCACATTGAATGTGGCCTCCTTCTTTAAAATGTCAAGTATAGAGACGTTTTATTTAAAGAACATAGAAACACTCCTTTCTTTCTGATTGGCTCTAGGATATAGACTTTTCCCATCAAAAAAAAAAGAGAGACAAGTTGCCAACATTTTCTGAATGCTCACACTAATAGCACTGGCCTAACATATGAGGGAGCTTTCAAAGGCATTATTTCATTTGATCATTATAACCATCCAATCAGGTAAATTTTTCAGATTAAAAAAAAAGCTCAGAAAAATTAAGATTAAATGCAAACTAGGCTTCTTTCCCCCTGTATTTTATTTTACCATTAAATAATGCAATAGCTCAGAACTATTTTTTTGCACATATCTGAAGGCTCTACCTAGGCATGTATGGTGCCTGAGTTAAGATAAACAGCCTTTTCTTCATATGTATATGTAAAGTTATGGGGGAAAATACTTCTATAAGCCTTTACTTACATTTATATCTATATGTTCATTAATGTAAAATGTACACAAAAATTCAAACTAACCAAAGAAATAATATAGTTTTCAACCTAGAGCTTTGTTACAACATAATTTTGAAGCTATCATTTAACATTGAAAAATCAAAATGAAATGACTGTAAAATATTTTTAAATGAGATAAAAATCTACATAAGAATTTTTTAACTTTTTCCTGCTCCAAGTTAATTTATTTAAAATTAATTAAGTTTATACAAGTCTGAATTTGCAAATAAAATAGATGAATATTGTTATCTTGAAACCATTTTAATTGGCTGTACAGATAGTACAAAGTTGTGTAAGTGTTCTATTTTAACTTCCACAAATTTGGAAATATTCTGAGAGGTATTAAGGAAAAGAAAAGAAATTTAAGATCAGTATCAAAAAATATATATTAAATTGAAAAAAAAAACTGTTAACAAAAGTGTTGCACAATGAATGGTCTATTTTGCTATCATTTCAAAAATACTTTCTTTGATAGCACTCATTTTTTCCTCTCTGAGTAGTATATAACAATTTTTTTTTTTGGTACTCTGTTATTTATTTTCTTTTTTGGGATTTCAAACTATGTCATTTACTCACATAATTGCTCCTCTCATGGCCCTATCTTTACTACTTACATTTGTGAAAGCCATGCCATTTATTTCTCCTCTTTCTTGTCCTGTAGGTGAGTCATCTAACTTATTTGATCTGTGTTCATATCTTTAAAGAAAAAAGCTGGGCAAGCTATTCTTTATGATCTCTTCCAATTTTAAAACTTTATGAATGGTTCAATCCTGAATTTGTTTTGGCACCAAAACAAATGAACAAAAACAAACAAAAAAAATTTTATGAAGTTTTAGAGAAAACCTGATTTTCCTACAATATAGTGTAACTCTAAAGGACAAGAACAAAGAGAGTTTATTTTTCACACTCTGCAAATTATGCCTGGATTCTTCCTTTGTTAATATTTCAAACTCTGGACAACTATATATTGAGAGCATGAGACAGAGAGAGAAAGAAATGGTGAAACTAGAGAAGCAGGTGGAGAAAGATGGAGACAGAGGTCTACTGGATATTTATGTATTGACGTGTATTTGAAGTGGTAGTTAAGTACTATTACCACCCTGGAACCCACAAGAGCCTCTCCTCTCTCTGTTAAAAGCAGCTCTATGCTTCCATGTACTCTGAAAAACACCTCAGTATCTCCTCTTCTTTCACTCTCCACAGAAATCCTGTCAACATCTGGATTATGGCAGTAGCCTGATGTATCTCCTCATTTCTGTTTTCTTCTGAACCAGACTACTGACCTTGTTAAAACATAAATCAGATCCTATAAGTTTTTTTAACCCCAAAGACCTCCTATCTCATTTAAGAGTAAAAATCAATGTCATTACATGATTTATGAGGCCCTTCAGAATTTGCCGTCACTCCCAATACCATACCCCTCTTTGTTTACTGGGTTCTGGCCACACTGGCCTCCCCATGGCCCTTCTAAAAACAGCAGGCAGGTTCCGCCTTGGGGCCTCTGTAATTAATGTTCCCTCCACCCAGAATGCTTTCATCTAGATATCAACATGGCCAACTTCCTTATTCTTTTTACATCTTGATTCCAAACTTACCTTCTAAACTGAAGACCTTTCAGACCATCCCACTTAATTTTTATCCCTCACTACCCACCTGCCACCCGTACTCTTCATATTTCTCTTTTTTGCTTTGTATTTTTTCTTTAACACTTACCAGTAACTAACATATATGTTACTATTGCATTTTTGAATTATTTATCATTTTTATTATGTGACACCTCACTACAATGTGTAACATCACACTTTATAAGGGAGGGATTTGGGTTAGTTTTGTTCACTTCTGTATCTTCGGTGCCCAAAACAGTGTCTGGCACATAATTAACCCTCAGTAATTCAATTGGTCGAATTGAACTGAATTGAATTGAATTAGATTTAATAACAGGATGGAAATTGTAAACTGGAGCCTTGAAGACTAGATCACACTGAATAGCAGATTAGGAAAGTTGAGATCATTTTTTATAAAGAGAAGTAGAAGCAGCTGGAGAATAGACTTACTTTGGGGACTATCACATTAGGTTGTCTCAAGTTACAAATGAGAAAACTAAGTCACAGAGCAGTTAAGGTCACAAACACAGCAGAAGAGTACAGGGCTAGAAGTCTGATACTAAAAACTTTCCCATTCCAGGATTCTTTCTAAAGATGCAAACCATTTAATTTTCAAGTTTAATTAGAATCAAATACAAGCAAGATATAAACAGATTTTTCTGTTTTACCTCAATTGCTATCAAATGCTTGTTATATTAGTTATAAATAAGCTAATGTTGGGTAATATCTCCTTATTAAGAGATTATGTTGCATAAACATGAAAAAACACACATGTTTAAACTCTGAAATTACAAAAAACAGAAGTATTCATGATAGTGTGAAGAGTGGGTAGAGATCTAGATAATCAAAGAATGGCAGAATGTTAACAATTGATGGAGCTGGGTGATGTATATAAAGTTCATGATACTATTCTGTTTATTCTCCATATGTTTGAAATTTTCTATAATAAAAATGTGTGTTAAAAGCAAACAGGAAACAAATCCCAAAGCCTCACATAGTCTTGATTTTTAGTTCCTTAAAAAAATAGTTATAACCAAATGAGCTACCATTTTTTTCCTTATCTTCTTCTTTAACTTCTCTTAATTCAAGAATATAGAAGTTGTATGCTCCTGCATGTGGTGCCAAAGCACAGATGTAACCTGGGGGTTCTTGAACAAGCTCGTTTACCATAGTGGTCACCTTTCGAGTGGCTGTCTATGAAAACAAGCATACTTATACTTCATGGAATCAAATCACTGTACTTTACTAGAAGAAAAGTCTGCACATTTCTTCCCCCATTTAAAGGCAAAATAGTAATGAAAAATATATGACAGTCATTTTTTCCCTTTATACTGAAGAAGAATTTCTTCTCTGTGGATTATTTATCATCAATGTATTCCTATAACCTAACTTATTGCAGATTTCTAGCTTTTAATTTTTTGATATCAATATGCACTTTTATCTTTCCTCTGCTTTCAAGTAACTTCATCCATCCATCATTTCTATTTTATTTTACGTTATTGCTATTCTTTTTCTTCTTTTTTGAACTTTAGGGTCAGTTTAGCTGTATAGAATTTCACAAATATTCTTCATTTTCCCTTGACTGCCCTTTCTCTTCATTCTCTGAATATACTCATTTCTTCATTGGCATTATAGACATCTATCTTTGCCCATTAAAAAAATCAAACCAAACCAAACTGAGTATAATTCAGTTTAGTGTATATGACTCCTAGAAGTATAATCCAGTTTAGATTTTCACAGTTCAGAAGTAAACTAAGAAAAGTGGTACACATCATACTTTTTCAAGGGTTCCCTTTTCCCTTGTGGAAGTCTTTCCATTAGTAACTTCATTTAAGTCTTATTTCTTCTTACTATTTGAATATAGTCATGGTGTTCCTTGAAATATCCTCATATAATGTCACTCCTGTGATTGGAGCCCTTCAAGAATTTTCCATTGCAGTTGACATAAAACCCAACTCCTTTCTTCTGAATGACAGATAAGGTATGGTTTGTCTGCCTCTGTGGCCTTATGTGAGGCACCTTCCTCCTCTTGGGTTACTGTACAACTCTCACTGGCCTCCTTCAGTTTCTTTTAGCATTCTATCCAGGGTAGGTTCCCTATAGATACTCCATCTCAGCCTTTTGTAAGTTTCTTTCTAGCACTGGTAACAGTTTGTTTTTATGTATTTTGCTCATTTGTGTGCTTTCACATTATAAAAATACTTTCACTATATTGTAAGCTCCTAAAGGATAAAATCTCCTAAGTTTTCATTCTCTCTTTAAGACTTAGGTAGTATAAAAAACTTGGATAAAATGGTTATGAGGAACATTAATTTGACTTACTTAATTCTCACAAATACATATTTGAATTATTCTTTTTTCATTTTAGAGAAACAATTTAAGAAATCTTTCAATTTTGGTTAATAGCAGAATCCATTAAATTTGACTTTAATTACCTAAGTAGCCAATAATTTCCTCTCACTGGTACATGCTTTCTCAGCAAAGATTTAAAGTCCATGGAAGATTAATGATATTGACTGTCATCATGATTTCATTACCCTTCAAACAGTATTCTACTAGAACTAAGTGACTCTTTCTAGCCCTTTTTTGGTTAGCACATAAAAATACCTACTGTCCATTATGAATATAAAAAATGTGTGTGGTGGTCAAATTCAGGATCCATTTTTTTCAAAATGAAAAACTGTTATAAGTAGGTCTCATGTGAGAGGCAGAAATAGACACCTAACCCGCTTAATAGTTTCAAATATGGAAATGTACTTAAGAATGTATATCTATGTTTTAATTTTTATCCAGATAGAGATATTGAGGAATCAATCAATATATCATTCAATAGATATGTATATAGATAATTTAGTATCATATATATTTCACACAAAATAATATCACTTATCCAATAAAATAAATTAGAAGTATTTTTTACACTCTGGCAATCTTTATTCTGTCATCCTGGGTTTTATTTGCTTATTTATTATTAATAAGTTTGTTTTGGGGTTTTTGATATCCTTTAAAAATCAGAAACTCTTTGCTAAGAAGTGAGATGTTTAAGTGATATATATCAGTCAACCATTCTCACAGGCACAAGAATGGTTGCCTTATGTGGTAATATCTGAGACATGTACAAGGCCTTATTTCTTTAAAAATATCTGCTCCATTAATTATTTATTTCCTTAGAATCCCTCCTTTGAGGTTAGGCACTATCTATAAAAATTAGAGTACAAAGCATATATGATTCACAAAAGTGAAAGAAAACCCCTGATGAAGATTACTTTGCCTTCCTAAAGCTCAGTGTCGTTGTGTTTAATAATAAGACTAACACCAATACCAACAGTAATTAAGTTTACATGACTACTTATTACACAAAGTACTATGTATACCGATTTCATGAGGTAAAAATTATTATGCATGTTTTACAGAAAAATAAATTAAGCTTTGGGGAATAAAGTGACTTGCCCAAGGTCTCATAGCTAGTTCAATATTTGAGCTTGGATTTAAACCCAGTGTATCTGACTCCAAATGTTATATTCTAGAAATCTATAAAACTAGGAGATTGGATGAGCTAATCTCAGAAAAAGGTATTGATTTTCTAAATATTATTCAACTGTCATAATAGAAGGCAAAACTGTTGTGTTGAGAGACATTAACAGGTCTGAACAGAATGCTTTGGTAGAGGCCTCCAGGAAGAGGTCTCCACTGCAGAAAAATGGGCAAAGTACAGTTAGGACAACTCATAGAAGGAAATAGTAATAGCTGAAAAAAATATTTAAACTTACTAATAATCAAAGAGATGCAAATCAAAACAAGATAATGTTTTCTGTTTTGGGGCTATAAATTATATTTCTTTATATTGGAGAAATTGTTGAGAAACAGGTACTGTTGTTAACAGTATAATTTATTAAACTTTTTTGTTACACATTTTTGGATTATATATGAAAAGCCTAAGATTACATATCTTTTCTTTTGGAAGTTTATCTTAAGAAAATAGTCAGAGTTGGGCATCTCAGGGTACTACTACAGTATTATTTTTAATAACTAATCTTTAGAAACAATCTTGATGTGTAAAAAAAGGGTAGGCATTAAATTACTATGGAACATCCCTAAAATGGAAAATTATGTAGTTATTAGATTTATATTTTAGAATATAAAAAATTATTCCTATTTAATTTTTTGGAATATACATAAATTATTGTACACCAAATTTTCATAGGTATTTACTCTTCACAGACAAATTTCTGCTGAATTCTTTTCTATATTGTATATTTCTGTGTTTTCTATTATTATTCATATATCATTAACTCACAGAGTGAATAATATTTTTTAATTAGCACATTTATAAACAATGTTTATCTCAAACTATGTAAGGCAAAATGTCATTAGGAATAAGTCCAGATTCATTATAACACCTATAAGAAACATTAGAGAAGAAATATAGAAAAGTTGAATAAGTTTGGGTTAAGTTTAAATGCAGACTTTATCTCTTGCTGGCTGTATAACTTAGGATGATTTACTTATTTATAAAATTGTGATAACATTACATCCTTAGGATTATACAGGAAATCACTGAGAATGGTACATAAAGCATTACTATTATGATTAGGTAGGGAAGCATTGTTTGGTTACCCACATTCCAGTTTCCAGTCTTAAAATACCATGAAAACACAATTACAATTTACACATTTTATTTGCACCTCTTTATATGAATAACACATTATATAATTTTCTACAGCTGCACTTTTTAATTGTAGGTGAGCTTTATTATAGTGGCAGGACTATAGAACTTCATTGAAGGACACCAGAGGAAGCATAAAACCCCAGGCTAGAAACAAGTGTGGGAAGAAGGCTCTGGTTATAGTGGGTTGAAAGGAGCATATTCTATACCCTCAACAGATCAGTGTGAACTCCACATAATCAAATATGAAGTCATTCCATTAAGTACAAATTTAGATTTCCTTCTGAAGTTTTTTGATTATTTGCTTGGTTTTTTACATTTCTCATACACATTGTTTAAATAACCAAAATCATAAATATTGATATTCTACTGCGCATTACACAAGCAAAAATAGTTATTTTTTTCCAAAAAAGAAGTAATTTATATAGAGTGAAAAGTCATAAAAAATATCATCAACCCCAAACAACTACCCTGTAGGTCTGTAGGTGGGAACAACAAAACTAACTAAATAAGAGAATTTTATACCTGCAGTGTGCTATTTGCACTCTTTCTAATATGCCTGAGTTATAATTTACATTTCAAAACAGATTCCAAAATAATATTGTGATATTAATATGTCAGATCACCTATATAACTGGCTCCCTGTCTTTTAGTCACATAATATTTTTTCTAATTGAACTTAGGAATGCCCACGTGATTTGCTTCAGCCAAATTCAAGAGAGTGGAAGTGACCTGTGTCACTTCCAGGCAGAAGTTTTAAAAGGTGATGTGTAATTTGTATATCCTCTGTCAGCCACTGTGTAAAGATCCAGATGGTGGCAGCTCTACCATCCTGCATCCTAGAGAAGGGGAGAGCCTTCAAGGGGTTTTTGATGGACGTGTACTATGAATAGAAACAAAACCTCACTATTTTTCAACAACGGTTCTCAATTGGGGGTAATTGCCACCCTCCCATCTGCAAAGAACATTTGGCAATGTCAGGAAACATTTTTGGTTGCTACAACTTACATGGGGTATGTATTAATGGCATCTAGTGAATATAATGCCAGAGATAAGGCCAAAAATCCTATAATACACAGAATAGCCCTCCACAGCAAAGAACTACCCAACCCAAAATGTCAATAGTGCCAAATGTGATAAATCCTATTTTAAATTATGGCAATAGAAGGATTTTTGTGGATACCGCATAATCTAGGCTATTTTGACTGATAGCTGGCCCAATATTTGGAAATCTATTAACATAGTTTTGCCATAATGATTGGGCAAAGGAGAAAA